>OY294044.1:100134581-100298635 GCA_958510825.1 Brachypterus glaber
AAAAAAGATGGTACATATTATTTAAATAAAAAAAATTCAAAAGATTTTAATAAAAAAAAACTTTGTATAATAAATTAAAGTTAAATAATAAGACATAAATAAATTTTAAATAAAGAATTAGTATGTTAAATAAATTAATATTTTTTAAATTATTTTTTTAAGGATTTATCCCCGGCATAGAAAACTTTTCTCTGAGCTGGGAATTAACAAAAAAAAAGTGTCTTACTCTGACAGTTTACCAACTTTCAGGCATTTTAAAGATCAAAAACAAAACAAAAAAACATATTGTGTTAAAAAAAAATAAAAATACGCTTTGGTGTTAAAGACTTAGTATTTAACGTAAGCTAACGTTTACACCAGAAAAATACGCCTACATAATACATAGAAAAAAAAGTAATAAAATTGTGGACATACGCCTTTTTTGAAAAAAACCAACAATTAATTATTTTGTTTTTGTCTTAAAATTAAGCATTTGACCTAAACTATTAAAAACATATAAAAAATAATATGTGCCTTTTTTTGTACAGCTATTTCCAGCACAGTTCCTCATTGTCGTACGTAAAAAATTAAAATGGCTAACATATATAGTAAACCTAATTTGCCCAGAATAAATTTTACATCATTGAAAAAAGGATACTTAGAAGTACATTTGACCAAAATTGAGAAAAATCGTAGGGGGGCACTTTACGAAAAATCGGTTAAACATAGTTATAAAAAAACGTAAAAAAATATTTTTGAAGAAGAAGAAGAAGAAGAAGAGCAGAAACCCCCTATTAAAAAAAATTATAAATAATTCAAGATTGTCATCTAAGTTTACATGGGTGCACCAAATTTCATCAAATTTGGATTAAAATTGTCAGACTTATAGTAATACATTGAAAATAAAGCTGTTTTCTTTATCGTCAAAAATTGAAAAATTACAAAATTTTAAAAAAATCATATCTCAGCCAAAATTTTTTTTTTAATTCTTTTTTTTGCATAAGGCTTTTAGTATTAGAGTGGTGATAATATTAAAAAAGTTTAACGAAAATCCGTGACATTCAATCACCAAGGTGGTATGGATTCGTACAGAAATACCCATAAGGAAAATAGCGGAAAAATACTCTACAAATATAGTTTACATGGACATAAAATAATTTGAGTTTTTTTTAAGTAAGTAAAAAGAAGGTAAATTATGTGTATCTGTAAATTATTGTATAAAAACGAAAACAAAAAAAAAGTAAAAAAGAAACAATCAGTTTTTTATACATATAATAGAATTTTCGGATGAATTCAAAAATGTAAAACATTACAGGGTGTTCCATTAAAAAAAATGTTTGTTAAGTCTGATAATAAAAAAATTCTAACTCTCCGGGAGTTATTATTTTAAAATTTTAGATATTTTTGGTGAAAGTTGTTTTTTAAAGTCCCGCGGGGCAGGGGGCAATAAATATAAGTAGGTAATATGTGCGCCATCAATTAAGGGCGGTAGTTTAATAAACTCAAATACATTGGGAGTTATCTATGAAAGTAATTTAGTACCTATTAACCAAATTGTCCCGAATATACAGGGTAATACAAAAGGTCTACATTAATTTATGATAGTTCAATTCAATAATAATTTAAGTCCTTTTATTAATTTTTGAAATATGTATTTGTATTTGAAATTGCAGGATTTTTTCAGCATTTTATATTAATTTATAATATATTATAGATCTAAATAACTTACGGTAAAAGGAAGTTTAATTGTTGCTTTTGGTTGAAATGAAATTAATGTCAAAATTGTCATGAGTGTAACAAATAAAGCTGCACAAGTGCATGCTAACCACGTTTCGCCATCATAAAATGCATCTTCAAATATGGTAATAAGCCATGATAAAACAAATGAAAATATAAAGTAAATAACCACCAGCCATGATACCAGTGATGATGTTAATTTTGATGAAATTTTTGTACTTCGATTGAAACATTGAGTTATGTACGATGCTAAGTTCAGATTGATTTCTTCTCTGATTTGTGATTTTTCTCCTGTAATTTTTGGTTTTTCTGATATTATTTGTGATTTTACATCTGTGGTTTGTTGTTTTTCCTCTAATTTTTCTGGCTCATCTACTGAATATCTAAATAGTTATTTTAATTACACCAGCCCACAAAAAATATCCTCAATTACTCTTAACCAGACTAATTTGTTTTTAAATATAGAGTGTTCAGAACTCGCTTAGAGAAATTTTAAAGGTGACTCTACATACAAAATTTAGTTCCTAATAAGGGTGGTCCGAAAACGAGCTACAAAGCCCCTAAAAAAGAGTTCTTATTTAATGTCTTTTACCCTATTAACCACAGTAACGAATTTTTGCACATTTTCTTAGCATTGATAAAGGCTATTATTTTATGTAATTTTTATTTGGCAATTTTAACCAGGGACGTGCAAAATGGGGGGCTATGTTACTTTATCTGATTTTTTTTTACATTTTATCAATAAAATATAATTCTTTAGTTAAAAATACATAAAAAAAGGTACTCTTAGTGTAACACTATAAAATCAACCGTTTTCGAGAAAATTGCAGTTAAAGAGATTTAAAGAGATTTTTTCACGTTCTGAAATAGGAAATAAAAATTCCGTCAATTAAAATTTTAATATTTCAGAGCGATTCAAAATTAAAAACTATAAAAAAAAGTTCCTATACACCTAGGTTCAAAATTCAGTTTTAAGAGTACTACCGGGTCTTAAAAAGTAACCCTTCCTTAGTGGGCGTAGCTCCCTTAAAATCCATTTATGATCATTTGTGTATGGAAACTTTTTTTTATAGTTTTTAATGTAGAATCGCTTTGCATTATTAACATTTTTATTGGAGAGATTTTTAGTTCCTATTTTTAATGCTCAGAACGTGAAAATATCTCTTTAACTGCAATTTTCTGGAAAACGGTTAGTTCTACGGTGTTACGCTAAGAGTACCTTTTTTTATGTATTTTTAACTAAAAAATCCTATTTTATTGAAAAAATGTCAAAAAATACAGATAAAAAAGTTTTGGGCAAAAAAGTGACATAGCCCCCCCCCCCCCCCCATTTTGCACTTCCTTGGTTAAAATTGCCAAATAAAAATTACATAAAATGATAGTCTTTATCAATGTTAATAAAGGCATGTACAAAAATTCGTTACTGTGGTTAATAGGGTAAAAGATATATTAAATAAAAACTCTTTTCTAGGGGCACGTAGCTCCCTTAGGGCTCGTTTCTGGACCAACCTTTATACGAACTTTTTTTCTTATTTTGGTTTCCCAAGTGAATCTATAATAAAAAATCTAAATCCACCCCCTGAGGGGCGGGGGTAGTTTTTGTAAAAATTGGTATATTGGGGTTTTTGAGGATGCTAAGAGTGAATCTGATTATAAAAAATTCCAACTCCACCCCAAAGAGGCGGGGGGTAGTTTTCGTGAAAGTTGGTATATTGGCTTATTTCAGGTTGCTGAAAGTGAATCTGATAATAAAAAAATCTTACTCCGACCTCTGAGTGGCAGGGGGTAGTTTTCTTGAAAATTTATATATTGGGGTATTTGACGTCGCTAAAGCTGAATCTTGTAATAATCTTTTTCTAGTTTTATCCCCTGAGGGGGGTAGTTTTTGTGAAAATTGGTATATTGGGGTTTTTAAGGTTGCTGAAAGAGAATCTGATAATAAAAAATCAGTTTTACGCGCTGTGGTGTAAAATGGGAAAGCTCTTTTACTGGGCAGTGTATTTGTATGTAGAATCACCTCTAAAATTTCTCTACGCGAGTTCTGGAACACCGTGTATTTTAGGGCGCTGAAAACGAATTTTACAATAAAAAAGCTCGCTGACCACCAAACGACCTCCCTCTCTTCTTGTGTAAAAGTGGTTTTAGTCATATTTGGCTCAATTTTGATGTTTGCAGTCTACGGGCACAACTCCAAAAAATCAGTATGGCAGAAAACTTTGAAAATCTCAAGCTAGCTTGTCCAATATTCTGTTTGGCACTTTTTTGAAAAAACTTTTGGGTTCAGCTAGCTTTTTTACTGTAAAATTCGTTTTCAGCGCTCAATAATACGTAAGAAATATAGTCTGGTTAAGAGTAAATGAAGTTTATATTTTTTTGTGGACTTGTGTTATTATTTATACATTTATAAAAAAAAATCAAATATAACACTAGGCAACACGGTTTCTTGCCCCGATTGGAGTCATATGTTTTTTAACTAATTTTGGGTCGCTGAAACCGAATCTGGCCTCAGAATATTTCTATTACCTAAGTTTTCTGAGAAAAATAGGATAAAAATGTTAAAAAATCATTATTTTATCCCTCTTTTGTTCTAAAATCATGGGAGACAAAAATACATGACAAATTTGGATTCGGCGACTCAATATTAGTTAAAAAATACCCAACTTAAAACATAGAAACTTTAAATTCATAGGTAGAATAAATAGGGATATTATGAAAAAAAAAATGGATAATGTGACAAAACTAAGTAGGGGTGGAGGATAAGAAGAAGGGTGCATAAGGGGACAAGCTTATCGCCACGTACTCATGCTAAAAATTTTCAAAAATCATTACTAGGGGGTCAAAAATGAACTAAAAAAATGTTACGTATTATGGTTCTTATGTAATAAAGTAACATTTTTATGATGTAGAACCATTAAAAAAACAAAAAAAAAATACACAATATTTTGTTTTATAAATTATTTTTAAATTGGCATAATTGCATGTACTAAAATTTAAAAAATAAGACGTGCTGAATTTTTTTTAAGGTCAAATTTGGATTCTGCGCCTTTAAATTGATAAGAAAAATATGTTTTTTGGACTCGGGAAAAAAGTTTACACTGTGTACTTTAATTTTATATCTTTTTCATTTATTTACTTTTTAGGAACAAACTAAGCAAAATAAAAAAATATTTGTATAAATATTTTTGTAGAGAATTTTATAATCTACAAATTAAGTTTTATAAAGTTTTTAAAAAAATTTGATAGTTTTGCCACAAATGAGCAATTAAGTAAACTCTGCACTTTCATTTTAACCTTTTTATTTTTTTTATCGCGTACTTACTCTGGTAGTAGGTTCTTGACATATAAATTTTTGAATTCCTCGTATTTTTTTAATATACACTAAAATTTTCAAAATTCTACTCTTTTTTTAAGATTTTGAAAAAAAACGTCATTATTACCTGAACTTATATCTCAAAAATTTTAGGTGCTGGAATTTTTCGAAGGTCAGATTCGGATTCTACGCCCTCGAATTAGTAAGAAAAATTTACTTTCCGATCGGGGCAAAAAAAAAGTTGCGATTTGTTGCCTAGTGTAATCGGTAACCGAAAGTAATTAGCTGATTACTTTTGGAAAAAAAGTGAACGTTAACTGTCAGTTTTGACAGTGATTTGTAATTAATTTTATCTTACGGCTTGGACTGAAGTTTGCCTGCCTCGTCTATATGTATATGGTTTTTCAGTCTTTTGGCATTAAACAAATGGGATGATTCTACATCACAAAACTTGTGTTTAATAACAAATGTTACCTGGGGTTTGGAACCAAATAGGCAAAAACCTTCAGTATTTACTACGGAAACAAATTCTCAGTGTATAGTTCTCCGCAAGAAACAAAGTCTCCGACGAAAGGGGGAGGAATCATTAGCGCTCTCTTCTTTCCGTCAAAAGCGTTATAAGGCGTGCGTGCCTACAACGGGACTCTCACTTGCAAACACATTCCTAACATATTTCCCGTAGCCACAAATCCGCGCGTCAAAGTATATCTTTTTTTTCGTTAAAGAACATTTTTGCCAAATATGAAGATTCTAGATTAAGAGGTCTCTGAGATTCCTACTGAAAATGTCTAGTAAATTTATAGTAAAACCGAGTAAAATACCTTTGAATTAAGGTTAAATGTACGAGTATAAAATATAAATAAATAAATAAAAAAATACTCGGATTTTACTAGTATACTGGTTCGTACAAAGGCGTAGAAGGGACATAATAATTACTTTTTTAATGAGATTTAATTCTGTAATTTGTTGTTATTAAGGGCATATCCACAGGCTTGCAGAACAACATAGTACATAACAATGCGATGCCGTGATTGGCTTGATGTGCCGCCATGTATCTTGTAAACCTTATGTTTTATGTTCTTATGCGAGCTTCTGGATAGGCCTAACATCGAATTAAAACTTTTTTCTGCTATAATATTACAGAATAAAATCATTTTCTCCGTCTTAGTAACACAGAATTAAAGTAAGATTTCATTCTGTGATATTAACACAAAATTAAATATTTTCTCTGTGTTACTAACACAGAAATAAATCATTTTCTATTTATTCTGCAATACTAATACAGAATTAAATATTTTCTCTGTGTTACTAACACATAAATAAATATTTTTTTCACTACTAGCTTTAGAACATACCATTTTAGCATGAAATCGATTTTCTTCACCTATAAAAAACAAAAAAACAAAAATCGAGCAAACACAAAAACTTTTTGTCAGTCATGTTTGTTTTTTATTTTGTTGATTTTTGTTTGTCATTGTACGCCTACATTTATTTTTGTGATAGTACCACAGAGAAAATGATTTAATTCTGTGATAGTAACACAGAGAAAATGATTTCATTCTGTGATAGTAAAAAAGAGAAAATGATTTATTGCAGTGTTAGTAACAGAGAGAAAATATTTAATTCTGTGCTAGTATTGAAGAATAAATAGAAAATGATTTATTTCTATGTTAGTAACACAGAGACAATATTTAATTCTGTGTTAATATCACATAATTAAATCTTACTTAAATTCTGTGTTACTAAGACAGAGAAAATTATTTTATTCTGTAATATCGCAGAAAAAAGTTTTAATTCGGTGCTAAGGCCTATCGAGAAGCTTATAAGATACATGGCGACACATCAAGCCAATCACGGCATCGCATTGTTATGTACTATGTTGTTATGAGAGCCTGTTGATATGCCCTTAATAACAACGAATTAAATATTTACTCTGAGTTAGTATTGTAGAATTAAATCTAATTTAAAAAAGTAATTATTATTTTCCTTCTACGCATTCGGAGTTTCGATCAAAACCGAGTATAAAATTTTACTGGTCTGTCGGTTAGTGAAACATTTTTACTGTTTTCCTAAAAAACTAGCTCAAACCAGTAAAAATCTCCGAAAATGTATAATATTTTCACAAGTAAAACCGAGTAAATCAGTTTCCTAGTTCAATCGAGTATATTTTTTACTAGTTAAATCGAGTAAAACTGATTAAAACCCAGTAAAAATTTTACTTGGTTCTACTCCATTCTACTAGAGATTTTCAGTAGGGATACGCACCCTTTTTAAAAAATCTTTCAACCCCTGTTTCACCCCCCTAAGGGTTGAATTTCGAAAAATCTTAGTGGGTGCTTACGTTATAAAAGAAACAAACTGTCCCATTTTAAAGTTTCTAGGTCCAGGGCGTTGTTTACTGTAGTGAATTAGTTTGCATTTTTTATAATAGATAGTATACATGCAACCTCGTCGCTCTATTTCAAAGGGTACCAGAGTTATTAATTAAAAACCGTATTTTGAGTACAATTTTAAAGGGTCTTAACTCTCTTAAGGTTTGTTTCCAGACCAAAGTTCCTATGCTGGTTTTCCATGTTTTGTGATGCAAAATCATAACCTTTATTTAATGCCAAAAGACTGCAAGCACCGTGTATGTGTTTTTTAAAGCAATTTTTTAAGATTTTTTTTTAATTTTTGTAATTCACACTGTAAGCTTTTTTTGATACCTTAATATTAATACACATGCTGCCACCATTGAATATGCCAGTAAAGTGCCAATGGACATCATTTTTGTTAATTTATCAAGATCAAAAAGACAAGCTAATGTCCCTAAAAAGAAAAATAGAAAAATTTACAATTTAAATTATAATTTTTAACGTGGATACTTTAATTTAAAATAAAATTTTCTAGTAATTATTACTATTACTACTAATTATTACTATAACTAGTAATTATTACTATTACTAGTAATTATTACTATTACTAGTAATTATTACTATTACTAATTAATGTGAAAAATTATTTTATTATAAATTATAGATTGTGATGAATTTTATTCGTATTCCACAGTAAAAAAAAATCCGTGTCATTATAGATTTCAACAGAATTCTTTACTGAAAAAAATTCTCAGTAGTAATATCATAAGTGCATATTGAATTATCGATAATTTTTTTACTGTATTAAAAGAATATTTTACTTGGCAAAATGTTTTTTCTATATACAGTAAAAACATTATGTATAATTCAACATGCATGAATGTTATTTTGAAAAACTATTTCACAAACAAAATAAAGAAGTATATAATTTTACCATGTTTAATGTTGTTTCATATTTAAATTAAAAATTTAAGAACTAAACAACAATATTAATTTACAACTATAATTAAAATTTTAAATCTCAATTTTGCCGCGCTTTTAAAAACCACTATGTTCACTTGTTCGGGAATGTTGCCAAGTCTAAACTTTGCTTGAGGGATATTTTATGCTTGAGATTATTCCAATAAAATAGTTGTTATCATATACTTTAGGATTTAAATAAAGATCATTGCTGTTTTTGTTTAAAAAGTTTAGTTTTCAACTGAAAAGAAATAAAATAACGAGTGTTTCCACCCGTAAAAAAAAACAATTTGAGATCGGTTTCTAATAAAGTTTGGCAACGCTGTACTGGTACCAGTGCAGTCATTTGATGTTTTGATATCCGTCATTTAAAATAAATAAATTATTTACTTCTTTACTGTAAATATATTTTTAATAAATAAGTGTTTAAATTAGTTTTGAGTGGCCTGTTTTTAATAACAAGATTCAATTAAATAAATAAAAAATTATGAATATCAGTGATTTAAAGCTTTTAAGATGGAAAGTGCATAAAATATAATATAATATCTGAAGTTAATTAGGGTTTATACCTAGGATGTTTTGGTAATAAAATAAGCATTTATATTGCTTATCAATAAAAATAAATCAACTAAAGGTAAGCTTTACAATTTAAAAACACATTTTGCAAAAATATAACATTTATTAAGATGTCAGTAACTGTTAGTTTCTTGTTTCCATAGTAACCAAGTGATAATTGCACTTATGCAAAAATTATCAGATTCATTTTGATCTGATTGGCCAAGAAACTAAAAATGTATGGTTTTGATTGGCCTATATATTGTTTGTGAAATAGTCTTACGTAACGCACTCGACAATATCCTCCACAATACATTGAAACTTCGTTATCCCGGAAACTAATAGTTCTTCTTACGACAAAAATTACTTTTTTTTAAGCATTTTTTTTTAATTTTTGTATCCACAGACTCGCATAACCATAATACATAACATAAAATGATGCCGTGGTTGGCATGATAATACGAGCCTATGGACGGCGCTTTAGGAAGATTTTTAATACGACCCCTGAATGCTATTATAGTATAATACTGCCCTAGTACGCTAGAAAACATTAAGTCCATTTGTCGCCTAGCGACGTTTTGACGTCAACTCTGATGTAATATTTTGAAAACGCTGCTATGCGACAAACTGAGTTACTGCTTTCTAGCGTAGTAGGGCAGTATACGTAATACTTGGATAAGACCGTACCTGCAAATGCGCCAGCAATTAGAGTGCCCATAAAAGGTGTCTGGAATTTAGGGTGAATTTTGGCTAAAACCGAAAATAAAAGACCATCTGATGCCATAGCGTAAATTATTCTTGGCAGAGGAAACATAGAGCCCAACAAACTAAAATGAAAAAAAATCTACAGTGCGTAAATTAAGTCTGGAATCACCGGATTAACTTTCTAGTTTAAAAAGACACTCGGACAGGTCAATTTTTATTCTCAACTTTGAAAATTTTGGTGTAAAAATTAAAATTTTCACTCACCCACCCCAATTAATTTTTTCAAGCAGCAACCTACCCCTTGTGACACATCGTTGGAAAGGTGATTGAATAAGCTTTCTAACGGTGTATGATAAAGCCTAATTTGTTAAAGGGCTTATGAAAATTTGGAAGACCTTTAAACGTGAACACGTAAAGAATGCAGTCCTGAAATTAATAATAACGTACAGTAGGAAACAATACTTCGCATAGCCTACTGTCAAAGAGCTAAAGGACATCAATTTGAAAATTTATTGTAAACTATAGTTTATTTTATAAAATTATTCTTCACATGTGCTTATAAAAAACTAAAACATGCATTTTTCTTTTTTCATACTATTTTCCAAATTGGGCTTTATCATACACCGTTATAATATAATAGAAAGCTTATTACATTACCAAAGATATGTCAAAAGGGGTTGCTATTTGAAAAAAAAAACGGGATCGTGCAGAAATTTTAGTTATTTATTTAAGATGGTTATTTTAACTTACAAGCTGTGTAAATTATAAGGAAACTAGATGAAACGTTGCAAGCACCCTGTCAAAACATCGGCACTATTGTACACTAGAGCCATCTAGTTTGCAAATTTCAAACTAGGTGTTTTGTTTGATTTTAAATTCTGTATCTTTAAAACATTATATTCTAGCAAAAAACTGTATATAACATTTTTTATAGGGCTTAAAAAGAGCTTTTATTTAAAATATAATTTGAAATCGGGTTATAAATATGTGAGATATGCTAAAAAAAACCTTTTACTGCTTTAAACGCCAATATCTCGAAAACAATGTGTTTTAGGAAAATGTTGTTTATAAAATTTTTTGACCAATTTAAAATTATCTTTTATATAAGTGCTAAATTAACCAAATACAATAATAATTGCCTTAATTATAAACAAAAAACGCTAAAAATAGAAGTTTTACCCTATTTTTACCCCCTTACCCCCAATCGTTTACTCCCAAAATCTAATCAGCTCTTCGGAATACGATAAGAAACAATATGCAAAAAACCGCAAGTCAATATTTCATGTAGAAATGGAGTTAGAGAGTTTACACCCAGACAGACAGACAGACAGACAGACAGACAGACAGACAGACAGACAGACAGACAGACAGACAGACAGACAGACAGACAGACAGACAGACAGACAGACAGACAGAAAAAAAATTTTTACTGATTTTTCCTCAGAATGGTCTAAAACGTCGAGAAATGTGAAAAAAATGTGGTCAAAGATTTTGACTTTTCGGCGAAGATTTCAATACATCGGCACTCTTAGTAGCATTAAGTGCCGATGTAACATTGTTTTAAGATAATCGTATGCGATTTTTTCCGATATTGCCAAAATAGCAATATGGTTTACGCACGTGAATAGACCCGATTATTTTAAGATTGACTTTTTACAGTGTATAAACATTTCTGTTTTTCCACGGAGCTAATATCCCTTTTTTAGAAATCACTTTTTCAGATTTTATCAAGTTGGTAACATTTCGATCTCACCCCCTACTTACCTGGCAAACAATCCACACATAGCTCCAACACTGACAATATATTTTATTATGTCCCATCCTAGGTAAGTGTAAAGGTATGGTAATGGTGCTGTAGCTGACTAAAAAAAAGGATATGTAAAAATTATGATAAATATATACATTATGTATAATATCACTATAAAAATTATAGAAATACTAAATAATATTTTTATTTTCATAACAATTACTTTTTATTATTCCTCATAAAATATGTAATTATATTCCGCTACTAACTACCTAAATCAGGGTTAAAAATGCAACAGGCGCCGGTACTACCCACTTTGGTGGGTCTCCCCGGCCATAATGCCATAAGCTAAATAAAAAAATAAATATATTCCCATCAGAAATCCTATCGGGAATCCTAATTGATATTTTTACCAGATTTAACTTAGATTTTGTTTTATTTTCCATTACCTGTTCATAATAGGGCAGTATTAGAGTTAAAACAGTTGAAATACCAAAATATGCCAAAAATACAATTAATAATGACATTATCACACTAATTGGTATCGATTTTTGTGGAGATTTTGCTTCCTCACCTAAAAAATTATATTAAATTTTAATAAAAAATGATTAATTTAAGTCCGATGAACCTAGGGTCACTCGATCGGTTGTTGATTTGTCTATAGATGAAGTGACCCTAATTTCTGAGATTATTTTATTTTAAAAAGTTTTTTTTTTCGAAGTTATTTGGTACGTGTCACACGAAAAATAAAATTAAAAAAAAATATTAAGTTTTATTTTTACTTACTGGCTGTAGCTATACAGTCGAATCCGATGAAACCGTAAAAGCATCTTGCTGCTCCCTTGATTACACCTTTTACCCCATAAGGGGCAAAACCCCCATCCCCTACACCTCCATCTTTAATTACTTGTTCTTTGGATATATTCCAGTTAGAAGATCTTACTAAAAATAAACCCATATTATTTTTTTAAATTTCTTTAAATTTTGGAAAGTCGAAATTTTAATATCATTTTGAGATTAAGTTGGAAGTTTATTAAAATTCTGAGATAAAGTCCGACATAATGCCAAAATTGTAATGATTACACCGGCACACAAAAAAAAAAGTTGTTTGTACATCAGACACGACCTACCTACCGGCATGTATTTTGACCCGCTGAATCCGAATTTCAAGTCAGTTTGGGCCGTCCACCCTTCAATATTTCCCCTCATTCAGTTCATACATCAGTTTTAGAGATATTGCAATTTTTTGCTACTTTTAACATTTTTCAAGGTTTTTGTACAATTTCTATGATTTAGAACGGTTTATGGTCTAAATAAACTTCAGATTTGTATTCAGCGGATCGAAATACATAAGAATTATGCTTAATTTCGATTCATAAATTTTTTTTATGACTATTTATCCCATTTTTACTATTTTTACAATTTACTCGATATTGAAGGGTGGACGGCCCAAACTGACTTGAAATTCGGATTCAGCGGGTCAAAATACATGCCGGTAGGTAGGTCGTGTCTGATGTACAAACAACTTTTTTTTTTGTGTGCCGGTGTTATAATAAATATATTATTCAAAAGGACCAAACGACCGTAGTTGACTTTATCTCAGAATTTTAATAGTCAGAATTCTGAGATAAAATAAAAATTAAATAAATCTTGGAATTTAATGAAAAATAAATAAATTTTAATAATATTCCGTCAGAATTTCGTTAAAATTTAGATACAAAATCAAAAAAACGGTCTTTTTGTCGGAATTTAACAAAAACTAGGAATTTTTTAAAATTTTATTTAAATTAAAAAAAAAATCTGGCCTAATCTTAATTTAATTAAATTTTAGACGAATTTTAATATGATTTTGGAATATTCCAATATTGTTTTAAAAATTAGCTTAATCTTGAAATGTAAGAAAATAAAACTTTAATAAATTTTAATAAAGCTTTATGTCGAAAGTTTATTAAAATTTAATAAAATTCAGGCCTAATCTTAATTTAATTCTAATTTTAATATTATTTTGGCACTGTTGCAAAAAATGGCTTTACCTTAAAATTTAATAATAAAAAACTTGAATAAAGAATAAAGCTAATTTTATTAAAATTTAATTAAAATTGGGCTTTTTACTTTTACTTTTATTTTTTTAATTAAAATTGAGACTCTTGAAATTTAATTAAAATTTTGATAAATAATAAAGCTTTATCTCCAAATTTATTAAACTTTAATAAATTTGGGCTTAATATTTATATTATTTAATTTTAGACCAATATTAATATCATTTTTGATTTTTAGCTTTTTAACAACTAATATATTTTAATAAAGCTTTATTTTGAAATTTTTTAAAAATTTAGGAAAATTTGGGCCTAATCTTATTTTTATTAAAATTTAGAGTAATTTTAGTATCGTTCCGGCATTGTCCTGTTAAAAAATAGGCTTTATCTTAAAATTTAATGAAAAAAAGTTTATTAAATAATAAAGCTTTATCTCAAAATGTTATTAAAATTTAATAAAATCCGGGCTTAATCTTAATTTTATTACAATTTAGAGTATTTTTATAATCATTTTGGCATTATCTTTTTAAAAAAATGGCTTTATCTTGAAATTCAATAAAAAAACTTTAATAAATTAAGCTTTATCTCGCAATGTTCTTATAATTTAATAAAAATAGGGCTTAATCTTAATTTTATTAAAATTTTGGCATTCTTAGCTTTTTTAAAAAATTTGCTCTATATTGAAATGTAATGAAAAAACTTAAGTGGCCCAAGGGCCAATGGGGCGCTTACCTTTCCATAGTCCAGATACGATAACCAAAACAACTACAGAAACATTGACGAAGGTAAAAATGTTATTCACCCAAGACGATTCTTTTGCTCCAAATGCAATAGCCACTAAAAATATCAAATAATTGTTATCTATTATTATATTATACCTATTATAGGTATAATATAGTAATGGATAATATTACCTATAATAGGCACATTAAATTCCGGACACGTAAAAAATTGACATTTTTTAAATTCAAATATTTCGAAAACTAATTAATGGATTTGACTGATTCTTTCTTAGTTTTAAAGCTTAAACATTCTCTACTTTTGATTGTTTTAAGAATGATTCATTTTTTTTTTCGAATTAACAGCAACAAATAATGTACAACCATTTTTCGTACCCCATTTTCTAGGACTTGTATGGTACGCCACTGCAACTGTTTATCAAATTATTAAAGTCTTTCTTATTGCCGCAGTTTTTATGAATATATTTTTTTATTTCTTTACAATTTTACTTCTGGTTTAGGAGATATCAGGATTTTTCTGAAAGTTTTAATTTTTTCAGTTAAAGTACTACATGAATTTTATTGATGCTGTGCTTTAATTTTGAAGCTTAACCGAGTTACGTTTTTCTTCTAATCAAGTTTATCAAAAACATAAATTGGGTTTGAAAAACTTGAGTAGAAGAAAAGATAGGGTCACTTCGTCCGGCGGCAGTTCTACGAAATCACCGTTATGCCTTCGTCAGACGGCAATGAAAAGTTGCCCCGGGATGAAGAAACTGTAGAAGAAGAAGTAAAAGACATGAGCTTATAAGAAGAAATAAAAGACATGAGCTTCAAATAAAAAACTGCTGATTTAATATTTTTTGCGTTGACTGAAAAAATGAAAACTCAGGAAAATCCTGATATCTCCTAAACGAGAAGTAAAAAAGTAAAAAAATAAAAAGAAAATATTCATTAAAACTGCGGCAATAAGAAAGACTTTAATAATTTGATAAACAGTTGCAGTGGCGTACCATACAAGTCCTAGAAAATGGGGTAAGAAACATGGTTGTACATTATTTGTTGCTGTTAATTCGAAAAAAAAATTAATCATTCTTAAAATAAACAAAAGTAGAGAATGTTTAAGCTTTAAAACTAAAAACGAATTAGTTTTCGAAATATTTGAATTTAAAAAATGTCAATTTTTTAGGTGTCCGGAATTTAATATGCGGCAGTGTATATTAGCTTAGGCCCTAAGCCTTAGGGGGAATTCATAAAATCGTGCCCCTTGTGACAAGTCTTTGAAATTTGGTATAGTCTTGGATATGGTCATCAGGATTTAGGAAACCATCGCAAGTAACTTGTGCGTGACCTCTGGTGGCCTGTATCCTATAAATCCAATAAGGCCGCATGCTGTATTGGTATTTTTAATAGATGGGCTTCTATTAGACACAAAATCTTGAGTAATACCACTTTATATAGGTTCTAGGATACAAGGAATCCATTTTTCAGGTCTAATTTTAAAATCAATTTCAAAGTCATTACGTATTGTGATAGACAGATTAGACAATACAATAGATCAGTCGAACGGTCGTGTGAAAGGGCCTCACCTTGCGGTGATATACACACTCTCTATTTTTTTGTAATCAAAGGGGTTCGATTGAAAAGCTTAAATCCAAATTTGCACCCAGTGCGATTTTTTGTTGAACAGTTATGTGCAAAAACGCATTTTTTTCATTTTTGCTTTGTAGCTCGGCTTCGGCTCGTCTCTTAACGAAAAATGAACATGATGTTTGACAGGGGTAATAAATTAATTTACCAATAGTTGACATATAACATATCTAATAGTCGACATAACATATTTTTCTTTTATTTTAAAAGAAATATTACTTTAAAAGCATAATGCTTTAAAAATGTAACTTATAAATTACTGTTTTTATTAAAAAGAATGCCAGAAAGGTTATATTTTTATTTAAATTCATCAAGTTTTACAAAACGATATCAAAGCACCAATAGTTGACACTATTTTAACCAATAGTTGACGTAAAATTTCTTGTTAACTTTAAAGCTCTAAATCTTATCTTATCTCTAAATGCTTTGCGACTAGAGGTTAACCAGAATTATACAATAACTTACAAAACTGAAGTGAAGTTCTTAGCAAAATACGAAAAATAAGAGATGAGCATTTTAGTTAAAATACTTTGATATATTTTAATTTTTTATTGGAATTATAAAAAAAACATTAATTTTATCCTTAAACACCCATCCACATTTAGATCTTAATTAAATGTGTAGGTGTCCACAGATCAGGCAAAACAGGGAAATCAGGTAATTTGATCAACTGTAAAAAATCAGAGAAACTGAAAAAAAGCTGTGGTGTACATGATAAACTATTACTAAAACAAGTTTTTATTCATAGAGTTCTACCAATCCATAGATCAGTTTTACAGAAAAAAAGTTGAAAAAAATAAAAAATCATAACTCAAAAATAAAACAGGATTTTCAAATTTTTTACGAATATTGGCTTCAAAAACTTTTTTTGTATCTCTACGTTGATGATCTGTACTAAAATCAGGGAAAATTTTTAATTTTTATCAGGGAGTTCAGAGAAGAATCAGGAAAGCATCATGAAAATATCAGGGAAGAATCAGGAAAAAATGAAGGAATCTTAATTTGAAAAAACCTGTGGTCACCCTGAGGTGTATAATACAGTATTTTAAAAGATCCCCACGAGCCGTAAAATTAGCTGTCAACTATTGAAACTTGTTTTTTAATCCAATGGTTGACACCTAGATCTAGTGTCCCTATTGACACCCCCTATGTAAAAAGCTAAAACTGTCTTATTGAGTTGTAAATAATCAGAAAAAGTTTGATTTGAACCCATAAAAGCCTGTAATTAAGATTAGCATGCATAAATACGTATTATTCACTAAATACTGAAAATTAAAAACACCCAATTTCTTAGCACTTGTCTTAAGAAACTGTAAAAAAATGCGAACAAAAACACTCCACTAAAAAATTGCCTGCCATATTAAAACGAAACTCATCACGTGATCTTCAGTTGCAAATTCTAAGACTAGATGGTACTAGGTGCCCATTTATTATTTATTTTGCCTCAATAAATGTAATGTAATCTTATTTTAGGTTGTTTTATTTAAAACTGTCAACTATTGGGGTAGTGTCAACTATTGGGTGTTTTACCTTAAGTGAAGAAACTTAGAAGCCCAGGCTTTTGTCACCCACAGAACCTTAATTTTAGTTCAGCACTGGGGTATCGGGTATAAAATGGAATCGTTGGAGTATCAAAAATTAATTGGACCGGAAAAAATTTGTTTTCAGAAAGTTATTAACAAAAACATCAAATGCTGTACCCTTTTATAGCTGTTTAAGAAGAGCTGTGATATAAAATGCTTATGTCGCTCTGATACATCAATCTTTTGGTAAGGTTGCGTAGATTCAATTTATAATTCTATAGCCCGCTTAAAGCCTAATTTCAGAGTAGCATTTGTCGCCAACCCCAGATATCAGTATGTGGCTTCTCACGTGTATTCCCTTTGGTTTTTCACACTTGCCGAAAACAAAAAGGATTTGTTCCGGGAAATTTTAGAACGCACATTCAATTCGATAGTCAAGGAAGAAATTTGTGTAAAAATCACCCCGAAAGTGGAAATTTTGGGGTAGTTCTACCTATTTGAAAGTATCGTTAGATGAAATCTGAGGAAATGGTCATTTTTGAACTTTGAACATATTTATCTCTTTTAATATAAATCCCAGGGATTTGGGACCGCGACAGGCGGATTGGAAATTTAAAATTCTAGGGTCCCAGAACCACTGCTCTCAGACTTTTTATTTAAAAGTTATTCGCAATAAACCGGGACTCCTTTTTAAAAAAGAGCGCTCTTATGAAAAATGCGGGAGTTAAGAAGCCCGAGCTCCCGCATTTTTCATGCGTGTATTAAGATCTTAACTCACGCATTTTGCGCGCGTACACTGATAAAAGAGTTTATTTGCGTCAACTAAATATTTGGTTGGATATGGTCAATTAAATTATTTGGTTGGGACAAATAAATTTTATTTGAGTCAAATAAATATTTAGTTCATGCAAACAAATATTTTAATTGCAAAATGATTTATTAATGGAAACAAAATAATGTATTTGGCAGAAATAAAATTTATTTGACTCACATAAAGTTTATTTGTCCCAACCAAATATTTAATTGGCCATATCCAACCAAATATTTAGTTGACGCAAATAAACAGTTTTATGAGTGTAGATAAAAAATTATAAACTTCGAGTGCCAAACTTCGGTAACCGAAACGTAAAAAATTTGGCCATGATTTTTTCAATTATTATTGACAGGACCCCTGTCACAGGGGCGTTCGGCCTTTTTAGCAGATGAGTCGGCAAATTTTAATGAAGCTGAAGTTTGCAACGTTTTTTTGCAACGAAAATTCAAAATTTTTAAAATCGACTCAATTTCATTTAAAAACAATAAAAACCCGGTATCTAGTATTTTTAGATCGAATTAAGCCCTTTTGGACCCACAAATAAAGAGAAAAAACAAGAAACATGCCAAATATGTGTACAAGTTCAAATTTGGTCATCTTCTGTAACTTTTATCGGTGCCAAATAGACTTTAAACTAGTTCCTATCATTAAACACAAAACATATCAAAAATTCACCTGGCGGAAAATAACCTAGCCCTGGCTAGATAGGTAAGAAAATAAAAATATTTTTAAAAAATTGCAAAATTTTCGTATAAGTTCAAATTTGGTCATCTTCTGTAACTTTTATCGGTGCCAAATAGACTTTAAACTACTTCCTATTATTAAAAACAAAACATATCAAAAATTCACCTGGCGGAAAATAACCTAGCCCCGGCTAGATAGGTAAGAAAATGAAAATATTTTAAAAAAATTGCAAAATTTTCGTATAAGTTCAAATTTGGTCATCTTCTGTAACTTTTATCGGTGCCAAATAGACTCTAAACTACTTCCTATCATTAAACACAAAATATATCAAAAATCCACCGGGCGGAAAATAACCTAGCCCCGACTAGATAGGAAAGAAAATGATAATATTTTTAAAAAATTGCAAAATTTTCGTATAAGTTCAAATTTGGTCATCTTTTGTAACTTTTATCGGTGCCAAATAGACTTTAAACTACTTCCTATCATTAAACACAAAACATATCAAAAATTCACCTGGCGGAAAATAACCCAGCCCCGGCTAGATAGGTAAGATAATGAAAATATTTTTAAAAAATTGCAAAATTTTCGAATAAGTTCAAATTTGGTCATCTTCTGTAACTTTTATCGGTGCCAAATAGACTTTAAACTACTTCCTATCATTAAACACAAAACATATCAAAAATTCACCTGGGGGAAAATAACCTAGCCCCGGCTAGATAGGTACGAAAATGAAAATATTTTAAAAAAATTGCAACATTTTCGTATAAGTTCATATTTGGTCAACTTCTGTAACTTTTATCGGTGCCAAATAGACTTTAAACTACTTCCTATCATTAAACACAAAACTTATCAAAAATTCACCTGGCGGAAAATAACCTAGCCCCAGCTAGATAGGTAAGAAAATGAAAATATTTTTAAAAAATTGCAAAATTTTCGTATAAGTTCAAATTTGGTCATCTTCTGTAACTTTTATCGGTGCCAAACAGACTTTAAACTACTTCCTATCATTAAACACAAAACATATTATGTGCACGCGCATGCGCTGACCGTTTTGCAATATATTATTTTAAATAAAAAACATTTTTTTACAAAAAAAAAACACCAAATAGATGCCAAACCAACGTTAACGTAAACCAAGGCCCCCTCATTAAAAAAAAAACACCAAACAACAAAAAACCAAAACAAACTCCGGCACGGAGAGCTGCAATTAGGCGCTTGTACCGAGGACTTA
The DNA here is from genome assembly GCA_958510825.1 of Brachypterus glaber. Classification (NCBI taxonomy): domain Eukaryota; kingdom Metazoa; phylum Arthropoda; class Insecta; order Coleoptera; family Kateretidae; genus Brachypterus; species Brachypterus glaber. The sequence continues at coordinate 100,154,586 of OY294044.1, forward strand.
CGGTTGAAACCGATCTACAGATTTTAGGTTTCTGAATTTCGTTCTTGTTTTCTGGTAAAGAATAATATTTAAAAAAGAACTTGTTTGTGACAATGTACAATTATAATTGTACATTGCCACAAACCATAATTATTGTCCTACGCCCTCGATATTATTCTAGCGCTTAAGCGCTGTGTATAGTATAAATGAAGCAGTTCGCGAAATTTTGAGACAAAGTTGGGAAATATAATGTTTATTAGTTGGTTGTAGTTAGAAAAATATGTAAAAAAAATACGGTTCGTTCCGAGCAGAAAATACATCGTAAAGTTTTATGTCAACGGGGACAGAAAATACGGGAGGTTAGTTGGGAAATGTATGTCACCGAACATGGAAAATCCAAAGTTCTCCACTCTCCAGAAAAAATTTTAACGGCACCACTGTATTCGATAGTTTATTCAGTGCGAATCTTTTTTGCTGCTTTTTTTTATCTTTATACAGGGTGAGTTTTTTAATGTGTTACAAGGGAATATCTCGAAAACAGTTAAAAAAATTTTTGTGAAATTTTGGTGAAGTAATAGGGAGACAGGGGGACATATTTAAACATATTTTTGACACCTACCCCCCTCCCTATTTTGAGGGGCGGGGGATAACTTTGAAATTTTAAATAGGATGACGTACTTTTTTTTTAATTCGAATCTACTTAAAAAACTAGGTATATATGCAAAAAAGAAATTGATTTGCTCTTTTGGTAATTGAATTATGATTTATTAGATTAAAATACTATTGAAGTTTTTTTTTGTTTTTTTGTTTTTTTTATTTGATTCCATGATAACGCGTTTTTTTTAAATTTAAGTCAGTCGAGAATTTTAACAGTTTGACGATTATTTCTCAGTTTATTGCTCAATTAAACATGGAAAATGTTTGGAAGTTGAAGGCGGACATTTTGAACAATTGCTCAAACATGACGGACGATAAATTAGTTGAAATTTAATTGTTAATATTTTTTTGTATAATATAATTTAATTAATCATAACCATAACCATAATCCATAACCTAATTTTTTACGTAGATTCGAATTTTATAAAAAAAAGTACATCATCCCATTTAAAAAATTAAAGTTACCCCCCCCCCCTCAAAATAGGGAGGGAGGGGGTAGGTGTCAAAAATATGTTTAAATGTGTCCCCCCGCCTCCCTATTACTTCAGCAAAATTTCACAAAAAAAAATTAGACCGTTTTCGAGATATTCCCTTGTAACACTTTAAAAAACTCACCCTGTATAATAACGTTTTTTTTTTCTAAAAATTATTTGTATGTGACAAGAAATTAATTTCTTGAATTTTATTTCGACTGTATACCGTGTAAGACATTGGTTGTATTTAACTAATTTGTGAAAATGGCGAAATTAAATAATAAGAAGAATATTAAGGCTAAAGGAAAGAACAATTTAGCCCTGAAAATTTTCACTTATTTACAAATTATGAGACAAGTTTTTTGTGATGATCTTTGTAAATTAAAGTTATTTAAAACGGTAAGTGTATAGATTTAGTGGGTTTCGTTTTGTTTTAACTGTTTAAGGTTGTTTTTCGCTGTTAAAAATTTGGGAGGTTCGTAAATACTAAGGGGCTGTTAAAATGTTACGTAATCCGGAAATGATCAGCAAAAAACTTGGGGAGTGATTCTACATCAGAAAATATAACAAAAAGCTCCTAGAAACCCATGTCGAAAAATTCGTTGTAAGGGAGCTAAGCCTCTTTGAAAGTGGCTAAATAATTCGGTTTTTATTTAATAACTCAGAAACCCTTGACATATAGCAACGAGTTTTTGCTCGTGAACTTATCTTAATAAGGCCCATCTTCTTATGTTTTTTTTTATGCACTTATATATTTTAGCTAGGGGTATGCGAAACGAGGGGCTATCTGTTTTTTGTCCCAAACTTTTTTCGCTGTAACTTTTTTGTATTTTTATTTTTGGAATATGTTTCCTGAAGTCAAAATACATAAAAAGGTACAATTGTTGTAATACTGTAGGATTAACCGTTTTTGAGAAAAATTCGTTTGAAAGTGAAATTTCACGGTTCGAGGACGAAAAATTAAATACTAAAATGTTGAAAATCAAAATTTCAATAATGCAGGGTTATTATACTATTCCTAGTAGTTTTGAATTTTTCAAAATCGCCAAAAAGCGTCCCAGAGAAAAAATTCTTGAATACAAATGTGTTTCATGAAAAAATAAGAAACTTTGAAAATGTCCGTCTGTCCGTCCGTCCGTTTTTGTGGACACGATAATTTAAGAACGAATAATTCGATCGACTTAAAATTTTCAGGAAAAATTAAGTTCTATGAGGGGAAGATTCCTATTGGTTTTGAAAGTAATCCCTCCAAAAACAAAAAAAGTTATGGGGGTTAAAAAAAAAATTAAAAAAAACTGGAAGAAAATTTCGATTAACGTAACTTTTTCAGGAAAAAATTACTTCCATTATAAGGATCATTTTTACCAATTTTAAAAGTAATACCCCCAAAAAACAAAAAAGTTATGGGGGTTAAAGTTTTTTATAAAATTAAAAAAAAAATTATTTTTTTTTCGTCTTTAGCAAACAGAAAAATAAAAAAAAAATTTATTTATAAGTTTTATTTTATTTTTTTTTATTTTTTTTTGTTAAAAAAAAATATTAAAAAACATGTTTTTATATTCTTTTTTTTATTTTTTGGTTTTTGAGAAGAATATTAAAAAAAAAACAAATTGTTTTTTTTATTTTTTTTTTGCGAGAAATCTTTTTTAATATATTGGGGAAAATGCACTACCTATATCATTTACTGTGAATAGTATATAATGGAATGCGTAGCATTACATATCTTTACGGTTTGTTCTATATCAATAACTAAGAAAAAAGTTTCTATACAACATGTAGGTCAAAAAATCGTTTTTATTCGCTTGTATTCCAAAGTGACATTTTTCGGTTAGAAATGTTAAGTTAAAAGTGACACTGTTGTTAAGAGTTTGTATACTGTTTTATTTTGGCGGGCTGCAGCGGTCCCTTATGGAAAATTGCATAGCGGTTGGTATGTCTCTTATTTTACTTTGGCGGGATTAAAAAATAGCGTATGATACACGGACGAGAAATATATCTCGGTCTTACGCCTCGATTCAAAATCTTCGCATGCGACCTAGAAACATTATTTCTCGTCCTTGGATCATAATATAATATTTTAAAGCTACTATGGCCCTTTAAAAATGGTGCATTTTTAGGATGCCATAGCTCCCTTAGAGATTATTTTTGGAAGTACCTGTATATAAGGTTTTTTTCTTAGTTTCTACATCATTGCAATTTTGGTTTTTAAACATTTTTAGTGTTATAATTAAATGCTTTTCTTGGGTATAGGCAGTATATAAAAACTATTTGTATGTATTTTTTTTATCTCTATTTAGTACTTTTCGGCACCTTGTTTTGGGCCATATTATGTATAAATCTAAATAAAACTTACTTAGAAAATATAACTGAGAACAAATGGTAGGTAATTAATAATTATTTTATAATTATAATTATATAAATATTAGAACATAGAATTAAATATTTTTGTAAAATTGCTTCAACACTGACATAAATTGACAAATCAAAATTTTATTTTTTTATGTAAACAAAACTGACAATATTCGCTCGGCGCTACGATGCATCGCGATGTTACCAAATTAAAGAAAAAACATGCATCCCAAAAGGCACATAAACCAGCAAAACTCACTACATTGGCGCCAGTCCATTTGAGTGAGTTTTGCTTGTTTATGTGCCTTTTGGGATGCATGTCATTTTTGTTTACCTAAAAAGGTAAAAATTTGATTTGTCAATTTATGTCAGTGTCGAAGCAATTTTACAAAAATATTTAATTCTATGTTTTAATATTTATATAATTATAATTGAACAGGGTGATCAGTAACTGCCATGCCAAAATTTAAGAGGTGATTCTACATCCAAAAATATGAAAAATGTTTTTATAAAGCCCTAAGGGAGCTACGGCCCTTTAAAGATGACATCGAATGGGGAACAAAAAAAAAACATCAATAACATTTTAATGCTGCAGAGCGATTTTTCATTTGAAACTGAGCAAAAAAGTATTCTTCACCAAAACACCTAAGTAGGGTTTCCAGTCCCGAAATTCGGGATCCCGAAATTCGGGATATCCCGAAGATTTTTGAATCGAAAAATCCCGAAAATCCCGAAAAAAATCCCGAAAATCACGAAAAATTAGAATTTATTTCGAATCGGGTCACTCGATATGTAATTGTGATTTGCGTATAATATTTTTTGTTTACGATGGTGAAAATGGTGGTAGGGTTAAGAGTATTATACCTGAATTTTTTCAGAAGGTTTGAAAAAATCTACAGGTCGCTCATGGCCATTTTTTTAAAAGATATGTTTCTTAAGCTAATAAAAAACATAATTTTAATTTAAAATTTTTAAGTTTGTTTATAATTACTTTTATAATTTTTTTTATATGAATTTATATTTTAATGTTGTTTGTTTTGTTTTGTTGGTACTACCAACTCGGTAGTTATAGATGTAACTTTTTATTTAATTTATTTATTTTAACTTTTAAAAAGTATGTTTTTTTAACTTTTTATTTAATTTATTTATTTTACCTTTTTAAAAGTTTGTTTTTTTTTTAAACTTTTTATTTAATTTATTTGTTTTGACTTTTAAAAAGTTTTTTTTTTTAAATAATAAATATTTTACTGAATATTTGTTTTTTTTTCGTGATGCACACATACAATTTGTATATAAAAAAAAAATTCTTGCTTTTATTAGTGTTTATTTTATTTTTCTTAATTTAGTAAAATATAAATTTAAATAAAATATGGTTAATACTGGTTATTTTAATAAAAGTTTTTGGTGTAAATTTTATAATTTTATTTATTTAATATAAGATAATTAATTTTTGATGAAAAAAAAAATTATATTTTTGATGGTCATATTGGAGGTAGTTTTACATAAACTTAAGACGATATTATCTGTCTATCTATTATGTATATGGAGAGATAATATCGTCTTAAGTTTATTTAATTTCTGATAAAATGAGACATTTTTAAATTTCGGGATCGGGATCCCGAACTTTTTGAAATTTTCGGGATTTCGGGATCGGGATCCCGAAACCTGGATTCCCTACACCTAAGTAAATTTAATATTAAAGGAGTAATAAATAGCCTTTTAAAAAGTAACGTTTTCGTTGGCACAAAATGTTCACAGTGATCCCCGGATATGATTAGGTTTTAAAGAAAGGGCATCGGAAACAAACAATGGATCTTGGTAGTACAGGGTATGGGCATCATATGATCATAGATCCATTATCAGTTAAATCGCGTTTGCATATCTTTGAAAGATATTGGTGAAAACTCTTCAGGAGGAATCCCGATCAACACCAAGTACTTCAAAGAAAAATTTTAATTTATTCTAGTAGTAATTTTCGCGCAGATTCTAACAATGATTAAAAAATTTACCTATCTTTGGCCTATCTTGAGAAAAACGCAATAAACCATGATTTTAGTACAATTTTTCGACTGGCATAAAAACTCTATTTCAGTGAATATTTAAACCTGACTGGTTTTAAATAACAGCTAAAATAGTTAAGTTTAAAAGTATAATAGCAAATATCAGTCCTATAAATGCAAAACTCGCTCTTTGCAAAAAAGTAAAAAATTTTGATACACACGTCATCTTGTAGAGAATTTACGACTTAACCTCTTATTAACAGTAAATTGTCCCAAAAAAATTAAAATAGGTTAAAAAAAATAGATTAAAAATCAATATTATATGCAAAACTCACTTTTTGCTTTGAACATTCAGGTACAAAACTAACTCTTTGCCTAAAGCTAAAATTTTTAAAAAATCTAGTTTTCGCTGACAAATAAATGTCATCAACAATTAAATTTTAATGTCATTGTGTTGGCATTTGGATTTTTTTTATGTTTGATTGTAATTGTAAACAAAATGAAACGAAATCTTGTACTTTCCCCTCCGGGTAAAGGAAGAAAAAAGTTAAAACAAAAATCAAAAAGAAGGCAAAAAGAACAGAACAACAGGAAATGCCAAAGGAGTTTGTAAACGGGGAAAAAAGGTGTCTCTATTAAAGCCCATACTAGTTCTATATGGGCGAACATTAAAAGGGGAAAAATCCTCGATTTGAATAGAATAGAATAGAATAGAATAGTTTATTAGTCATGTATGGCTATATAAAATAGATATGACAAGTCATACTTAAAAGCTAAAATACATAATGTTACTTAAAAATAGTACAAAAAAAATGTAAATTTAACTGTACATACATACAATAAGTGTTAAAAATAAATAATGTTACATACACTCAGAAAAAATCCCATCTTGTAAAATCAATAAGAAATTATTTTAATCTAAAAAAATTGCCTTTTAAAATATTAAAAGCAAAAACTTTACGTTTTAGTTATGAACAATATTAATTTACACATTATAGCGAAAACTGGCGGGATAATGTTAACCTTAAAATCTATGACAATTATTTTAGAAAAAATGATAAAATGGAAGCGGAGGAAGAGACGGATTTAGAATAAATTTCAATGTTTTTTATTTTTTTATGTTAGATAGTTATTAATAAAGCATTTTTCATTAGTTATAAATGTTTTTGTTTATCTATTTTCTCGATAGTTATCAGCTAAATCATTGGCTTGTAAGATATAGTTTTCTAACATTAGATTCTAACATTAGATAACCATTATTCTAACGTTAAAACTCTTTAGTATCCAAACTTTTTCATACTAAGTGATTAATAGATCAATTTTTTATTATAGCCATATTGCTTAGTCTCTATGGCCATACAAGTTGCAACGTACAACGTGCAGAAAAAGTAAGAACATGTAAAAAAATGTGTTATACACATTGTGCATTTTAAAACTTTTAAATTTAAAATATAAGAAAAAACAAAAAACGCTATTCGTATAATTTTTGTATTTTGCAAAGAATAGTGGAAATATATTCTGGTTGTTCGGTTTGCCAGAGAAGCTTAAACCAGAAACATAAATGTCAAATTAAAAAGTAAATTTTGCATATTATGAGCAAATTAAATGCAAAGCTTTCTCTTTGACAGCAGTCACTTACAAAACTTACTCTTTGCATTTTTAAAATTAAAATTTACTCTTTTTGCCTAAACTATGATTTTTAAAATTTAATTTACTAAAGCTGTGTTCAAAAATGTTACTTGTTAAACAAAAAAATCGTTTCAAATACATTTGTAACAGTCTAAAATAGTTTTTTCTAAATATCTCGGAACGTGTTCTTTGTCGAAGAGAGAGTTTTGCATTTATAGGACTGATATAAAGAATTTTAATCCTACTGACCCGAAAGAAAGTCTTTCAATAGCAATGTTTTAACGTTACGGGATACTTTAAGGTGGCCAGTGTATAATATCTTCACTCAAAGTAAAAAAGGTCGTATGTTAAATTTTACTTTGTTTTATTTTGGCGCTCAGTTGTGGCATTTTAATAAAACGCCACAATTCTGTAAGGTCTCTGAATATAGTGGACAGTAAGCTCTACACTGCGTAAAGTAAAAAAAAAAATAATGTAATTTCATTTATGTTCCTTACAAAGTTAAATTTAAAATATGACCTTTTGCATCTTGAGTGATGATATACTTCAAATATTGACTTAATTGTCAATGTAACATAATTAAACTTTTTACTGCAGTAGTTCCAAAACAATTTTAAACTAGTTTTTTTTCTGTTTATAAATAAAATAAATTTAACCTAAAATAAATTTAACTTAAAAAGTCCAAACCAAAACTTGAATTTCATAATGCTTTTAAGATTTTTAAATAGGGTAACCGAGTTTAGTGGCTTAAAATCTATAGGATTTAATGGTTTTTTTAGGTTGGTCTCCGGGGACAAAAAATGGCACTTTTTTAACATAGTTCTTTGAAATTTTTATATTACAAAATAAAGTTGTTGTGTAATATAAACATTTCAAATCTAAAGTTAAAAAGAGAAAATAAAATTCACTGAAGATATGATTTTTTTTTGACAAAAATATTTTATAATTGCAGCAATTTGGATAAAGAAAAACGGGAGAGAATAAAAAGACAGGAAGATTTGGAAAGAGAGTTGGACGAGAAAGAGGAGGAGGAGAAAGAAGAAAAAAGAAGGAAAGATGTACTCCATGGGTAGGGGGGATTTTTATAGAGGCGGTAGGGATGGTTGGGGGGGGGGGGAAGAGGGGGTAGGGGTGGTAGGGGGGAGTAGGGGTAGGGGAGGTAGGGGGGAAAGGAGTAGTAGGGGGGGTGGTAGGGTACAAAAGGGCGCCGCGGCAGAGGTAGTAGGGGTGGATACAGGCAGGGTTATACGCCAGCTTATAACCCTGGTTATAACCCTGCTGCCTACAACCCTGCCTACCCTGCCTACAACCCTGCCTACCCTGCCTATAACCCTGCCTACCCCCCTTATAACCCCTATGCCATACCTCGGTTTTAACCCAAAACTAAAGTTATTTTAACGAGATAAGTTTATATTTTATGCTAACATATGCCCAAAAAGTTTTGTTTTAAAGGTAAAAGTGATTAAATTAATTAAATTAATTAAATAATTAAAAGTTAAAACATTATTTTAAAAATTATTTTATTTAAAAATCGTTCATTTTCTACTGATCTGCTCTACAGAGATATATTACCTATCAAAAAAATGTATATTTATCAGTTATGCTTACCGATAAAAGTTACAGAAGATGACCAAATTTGAACTTGTACGCATATTTGGCATGTTTCTTGCTTTTTCTATTTATTTGTGAGTCCAAAAGGGCTTAATTCGATCTAAAAATACTAGATACCGGGTTTTTATTGTTTTTAAATGAAATTGAGTCCATTTTAAAAATTTTGAATTTTCGTTGCAAAAAAACGTTGCAAACTTCAGCTTCATAAATTTTAAAAAGTCGGCAATTTTGTCTACACTTGTAAACTTGTTTTTTTTTCCTTTGGAGGAAATTTTTTTTTGGCAGTTGATGATTGATTTTTTAATTTTTTTTAGTGGTCAGTCAACTGGGGTGACGTCGGACGGTGTGGTTGACTTCTGACACTTTTTCGCAAAATGCTCTGAACCAAAGCACGTGGAATTGAACCCCACAACTTGTGCACACGTGCTTTGGTTTGGAGGGCTTTGCAAAAAAGTGTCCGAAGTCATTCACACCGTCCGAAGTTGACGGAACCTTTTGTTTTTCAATGGGAAAATTTTAGTAAGAAAATCCTAATTAATAATTAATTTAAAAAGTAGTATATTTTAATCCCAGACGGGGAGGCCATTGTTTTCTGGGTCGAGATTTTTCCTACACAAAAAATATTCAAGGTATAAAAAAGTTAGTTGGTGCAAGTGGCCCCAAATAAATTATTGTTTAATGAAATTAAATTAAATAACCCTCAAAATACTGAAAAATTTGAGTTAAACATTTTGATGGATTGATAATATATGTTTTTCCTGTCTAGCCGGGCCCTTCTTTTCCCTTCTTTTCCCTCGGGAAAATAAGCATTTTCCGCAAACGAGGCAAAGAAAAATGAATTTTAACCTTAGGATAAAAAATATGTTTTCAGACTAAAAAAATTATAATGAAAAATTTTACGCTCTCTGAAAATCTTGCGCCATACGCCATGGCGCGCTATGGCGTTGTTAGCGTATAGAGAAACCCGGCTTTGACCATGTTATAATACCTGACTGACTATGTTATAATACTATGTTATAATACTATGTTATAATACCTGAAAATACAACAGCTAGCCCCAAAGAAAAAATATCACAATATGAAGAAACGCCGCTTCCACTCATTGGCATATTTTCTTCAAAATAATTTTGCATTGTATGATTGGCGATTTCGTCGATATATAAAAATATAGCTTTCGTTACAGTGGCTGCTCCTAAAAAAAAATATTAATTAAAAAAGATATTAAATAAGACTTTTTGCGTGGCCACGGAGGGCTTGGATCAACTTTAAAACAAGAGTCCTTGCACCGATGGGATTTTTTCATAAATCTCTTCTACGTTGTCTCACGAGAACTTATTGTAAAAAAAATCAATGTTTAAAAAGTTTAACCCCCTATAAGTTTTTTGTTTTTGAGGGGATTACTTTTAAAAAAGAATAGGGATCTTTCCCTCATAGAATTTTCCTAAAAATTTCAAGTCGATCGGATTATTCGTTTTTGAGTTATCGTGTACACAAAAAACGTGATATCGGACGGAAAGACCGACAGACGCCTTGACTAGTATAATATTATAAAAAAACACTTTGTATTTGATTTTTAAAGAAACCGCTATTCGCCTCTCGTCAAGGCTCCAAGATTTTTATAGGCAGTCGACGTGTTAAGTTCTAACATTCCAAAAAAACAATTTTCGATGTCAGTCCGTCGCATCGGTACTATACGTCCAGAGGGCCTACCCTTTGACAGATAATGAAACTTAAGCTTCTTTTAAGATATGTTTCTCTACTTTTCGAAAAAGCCCATTTTTTTTTTAATTGTCTAGAGATTTTCAAATTTTGTTCGCTAATAGTAAATTACAAACATTACTGGTTTTCCACAGAAAAATATTTTTTGCAATTGTGGCAAATCCGCGTTAAAAGGGTATAGCCGGGTAAGCATGTAAAAAGTGCCCCTGACAGATGTGAGGTTTGGGTTGTATTTTTCGAATGTGTATGTAATAAAACAAAATTGAGCAAAATTTTAGCCCGCTACCTTTTTCCAAACAATAGTTACACTGAGAAAAGTGTTTTTTAGTTTTAATTTTTTTTTCGACGTACTTTTTTTAACAGAAAAAAATCTGGAAAAAATTATAATAGAACTTACTATAAAGGTGAATATCCTGAATGTTTTTCAGCCTGAAAAATTAAGTAGTCATTTAAAAATTTGGCACCAAGCAAAAAAATAACAGTTTATTAGTCCATTATAAGCTATTGAAGTTAAAAAAAGAAAATTTCGAAAAAAATATGTCCCTTCTCAAAATAATAAAAATAATGAACTATTGTTTGGAAAAGGGTAGGGGGCTAAAATTTTGGTCAATTTTATTTTACACATTCGAAAAATGCAACTCAAACCTCAAATCTGCCAGGGGCACTTTTTACATGCTTACCCGGCTATACCCTTCGAACTGGTGAGAGCAAGAAGGGAAAAATTCCACTCGATCCAACTTTCGGCGATTAACAAAAAACTTTATAGCCATAACTCATTTTTTTAAATACCACCCTATTATTTAGCTAAATAAAGAATTAAATTTTCTTTAAAATAAATATGGATACCCTATGGGTCAAATTTTTTAATACCATACCACCTTCACATGTCAATCTCACCGATTTTCGTCAAATTTGGTACACAAGTTCACTAATGCATTGTAACAACAAATGTAAAGTAAAAAAGCTTAAAAAAAATTTTTCGCCGATTTATGGACAAAACAAGTTTTTGTGGTTTTTCATAAATAATAAAATTTGTGAAATGCAATTTTTTCAAAACTCTTTTATAAAATGATTATTTATGGTTATGCTCAAAATTTGTGATATTACAAACACGTAAATGCTTTATAAAGAGAAAAGCGCAAATTAAAAAACTAATACATTTCGCTCTTCTTCTTCTTCTTCTTTAAATATAAATTTTTCTCGCTTTTTAGGGTCGCATTCAATCCAAATTTTTAAAGGGGGCCCCTAATTTTTTCGAGATGTCAAATAAGGCAAACGAGGGCCCAAATATACCTCTATCGGTGATATAAAATTTGTTCTGGTATTTTGTTATCTAAACCCTCTACGAGCCCCTTTAAAAATGGCTAAAAATAGTAAAATAATAAAATTTGTGGAATGCAACTCTTTTAATATTTTGTTATATACTGTTTATTTTTTGTGAAAAATTGCTCAAAATTTGTTATATTACTAACACTTAAATGCTTTTTAAAGGAAAATGCGCAAATTAAAAAAATATATATACTGCTCTTCTTTAAATATAATTTTTCCTCGCTTTTTAGGGTCGCATTCAATCCAAATTTTGAAAGGGGGCCCCCAATTTTTTTGACATATCAAATAAAGCAAAGGAGAGCCCAAACATACCTCTATCGGTGATATAAAATTTGTTCTTGTATTTTGAGATCTAAACCCTCTACGAGCCCCTTAAAAATGGCTAAAAATGGTAAAATAATAAAATTTGTGAAATTCTTTTAATATTTTGTTATAAAATGTTTATTTTTAGTTAAATATTTCTCAAAATTTTTGTGTTACCAACACGTAAATGCTTTATAAAGAAAAATGCCCAAATTAAAAATAAAATACATTTGGCTCTTCTTCTTCTTCATTAAATATTAATTTTTCTCGCATTTCAAGGTCGCATTCAATCCAAATTTTGGGGCCCCTTATTTTTTTCAAGATTTTCAAAGGGGCAAACTAGAACCCAAACATACCTCTATCGATGATATAAAATTTGTTCTGGTTGTTTGAGATCTAAACCATCTACGAGCCTTTTAAAAATGGCTGAAAATGGTAAAATAATATATATATATATAGGACCAATATTTTTTTTGAGATGTAAAGAAAGGTAAATGAGAGCCTAAACATACATCTATCGATGATATAATTTTTGTTTTTTGTTTTTTAAGATGTAAACCCTCTACCAGCCATTGGAAAATAGCTGAAAAATGGTAAAATTTAAAAATAAGCGCCTAAGGGTATTTTACCTATTCAAGAGCTATTTTCAATATACCTTTATATTTAAAATAATTACAAAATAATGTAACGATGGGCTTTTTAGCACTTTTAAAAATCATTTAATTTATTTTGGATATATTTTATTCATGGGACCAACTAATCCTTGGAAAAAAAACTGCAACTGCAACATATAAAAATCACTTTTTAATATATATTAGTCATGAATTTTTTTTTTGACCTCTGGACCTCAAATATAGTATACACATGACTTTAAATAATACCTAAACATCTTCCAAAAATAAAGTCTCTAGAAATATTTTTTGAACGATTTGATCTAGAAACTTTATTTTTGGTAGATGTTTAAGCAGTACAAAAAGTAATTTGCATAATGAACTTAAAGTCTGGTCAAACCATTCGAAAGTAATTAAGAAAAATATAAAAAGTGGTAGTTTTACCCGGCTTTGATTAACTTTGATTTTTACAAAAATAAAACTAGATCTTCTCCTGCATGTGAAAAAAAAATAAAAAAAAACGTTTGTCGATATCTCATCTAGAAATTAAGATATAATGCTAACATACATAGAGACATACCGACAGACGATGTTTTTGCAGATTTCGAATCAAAATGTTCTAAAACGTCGAGAAAAGAGAAAAAACATGATCAACAATATTTACCCAACATGCACGAATTTAACACTTCACACTATTTTGGATATGCCAATGCCATATGATGCCATATATATATATATATTCACAATAAAGCAATATAAATGTTTACTGAGCAAACTTCTCTAATGTTAGTCGTTTTCGAGATGTATTTCGATATACAGTCCATTAATTCATAAAATTCAAGGAAACGGGCCTATTTTTAAAAGGTTATTGCTCCAAAACTGTTAAAGGATTACAACATACAGAAATTTCAGCCAAATCCGCTGAAAGGTACTTTCCTTAGTAAATGTCTAGATAAATGTGCACATTTTGTAAATTAATTAAATTATTTTTTTCTAGTAGGCGGCATTGACTTTGACAGTTCTATATAGCTTATCTTAAGTATTATAACAATTTGAATTTGCCGATTAAGCCATATTTTTTTGCGACAAAAGGGGCGGATATGCATAAATGTATGATCCATAAACATATGTGCATATACGCCAGTTTCATTAAAAATCTGTAAAATAACGAAGATTCCCTAAAAGTATGCCACAATTTATGAACTAAGCCTAAATTCTTAAAATATATAAAAAATTGATTTTTACATGTTGCAATATTTAATTTTTTTCCAAGTGTCGTTTGGTCCCATGAACAAAATATATCAAAGATAAATGCTTTTCAAAAGGGACAAGGACCATATCGTTACATTATTTTGTACTTAATGTAAAAATAAAGGTACATTGAAAATAGCTCTTGAGTAGATAAAATGCGCTTATTTTTAAATTTTACCATTTTTTAGCTATTTTCCAAGGGATGGTAGGGGGTTTAGATCTCAGAAAATCAAAACAAATTTTATATCATCGATAAGGGTATGTTTGGTCTCTCGTTTGCTCGAATGCGAGAAAAATTATTTTTTAAGGAAGAAGAAAAACAGCCAAATGTATTTTTTTTAATTTGCGCATTTACGTGTTATTAATATAACACATTTTAAGCAATTGTTAACAAAAAATAAACATTTTATATTAAAACATTAAAAGAGTGGCATTTTACAATTTTTTTTTATTTTACCATTTTTAACAATTTTTAAGAGGCTCGTAGAGGGTTTAGATCTCAAAATACCAGAACAAATTTTATATCACCGATATAGGTATGTTTGGGCTCCCGTTTACCTTATTTGACATCCCAAAAAAATTAGGGGCCCCCTTTCAAAATTTGAATTGAATGCGATCCTGAAAAGCGAAAAAAAATTATATTTAAAGAAGAAGAAGAAGATCAAAATGTATTTTTTTATATTTGCGCGTTTTCATTTATAAAGCATTTAAGTTTTAGTAATATCACAAATTTTGAGCAATTTTTAACAAAAAGTAAACATTTTATAACAAAATATTAAAAGAATGACATTTTACAATTTTTTTTATTTTACCATTTTTAGCCATTTTTAAGGCGCTCGTAAAGGGTTTAGATCTCAAAATACCAGAACAAATTTTATATCACCGATAGAGGTATGTTTGGGCTCCCGTTTGCCATATTTGACATCTCAAAAAAATTAGGGGCCCCCTTTCAAAATTTGGATTGAATGCGACCCTAAAAAGTGAGAAAATTTTATATTTAAAGAAGAAGAGGAAGAGCCAATTGTGTTTTTTTTTTTAATTTGCGCATTTCCCTTTATAAAGCATTTTCATGTTAGAAATATTACAAATTTTGAGATAATTTTGACAAAAAATAAACATTTTATAAAAGAGTTTTGAAAAAGTTGCATTTTACAAGTTTTATTATTTACGAAAAACAACAAAAACTTGTTTTGTCCATAAATCGGCGAAAAATTTTGTTTAAGCTTTTTTACTTTACATTTGTTGTTATAATGCATTAGTGAACATGTGTACCAAATTTGACGAAAATCGGTGAGATTGACAAGTGAAGGTGGTATGGTATTAAAAAATTTGACCCCTATACCTAACATTAACCGTTTTCGAGTTGTTTGCAAACTATTGTGAAAAAGCCGTATTTCTATAATAAATTTTACAATGAATTTTATATCCCCCCTCGTCTCCCCATCACCCCCATACGCGTATAAGGCTAAGTTAACCCCCTCTCTGTTCCACCCACTTAGAAAGCTAAAATTTAGTACACATGCTTAACTCGTTTGATAAAACAATTTTATATAAAAATTTCCCCCCAATCCCCCACCCCTAAAATTAAAAAAAATCCATTTTTTACCCACATGAGATAATTTAAAACTAAAATTAGGTTACATACTCAGTGATGATAAAATTTTAAAATAAATTTTACATCCCCCTTATCTCCTCATCACCCCGCATACCTTCCCTCTGTTTCACCCACTTAGAATAAACGTAGAGAGCTGAAATTCGGTATACATGCTTATCTCTGATGACAATACAATTTTATATAACATCCTCCCCACCCATAAAATTTGAAGAATACTTTTTTTTCAAATGCATCAAAATTTCTGTCAGTTAAACATAAACAAATATACATGTAAGGATTACCATGCATTGAATAATACACAAGGCCGGCCTTAGAATTTCGGCCCCCTAAAGCAAGCTTCCCCAGGTAGCAAGGGATGTTATATTATAAGAAATTAACATCACTTTTGGGTGTATTTTTAAACTAAATCATAACATCACATATTATTGAAAAATAACATGTATTTAACATCACATTTGCAACGTAACACGTGTGACGTGACAACCATGTTATTTAATAACAAATATTTAGCAACGCTGTGAATATATCTCATGTCACATATTAACGTGGCTTTCACGTGAATGTCATGTTATTTTGCTTCTCACCGACGTTCGAAGCTAAAAAATCGATATAAGATGATGTTGATAGAGTAAATTATTATAAGGAAATTGTATACACATTATACGATTTCCAATGGGTAGGGGGCTCTGCCGGGCTTCTCAAGACCACGGACACGGATTAAAGGAATATATTCTCCGCTTAATCTGCAATTTCGTATTTAGAATCTATCTGTTTCAATCTGTGATTGTTTCAATTACTGATTGATTTTAAATCCGATTTTTTTTTATAGGGTTATAGCGTTTTTAATTTAGAAAAAGCTAATATCCTAGGATATTATTTAAATATTAAAGTAACAGTAACGGCATCCATAAGATATTAGATATAACAGGAATGTGGATTTATGATGTCACAAACACGTTACTTTCGGGATGTCATTGTGTGATTTTATTAGGGGCGGACTTAGGACATCCCCACCATGCTACATTCTTGTTAAATGAGACTACAATCTTAACATCACATGTCACATATTAACGTGGCTTTCACGTGAATGTCATGTTATTTTGCTACCTGGGTCTGGTTCGGCGTCCCTATTTGAAAAAAAGTTTGTATCCTAAAAAATTAACATAAAAAAATATTTTTAAGAACAAGCACTAAAAAGAAGAAAATAAACTTTCAAGTAAATCAAACCCATCATTTTGTTACATTATACAATTTTATATGATATAAAAGCTTGACGCGAGATTTTCCTGTGTAAATTTCTTTTATAAAAAATCTCGCGACAAGATTTTATATCATATAAAATTGTGCACTTAAATAAAGGCTTGTTCTTAAAATTGTTTTTTATATTAATTTATTCAAGTGACCTATTTTCGAGATACAAGAGTTTAGAACTGATGTGTCGATTGCTATATACTTTTAAGTACATACCTATCAAATATTCTAAAATTAAATTCCATCCAATAACAAATGCAAAAAATTCTCCAATGCAGACGTAACTGTATACATACGCTGACCCAGCCTTTGGGACTCTGGCTCCAAATTCTGCATAGCATAGCCCTAAAAATTAAAATATTGCTTACTGTCTGATAACATAACCTTGGCTAAACTGACCAAGGTTATGTGGTCGGACAGTACTACGGATGAAAAAAAAAATGTATATGTCGCAGCTATCTAGCCCCACTAAAAAAAACCTGTGACAAAATATCTCACACAAAATATTCCGACTTAATACCCCTTTAACGCGTTTTTAATGTAATAATGTCCTGATTTTTAACGAATCCCTAACGTTAGGTAAGTAACGTTAGAATAACGTTTATCTAACGTTTTTTCTGAATGTCGATGATTTTATGCATTATAATGCATAAAATCATAATTATTAATATTTTTGTATATTTAATTTTTTACCCAAACAGTCTTGGGTGGGCCCCCTCTGGTGGTGGGCCCTGGGCCACCGGCCCACCTGGCCCATAGTTAATCCGGCTCTGTTTTCGAAACTACACCCAACCTGTTGAGGATAAAGAATCAAATGTTGAGGATTTTTTCGACAAGGGCCTCAAATTTTAGGGGGGCGCAAATATTTAGTTCACGACCTTTTTTGTCGCCAAGTAAGACTAAAGCTCGGACTATAGTATATTCAACTTCAATATGCAGTAGAAGTAAATAAAACAATATAATCTATAATTTATTTGAGGCGAATATATATTTACAGTATTATTAATTTGAGCCATTTTATTTTTTACGATTGAGGCGAAATAGCTCAAATTAATAATACTGTAAATAAAACAATCGCGCACGCGGCAGCTGGCGCGTGTTTTCATTGGTTAGAACACTCGAATGTTGCGAGAGTAGGGATGTAGAAAATTAAACAGGTCAGTACGTCAGTACTTGCGAAGAAGCGTGCAATGCATTGCAATGGACCGTTATATAGAAATATTTTGTTTTGAGTCCTACCCTGTCACTAAATCCATTGTTTTCACGTGCGTTTGTTTACACTTACTTCATTTTGAAGTTGAATATACTATAAAGTCTGCTCACGAGTGCAGTGCATGACTTTTTCAGGAGCGTTCCAAAATGACTTACGGCATTTTCAGCCAATCAGTCTCAGTCGGCAACCTTTTAATTCAAACTTTTCCGTGACTCATTATCGTTAATTATATTATAATATACTATAGTGCCAAAAACTTTTATAAATCATTTTCCAAGCATATCAGAATTTTAAAAGCAAATTACACGACTCAACAAAAAAAATTTTGTTCTTTGTCCTAAAGTTTATATTATTATTTTTCGGTTCATTATGCACAAAAACGAAAAGAAAATACCTTCTTTTGGTTTAAAGTTTGCTTTTGTGATAGTTGTGGTAATAATACTCATTTTCGATTTTTTTTATAAATTTCAATTAGTTTAAATACATTCAAAAATACTGCAAGATCTGAGTGGGGTTTTTACGTTCACGCAGTGCCTCCAGATGATCCAAGTGATAAACAACGATCAGGTGTTTTGTACATGTCGAGAAAACGTTAAAATGGCATCGCGAAAGTGTAATATGATGCTGATGCATTTTGCTACGTATGTGGTCAATTTATTAAAGTTCGAGACATGAAATATGAACTATAAACATCTCACGTTGTCTGTAAAGCCTACGAAGCAAAGTCCTGTTCGGAATTAAGACAAGCCATGGGCTCCAAATGTTGCTTGTAGTTATTGTAAAAGATGTTTGGAAGGTGAGCAATTTTTAATTAAGCAGTGAATCAAATGTAATGGACATATTAACGTTATCAAGTATTGGCCAATGAAAACATGATGGGAGACTATATCTGGGGTTTATTGAGAGAAAGTACTTATGAACATAAAAGAAAGAGTAAGAGTGTACACTTTTAAAGTATTTTCTACTTTTTTGTAAGTTATTTTGATAGTAAAACTTAATAAAAATGATAAACAAATTTATTTCGATGGTTCTATCTTCCAATAAAAAATAATACCACAGATTTTGAAAAATATCGTTCAATCGGTCTTCTAAATACAAAAGCAAACTTTTTTATGCCATATAATTTTTTTTTCGTGTAATTACGACCTAAACTATCGAAATTTTATACTTTAGAGTCAAAGTCAAATTTTGTGTTGACCCATGTTATTTATAAAATATTTTAAATAAAGTTTTCCATTTTTCCTTATCCATTTTTAGCGCCGCAGGCACTTTTTTAGGTATCTGAAAGACCAACCTTACAATTATTAATAACAAAGGGAGAACCAAGGGGTACCACGGCCCCCCTGCCCCCTCGGGCGCACATGTATTGTCGTCTTGATATTTTGTCACCAGAGTGGTATTTTTTAGTCAGAATATTTTGTCAAACCATTTTTTTTCCAGGAAAGTTTGGACCCGGATATTTTGCCGGGGTTATTTTGAAACCGGATATTCTGTCGGTAAACGATACAAATTGCTTATCTAAATTAGTTATACTAATTACATTGTATTGTCGATTTAGTAATAATAGATAATCTTTAACAAATACTACAAATTTAATCCCGGCACGTAATTATTATTACATTTTATTACTATAGGTACTATTGTTAAAAATATGACACGTGTTTTAATTTTTCTGTTTAACTAGAAATGAGGAGTGCCGGATCAAAACCCGGACACCTGAATTAAAAAAAAAATGAGTTTACTTTAGGCATTGTTGGGGACTAATAAATAACTCTGCAAAAGAAATTGTGCCATAGGGCACTAAGTATTTTTAATTTAAAATATTGCTGCCGAATCAAAACCCGCCATCTGCACCAAAAGTGCCGGATCAAAACCAGATCATCTGCACCAAAAGTGCCGGATCAAAACCAGATCATCTGCACTTAGGTTAAGTAGCTTTTTATTAAGCAAGAAATAATGACATAATTGCAAAATTTGAGTTATAAAATAGGTCCTGGAGCTCTGTATGGCTGTGTTGCTTTCCCTGCTTAAGCTGAGGAAAGGCCTAAGTTTAATAAATAAATCAAACTATAAAAAACAATATTTTTTCACAAAAATTTGAAAATTGCTATATAGGTGTTTTTAAGGTTGCTGAAATTGATTGATTATAACAAAATTCTATCTGCATGTGCCGCATCAAAACCCGACCACTTCAAATAGCTTTTTAATTATCTAGTTATTGTAAATTTTATATTTAGGAGGCCATGGCTTAAATGTTTATTTTATCTTATCCTAT
Source organism: Brachypterus glaber (assembly GCA_958510825.1). Lineage (NCBI taxonomy): Eukaryota > Metazoa > Arthropoda > Insecta > Coleoptera > Kateretidae > Brachypterus > Brachypterus glaber. The sequence continues at coordinate 100,174,851 of OY294044.1, forward strand.
GATTCATATGAAATAAATATGCTATTGTCGTCACTCGTGTGTGAAGGAAAAAGTCAAATGGGTTGATCCTAACCAGGTATAATTTGGTACGTTTCGGTAAAAACAAAAAACTTATTAAGGGTTCTTAATAAATTTATTTGATTGATTTTGATATAATTTATTTTAATAATTAATGTTATTGCTGAACATTCGCAGACTTTATTTTCTACCAAGCTCCGTATTTATAAAATGTAAACGCCTTCTAGGATAATATTGATAAACTATTGTTTTTTGAAAAACATAAAAAGTATAAGTGTTGAAAGTGTTTTATTTTACCTTTTTTAAATTTAATTCTTCAGTTTATAGTACTAAAATATACAGGGATTATTAAATCAAAGTTAGTAGTATTTCCTGTGAAACCGGAAGCGACATTGTTTACTAAATTGGATAATTAGGTAAATTATATCCAAATATTTGATCAATATTTCCGGTTAAATCGGAAGTGATAGTATTCAGAAAATTACACTATCAGGTAGATTATGTTCTTAATTAAAACTTTGCTTAAAAAAGTATATCTCTATCTCATCACACAAAAGAGATAAAAAAATATTGATATTTTTTACGTTTCACACAGGGAATTTTATGAAAAAGACGGGAAATTAGAAAATTTTATAATTGTGGGAACCCTGGACAACTAAAAAGGTAGGTACCTCCGAAAAATTCCCAACTCTACAGGCCCGATTTTTCCAACTGGTTTAAGGAATAATAAAAAGTGACCACTAAATAAAACGCTGTCACTTCTGACTGAAGGGTTGTCAGAAGGTCTGTTTATTCAATAATTTAAATTTTTAACTAAGAAAACTGTAACGAAGTATTTGGCCAATGAAATATCGGAATTGTCACTGACTAAACTTTTAACGTTACATATCTTGCCTGCAAAGTTATAGTATATTATGCACCTAGTATGCGAACTAAGTCTTTAGTGTTCGAGACTGAGAAGAAGTTGAGGTAAAAAATCAGTCGAGAACACTTAAGACAATTCGCATACGTGGTGCACATACTATTTTTTCTACTACCTAAAGCTAGTAACTCCAAATACCAGTTAAAATCTAGTAAGTCCAAATATCGGTTAAAATAAAGCTTAAAAATTATTTTGACATAGCTGTCAGTTTGAAAAATAAGTTGAAAAAAGTTGGTAGTTGTCTCAAAAAAATTTCAATATTGACCGTCGTCAATGCTTAACAACGGTCAATAATAAATGAGTTCACTGATTTTATTGGTTGCCAAGGTAAACAAGACTGGACAACGGTAGATAATATGTAAGCTAGCACTTAATAAGGTAGTAGAAAAATACAGTATAAGTGTAATACAATTTCTATTACACATATAATTTCTATTACACATATACTGTTTTAGCTTTGCAGGCAAGATATGTACTAATACAGTTACTAACTCTAACTGTTTTTTCAGTAAAATGATTTCATATTGGTATCTTTAAAATGACATCTTTAAGGCTTACGATTCATTTGTCTGAAAAATGTTTTCAAAGATCAGTCAATTTCTAGTTTTTATAGTTTAAAATACGTCTTACAGCAAGATTGCGGAACCCTAAAACTAACTTGTTTTGGAATAGTCCTTAACTCTTACCCTCCAGGGTGTCACAATTGTGACTTTACTCATTTATTTTTTCTTTAAGGCAATATTAATTCAAAATACTTTTATAGACTTTCTATGTATGAAAACAAATATGCAAATTTAATTCAGTATGATACAGCTCTCCTAAAACTCTAAGGAACAAAAAGTCGGGCAAAAACTAAAAAAAATCGGTTTATTTTTTATTCTTTTTTTCTTCTTTTTAATATAAAAAAAAAACACAATTAAATCGAAAAGTTATCGTTGGTTTAGTCTTGGGAGGGTAAGGGTTAAATGTTGATCCTACTTTTAACCATAATAAAATAGTAAATTTTACCTGCTAAAATAGAAGCCAGTGCTGCAATCAAAAACGATATTGTAACGGCTGGTCCTGCGGTAGTTTTTGCCACATCTCCTGCCAAAACGTACACCCCAACTCCCAAAGTGCTTCCAACTCCTAAAAGGGTTAAATCTAGAGTTGTCAAAACTCGCGCCAACTTCGTGTCCTCTGCTGTGGTTACTATTTCTTTTCTTCGGGTAAGTGCTTCTCGCCAGTTAGGCACTTTGAGATTTAAACGCATTTTTTCTTCTCCTGCGTGCAAAAAAATATAGTTTAGTAATAGGATATTATACTAAGTATACCTAGGCTTAGCAACTATATTTTTTTTTCGATTTTTTTTTTTCGGAAATAGTGGGGTTATATTTTTTTCAGGTTTTACCAAGGGCGCATTTTTTAAAATACTTTATGTGTATAGATGATTTTTCTTAACCAAAGGATTTGTCGTTGTTAACCTCAGTAAGAGCTAAAACCAATATTTTTTTTCGAAACTTTTGCGTACTTTCGGAGATAGAGGGGGACAACATTTTTTTTTAATTTTTACCCAACCATGGCCAATTTTTGTAAATAAAAAATTAAAAAAATATTTTAAGACAGTTTTCCACTTTTTCAACGGGGTGACATCTATAAAAAAATCAAATTATTCCCCCAACTTTTTGTGTACCATTTGTTAACCAATGGTATTTGTTGTAATTAACCAAAAGTAGGGCTATAATTAATTGTTTTTAAAAATGTTCGGTATTTTAGCCAGGCGTATTAAAAAAAATAAATAAAACTAATATCAGCAATCGATTGAGAATATCATTTTTCCTACGGCCTAGTTAGGGAACGTTCAAGTATTACGTAACGCTCCTAGGAAGGGTGGGTGTCATTTTGGAGTGTTAGTTAATGGTATAGGAAAATAGCGTTACAGGGGGGGGTCCAAAATGATCAAAATTTGCGTTTCCTATACCATTAACATGGGCGTAACATTCAAAAATGACCCCCCCCTAGAAACGTTACGTAATACTTGAACGTTCTGTCTGTCTGTCTGTCTGCCAGACAGACAGACGTGCGAGCGAGAGCAATAGGGTTTGCTCTCAAAACAACTTATGAATAGAAAACATCAAACTTTTGAATTTACTTACACAGCTAAGATTATTAATAAATGATAACGAATAATTCATATATTAATTAAAAATAAATAAATAATGCACTCGTGTTGACGAGATATTGATCTGTTAATTTATTCTACATGTTACCAGTACGAGGTAATCTTAAGTGGTAATTATCTGCCATGGATATTTGTGGAAAACAGCACTTTAAACTGACACAATTATTTTAAAACCAATAACAATATATGTTCTAGATAAATAAATAAATAAAATATAGTTTAGGAGTATAAGTTTCATAGGGGGTTTACACGCCATTGCAATGCATTGACTTTTGAATTTACGAACATTTAGAATTCGATAGTAGGTTATGTTTGCCAAACTTACACATGCATAAGGAAAAGTAACTATTAAGCTCCAAAAGTCCAAACCAAGATGGGATAAACCCTATGAAAAAAAGTTTTTTTATTTAACTTTTTACTATGGGGTTTTTGATGTTGCCGGACACGTGTCAAAAATTTTAAATGGAGCATCTAACATGGCGCCCAAAATTTTAAAAATTAAAGCTATTTTTACAAAAATTGGTACTGGGGTTTTTTTGGATCGCTTAGACAAAATGTGATCTTAAAATTATAAAATTCAAAATAGCGGATGCGATATGTCGCACGTAATTTTGTAATTGTATTGTATCCCAAAGATTTGCGAGCAAAAAAATGTATTTCGCCCTATTTTACAATTATCGTCATATTATTTTGACATTTCGTCAAGTACATATGTATCGTACTACCGATTTCATGCAAAAACCGCATATCGTAAAAAATTATCCTTTTGAAACTTGCACTCTTTAGTTAATAATATAGGTCACCTCCAGCAGGTGATTATCCTGCGACCTTTGTATGGAATCCTATTCATAATTACAACAATAATTTTTTAATTAACTGCTAAATTTGCTTTAATGAACAAATAAAATGATAATAAACAGGAAGGATTTTTGTTTCTGAACAGTGTTTGTCTAGACTGTCAAGGAAATGCCTGCCTAGTTATTTACGGTAGTTTAATTTTGATTTTATTCACGAAGAAAAATTAAACCACGATGTCCGTATGGTGGGTTAATTTTTTTAGGGAAAGAAAACAATTCAATTATAATTGAAATGTTTTTTTTTTAATTGAAATAATTATTGAACACTCTTATATATTAAGGTAAATAAAGAAAAAAAAACGCTTGGTAGATTTTTCTTAGTCTTTAAATTAAAATTAATGACCTCATTGCTTCATAAAATAGAGATCTAAAAAATGGGCTGTTTGAAAAATTAATTAAATCCCCATTCTTACGCTTTTAATTTTCTCTCAAGGCAAAAAATAAGTTAATTCTTCATTTGGACTTTTTTTATTTTTGCATCAATACTTAACTATAAGTTAGTAATAGGATATATTTGTGCAACTTTAAAACACTATATGTGACCCTGCACAAAGAAACCCAGTTAGTGTGTCAAATTAACGAATTTCTTTTTTTGTCGGATTATTATGTAGAAAAGATTATTACATAAGAATCAGAAATTTTTATTTATTTTTTTAATTGACACACTAACTGGGTTTATTTGTGCAGGGTCACATAATATTTTATATTGGGACTAACATATCTCACTCACTTTTTGTAAAAGAACAAAATATCACTTGTGTCGTACTTTTGATAGCATTTTATTTTATATACACAAAAAAAAGTTTCCGAAATTCAAAAAAATAAATCCGGAGCGAAAGGGTTAATTTAATATACAAATGTTTTAATAATACGAAGGCAGAATAGGCCTTCGACTGCGATGGTTACTATATAATTTTATTTAACATTATTCTTGTTTGATACTTTTTAGTTTATCAGTCGGGTGTTTTTTTTTTTAAATTAAATTATTTATTAAACATTCCTCTTCTTCTATAGGCGTTCTCTTAATTTTCCTTTTTGCTTTTTTTCAGTTTATTTTTTTTACTTCTGAGTAATCCAGTTTAATAGAATATTATTTTTTAAGCCATAAATTATTACTTTTTTTGTTCTCCAATGTGGCAAATTTTTAAATAAATGTCAATAACTGTCACAGATAATGTGATTAAGTATGCAATTGAGTTCAACATTGATCTAGATAATAATTATGGTCATAAAGAAATGTTCATATAAACGTAGGTCCTGATTTTCATTGTTCAGAAGTTATAGCGCTTTTAAAATTAACAAAACAAAATTTAGTAATTATCATTTTAAATAATCACCTGTCAAAAATAGTTTGTTTATGTTAGTGGTCAGCGCTACATTTAGATTATATAAAGAGGGAAGTTCTACAGAGGGAGAAAAGTATAATTATTATTCATATTTTAGGTATTTACTAGCCTCAATAAAATTTAATTTAAATGTTATTTTCAACTAAAACATGCATAATTTTATTTTAAAACATAATAATCATTATACTTTTCGCTCCCTCTGTAGAACTTCTATCTTTATCTAATCTAAATGTAGCGCTGACCATGGATACAAACAAACTTTTTTTGACAGGTGATTATTTAAAATGATAGTTACTAAATTTTGTTTTTCTCAATCATGGCTACTACTTTTTTCAACATAAAAATTTTAAAAGCGCTATAACGTCTGAAGATAGCACCTTCGTTTATATGAACATTTCATCATGAAATTTAATCTACTTTTCATTGTCAAAGTTTGTAAGGAGGCTAATAAATCACCCTCTATAGCATTTTTCTATATTGAATATTTCAATGAGCGGGGACGCGCCCTGGCTGGAAAGCGAGTGTCCTTGGCCCCACCTGGCGCGCCACTTCAACGTATAATTTTATCTAATTCGAGATGAAATCTCTAAAGACGTTATTATCAATAAATGTAATAAAATAATAAAAACAACCTAAGATACATGTTTTTTTTAAATTAGTCGCAAAGTTTTTATCACAAATCTGAAAAAAAAACAATTTTGTTATAATTATATTTTTTCGGGGCAGTATACACGGTGTCCCACGGTAGACAAATCAGTCAAACTGTGGCGTTATTAACAAAGATATCAACATGAAACTTTTACTAGTCAATATGGACCCAATTATCTTCAATTGACCCAAAACAAAAGTTTTCTACTCTTTTTTGGTTTTGAGCTAGAGCTCCACACATGCACTTTTAAAAGCATAACAATACTTTCAAATGCCAAAATTAAAAAAAAGTAACAATTTTTCTTTATCATATGATAGTTTTTTTCACTAAAAACAATAATTTTCGATTTAAATTCTTAATTTTATAAAACCTTAAAAAAGGGCAATTGCATAATGGAATGACCCCGCTATGGCAAAAGAGTAGGATGCCTTGAAATTAAATTTTTTAAATAAGTCGTATATGATGACAATAAATGTCAAATTTGATTTTACATTATAATCAAAAAATTAACAAAGCAAGATTTTTATAAAACCAAGTTTTGAATGCCAAAATGATAACTTTAGAAGTAAAGAAAGAAATTATTTTAACTTATGGAGAATGTGCTCGAAATTTAAGAAAAACAACGAGAAGAATAGTAGAAAAGTTCCCCGATGATAGTAAATTATTTAAATTTATTAACTTGCTGCTTGATTTGAATCCATTTGAATCGTGGAAGACTCGCAAAGAATTAGAATTATTTGCTAATAATAGATTTTGTGAAATGACATTTATATTCCCATGATTCTCTGAAGATGCGTAATTTTGACCTTTTTTCATCAGAACTGGAGTGATTTGGGAAAACCTAAGGACTAACATGGATTTATTTGAAATATTGTACAAAACAATTCTAATAACACTGAAAATATTCTAGAAAGGCGTAATATTTTGTAGATGTATGGAATTTGACACAATGATGAGTTAATTAATTCAAATATCATAAATACGTCTTGCGTTTCGCATATTAATAAATAATATTAATAATAACAATCAATTTGATATTTTAACTTGTGAGAAATATTTTTAGTATCATTTAACTTTTAATTCCAACCAAAATGTACGTAATTAATTACATAACAATAAATTAATTGACTAAATTGCTCATAATATGACAGTTTTTTTCCTTTGTTCTTCTGTATTTGGTCTAATTTTGGTCTGGTTTGATTGACAAACGACTAAGAACAAAAGCACGAAGTATGACTAGATGAAGTGACCCTAATATGCAGGGGGCCGGGCCGGGCCCCGGTGCAACTTTTTACTCGGGCCCCCATTTTTTCAAAACATAATTGTCCCATGCAGGCCTGCAGCTAAGGCACTGGAGGCCGAAGCGGCGCCCCCATTCATTAACTAAGCGCCGCAGTCGAAAAATTTTCCAAATTATGTTAATTTCTGACTGTTTTATTTTCATAGTTCAGCAAGCTTAAGTATGTAAAAAATAATAAAGTCTTAGCGCCGCAGGCGAAATTTTTTTCAATTGTAATAGCTCTGGCGCCGCAGGCAATTTTTTTACAAATTTTAAGCTTTTGCAAGCTTGAACTAAAAAAAAATACGTAGGTAAATTAGCCTTAGCGCCGCGGGTGAATTTTTTTACAAATTTTAAAACACTAGTAACAGTGCACTATTATTTTTTACAAAAATCCAAAAAGGCTTCAGCGCTGCCGCGGCGAAATTTTTTCTATTGCCCATTTGGAACGAGATCTACTTATTTGCTCATTTTGACGCCTTATCGATCTGGGGGAGTATAAATAAATAAACTGTTTATTATTAACTTCTGTCGCCGGGCCCCCTTCGATCCCGAGCTCCGGGTAATCTGTACCCCCTGCACCCCCCTGAATCCTGCTAATATGAACCAGCTGCAACTTCATGCAACTGCGAGGGAAGGGGGTTCTTTACAAGCTAATTAATTATGTTTTTTTCAAAATCTCATAATTATAAAACATGTTTTATCATAAGTTGTCCAAAAGGTTTTATAATAACTTGCTTTACCAATACTTTCATTATGATTTCATTGACTTTGTAAAAAAAACTGCTAAGATTAATCTAAGATTAATCCAATCATACCAATTAAAAAATTTGATTGAGCGCAAAAAATCAAAATTTATTAGTAATTAAGTAATACACTGTAGTATAAAATACCCTAGTCCACAAGGTCCTTACTAAGTACCTACTAAGTAAAAATCTAATTTATAACATTAGATTTAACATTTATTTTTATCGTGAACGTCATATTTGCAAACATTTATTTTCATAGCATCCTCTCTTTTACATTAGCGGGGTCATTCCATAATGCACTTAACATTTTTTACCGTTTTCTAAAATTAAAAATTTAAATAGAAAACTATTGTTTTTAGTAAAAAAAAACTATCATATGATAAAGACATGATATTATTTTTTAAAATTTTGGCGTTAAAAAATGTTATTATGCTAAAAAAAATTCTGTTTGTTGCTCTAGCCTAAAAACAGAAAAAAGTACAACACTTTTTTCTGGCGTAAATTGAAGATAACTAGGTCTATATTGACTGGTAAAAAATATATTTTAATAGCTTTGATAATAACGCCACAATTTGACTGATTTGTCTACCGTGGGACACCGTGTATAACTCAAAAACGGAATATTCAATCAATATGAAGTTTTCAGGAAAAATCAATCATACCAATTTTCATATTTCACAAGAGGATGAGAATTATGCGGGAAAAATTCGCTGTTTTCATTAAAATTTGCTGTCTGGAAATAATTACGACCGGGGTATCGCCCAGCGGGAGCGATAAATCACTTAAATTTTCTTTTTCTTTTTAATAGTAGGTACAATTAACTAGTTTAAATAGATTTTGTGATCATATTGCCAGAATCGTTTAGCGACTTATGGTTAAGTCGCTTATAAGCCTCAATACGACATAGTGCGCCGCACTATGCCGCCCAAGCCCTGTCTTGGTGTCCAAAAAGGAAAAAAGAATTTCATAAATAGAACATCAAATCGTCTAAAAAATAATAACTAGACTATTATAAAAATGCATTGGTTTTGTTTATGGTTAATTAGGGTTTAAACGCCAGTCGATTTTCTATACCGATTTAAATTTAATTTTAAATGATGCGTGTATAGCAAAATATAATTTTTTCTTAACATACTTAACGTTTGTTCACTAAGATTTGGTAATATCATTTTATAAACATAGCTTTAATAAATAAATATAACATTTAAGTTAAAATTAATTTTTAAGTCTTACTTTTGTATTAACCCTCCGTTATCCAGGTGGAAAAATATAACGTTATTAACCACGTGGGGTTTATTAAACAGCAATATAAATTACACAAAAAAATACACTGCCCAGTAAAAGAGTTTTCCCATTTTACACCTCCGCGCGTAAAATGGATTTTTTTATTATCAGATTCACTTTCAGCAACCATAAAAATCTTAATATACCAATTTTCACGAAAACTACCCTCTGCCCCTTTGGGGGTGAAGTTAGAATTTTGTTATGATCAGATTCCCTTTCAACAACCTTAAAAACCCCAATATACCAATTTTCACGAAAACTACCCCTCACCCCTCAGGGGGTGGATTTAGAATATTTTTATTATCAGATTCACTTTCAGCAACCTCAAAAACCTCAATACTCCAGTTTTCACGAAAACTACTCCCCACCCTCAGGGGTGAAATTAGGAAAAAAAATGTGATAAGAAAACCCCTAAGGGGGTGGGTTTCAAAAAATATATTTCAAGATTCATTATCTACAAATTTTTACGAAAATTTGGAAAATATTTCAAAATATTTACCCCCTCATCCCCTCGGGGGTGGAGTTAGAGAAATTTTATTATCAGATTCAATTTTAGCAACCTTAAAAACCTCTATATAGCAATGAAAATTTTTGCACGAATACAAGGCTTTCCGAAATTTTGAAAATTTTCAAAATGGGAAAGCAATAACAAACACCATTTGTTTCAATAAAAATGTTTCTATGATAATTAAATATATAATAAACTTTACTTAGATAATTATAAAAAAAAACAAAAAACTCATTTTTTAAATATTCTGAGGAACTTTATTAAAACCGTTACCAAAAACAAATTTCATTGCAAAAAAAATGGTTGGTATTATATTCATTCAAACATAAGCAGTTTTGACATAAACGTTTCAAGTAATCCATACACACGTCACAGTCAAAAAAAATTACGCCCAGGGAGTTTCCAGGGAGCTCCCACAATAAGCTTGGATGGGATGTCCCATATTCAGCCCCTGGCAGCTTTCAGGGAATGCAAAATGTTTGCATTAGCCTTAAAGAGCTTTTGGGTCGCTAGTCCCATAAGACTCCCATAATGTACCTTTAAGACTCGCATAATATGACTATAAAACTCCCATAATAAATCAATAAGCCTCCCTTTGCTGGATTCACCCCCAAACGAATAAATAATGTTAGTCAGCCAGCAACAAATATTTTTCTGGATGAAATAAGTTTCAGCCAGCAAAATATGTATAAAATAGTACCTTGGTAATAAGTTATCAGCAATATCTAGCATATTTTAACTTAACAAAATATTAAAATAAATTTGGAATGTGGTGTCCCACAGACTTTTACTCACTTTTACTCATTCCTATTTCGCATCGGTTTTTCTCAGAACTGAGCTCAATACACGGAATGAGCCTTTGAGGTGTTTTAGAAAGATAGACGAGCGGACGTGCCCATAGAATTAGACTAAATATGTTTTTTGTTTAAATTAAACTCATTGGGGTTTGTCAGACCCCTACCTGGTTAACGGAGGGTTAAAGCTTCAGGCCATTTTTTTAATGGCAAGCGTAAAAACAATTTAAAAATAGTTGCGCGCATTTCTAATTTTTATATTAAAATGTTCTTACTAAAGTCTAAAGTCTAAATATTAGATATCCAAAATTAGCCAAAATGAAGTTAGGAGCATTTTTGAAAGAAAAAATACAAATTTTTGATATTTTATGTGATAAAGTTTGAAAATAATTACGCACGCATTAGTGCGAATTTAAAATTTATGCACTAAAATATTCACATATACACAGTTCGTAAAATGTGTAAATATCAGATAGCTGAAATAAAACAAAAAAAAGTTATAAGCATTTTTATGTGGCAAAATAAGCATTATTCCAGGTAGACTCGAAATTTTATGTTTAAAAAACATTAAGTTTATTCAATTGTTTTTTTGGAAGTGCTCCTAACATATATGTACAAAAAAATATTTAAACGTGGTTTCTGAAATACCTTTGGGCGAAAACACAGACCTTTAAAGAGAACACCCAAAAATTTGATTTTTATTAAATTTAATTCTGATTTTCAGTTAATACCGAAGTTTTTAGAATTTTGTCCTTCTAGAAATTTAATTTGCCCCGCGGGAACACGAAAAAAATAAAGTACCTACTCGCGAGATCAAAGTAATTAATTACCTACATTTATTTATATTTACAGGGTGTCTCAACGAAGCCGAGTCGGTCGATATATAGTAAAGTATCCACTTTAGAGAAAAACTTTAAATGGAAAAGTTGTATGGTTTTAAAAAGGCACATTTAAAAATATTTTAAAATATACCTCTTAGGGTGGATAACATCTGACTTATTTTTTTAAAATGGAATGGTATATTTTTCTCCAATTTTTTTATTTTTTGCCAAAAATTAATAATATTTTGCAAGCTTATCTTAAAAGGGTGTATCTAATTACTTTATGTGAAAAAAATAAAATATTTAAAGAGAACACCCAAAAATTTGATTTTTATTAAATTTAATTCTGATTTTCAGTTAATACCGAAGTTTTTAGAATTTTGTCCTTCTAGAAATTTAATTTGCCCCGCGGGAACACGAAAAAAATAAAGTACCTACTCGCGAGATCAAAGTAATTAATTACCTACATTTATTTATATATACAGGGTGTCTCAACGAAGCCGAGTCGGTCGATATATAGTAAAGTATCCACTTTAGAGAAAAACTTTAAATGGAAAAGTTGTATGGTTTTAAAAAAGGCACATTTAAAAATATTTTAAAATATACCTCTTAGGGTGGATAACATCTGACTTATTTTTTTTAAATGGAATGGTATATTTTTCTCCAATTTTTTTATTTTTTGCCAAAAATTAATAATATTTTGCAAGCTTATCTTAAAAGGGTGTATCTAATTACTTTATGTGAAAAAAATAAAATATTTAAAGAGAACACCCAAAAATTTGATTTTTATTAAATTTAATTCTGATTTTCAGTTAATACCGAAGTTTTTAGAATTTTGTCCTTCTAGAAATTTAATTTGCCCCGCGGGAACACGAAAAAAATAAAGTACCTACTCGCGAGATCAAAGTAATTAATTACCTACATTTATTTATATATACAGGGTGTCTCAACGAAGCCGAGTCGGTCGATATATAGTAAAGTATCCACTTTAGAGAAAAACTTTAAATGGAAAAGTTGTATGGTTTTAAAAAAGGCACATTTAAAAATATTTTAAAATATACCTCTTAGGGTGGATAACATCTGACTTATTTTTTTAAAATGGAATGGTATATTTTTCTCCAATTTTTTTATTTTTTGCCAAAAATTAATAATATTTTGCAAGCTTATCTTAAAAGGGTGTATCTAATTACTTTATGTGAAAAAAATAAAATATTTTTTACAGGGCGTTCAAAATAAATATTCAAACTTTTGGATTTTCAAACATAAAAAATTCCATTTTTTTTAATGGAATGCTTTATTCACTTGATAAATGTAGAATGAAATTCTGCATAAAATGATATAAGATACTTTACAGATCCCTTCAGCGGTTTTTAAAAAAATAAAGTTGTCAATTTCAAGAATTTTATTTTATATTTTTTAATAAGAAGGCCGTGGAATTTTTTTAAATCATTTTTATACTAGGATAATAATTTTTAAAAAATAATTTATACAAAAAAATAACTAACTTGTACTCAACGCTAACGAGAACCATCTCTAAAACTTGAGTCCGTTAATGAGTTGACTCCATGATGTCTTGGTTTTGACGCTATCCACAGGCTCGCATAACCATAATACATAGCTAGCCAATCACGGCATGGCATTCTTATGTACTATGCTTGTTACGCGAGCCTGTGGATATGTACTAAGCTATGTTTTATGGTTATTCGAGTCTGTGGATAGCGCCAAAACCAATACATCATACATTTTTACTTACCCTTTTGATAAGCTTGCAAAATTTTATTAATTTTTAACAAAAAATAAAGAAATTGGAGAAGGTTTTATCTTATTCTAAAAATGCATTTATGCATTTTTTCTCAAAAAAAAAATTATATCTCAAAAACTATAAATAATAGACCCATACAATATGGTATCAAAATAAAGGCATTTTAATGAGAAATACGATGACATAATAAAAAATATACCATTCCATTAAAAAAAAAATAAGTCAGATGTTACCCACCCTAAGAGGACCATCCTGTATATTTTAAAATATTTTTAAAATGTGCCTATTTTAAAAAATACTTTACTATATATCGACCGACTCGGCTTCGTTGAGACACCCTGTATTTTAGCAAGCATATCGAGAGAAAAAGTCCAAACCAAACTAACCAAAAGTCCATACCAAACCAAGCATATCGAGAGAAAACGTAGTATACTATGCGAAGCATTACATATCTTCACAGCTTGTTTAAATAAATAAAATATTAATAATTTAAAAAAAAGTCAATGACTTTAATATTTCTCCCAATAAAATTCAATTCAATTAAAAATGCATTAATTCAAAAATACTGCTGCTAACAAAAGAATGCTTTCCCCTATTGCTCATATAAAAAAATCAAACTTTTTTTTCGAAAATTGTTTACGTATTTAAAAAAAAAGGAACTTATAAAAAATATTTTTTCCCAAAATAATTGTTTAACCCCCTTACCCCACTCCAGTTTTTACCAAAAACAATCCCATCCGAGGATAAGGATTCCTTGTTCTAAATTTTAAATCTTTAGCTCAAAGCATTCTCAAGTTATCGTGGTCACAATTTTTTCTTAACAGACCTACAGTCAGATTGGCTCGACAGAAAAAAACTCAATTTTTTTACTAACACGAGACTTTCCTTCCGGAAATTATAACTATATCACTCACGTCTATGCTGTGTTTAATCTTTAACGAAACTGAGTAAACAATAGGAATTATATATTTTTTTTCTATTTGTGATAAAAACATGGTTAATTTACGAAATTATTCAAAATTATTGTTTGATATTCGTTGCTAACGAGGTAATTATTTAATTAAATTATTAATACAGGTGGAATTTATTTAAAGGATGACGCAGGAAATTGCTTAAAGTTGGCCTACTACTCACGGTGCGGTGGTGCGACAGTTTAAATCAACTTCAAATTACCCCATTTATGTTTCTATACGTCGATTCTATGATACTTTAGGATGATTTTAACCAAAAATAAAAAAAAATCTATCGAGCACATTTTTTTTATTAAACAAAAACCCCGTATGTTGGACACTTACCTTGTATATGACTTTTCACTAAATATTTACTCAAATTATTATTATTTTTTTGTTTCGTTTTGTTTAATATACGTGAAATGCAAAATATTCGTCATAAAAAAATTAAATTTATAATAAAAAACCCCTTACTGGGTGACACAAGAAGTATTGCCTACGAATTATCTCCGTAACTATAAAAGATAACTTTTTGAAATTTACAGAACTTGTATGAACCGTAAATACCCCCATTTTAGCATGGTCATTATAAAAATATCACTTCCGGTCTAAGCGGAAGTGATACCAACTTTGATTTTTAAATGGAACCCTTTACATTTACTTACATATTTAGATTCGTATTTAAATTCTATTTTCATTCTCAATATTGGTGTTAAATATGGCGCCACAGGAGACATTTTACATAAAAACAACATGGCGGTCCTATGACTTCCATATTGGAATATTTCTGAAACTTTTCATTTCAAATCTTTTAATAGTAGGCTAAAAATTTACTGTTTATCTGAAACTGATTTTCTTATGTTTTTTTTTTTTTGAAAATGGCGTTATGTTAATTTTTTTTAATCATCAACTTTAGCGCCATTTTGTGCTAATTTTTTAAATGAATCGACCTATTATTGATTTCACTAGATCAAAAACTCAGGTATACTCAAGAAAAACGTAGAAATACTCTAATAGCGTTGGCCCTTTTCGGGGAAAATGTCCATATTCCCTTGGGATTTAATAAGCTCCCAACGGAATATGGCCATTTTCCCAAACAATTTCCAACCCTATTAGGGTGTTTGTACTTTTTTCTTGTAGAGTATACCTGAGTTTTTAATTTAGCGAAATCAAAAAAAGGTCGTTTCCTTTAAAAAATTTAGCACAAAATGGCGTTTAAGTTGATGATTTGAAAAAAAAAACTTCAAAATAGCGCCATAAAAACAAAAGGAAATCAGTTTCAGATCAACAGTAAATTTTTAGCCTACTATTAAAAGATTTAAAATGTTAAGTTTCAGAAATATTCCAATATGGACGTCATCGGACCGCCATGTTGTGTTTATGAAAAATGGATCCTGTGGCGCCATCTTTAATGCAAATATCGACTTGTGATATGTTAATAAAAAGATAATTTAAATACGCATCTATAAATGTAAGCAACTATATAGGATTTCATTTAAAAAACCAAAAGTTCACTTCCGCTAAGACAGGAAATGATTTTTTTATAATGACCATGATATAATGGGGGTATTTACGGTTCATACAAGCTCTGTAAATTTCAAAAAGTTATCTGTTATCTTTTATAGTTACGGAGATAATTCGTAGGCAATACTTCTTGTATCATCCGTTATAAGGGGTTTTTATTATTAATTATTTTTTTATGAAAATTATTTTGCAGTTCACGTATATTGAACAAAATAAAACAAAAAAAAATAAAAATAGTTTGAGTAAATATTTAGTGAATAGTCAAATACAAGGTAAGTCCAACATACGGGGTTTTTGCTTAATAAAAAAAAATGTGCTCGATAGATTTTTTTTTAATTTTTGGTTAAAATCATACTAACGTCTCATAGAATCGTCGTATAGAAACAAAAATGGGGTAATTTGAAGTTGATTTAAACTGTCGCACCACCGCACCGTGTACTATTTAACAATTTTCAAAATTCAAACCTATGGCATGAAGCTGAAGTTTGCAACGTTTTTTTGCAACGAAAATTCACATAGTATATTAAAGTACTAGTTTCATAACATACGTTTTTAGCGCACGAGTACAAGTTTAGAAAACAAGCCGCTGCGGCTAGTTTTCTAAAGTATTAGTGCGCGATAAACGTGTTATGGAATAAGTTCTTTAATATACTATTTGAATTTTCGATGCAAAAAAATGTTGCAAACTTCAGCTTCATCTTATTGCTAGATCTGTTATCATAAGTACTATTCACAGCGCGTAAGAGCTAGAATACACGATGGGCTTTAAACTTACGGAGATAAAAAAATCGAACACCCCATAGCTGACAACGGGGTATTGTTTGTAATGCTTTCAGAATTACATGTTCGTTGAGAACAAAATTGTAGGTGTAGCCGTTTTTTATTCCATCAAAAATTAGTATATACTAATATATTAGTATATTATATTAGTATGTGACTCAAAAAAAAAAATCAAATTAAAAAGTTTGGAGGTCTCACCTCTTAAATTTGTTTATTGGGGTAAGAGTTTCATCCCTAATTTTTTTTTAATTTTTGAAAAAATCAAGAGGTCGCTCACAGCCATTTTTCAAAAAATATGTTTGCTTAGCTTTTTTTGTTTTTTTTTTAAGACCCAAGGATTTTTTATTTAAATATTTTTAACACGAAACGGTATAAAGGGATAGTCAATTGCTAACCTCAAAAAAAATCTGAATTTTTCTTTCAAAATGGCGGAGCTGTGCCCTTTAAAGTTTGAAAATTCACTACATTGCTTGATTTTAGGTCTAATTACAGGCACAAAAAAATTTTTTTCATTGTCTTCAAACATTGTGCGTGTAGCCCAATATGTCATCACATAAAAACACTATATATTTTTTATCGGATATACAGGGTATCCAGAAAAAATAATATATACATTTTTTAACACTTTTGAGAGATAAATTCGGTTTTTAGTGACAGGCCTGTCCAAACAAATTTAAGGGGTGAGACCTCCAAACTTTTTTATTTTAAATTTTTTTTGGGTCACATATATACTAATATACTAATTTTTGATGGAATAAAAAATGGCTACACCTACGATTTTGTCCTCAACGAATATGTAATTCTGAAAGCATTAGAAACAATATCCCGTTGTCAGTTATGGGGTGTTCAGTTATAAAATATAAACATTTTAGTACGCTTGAAGAAAAAAAATATTTCGTAACATAGCTTTACATTTATATTCTTTTTCAGTGAAAGAAAAATAAAAAGTGAGTTATGCATCGTCTAAAATTTAGATTCTAAATCAAATCTCCTAAAAAATACACATGATGCAACGCAGTCGAAAATTGAACCACGCATTTTATGAATCGAAATTCTAAAAATAAAAGCGTGTGATAGAACTATTTGTAGTAAAACTATGGTTAATTCAGGTCAGGATCAAGATAAATATAAAATATTTGATATGATACAAAACTGAGGATATTTACCTAAAAATTTGATAAGTTCTTCCATGATTGTCTTTTTTCTCTACTGAAATGCACACTACACTAAACCACAGTTGGGATATCGTGCGAAAATTAATAATAAATGACTTAAATTTGGCTACCAATTGACACCAATTACAGCAAATTTTATTAAATTTAACATTATTACTATTCATTTGTAGTATTTTTAACTAGTATGAGCCACTGAACAGCACGTAGTGTCTACTGAAAAAAATACTATAAATATACCACTAAAATTACATATTGTAGGTGTCATTTTAGGCATGTAGGATTAAAAGGTGATAAGTCCAAATTTTTCAAAAATGAGATTTTTGTAACATAAAATCTATATTTCAAGGGCTATTAAATAACTTATATAGCATAAGTCAAATCTGTTAGATTTTATTGGATTCTGATAAAAACTGATATTCAGGGGTTTTAAAGGATGATGAAACAAAATTCAAAATGGCGGATCCAATATGTCGGCCAAATCTGTTAGATTTTATTGTATTCTGATGAAAATTGGTATTCGGGTATTTTTAAGGATGCTGAAACAGAATTTGTTTTTAAAAATTCAAAATTCAAAATGGCGGATCCAATATGGTGGCAAATTTTGAACAATGTTAATGGATTATAATATAATTATTATTAAAATGGTAGAATTAAGATAGCGCACTATGGGCCATGGAACACTTAATGTTTAAAAAGCATTATGAAATATAGTCATAATTTTATAAAAGAACAATAAATTTATCAATTTTTAAATAGTATATTTTCCATTTCAGTTTATGTGGACATGTAAAACTTTTAATTAATTATTTGGTCGTTCTAAATTAGGACCTAAAATTTAAAGTAGGATTATTACAAAGAAAAAACACTTAACAAATTTATAAAATTATTACACTAAAGTTAAAAAATCCATAATCTTCCAGTTTATATCTTAATATTTATTTTTGACAAAATGTCATGAAAAATTTTAATTTGGTATGTTACCAAAATGCATACCTTTAGCTACTGGTATGTTTCCATAGAAACCAATTGGGCGATTTACCCACTTTTATAGGTAATTGTAACAGCTTGTGGAATTGGTGGAAACAAAACGTTCTTCTCTTAAACTTTCATACATACACCCCACTCAAATTTTGCTCAATTTTTTTTATTACTGTATAAGTGCATAATATGCACTTAAAGTTACATATTATGCAATTTTTTAACGTAAGTCCTCTCTGTATTTTTTAGATTTTTATTTTTTTTTGTTTTTTTTTTTACCCGAAGTTTAGTGCAAAGTATTGTTTTCTTTGAAGCAGTATTTACATTTAAAATTATTTAAGCAATTATTATTTAATTATAATTTTAATTTATTCCTACTTACTTAAAAATTCACAATTAAAAAACAAAGGACAAAAAATTTTCCGAAGCACTAAAAAACATTACAAACCTATAAATTATCGATAATTGACGATAATTAGATCGATATGTTTTTTAAACGTATCAGTTTATCTAGAGATTAGTAAGTTACGTATGTATTTTTACTGTAACACTCAATATTTTGAATATCCTCGGTAATACTGCAATAAACAGGGAAAAATACTGCTGCGAACAAAACAATACATGTACGTATTGGTTCATTAAAAGTTTTTCAAAAAAAATCAATATTTTTTAAGTTTCTTACGAGGTTTCTTATTTCGATAAACGAAAAAAATAAAAAATAAAATTTATTTTTTTTGAGAAAACTTTTTTACCCCCTTATTTTACCCTGACTTATTATTTTTATTATTTTTATTTTTCCCAGCCTAGAACTTTAAATAACACAGGCCCACAAAAAAAGTACCTGAAAAGAAAAAATTAAATTTAATTTTTTTGAGAAAACTTTTTCACCCCCTTACTCTGATTTTACCAAAAACATTCCCAGCCTAGAACTTTGAATAACACAGGGTCACAAAAAAAGTACCCTGAACTTTTGACGAGACAGGTCTTTTCTTATGTATTTTTCATCACTGAATCCAAATCCGAAATCAGATTAAGGGGTGTGTACCAAGTTTAAATATAATCCAAATAATATAAAATTGTATTGTAAACGTTACCCTAGTAGAAAAGTAACGTTGTGTTAACGTTTTCGCAACGTTGAATTATTGTTTAAAATCATGTTGTCACAATGCATAAATGTTCCGCTTCACAACGTTGGATACTAACGTTTAACTCTAACGTTGCCACAACGTTGTATTTTAACATTGCCACAACGTTGTATTTTAATATTGCCACAACGTTGTATTTTAACAATGCCACAACGTTCAAATTTTTTTTTATTTATGGGGACATTCCAGATTCTCGTTTAATTAAAAAATACCTTGAATAAAAATAAACTACTTTATACAGTGCATAAAAAGGGGGGGAGAGCCTCGTGTAACTCGTACACTTTCTTCCACCAAGCCTGCATAAGACCGCGCAAGTCGGTTTTAAGTCCGGTTTGTGCACCCTACCCTCTCACAAGTCCGCAGAAATCCACCAACCTGCAAATCCAACCGCGGCCAAGGATTTTTTGCCCATTCAAACAAATTCTTTTCAATTTCGTCCACAAATAGAGAGCTGAGTTATCGCCTGTTATATTTATTTTACTTATTATATTGTGTTTGTATCTATCTCGACTGCGCTTGTATTGGTAAGATATAATACCTATACATCAAATCAAATTATTGTGATATCAACTTTGTATTTTAGTGAAAAAGTAACCTTAAAATATTGTTTAATTTAACGTTTGAATATAACGTTGTATTTTTGTGAAAATTTATTGTTAGAATATTGTTAATGTTAACGTTGACATGTAACGTTAAAATCTAATGTTGAAATATTGGTGATTTCAACGTTACTATACAACGTTAAAAATCACTGAAATGTTAGCAAAACACAACGCTGCGTGAAGTTGTATTTTAGTGATTTCTACCAGGGAAGTAAATTACAACGGAAAAGCTTAATTTTTTATAAAGATCTTGCCTTTACTCAAATACTGCTCAAGTGTCAAACTAGCGAAAAATGTGGTTTTCAGGCATGTAATTTTCAAAAAAAATCCAGGGGGGCCCGCACTGTGGCCCAGAAAAAAAAACGGATTAAATTCTGTTTTTTGCATAGTGAAATTTCTTGCACCGACGACTACGACAAAAATAGAGAAAAATCTGAAAAAAAAATTGCATTTTTCAAAAAAGTTCGATTTAGCTAAAATTTGGTACAAAGACTCCTTTTGTTAATCTTAATGCGGACCAATACCCAAAAATCTAAAATACAAAATGGTCGTATAAATATGGCCGATTTATTTTTTAAATTTTGCCAAAATTAACAAAAAAAATGGCATAAAACAATAAATTATGAAAACTGCAGCCCATTTTTTTATGGGTTATTTTCCTTATATTTAAGATTAATTAATGCGGACCAATACTCAAAAATCTAAAATTCAAAATTGCGGAATAAATATGGCCGATTTATTTTTTAAATTTTGCCAAAATTAACAAAAAAAAGTCATAAAACAATAAATTATGAAAACTGCAGCCCATTTTTTATGGGTTATTTTCCTTATATTTAAGATTAATTACTGTAAAAAATTCATGATTTTTTACTGGCCCGTTTTTTTAAATTTAATTTTGAAAAAAAAAAAGAAAAACTGTTTAGGCCCAGACCAAGGTGCTTTTTTGGGGGTATTTTTTGTTTGTTCTGAAACCCTAAAATTCCTTTACCATTCGATAGTAACGTCCATTTATATGATTTTTACTGTAAATTAAAAAAATCTACCGAGCGCTTCGTTTTCTATTAAAAAAAATAAATACTAAACGAGCTGCGAAGAGTAAAACAAGCCGTAAACATATGTAATGCTACGCAGTTTTTAACAGCTCCTAAAAGATATTTGCAAAACTTTTTTTCTTAAGGTGATAGTTTACAATTTTTGTCTACATTTTTTCTCCCTTCAATATATTAAAAGTAAAACATTTATAGTTTATTATAAATATGTATTTTGTTTCCTTGTACAAATAAATATTTATCGCAGACCATATGCCGAGCGGTTCAAAAGTCGCCCCTCTCCTAACTTTTGAATGAGTTGGGATATCTACTTCAAATTTAGAACAAGTAAATAAGACAACTCAAACTATATTTTTGGATATATTTATATTTTCAACTTTTAAAATTTGGGCAGGGGGCCACGAAGTCAACTTCATGATGCAAATACAAAAAAAAATCTTAAAAAATTGTATTCTTTAGCAAAAAAATTGAAAAATAACCTTTAAAAAAATGTTTAAAAAATATATATTCGAATAGAGAATTTTATTTGCTTCAATTATGTATCACACGACCCCCCATCCCGTTAAAAAAATCCGCCCTTCGTTCAAAAGTTAAGAGGGCACCCCACCACTTTTGGACCGCACTTATACCTATTATAGGTATAATACTTATGCCTATAAAATAAATTAAATCCTAATAAAAATTGTAAAAATATTATATTTATGATATAAAAAATTAAAAAATTGCAGTTAAAAATTAGTATTCTATGTTGTTCTTTTGCTTTCCCATTTTAAAAATTTTCAAAATTTCTGAATGTATTGTATTCGTGAAAAGATTTTCAATTTTTTTTTTGCGTATTAAAGTAAAAAAAAAATTGTCGGTCGATCGGTCGGTCTCTCGGTCTGTCCGGGAAATCTTGTGGGCACGATAACTTAAGAAAGCTTTAAGCTAGAGACTTGTAATTTTACATACGGGTATGTTACCAAAAGTTCTAGCTCGGGATGGTTTTGTTTTCTAACCCCGCCCCCGAGGGGGTGAGGGGTTAAATATTTTTTAAATATTTTCAATATTTTCGTCAAAATTGGTATATAGGGGTTTTTGGGGTTGGCGAATATAAATCTGATAATAATTTTTTTCTGATTTCACTGCCTGAGGGGTGGGGGTGGTTTTCGTGAAAACTGATATATTGAGGTTTTCGAGGTTGCTGATAGTGAATCTGATAATAAAAAAATTCTAAATCCACCCCCTGAGGGGTGGGGGTTAGTTTTCGTAAAAATTGGTATATTGGGGTTTTTGAGGTTGCTGAGAGTGAATCTGATTATAGAAAAATTTTAACTCCACCCCCAAAGGATCGGGGGGTAGTTTTCGTGAAAATTTTTATATTGGGCGTTTTCAGGTTGCTGAAAGTGAATCTGATAATAAAAAAATTCTTACTCCACCCCCTGAGGGGCATGGGGTAGTTTTATTGAAAATTTATATATTGAGGTTGTTGAGGTCGCTAAAACTGAATCTTTTAATAAAATTTTTCTAATTTCACCCCCTGAGGGGTGGGGGGTAATTTTTGTGAAAATTGGTGTATTGGGGTTTTTAAGGTTGCTGAAAGAGAATCTGATAATAAAAATTTTTCCAACTGCACCCCCTAACAGGCGGAGGAAAATTGGTATATTTTTAAGGTTGCTAAAAGTAAATCTAATAATAAAAAACCCATTTTACGCGCTGAGGTGTAAAATGGGAAAGCTCTTTTACTGGGCAGTGTATTTATTTTTTTCACAAAACAACAATGTATTAAATTAAGATAATATTTTTTAATTCTATATTATAATATTATATTGAGAAATTATTGTTTTTCAAACAACAAATGAATTTTCTTGAATCAAGACTTTACCAGTGTAATTTTTACTATTTTAGATAATGTAATACATAGATAGGTAATACCGGGGTGTTTTTCTTTATTTTATAAATTAGAGATTACAAACTTGGAACATATCTGATCGCCATACAACGTCAACTTTTAACATAAAAAGTACATTTAAGTCACTTCCGGTTTATCCGGAAATGACAATAACTTTCGATTTTTAAATGGGAAACCCTATATTTTTTATATATATTTCAATTCTACGATCCATTCTGAGTACAATGATACCAAAAAAGTGACATTATAATAAATTTCAGTGTTGTTTTTATTTAAATTTTAGTTTTTATCATAGGAAGGCCATGATTAGGTATTTAAAATAACTCGAAATGATCTAAGTAACCCTATAATAGTATATTAAAGTACTAGTTTCATAACATACGTTTTTAGCGCACGAGTACAAGTTTAGACTAGTGCTCTAAAAACGTGTTATGAAACGAGTGTTTTATAGAATTTTTTCCATTTTGCTCTAAAATTTAAAAAAACTTACATTTAAATTGATGACTGATTTGGGGATTTTTGTTTTGGGTTGGCATTACAGTTTGCACTATGTTTAAAATTTTAAGAACAAATTATATTTTGATATATTTTACAGTCATCTCTTCTTTTTTCACTGCAATTAACCAGTCCACATTTTAACACGGTAAAAAATAACCAAAACACAAAATTTTGTAAAAAATTAAACTTTAAATCGACATTGACATTTGCACGCAAAACGTCAAGAGATAGGCTTTTGTATGTTGCCAACCCAACAGAAAAAAAAGTAGAGACCTCTTATGGGCCTATAAGAACACGCAAAATGCGTGTGATTATGAGCTTATAAAAGTCGAAAAATAGAAAAAAATACATTTACGCTGAAAATTCCATTTATAACTTAGTTGCACCATTTAAAAGATTGCGAAAATGATTTTTTTGCTCAAAAAATAATTTTTTTTTAATGGCACCATATTGGTTTGGACTTTACCATTTAAAAGTACAATCATTAAGGAATCTAACAATATCTTTGATTTTTATTTATGACAAATACAACCGTTTTTCCAAATGAAAATAAACGTTAAAAATCGTATTTTAGTGATTTTAGTAACAAAGTTGGCTTTAAAAACTACAGAAGGCAGGATTTTTATCCTTCAAATTTAAGCTTAAAAAAAACAGATTTTAGCGTAAATTTATTTTCCTAGGGTTACTTAGATCATTTCGAGTAATTTTAAGTAATCATGGCCTACTATGATAAAAACTAAAAATTAAATAAATAAAAAATTTAAAACGTCACTTTTTTGATATGTTCCAAATTTCGAATCTCTAACTATAAAATAAAGAAAAAAAGGCGGTGTACATTGGTCTTGTAACACCAGGTATATTAACGCTGATTTAAAACTTGTTTCTTGCACCAAATTTTGAAAATTTTCGTTTCTCAACCCATTTGTGTAAAATTTAATTTCATATTTTTTTCAAAATTTAGTTAGATCTTCCTTGTAAACTTCTGGTCGATTAATATTTTTCTCTCTATTTCGCTTAATTCCTTCTTTGCTATTTTTTATTCCATACAAAAAGTAAATTGAGAAACCTAAAACAAAAATATTATTGACTACTAAACCTTTAAATAGCATGCGGAGTAGGGTAAAGTGGAATAAGCTTTTTTGAAAACGTTGAAGGAATGGGGACAAAAAGTTGAATTTTAAGACAAAAATAAAGTGCCCAAAATTTGGGTTTTAGAAATAAGTTCGAGAAATTTAAGAGGTGATTCTACGTTAAACAATTGAGCGTCTGGCTCAAGATTCTTGATCAAGTAAATGCATCCAGATTTTGACAATTCTGGCGCAAGATACTGTCTTCAGATTCTTGCTCAAGAATTGTCAAAGAATTGCTACAGATACTTCATCAAGATTCTTGGAAAAGTCTTGAGCAAGAATGTAGCAAGAAAAATTTACAAGAAATCGATTTTTTATCATTATTTTCATTAATAATTAAAAAAATATTGGTTCATAAAAAACGATCTCTATCATGATCAAATCGTACTTGTTGATCAGACTATAAACGATATTTCAAATGAGAACCACTGAAGTCCTATATTTCTTAGTGAGAAAGAAGGGAGAGGTGCGCGCTCAAGGACTCTATCGTTTTTCGCCCAAGAGTAGGTTAAGATTCTTGACCAAGATTCTTGTCAAATTCTTGCTACAGACTTGACGAACAGACTTGACAAAATAGCAATATCTACCTATCCAAACGCTCTGCTTTCAGAATAGTGCTTAAGTCTTGCCCAAGTCTGGATGCAGAAACTTGATTATTACTCTTGCTCAAGAATTTTCCAAATCTTTACAAAGAACTTTATCTAGTACTCTGGTCAAGAAACTTGTCCAAGATCAATGTTACTAGGGTATGGGCCAGGAGACCTTCGTTTTTGGCGAAAACTCGGCTTTTGACCGTAACATCGTAAAAATTAGTAACAAGGGGTTTTCGAGGATGCCAAAACCGAATCAAAATAAAAAAAAATCAAAATTCAAAATGGCGGGTCCAATATGGAGGCCAAATCTGTTAGATTTTATTGGTTTCTAATGAAAATTACATTATGGTGCATTATGGCGGCCATATCTGTTAGATTTTATTGGATATTGATAAAAATTGCTATTCAGAGGTTTTTGAGATGCCGAAACCGAATATGTTTTTAATAATTTAAAATTTAAAATGGCGGATCTAATATGAAGGCAAAATATGTAAAATTTTATTTCATTCTGATGAAAATTTGTTTATTAGATCCGCCATTTTGAATTTTAAATTATTAAAAACATATTTGTTTTCGGCATCCTCTGAATAGCAATTTTTATCAATATCCAATAAAATCTAACAGATTTAGCAGCCATATTGGATCCGCCATTTTGAATTGTAAATTTTTAAAAATAGATTCGGTTTAAGCATCCTCGAAAACCCCTTGTAACTAATTTTTACTATATTACGACCAAAAGCGGAGTTTGGCCAAAAACGAAGTTTTACTGAAAAAGTACCTATACAAAAGTACAAAAAAGTTCAATTTATTTCCTTATGCAAAAAAACGGGCAAAAACGTTCATCTAGGCATTAAAGTAGAGTCACCTCTTAAATCTCGCACTTTTTGATATTTATTCCTAAAGTTTAGGACCTAAACATAGAAAATATTATATTAATTAATTAAAACGTAAAAAATAAAAACTTACCTATTATAAGCCAGACTATAAATCTTATCCATGTGTGTAAATCTAGCTCTAACATCAAGTATAAATTAAATAGTACACTTAGACACGGTAAAAGGGGCACAAAAGGAACCTAAAAATAATAGACTCATATTAGTGCACTCATCATCATCAGTAGTTTCTTTGGATCTTTTTATGAGACAGGCCCAGTGCCTATGGCTCATTTGTCTAAAATAGAATTAGTTTAAATGGATAATTGGGGGGGGGGGGGTGAGTCTTTGCTCACTGATGCTGGAGTTTCATCTGTCATAAATTGGCTCCATTAGTGCACTCTCGCTCGGTATGGACTTATATACTGTAAGGTATTCCAAAAGCAGGGGAGGGAGGGGCTCATGTGGACAGTGGGTGCACGTGGACAGTTTAATTTCTGCGGTTATTTTAAGGTTTAATCGTTTAAAATAAATATCATAGATGTAATTTTTAATGCGTATATACCTGATGCAGTGTTAATTC
This sequence comes from Brachypterus glaber, assembly GCA_958510825.1. Classification (NCBI taxonomy): domain Eukaryota; kingdom Metazoa; phylum Arthropoda; class Insecta; order Coleoptera; family Kateretidae; genus Brachypterus; species Brachypterus glaber. The sequence continues at coordinate 100,201,771 of OY294044.1, forward strand.
TTGTTAGTTTAAATTTGTATTATCAATGACTTATTGGTTGTTTACTACGTCTAAAGTAAATTTTTCGGTTTTGGTAATTTGACTTATTCAATTAAGTACAATGTAAATCTTAACAAATTATATAATATATTTTAATGTACACGAACGTGTTGTGATGTGTTATCCTTATTTTTACTATAAAATTTATATTTTTAGTTTAATGGGCCACTTAACCTAAAATTGTAACATAGGGCACATGTGGAAAGCATCCTTTTTTGTGGACATTTTTATTTCTCACTACAAGCGACAAAAGTATTATTAGGAAGAGATGTAATTTTAAAGTTATCCAAACCATTAAAGTTAAAAGGGACACCTAGAATTTCTGCAATGATTGAATTTTCTATCTGTTTAAACTTTATATAAGTTATATTATAACAAGCTACATAAATAATTTTCTATTATTATAGTTTAGCTTCAGATAATAGTTTATAAACGTTTTGTGTTCGTTGCAACTGTTACTATTATTTGTATAAACAATACCCTTTGATGTGTCCACATGGGGTAGTTGTGGACAAATGTTCTTAATAAATATTTTGGAATATTTTTTTAGGTCTGGTTTTTATTATATATTATTATTAACCCTTTGTTTCGTATAAAATTTATCTCACTTATTTTTTTTATGGAACTTAAGAAAAATGGTGCTTTTTGAAAAAAATTGTCCACATCCGCCCCCCTCTCCCCTACTATACCAGATACTCGACCAGATATTTGGGGCGCTATCAGTAAAAATAAAAGTTTTATATTTCACTTACAAACATAATAAGCATAGAAAGTTAATGTCATCCCCAGGGCCGTAGCGCTATGGGGGGGGAGGAGGATAAGAGGGGAGCCTCCCCCCACCTATATTAAAATTCGAAGAAGTAAATTTCATGAGTTAAAATAAAAAAGTTGTATTTTTAGGCTAAAATTTTTAGCAGTAGTGTAGCAGTAGTTTATTTTTAGTCCTCAACTTTTTCGTCGAGAGTATGGATTAAAGTTGTAAATTTAGACTAAAAAAGTTGTCATTTTCGACCTTCGGGGAGGTTATCACTAAATCTTCTACGGCCCTGGTCCCTTAATAGGAGTTTAGCTTTTAACTTTAAGGTGTTCGGAGATAAATTTTTGGATTTTTTGTGAAGTTTATTTGTATTTTTATGTAGTCCAGTTAAAAGTCCAAATTTCAAGTTTTTGGCTTACCCGAAACAGGGTAAAACATTGATGACAAACATGTGATACTTTAAGCCTCTTTGTTTAGTTTAGTTTTGTTTATTATTGATAGGACCACAATTAACTGTTAACAAAAATATTCCCAGATTCGCAGTTACAGACACTTGTACGGGACTAGAATGTTTTTATAAAATAACTTTCCTTTCAAATTTTGGAAGGTTTGTAAAATACGTGACCTTAAAATTTCTAAACATTTTTGCATACGGCTCTAAACTAGACACAGTCAGTTTGCGTGAAGTTACGCAAGTATGAATAAAATATGCAAATTTAAAGAAATGGCGAAGGCGTGAAGGCCGTTACCCCACATGGACACTGGACCAGTGCCTTGGCGATTCACATCATGTATCTGCATAGTTCTTTTTATTGTTAGGAAAAAGTCCAATCATGAAATTACTTGAAATATCCAGAAAAAGAAAAGAAACTTCCTAGAGAGATTGGTTACTTACTTTGAATGATAATTTAACTTCTTCTACAGGCTGTCTATAAATTATGAATATACACATAACCATAATGAGAATTATAGCAATGAATGATGTTAAAAAAAGCGGTTTTTCTGGTGTAATTGAATCAAATCTGTTTATGATTAAGGTGCATAGGATACCAGAAAATATACCTAAAAGTAAAAAAATAGTTAAGCAGTTGCACATTATAAAAACTTCTTTTATTTGATAAAAGAAACTTCTAAATAACTTTTTGTCATATAAATTGTAAACTTAAGTCCCGCTTCAGATTCGGTAGGACCAAACGAAAAAAAAAAACAGTTTTATAGCCTTGGTTAATATCAGTTGTTTTTAAGATATTACACCCTGGCATCCAGAAAAATTTACATTACCTCAAAATGCTTTTAGTAGACTGTTGGTACTATCTCAGTGTTAATAAAAAATCAGCATGCAAGTCAAGCTACCCTAATATTTTTTATTTTGACGTAGCATTGGGTGCAATTAATTGTTTTTTTAAGCACTGGACTGAGAAAAAAAAGTTGGACGAAAATCTAAACTTTGCGTACGAGTATTTTTGATACCGCTGATTTCGAATATAATAGAGAAAAAGCTGAAAAAAAAATTCTGCGCCACTAGAGTGCACTCTAGTGCCACTATAGTGGCGCGGAAAAAAAATTTTCAGCTTTTTCTCTATCATATTCACGGTTCACCTGGGCGATTTTAAATAAAAATTTCCTGGACCCCTATATTTTTTGGACTAAAACATAACTGATGACATCAGAAATCAATTCCTATTTGAAAGAAAATCGTAAAAGATACACTTTTTTAGACAGATAAAAAAACATTTTTTTGAGTTATAAGGTGTGTCAAAAAATCGCGATTTTCAAAATCAAAAACGCTCTCTGGCTTAAAAGTTGCTCCTTAGTAAAAAACAGTGGCCACTCAAAAATAAGCCAAATCGATAAATGTTTAGAGGTAGCTCAAAGCACCCAAACTTAAAAAAAAAACGGTACCTGTTTTTCGGATAAAAACTGATACCGATAAAAATTGAGGAAATTTTGGAGCGTTTCTTTGGTAATATTTAGAAACTATACTGCCGTGCTATGAAAGACCCGCGTATCTCCATTTGACGCATAGCAACATTTTCACGTCAACTCGGTGTAATATTTTGAAAACGCAGAATACTAAATGTAAGAACTAAAACAATTATATCCCCCCTCCCCTTAAGTTAGAACATGAAAAAATCGCCAATAATTTGAAGATTTCGTGAAAATTTAATTGTTGCAAGTTTTTAAAAGTGCATAAAAAATAGTTTTAAATAACAAATCTGCAAAATTATATATTAGTATATAAGCATATATACATGTTAACCTACACGACTATACAGAAACCATAATTTTTTTCCTCAAGTTGAGTAAAAAAAATTAATTTCGATTAGAAACCGGGTGGATTTTCTGTTTTTTGCCTAAACTTTTTTCGGTGTACTTTTTTTTGATTTTTTGGCTGGAATACTTTTTTATGTAAAAATACACAAAAAAGTTTCTGTGGTTTAACATCGCAGATTAAACCGTTTTAAAAAATAAATGCATTTAAAAGTAAATTTTTACAAAACATAAAAAAATTAAAAAATATAAAGCAAAAAACAAATATTTTAGTAATGAGTGGTTATTTAACATTAAGGAAGTTATGTCCTTTTAAATGCCCATTTTCAATAAATTTTCGCAAAATCTTCAAATAATTGGCGATTTTTTTATGTTCTAACTTAAGGGAAGAGGAAATATATTTTTTTAGTTTTCTCATAATTAGTATTGTTTCTAAATATTGCCAAAAAGTCCAAAATTTCCTTAATTTTATATACAATCACTTTTTATCCGAAAAACAGGTACCGATAAATAAGAGACGCCTTAATTTCTGATCATTTATTAAAATAAATGCGATGCATTTCGGTTTTTAAAAAACCATCTTCGGGCATATAACATCTATAAAAAGTATAAAAGAAGCTTAAATAATAAGAAAAACTACAAAAAAAAAAAAAAAATATATAAAAAGTGGAAAATTTGTGAAAATTGAGCTTACCTATCTAAAAGGGTTTAAACCCAAAACAAATAAACACCAGTACAAAAAGATGATTTAAATGTAATCATCTTATTAATAATAACCATTAATTTAAATAAAAATAACACAATACGGGAAAACAAACGTTACATTAATATTTTGAGGTTATATGTTAAGCGTTGTTTACAGTAAGACGTGTCGGTAAAATAACAAATTATAGCGTTAAGCGCTATTTACAGTAGGGCGTAAAACCAACATGACGGTAAAATAATAAAAGTATAGAAAAATTAAAAGGAAGAAAATAAAGGATAAGTAAATAAAATAAAGTAAAATAACCTACATAAACGAAATAATAGATAAAATAATAATTTTTTTTTTTTTTTTTTTTTTTTTTTTTTTTTTTTTTAATCAATTAATATCGCAGTTAGCTGATTTTTGAAATATGGTTGCACTGTATTTAAACTGACATAATCTGGATTAGTGGAAAGTTTATATATTTCCAAGTTTTCTAGAAAATTCATAAAAAAAACCTTTGTTGCAAATGTAAAGTAATTCAACATTAACATTTTGATCAAAAATGTGATTGCGCATGCGCAAGTGTTTGCCAAAAATTGATTTGTCGTTATTAGACAATCTGCGAGACTTTAAATGTTCATTAACGCGAGTAATAATTTGTCTACCAGATTGGCCTACGTAAGCCATATTGCAGGATCCGCAATATGGCTTACGTAGGCCAATCTGGTAGACAAATTATTACTCGCGTTAATGAACATTTAAAGTCTCGCAGATTGTCTAATAACGACAAATCAATTTTTGGCAAACACTTGCGCATGCGCAATCACATTTTTGATCAAAATGTTAATGTTGAATTACTTTACATTTGCAACAAAGGTTTTTTTATGAATTTTCTAGAAAACTTGGAAATATATAAACTTTCCACTAATCCAGTATATGTCAGTTTAAATACAGTGCAACCATATTTCAAAAATCAGCTAACTGCGATATTAATTGATTAAAAAAAAAAAAAAAAAAAAAAAAAAAAAAAAAAAAAAAAAAATTATTATTTTATCTATTATTTCGTTTATGTAGGTTATTTTACTTTATTTTATTTACTTATCCTTTATTTTCTTCCTTTTAATTTTTCTATACTTTTATTATTTTACCGTCATGTTGGTTTTACGCCCTACTGTAAATAGCGCTTAACGCTATAATTTGTTATTTTACCGACACGTCTTACTGTAAACAACGCTTAACATATAACCTCAAAATATTAATGTAACGTTTGTTTTCCCGTATTGTGTTATTTTTATTTAAATTAATGGTTATTATTAATAAGATGATTACATTTAAATCATCTTTTTGTACTGGTGTTTATTTGTTTTGGGTTTAAACCCTTTTAGATAGGTAAGCTCAATTTTCACAAATTTTCCACTTTTTATATATATTTTTTTTTTTTTTTGTAGTTTTTCTTATTATTTAAGCTTCTTTTATACTTTTTATAGATGTTATATGCCCGAAGATGGTTTTTTAAAAACCGAAATGCATCGCATTTATTTTAATAAATGATCAGAAATTAAGGCGTCTCTTATTTATTACAATGACTATTTCTGAGACGAGAAAATTTACAAACAGGTACCGATGTTTTTCAAAGTTTGAGTGCTTGAGCTACATCTAAACATTTATCGATTTGGCTCATTTTTGAGTGGCCACTGTTTTTTACTAAGGAGCAACTTTTAAGCCAGAGAGCGTTTTTGATTTTAAAAATCGCGATTTTTTGACACACCTTATAACTCAAAAAAATGTTTTTTATCTGTCTAAAAAAGTGTATCTTTTACGATTTTCTTTCAAATAGGAATTGATTTCTGATGTCATCAGTTATGTTTTAGTCTAAAAAATATAGGGGTCCAGGAAATTTTTATTTAAAATCGATTTGGCACATTTTTGAGTGTCCACAGTTTTTTACTAAGGAGCAACTTTTGAGCCAGAAAGCGTTTTCGATTTTGCAAATCGGAATTTTTTGACACACCCTATTACTCAAAAAAACGTTTTTTTATCTTTCTAAAAAAGTGTATCTTTTACGATTTTCTTTCAAATGGAAATTGATTTCTGATGTCATCAGTTTTATTTAAAATCGCCCAGGTGAACCGTGTATTCAAAATCAGCGGTATCAAAAATACTCGTATGCAAAAATTTAGATTTTCGTCCATCTTTTTTTTCTCAGTCCACAGTGCACTGGCACGGTGGCGTCGGTGCAATAGACCTATTTGATGAACATAATGTAAAAAAATTAATTCATTCACTGAACTAGTTTCAGTACTTAAAATTTAGTTTATGAAATTTTGTTAATATAATAAAGGCAATACATGTTAAGGACCAATAAAAACGATCGTCTGCTCAAAACTGATGAAATTCTTTTTTCAGTGTTTAACATATTTTCTTGATATTAAAACATCATTTTAGGTAATACTTACTGTAAACGACAACAGACCAACTCGTAATTTTGGAAGAGGTAGAAGTTGGAAATTTGTTCATGTTTAGGTTGAAAAGTGTTTTGAACCAAATGAATAATAAGTTATTTTCCACTTTGCCTTTTTCTTTGATACAAGGATAACTTTTTGACTCAGCGGGTTTGTACCTAAAATTTGAAAACTACAAAATATTTTTTGTTGAGTTCTCATAAAGAAAAATATTTATTTTAATATAGAAGAGACTTAAAGATTTTAAATTTTAAGTGAAGCGATTCGGATAAATTTATTATAAGAGCAAAATAGTAAAAATGTAAAAAAAAAATGTGGATAGATTTTAGAGTATTTTAAAGTTATATTTGGGTATTTCTACAGTAAAGTGAAACTGTTTGTTTTTTAATCCAATCCTATATGAAGTGGTTATCATTTGCAATCCATTCATTGATATTTATTAAGTTTTAAAGTAAAAGTCAATAAAAGATCACAATGCATAAAAATGGTGCCCTATTCCAAACTTATAAAATCGTCCAAACTTTTTAACATCAAAAACCGTAAAAAAAAGTTTTTTTTGATAAAAATTAAATTTTTCATTTCGGACACGATTTTCGAACTATTTCTATTTTTTTTCCTACAAAACCAAAATCTTACGTACTTTATCACATGTATTTAATAAAAAAAAGGCGAGTTAAACAATTTAAACGAAAAAAAAAAAATAATTGTATCATATTATAACATTTTTTCTGTCCGGACATGAAATTTACCATTAGTGTAGAAACACCCATTTACCTTAAAATTAAGACACAAACTGCCACTATCGTATATGCTAATAAAGTTCCAATAGACATCATATCTATTAACTGTTCCAGATTAAATACGGCAGCCATGACACCTACAAAAAGATTCATGGGTAAAATAGGAATTTAAAAAACATATTTTGCAAATTAAATAAAATACAAGTACAAATTTGGTAGTTTATGATACAAGGATGAAAAATACTGTTTTAAGGGCGATATCAACGTCGACTTTTTTGCTTTATAAAATATTTAAATTATATTTTTCGTTATAATTATTGTTAAAAAATTCAAAACTATAGAAAGTTTTTGATTTAAAGTACTGCTTCTTTTAAAACAATCGTTTTTTAGTTGTCCCACTCTATAAGACAGAACACTAAAAAAATTATGGCGTGACATTTTGTGCCAGTCTGATTCTTACTTAGCCTAGTAAATTCGGGACAAATATTTTAATTAGTTGTTGTATTGCTGTTATATAGGCTATTATGTGTTTGTTTAAATTACATTTTAAGTAGAAAAGACTCCCCAGTTAAAGGTCTAGATACTACACACGTCCCCCCAAATGGAAATAGGTTTAAAAAAATAGCAAGACTAGATGACTATTAATTATGTTAGCAAAGGGTCTGTAAACTTCAAAACCCCTAAGAACGAAATCGTAATGAGCACTAGTTCTTAAATAGTGGTAAAAGTTCTTCCGTAGACTGCATGTTAAACAACAGTAACAAACTGAGATTTCTTTTGCACAATTCTAATAGTGTTTTTGTTCCTGATTTCGATTTTGTTCAGATCAAATCTCTATATGTTTCCACTTTTGAGAAAAGCCATTCCAATATTTTATAAAAATTAAAATTTGTCACTTTTGGAGGCTCATATTTAAATCATTATAGCAGCTACAAAAGTTTTTTCTAGTTTAAATTAAAGTTACATTTATGCACTATAAAATAATAACGAAAAATGTGTGGAAATCATTTTAAAAGATCAGTTGAGGAATAGCATTTGATGCATCTGCAATGATGTTTAAAGGAAGGTGAATTTATATTTGTTAAGCAGTTTTTTATAAATTTAACGTCAAATTTATTATATTTGTCAAGCCCATGTGTTTGTCAACTTTGCTAAATATGACATATACTGCCCAAAAAAGTCTTAAACAGCAACACTGAATCGTTATTGCAGATGTCTTCAAAACTAGTCTTCAGATAGACACCGGAAGTGAAATCCATATACTTTTCTTTACGATTTTATAGATCAAGCATGTAACTTTAATTCAAGCTTTAGAAAAACTTTTGTAGGTGCTTTAATAAATTACACTAGGCAACAAATCTCAACTTTTTTTTTGCCCCGATCTGACCTTAGAAAAATTTCAGCACCTAAAATTTTTGAGATATAAGTCCCGGAAATAATGACGTTTTTTTTCAAAATCTTAAAAAAGAAGAGTAGGATTTTGAAAATTTTAGTGTATATTAAAAAAATACGAGGAACTCAAAAATATATATGCCAAGGACCTACTGTCAGAGTAGGTACGCGAAAAAAAAATAAAAAGCTTAAAATAAAAGTGTAGAGTTTACTTAATTGCTATTTTGTGGCAAAACTATCAAATCTGAAATAAAAATTTTATAGGACTTAATTTGTAGATAAAATTCTCTACAAAAATATTTATACAAATATTTTTTTATTTTGCTTAGTTTGTTCGTAAAAAGTAAATAAATGAAAAAGAAACAAAATTAAAGTACACAGTGTAAACTTTTTTCCCGAGCCCAAAAAATATATTTTTCTTATCAATTTAAAGGCGCAGGCAATTATGCCTATTTAAAAATAATTTATAAAAAATATTGTGTATTTTTTGTTTGTTTTTTTAATGGTTCTACATCATAAAAATGTTACTTTATTACATAAGAACCATATTACGTAACATTTTTTTTAGTTTATTTTTGACCCCCTAGTAATGATTTTTGACAATTTTTAGCATGAGTACGGGGCAATAAGCTTGTCTCCTTGTGCACACTTCTTCTTACCCTCCACCCTACTTAGTTTTGTCACATTATCCATTTTTTTTTTAATATTTTTTTTTCATAATATCCCTATTTATTCTACCTAAATTACATATTCATTTTCTATATTTCTATTCTTTTTATTTTAGCTGACTTTACATTTTGTACTTTATATTTAAACAAATTGTATCATAGCGCGTCACTCTATGACTTACCTTTGAATTGTTAATGTTAATGTTTTAAGTAATTTTTTGTAGCTTTTAAAAATAAATTGTTTTTAAAAGGCAAGTTTCCCAGTTTCAAAATATAATTGGCGCAGTCGTGCGGATTTTTCGAGTGAACCTGAGTTTTCTTTCCTGGACTTTCACGTTTGTTTTAACAATTTACGAAAAATCGGACCTTCGTTGAAAAAATACAGTGTCGTGCGGAACCCAGCGTGGACTTTTCGCAGCTCTGAAAAATCGTGTGAACCGGTGAACCTAGTGATCATCTAGTGACTTTCATCGTAATCAAAAAACTTTGAAGTGGTGAATTTAGTAACCCTTCAAGAAAAAATCTTTGGAGCAACAGTGACTTCCGAGAAATATCGAGGACCTGTGTGCAAGGAGATGTTTTTCTGGTAAGTCATAGATGTCAAATTCTGATAGTGAAAATTCTGATTTGGACTCTGACGCTTTGATACAATTTCCCAAAACTAGGGAAAGAAGCCGTTCGCGTTCCCCTATAAGAGAAAGTAGAAGAGAAATCAAATCTAGAATTTTTTCAAATTTAATAGAAAATTTTGCAAATCTAAACACTAACGATAACTCGCAAAATTTAATTAATAATCACGGTAACTCTCAAAATTTAATAACTTCTGAAACTCCAACAAACTCAAATCAAAGTAATACAAATTTTAATTTAACTTTGAATATGGCTAACCAATTTAAAATGGAGTATTTAAGTATTGTGCCAGAATTTACTGGGGATCCTGGTACACTCACAGAATTTTTAACTTCTGCGGAAGAATTAATTAATCATTGTTATAACAGGCAAGATACCAACGATTTTAACAATATCCTACTGCTAAAATCACTTAAAAATAAAATTAAGGGTAAGGCCGCTACAAACCTTACTTCGTTTAATGTAACAAATTGGCAAGAACTTAAGGATGCGTTGCTAGCCTCATACGCAGATAAACGCGATCTTCAAACACTAGTGCTTGAATTATGCAATATTAAACAAAATACTTTTAAGCCTATTGAATTTTACAATAAAATCCAGCATAATCTAAACTTACAAATATCTTACATTAAAACACACGGAAAAGACGAACACGAAATTAAATATTTATCTAAGTTTTCTCAAGATATGGCATTGCGTATTTTATTAAAAAATATGAACAATCCCTTGGGCGATTATTTAAGTACCAGAAATCCAGAAACCTTGGCCGACGCATTGTATATTTTAACTAACGATTTTAATATCCAGGATACTAAAAATATACCCGTAAATAATAATAATAAACTAAAACAAATGCCCCCTCACCAAAGAAGCTTTAATAATGAAAGCAAATTTTTCCCAAATCAAAAACAGAACCAAAATTTTAACAGGCAAAACCAAAATCAAAATTTTAACAGGCAAAACCAAAATCAAAATTTTAACAGACAAAACCAAAATTTTAACCAGTCACAAAACCACAATGTTTTTGCGCCAAATAAAAACTTTGTCCCTACCAATAAGCCAACACCCATGAGTATTTCTACTAGAAATTCTTTTCAGCCTAACCGAAACTTTCAGTATAACCTAGAAACTAGGGAATCTACAAGCGCAGATACAGATGATTGCGGTAATGATTACGGTAACGATTACGGCAACGATTATGCGGATTTCCAAAGCGAAGAGTATGAAAATAGCGATTTTTTAGAGTTAACGGCCTCGGACAAACAAACAGACGACCAAGAAACGTTGAATTACTAAATATTAATAATCAAAAATCACATTTACCATACATTAGAATACCTTTTAACAATTTCGAACTAAAATGCTTAATAGATACTGGTTCGACAAAATCTTTCCTAAATCCAAAAATAGCAGAAAAATATTTTTCCAAATTTATACAGCACGACCCATATATAATAACCACAGCTCACGGTACATCTAAAGAAAAATTTAGTGCTACTATTCCATGTCCTACAATTTTCAAAGTAAAAAACAAAAATCTAAATCTTAAATTTAATATTTTTAACTTTCATAAGTTTTTTGATTGTTTAATAGGTTTAGATATATTAAAGCTTTTAAATGCAGATGTAAATTTTTCTTTAGACCAGTTGGTTTTACCTAATACTAAGATAAAGATAATGTTTAAAAACATATCGGATTACAACAGTTTTATCAGAGTCTCTCCTAGATGTGAACAACTAGTAAAGTTAACAATTTCTAACGTAACTAATGGCACTGCATTGTTGCCACTTCAAAATTATTCCGATTTACAAATACCCGCAGGTATAGTCACAGTTAAAAATAATGTTGCTCTCGCTTGTGTTAGGAACCACACCGAAAACGTCAGTACCCTCGATTTGTCTCAACCTTTTGAAGTTATACCAGAAAAACTTTTCGAAGTTTCTCTAAATAACTTGGAAACTCCAAGAAAATATAACTTTGATATAAATAAAATTAACTTAGAGCACTGTAATGGCGAAGAAAAATCAAAATTAACAAAACTTTTAAAAGAATTTTCGGACATTTTTCATTCAGAAAAAAACGCACTAACGTTTACTAACGCGATTAAACATAAAATTAAATTAAAAGATGAAACCCCCATTCATTGTAAAACCTATAGATACCCATATATACATAAAGAAGAAGTCAAAAAACAAATAGAGGAGATGTTAAAACAGGGAATAATTAAACATTCCAACTCTCCCTTCTCTTCTAACATTTGGGTGGTCCCCAAAAAGTTAGACGCCTCTGGCAAAAGAAAATGGCGGATCGTGATCGATTATCGAAAGTTAAACGAACAAACTGTCGATGACCGGTACCCGATACCGAACATAAATGACATTCTTGATAAACTAGGCCGATGTCAATATTTTACCACCCTGGATCTAGCTTCAGGTTTTCACCAAATAGAAATCGATCCAGCTGATACTGAAAAAACAGCTTTTACGGTGGAAAACGGTCATTATGAGTTTGTTAGAATGCCATTTGGCCTTAAGAACGCGCCGCGAACGTTCGAACGCGTAGTAGAGAACATGCTGCGATCGATAATGAACGAATATTGTGTTGTGTATATGGACGATATCATAGTTTTTTCGACGTCCCTTCAAGAACACTTATTACGCTTAAAAAACGTTTTTGATCGTTTAAGAACCTTTAATTTTAAGGTACAGTTAGACAAGTGCGAATTTTTGAAAAAACAAGTTAACTTCCTTGGTCATGTAATAACTCAAAATGGTATTAAACCAAACCCAGATAAAATTGATGCAATAATAAACTACCCAATTCCAAAAAATCAAAAAGAACTTAAGGGCTTTCTTGGACTAATTGGTTACTACCGCAAGTTTATTAAAAATTTCGCTAAAGTGACAAAACCCTTAACATCTATGTTGAAAAAAGACAGACAGATTAACATAACCGACAAAGACTACAAAACCTGTTTTGAATTTTGTAAAACTTTGTTGACCAACGAACCGCTTCTACAATACCCAGATTTTGACAAGCCTTTTGTCCTTACTACGGACGCCAGTTCCTACGCATTAGGAGCAGTCCTTTCTCAAGGACCAATAGGCTCAGACCTCCCTATAGCCTACGCGTCTCGTACTCTAAACGAACACGAGATAAACTACTCTGTAATTGAAAAAGAACTTCTTGGCATAATCTGGGCAACCAAATACTTCAGGCCTTACATCTATGGGGCCAGATTTAAAATTGTAACAGACCACAAACCCTTACAGTGGTTGTTTTCCCTTAAGGAACCCAACTCAAAGTTAGTCAGATGGCGCTTACGCCTGGAAGAATTTGACTACGAAATTGTTTACAAAAAAGGAAAGTTAAATTCAAACAGTGATGCCCTTTCTAGAATCCCAAACTTAAATGTCTATAGCACAAGGCAAACCCCTTTCTTTAAATACATAGAAAAATTTAACGAACAAATGGAAACCGATAATGACAACCAATCAATTATTGCTGAACCACCAGAAAGTACAGATCAAAATTTAGACTCCGATATCGACGACGAAACCCCCGACGAACATTTTGAAAACTTAAAAAATAACAAAAATCCGAATCCCCTTAATAGCGAAAACCCAACGGACGAACCTAATCCCCTTAATGATGAATATGACAACGTTGCTAGTGTTACTGCCCACACAAGTGTAGAAAATCCTATATGCCAAGTACCCATAAGCGAAGACCCGCTTAACTTTGCAAAAAACCAGATAAAGTTTATCTCTGTTAAAATGAATCCCTTATCTCCAGACATTATTACATTTTTTAATTATGCTAAACAACGTATCATAGTCAAAATTTCCGAGAATGACTATGAGAACGATCTTGTAAAATTTTTCCAGACATATGTAGTCCCAAACGTATCTTATTCCTGTTTTTGCGAAAGTGATAAACTTTATAAACAACTTGCTTCTACTCTTCAAAAACATTTTAATAACAATATTAAAATTAAAAGATGCTTAAAAATCTTAGAAGATATAGAAACATTAGAAGACCAAATCGAAAAAATTAGAAATTATCACGAAGGAAAAACTAATCACAGGGGAATAAACGAAACTTATCTTCAATTATCTCAAAAATACTATTGGCCCAATATGCAAAAATCTATCCAAGAGTATATAAATAAATGCGACACATGCAAAGTAGTAAAATACGATAGACGGCCTTTGAATCTTAAATTTAATATCACGCCCACACCTAATAAACCGTTTGAAATAGTTCATTTAGATATCCTTAAATACAGTGGTAATAAATTTATAACAATACTTGACGCATTTAGTAAATACGCACAAGTCTACCCCATGGAAAATATCCAAGCGGTGGAGATTGTAAAAAAACTGTTACATTTCTTTTCCCATCATTCTGTCCCAGGAATGATTATTTGCGATAACGGCTCAGAATTTGACAATGGATTAATTAAAGACCTTTTAAAGACGCACAAAGTTGAGATTCACCTTTGCAGCCCCCATCACCCTGCTAGTAACGGTTTGTCAGAAAAATTTAATTGTACATTTCTACAACACCTAAATTTATTAAACAATAGGACCGAATTTAAGAATGACCCCATTGACGTTAAAGTTTTATATGCTCTTATAGCCTATAATAACTCTATTCACAGTTCTACAAAAATGACCCCATTTAATATTCTTAACTATGACATGCAGGACGTGACCGACATTGATCTTGAACACAAAATTGTAAATTACTATGTAGATTCGCATAGAGAAAAACTTAAAATTTTATATACAGAAATAAATAAACAACTGTTAAAAAATAAAGAAAATATCATAAACAAAAGAAACGAAAATAGAGAAGACATACCAGAACTTCCGGAGGATGTTTTCGTCAAAAGTAATTTTAGGTCAAAAATTAGAAATAAGTACAAAAAGGAAAAAGTCATTAGTATTGATCCCGAAAGAAAAACATTTGAACCCCAAATAAATAAAAGTAAAACTGGACGCAAGTTCGATAAACTCCATATTTCAAACATAAAACGTCCCACTAAACAACCCTCTCCTATTCCAGGTACATCTGCCTCGGGCTCGTAGTAGCAGCTCAAAAGAACATAACAAACAACCCCGGTATTATACCTATAAACTTGGGAGACGCTAGAATGCAGGAGTCATCACACGTGTTTGTCTACTACTTCGAGTTAAGCGAACTCATATCTCAGTACGATAACATTTTGTTACAGATAAAACATTTTAAAAATACTACAGATTCAGACCTTGGCTATTCCCGCGAATTAAATAATTATTACAAAATTTTAAGGTACACAATAAATTTAATCGAAGAAAAACTTACCCCCTTTTCCAAAATTTCACGCAATAAACGAGGACTTATTAATGGTATTGGCTCTTTTATTAAACAAATAACAGGTAACTTGGATGCTTACGATGGAGAACAACTTCAAAAATCTATCGATATTATGAAAAAGAATCAGTATGATATCGCTACCCAAATCAATAATCAATATTCCATTAATAATGAAATGATAAAACGTTTTAACGAAACTATTATTAACATTAAACATAATGAACAACTTATGGTCAATAGAATCGAACATTTAGAATCAATAATTGATGAGCAAGCAACATATTTGAACGTTCTTTGTGCCAAAGACGCTTTAAACCAATTTCTCAATATTCTTCAAACCATTTTTAATATTCTGCAGGATATTGAAAATTCGTTGACATTTTGCCAGTTAAGAGTTCTACACCCTAGTATAATGACTAATTTGGAATTATACAGGGAATTACAAAAAATTTCAAAATTTTATTCGGAAAAGCTACCTTTTGAGATTTCACTAAAAAATATTCAGAATTACAAAACTATTATTAAACCTTCTTGTTTTGTAAAAAACACAGAAGTAGTTTATACGTTAGAGATACCCATATTTGAAGTTAAAAATTATAAAAAGTATTACTTTTTACCGGTACCCAACGAAAATTATCAAACAATAATAACTAGTACACGTTATGCGCTAGAGTCCAATTCTGAATTGACACCTCTGAGGGACATTTGTGACAAAACTGGAAACGTTTTCCTTTGCACGCACCAGAAGAGAATTTTTCACAATGTCACTTGTGAAAACAACATACTTCAACACAACAAATTTGAAAACTGTTCATATCAGCAGATACCAATCAATCCTATACTAGAGTACATACCGGAAATTAATCAATATCTCGGAGCTTTTCCCACGGAAGTAACTTTCAAGTCAAATTGCCAAAAAATCTGGACAACTCAAAAGATCACCGGCACATTGCTGTTCACCGATAACCAAAATTGTCAATATTTTATTAATAACCAACAGTTACTATTTGGAGACAACGCTACCGGACAACCCTTAGTCCTAGAAAATCACCAAATTAACTTTAAACCATCCAAACTCTTAGAACGAAGTAAACTTCAACTAAACCCCATACAACTGTCGCAGTTAAACAAACCGCAAGGATTCGTGAAAATCCTGCAAGAAAATGATACCAACCCCTGGCATCTCTCAGGAACCCTGATCCTGTATGGGTTTCTCATCATTGGCTTTATAATCATCACTATAAAGTATTTTAAAAGGAATAGTTACCAACCACCAACAGAGCAATCCAACGTAGAGCCAAAGGACCTCAAAATCTAGATCTCTCCGGAGTTTCGACTTAGGAAGGGAGGAATTACATATTCATTTTCTATATTTCTATTCTTTTTATTTTAGCTGACTTTACATTTTGTACTTTATATTTAAACAAATTGTATCATAGCGCGTCACTCTATGACTTACCTTTGAATTGTTAATGTTAATGTTTTAAGTAATTTTTTGTAGCTTTTAAAAATAAATTGTTTTTAAAAGGCAAGTTTCCCAGTTTCAAAATATAATTCCTATGAATTTAAAGTTTCCATGTTTTAAGTTGGGTATTTTTTAACTAATATTAAGTCGCCGAATCTAAATTTGTCCTTGCAATATTTTTATCTCCTATGATTTTAGAAGAAAAGAGGGAAAAAATAATGATTTTTTAACATTTTTATCTCATTTTTCTCAGAAAACTAGGTAATAGAAATATTCTGAGGCCAGATTCGGTTTCAGCGACCCAAAATTAGTTAAAAAACATATGACTCCAATCGGGGCAAAAAACCGTGTTGCCTAGTGTTATTTATTGTTCACCTAAAATGACATTTTTTAATTTTTTCAAATTTTCGGCAGACTATTTCCCAAAAACGGAAAGAGATAGAGATTTAGTCTAAGCAAAATCGAAATCAGAAACAAAAACAGTATTAGAATTGTGCAAAAGAAATTGCAGTTTGTTACTGTTGTTTATCATGCAGTCTGCGGAAGAACTTTTACCACTATTTAAGAACTAGTGCTCATTACGATTTCGTTTGGACATTTGGAGGTTTTGAAGTTTACAGACCCTTTACTAACATAATTAATAGTCAGCTAATCTTGCTATTTTCTTTTAAACCTATTTCCATTTGGTGGGACGTGTGACTAGGGAAGCACTATATCTCCGGTATGTACGGACAAGGCAAGATTAGAATACTGAGGGAAATAAAGTAAGTCTTGCAGTCCTCACTGTACCCAATACTAGCCAGAATTGCTCGTCTCTCTATTTATAAAATTCTGCCCATAATACAGGGATCAGTAACGGTCATGTCATTTAAGAGGTGATTCTACATTCAAAAATATGAAAAAAAAGTTTCTATAAAGGTTGGTCCGGAAATGATCCATAAGGGAGCTACGGCCCTTCGAAGATGACATATTGAATGGGAAACTAAAAAAGCATCAATAAAATTTTAATGCTGAAGGGTGCTTCTTCATTTAAAACTGAGCAAAAAGTATTCTTCACCAAAACACCTAAATTTAATATTAAAGGAGTAATAGCCTTTTAAAAAGTAACGTTTTTGGAGGCACAAAATGTTAGTTCCTCTTAATTACATTTTTTTTAAACTACAGTGTTACACTATATACTTTTTTTATGTATTTTTACTTAAGGAATCCATATTTTTTACAAAAAATCCAAAAAAAAAGTACAAATAAAAAAGTTTGGAGCAAAAATGTGTTAAGCCTAATACATTTTTCCGTCTAGGGACGCCACTGGATACATTCAAAAAAATAAATTAACTTAAACTTATTGCCCTTATTAATACTATTATACATGCAAAAGCTCGTCTCTCGTAACCAAGTAACTAATTAAAAACCTTATTTTTATTACAATTTTAAAGGGCGCATTTGCGGACCAACCTTTATAGGAACTTTTCTTTGATATTTTTTAAAGCAGAATCACCTCTTAAATTTTGGCTTTCCAGTTATTGATCACCCTGTATATTAACTATACTGTAGTGGAAAGTAGTTAGTTGGTATTGTATTAAATTAGTAAATCTAAGACTTTTTTAAGTATTTACCTGAAAAAAGTCCTGAAGCTATTGTAGCAATCATAGGAGTCTGGGTTTTGGGATGAATCTCAGCCAGCTTTTTAAAAATTAAACCGTCATTTGCCATGGCGTATATCACACGAGGCAAAGGAAACATGCCTCCCATCATGCTGGTGCTAAGGGCAAAAAGGGATCCAGTATTCACAATCCATTTAACCGATGGCCATCCCACTTGATCGTAAACATACGGAAATGGGGCGTTTTTGTCCTAGGAAAAAAATTAAAATTAAACAAGCCTTGAAGATATGTAAAGCTACGCATCCCTTTATAACAGGGCGTCCTTTACTTGAAGGACAGTAATTAGTATATTGCATTTTCCCAAATATTTTCAAAAAAGAATGTTTACATTTAAACATCATTTTTAAAAAAATGAAAAGCTTTATAAAAAGGAAACTTAAAACTTTTATTTTATTTTTCAAAAATCAAAAACAAATTTTCAAAATGTTTTTTTTGGCGACAAACCTCGCAAAAAACGAAAAATAAAAAAAAATCAAAAAGAAAAATAAAAATAAAAAAATATTGAAAAAAAATAAAAAATTTCAAATTCCTTTTTTAAAGTTTTCTTTTTGCGAAAAACGAAAAAAAAATGTTTTGAATATTACATTTAGTTCTTTTTTATTTTTAAGTTTAACTACCCATAACTTTTATGTTTTTGGGAATTACTTTCAAAAACAATAGGGATTTTACCCTCATAGAACTTGATTTTTTCTAAAAATTTCAAGTTGATCGGACTATCGTGTTACAAAAAACGTGACACCAGACTTCATTTTTTTAAAAACCAAAAGCTTTAAAAAAGAAAATAAAAAAAAATAAAAAAAATATTGAAAAAAAAATTAAAATTTTTGAAATTCCTCTTTTTAAAGTTTTCTTTTTACGAAAACCAAAAAAAATTAAAAAAAATGGACGGACGAACATATATTATTCTAGCCCTACGCGCTGTGAGTAGTATAATAAGAAAACAAAACATTAAAATCTGCATAGGGAATTTTCAAGTATTACGTAACGCAAATTTTGATCATTTTGGACCCCCCCCCCCTGTAACGCTATTTTCCTATACCATTAACATGGGCGTAACACTCCAAAATGACCCCACCCCCCTAGGAGCGTTACGTAATACTGGAACGTTCCCATAGCGGCAGCAATAGGTTTGTTTTGGTTCTCGAAAATCTCAGTTCTGAACTGATTTGGAACCGGCGCAGTTGCAACTGGGCAATGCTCAGTGGCAACTGCGCTCGTTCCGAACCAGTTAAGAACTGCGATTTTTAAGAACCAAAACAAACCTTATATTGACATAGTTTTCTTGAGAAGTTAGTAAAAGGTTAAATAAAAGGTCCATATTATGTTTTGAAGCAGCAGGAGCGCAGTTAGGGTGCGAGTAGGAGCACTCCCTGAATAAAATCTACCCCCTCAAGAATCTATACAGCATTAAGATTTAAGATTAATTGATTGAATTGATTTTAACATAAACATATGTGGGCAAATCCCTGCAATTTGATGCTATTTGCACCTCTGAATAGCAACTAAAAAAAACTAACATAGTGTTATAGTGTTATAGTGGTATATAGCCCTTAAAATTTTAAAATTTTTAATTGTTTGCACCTTCGCTGAAATTTTAAATCATTGAAAGAAAAGTATTCCCAAAACTCTTTGTAAACTGTCTTTTATTATGAGTTAGTTTTTATTGTATTTTTTATTTAAAAATACGACTTTTCTGAACAGGTACCTGATCGTAATAGGGCCACATCATGGTCAAAACCGTGGAAATTCCAAAATACGCCAAGCAACTTATGGTCAGACAGAGCACGATGGCCCACGGTATATCTTTTTGGGGATTTTTCGCTTCTTCTCCGGTTGTGGCCACACCATCGAAGCCTACGTATCCGTAAAAACATTTTGCCGCTCCCGCCATGACGCCTGACCAACCGAAGGGCATAAATCCACCCTCGCCGGCATTGGTTGGTACCTTTTCCTTGGGAAGGCTCCAATTTGAAGTATCAGCTAAAAATACAATTCAGTTGAGGCATGCAGGATCAAAAGGTGTTAATCCCAACTTAGCTAACTTTTGACAAAAGAAACTGTCATTCTTTTTTGTACGAGTTGATACATACATTTAAAATAACTTAGGTTTCAAACTTTCTCAAAAAACGAGCCGGTGAGCGGTAAGTGCTTTTAAAAGTCTTAAGATACTTTATGTTTTATGTCCAACTAAGCTAACTTTTGGAAAAACAATGTCATTCTTTTTTGTACGCCTTGATACATTTGAAATATCTGGCATTTAATTCAGCTTAACTCCAAATTCGCGGTTCTTTCACACGTATTTTTCGCAGCAGATTTTTAAATCGCCTTCTTAATTCTTGTATAACATCGTTATTATAAAATATATTGAATTAAAATTTGGGTAACACTTGACCCCTCATGAGTGACTATAATTTTGTAAAACAAAAAATGTTTTGATTTTAACGCATAGGTCAATTTTTCTTAAAATAATACCTTTTTTTGAGAGCAAAATTCTAGAGGGGGCAACGATGTTCAGAAAAAATATGATATATGTGTAAAAATATAATTTTTAATTCTATGGTATTTCTATGGTATTTCCACAGACTAACGATGCCCCCGTTTGCTAGATCAATGATATTGAAGGTCTGCACGTATGCCATTTTTCCTGTGTTTTTTGGGTAAATTTAATCGATTGCAGTCATGCATTTTGTACAGACATTTAACAAAATTTTTGAACTTTTATAATGTGGGGTGAAAAAGTAATTTTTTAATTAGAAAACAGTTTTTTGCCATTTTCTCGTTAACGGTGATCGATATTATCAAAATTTAAAAACTATAACTTACAACATAACTTTTGATGAAAAAAGGTTTCTTAATTTTTTTTGTCAAAAATGAGCTAAGCGCCAAAACTAAGCCGACAAATCTTTTTTTGTTATGCATTTTTTATTAAAAATATATAAAAAGCTATTTTCTTAAACAATTTTTTTCTTACTTCATCTGTTTTTAATTTATAGCTATTTTTGAGGTTCTGCAACTTTGACGTGCTATAACTCAAAAACAAATGAAGTAAAAAATAAAACTTAATAAAACAAAATTGCTTAAACTAAATTCTTTTTTATATATATTTAATAAAAATTCCATAGTTACCAAAAAAATATTTGTCGACCTAGATTTGGCGCTTAGTTCCTTTTTAACAAAAAAATTTAAGACACCTTTTTTTTGGTAAAAGTTAAGTTAAAAGTTATATTTTTTGAATTTTGATAATATTTCCCACCGTTAACGAGAAAATGGCAAAAAACTGCTTTTTATTCAAAAATAAAAAATAAATCACTTTTTTACCCCCCATTATAAAAGTTCCAGTTTTTTTTAATGTTTGTCCAAAATGCGCGATTTGTTTTGTATAAGATCCATCAAATTTACCCAAAAAACACAGGGAAAAGGGCGTACGTGCAGACCTTCGCTATAATTGATCTAGCAAGCGGGGACATCGTTAGTCTGTGGAAATACCATAGAACTAAAAAATTGGATACCTATAGTTTCACGCATATATCATGGGTTTTCTGAACATCGTCGCCCCCTCTAAAATTTTGCTCTTCAAAAAAGGTATTCTTTTAAGAAAAATTGATCACAGATTATAGTCACTCAGAAGGTTCACTTGTTGCCTAAATTTTAAATCAATAGATTTTATAATAACAATTTTGAACAAGAATTAAAAAATTGGGGCTTTTCTGACAAGGTATAATGACTTGACTTGCATGTAGGGACGCACAAAAAAAATCAGAAATTTCTAAACACCCTTGCAAAAATATACCTCAAAATCGTGTGAAAAAACGGCAAAATTAAATTAAATTAAATTCATTAAAATTATCATTGGTACAAAAATTGCCAAAAAATATGAAATATTTTGGTACAAAAACGAGCCAGGGAGCGGCAAACGCTTTTAAAAGTCTTAAAGTACTTAATGCTTTATAAAATTGTTCGTATTTTGCTTAATTTGATTTAAATTTATAAATTTCAGCTTAATTTTCTGTTGATATTAAACAAATCTGACAATCCAAAGCATTTCGAATTTTCAAAATTTTTCATTGTATCAAAAATGTCTAAATAATATTTTGTTTTAGTATTTATTTTCTTTTTTTATTGGTTTTAGGACTTTCTTTCTACTCAATCCCAAAAAAGCTGAAACCAAAGCAAAATTTTAGTTTTAACCCCCTCACTCTCAACAGGTGGACCGATTTCGTTAAACTCTATTTTGTTATACTTTTTAATTGTGATGATTTAAATTATATTTGCCATAAACTATTTAACTATTTTTTTCTCTGTACCTAAATAGGATTTTTTTAGTAGTAGTACCGAGCGTAGTACTGCACATTACTCTGCCGTCTAAGCACAGAGGTGGTAACTTACTTTTTTTTGTCAAAAATGAGTTATGACTCCAAGATGATGTAATAACAATCGATGAATATTTTTATCATATTAAACGGTTTAATTCATTTTTTCATAATAAAATTACTCTATTAAAGTTTCCGTATCTTCTTTAAAGTTGTCAATTACTAAGGCAATTTGCCGTATCTAAATACGTTAGTATAATACTAATAATTAACGAGATACCACTATTTTACCTTAGTAACGGTAAGTTACGGCGATTGTCCTTAGTAATAGTTATGGAAAACAATCGGGACTTTCGTTGACAATTAAATTACTTTATCCAGTGCAATTTCTTATTATCTAGCTTATTATTTAAAATAATGTTATGATCCGTATAATTTTAAAATTTTATTTTAATATACATAGCCTATAAGATCTAATTCTTAAAAGCAAGCATGAGTAACGTCGGATATTTTCGGGTTTTGTTCGGACCCCTCTAAGTAAAAATCGTTGAACTTTGGTAGTGGGGCATTTAGATATTCTTGCCTGAAACATTAGCGCGTGTGACCTAAATATGCCTCATTTTAATTTATGGGTTTATGAAGAGAATAAATAGAGCTCCAAATATTAGAGGTGATCATTCTTGAATAGTTTTTTGTCTTGTTAGTTAAATAGTATCCAGTAGTGTCAAAAGTGAAAATGTAGTTTCTGTGAGAAATAATTTTTAGAAAAATTTTGAGACTTGTATTATCCGACATGAAAATAATTGGACACTTATAAATATTGTTAGCATGAACACTGATAGAAATTTTGACGAATATTAATTAACTTTGAAAACTATTTTGTAAAATAATTTGAATGACTTATACGAACCAGTTCTAATATTTACACTAAGAAAAATGTAGACAATAATTTGGGATTTGAAAATGATTGCGAATGGTTGGGATTTCAAACATAGAATGTTTTAATTTAGAAATATTTAATGGAGAACTAATATATAATGGAAATTAGAATTTAAGGGCTTTGCATAGAAGTAGGACTTAGAAGAAAGAATTGATCTTTTATGTTCTTGAAGAATTTATTCACATTTATTTAATATATTATTCTTAAGTTAAAAAGAAATCGTTTTATCTGTTTCCAAAGCGCCGTCTCCTAGAATACCCGCTCCCGAATAAAGTGATAAGTGGTTAAGTATATTCTCCGCTCGGGTATACTTTAAATATGACAGAAGATTGTATGGCCAACCTAACTGAGTAAGTTATCATAAAAGTTATAATTAACTGCTCGGCTATAACCGAATTATATATCACAACATTAGTAGAAAAATATTATTTAATAGTAAAAATACCACTTCACTACAATGGTGTTCAAGTCATACGGGACAAAAGCGATTTTTGTGCAAAAGTAATTAATAAAAAAAATCAAATAAGAAACGAAATTATGACAAAAGAGTCGGTAATATGAATGATTTTATTTTTTATGAGAAATAAATTTAAAAAATCGTTTTTGATGTGAGACTGGATTATTTTTGCTTAAAATCAAAAATAGGCTAAGGGAACAGACACTTCAGAAACTTAAATAATGGCAGAAAAGGCAAGGAGATTTTTGGAAAAGCTGATAAACATCAAAAAATGGCCGCATCATGAAAATGGAAGAAGGGTGATATTTTGCAAAAATTGCAGAATTTTATGGCCTATAGCAAAATATAAATTGAAGGGAAAAATTATTTTTTTTTTTTTTTCAAAAATGTTGGTATGTTTTTTCTCAAGTTATTCGTTGTAGATTTGTAAAGTATGAAATCGTATTTAAATTTTTTGGAAATTATAAGTGTTTTTTGTTCAGTTTTTGGTTTTTTAGTTTTCCATTATATTACAATGGTAGAATTTTTTGTCTTTAAAATAAAGTATAAAAATACGATTTGATACTTGGGAAATATTTTTTTTTCAATAGTATTTTTTCTTTGTCAGGTTAGGTTTAGAGTATTTGATAATTTTAATTTGAACTGGACGGAAAGAAAATATATATTTAGTTTTATTCATTAGCGTGTACCTTATTTTATTTAATGGAATAATTTTTCAGGATATTTTTATTTTTTCGATATTTTTTTTTAGTACTAATAAAAAGAAACGTAATTAATTTTTTTTTTTTAGGTTTGTATTTTATTAATTTTTTTTTAAGATGATATTTTTATTAAAGCCTACAATAATTATAATTATTCTCAGAATTTTTTTTTTTATTTTTTGGAACTTATAGTAAGATTTTTTTTTTCTTTCATTAAATAGTACAGAATTTTTTTTAAGTAATAATTTTTTTTTTTTAAAGAAATATTTTTTTTTTTTTATTTTATTATTTTTTTTTTTGGGAAATTTAAATTTGATTTTTTATTATTAACGCATATCTATAGTATAATTTTTTATCTTTTATTCTAAGGGTTATATTTGATTAAATTTTTCTTGAAAACTAAATTTTGAATTTTTTTTATAGAAATTAATTTTTTTTTTATTAAAGTGTACCTAGTATGATTTTTTTTTTCTAACGATTATCATGTATTATTTATTTTTTTTAAACTGGAATTTGATTGTTATTTTAATGAAAACAGAAATATTTTATGTTTTTTTAGCCTATTTAGTGTGAAAATTTAAACAAAATGTTTAAAAATTACAACAAAAAAATATCTGGGTTTTATAAGAACCACTTTATTATAATTTTGTAATGTTGCTTTCAGTGTATAGGAAATACGTAAGTCTCTCTTCACCCACAGGTGCACGCTGGGTCTTAGAAAGTGTTTATGTAATAAAAATTAATAGTGTTTACGATTTGAAAATTTAATGGTTTATTTTGTGACTTCATTTTTTATCTTAGTATATTTATAAAACAATTTTATCTATCTTATGGGAGATGTGAATAATCAGTTTATAAAAAAAAGTATTTATTCGTATGGGATTAGCTACCCCAAACGTGATGAGTATTTTTTTGTTATCTTCTCAGACTTTTATTTTCTTTAGAAATAATATTTTATTTTTTTTAATATCAGTTTATAGTTTTTTAAAAATAATTTTAAGTTAAAGCGAATTTGTTTAGTATAGTCTGAGAAAACCTGCAGTTTTATGGAAAAATACCGTTTGTTCAGTACTGGCCAAACTGAACGTAACTATATTTTTCTCCGTGTATTTAATTATTTTATTTTTTTTATGAAATTTACAGTTTTATCGTTGGTTTATATAACTTTATTTTGTTTAGGCAAGATATTTATTGCACAAAGAGATAGACAGTCACATATTGTCACAGATGGTCGCATATTTTGCTTTCCCATTTAAATGTTTGTAAAAATAGGGAAAGCCAGTTTTATTTTATGAAAATTATAACAAAAATAGTTTTCTGTGGACAAAGGTTAAAAAGTTGTATTGGTTTTAAAATGTATTTGAGTAACAGTTTTTTTTTGTGAAAAAACTAAGGTTAAAGGTTATCAAAGGTTTTAAAAGTCCAGTTCAAAAATAAATTAAGGCAGCAAGTTATATATTATTAAATTTATTTTGGTTGGGGATATTAAAATACCAGTAATGTTTTTTAATGAAAGATACAATTTTTGGTATATTGGGTAAAACATATGTATAAACAAAATGAAGTTCAATAATGAGTTATGTTTTTGTTTTTTAGTATTTTTGGTGAATTCGAAATATCGTATAAAAGGTGTGCGCATATCGCATATATGTAACTAATAATAAATATATTTATTAAGCTTTTACTTTCAGAAGGCTAACGTAGTCTTTCTGCCTATAGTAATATAGAGTGTAAATAAAATAAAATATCGGAAAGGTCTCAGAAAAGTTATTACAATAACTTAAGAACGCCTACAATGTAGGATGATTTTTTATTATAATTTACGTAAAAGTTTGGAATATATGTGGGTTATGAGGGTTATGTTATGTAAAAATAATTAACCAGTTGGTAAAAAAGCGTAATATATCGTAAAACAGCTTAACGTAGTTTAAAGTAAGCCAAATAAATTTATTCTGTCTCAAAGCATTTATATGATAACTTGAGAACGCCTGCGATTCATTGCAATGTAGGTTTATTTTTATTGGGATTTATCTTGGAAATTACGTAGAAAGTTAGGATATTAGAGGGATACGTTACGTAAAGTTAGATATCGAGTTGGGAGTATAATATATTAACGTATTATATTAAAGGTCCGAGAAATTGGTGTTATAATAAGTAACACTTGTTTGTTACATGAAAATGTTGAAGAAGGACAGAGTCCTTTATGTTTTTAAATTTGCTACTTAAGCAAAAGTGGAAGTTATAAAATGGTGCAGATTGGGAGTTCTGGGTTTTTGAAAAATTTGTAAGAAATTTACGAAAATGTGCGCAAAATTTCGCAAATAGTATTACGACAGTACGGTTATTAAAATCTGGAAATAGTAAGAAATTTGACAAAAAGTATTACAATTAAGTAAAGACTCAAACTTTAAATCAGGGGGTTAGTTAGTGGTTAATTCGCAATAATTTGCAGTTACCAAAGAAAATTGCCATGGAACCTGGTGACAGGAGCCATGATGTTACCCAAGTGGAGGAATGAATTTTTGTTTCAAAACTAAAGAAAAAAGGGGTAGTATTTTATGAAGTATGAAAAAGGCACCGATAAATAGTCGAC
The DNA here is from genome assembly GCA_958510825.1 of Brachypterus glaber. Taxonomy (NCBI): domain Eukaryota; kingdom Metazoa; phylum Arthropoda; class Insecta; order Coleoptera; family Kateretidae; genus Brachypterus; species Brachypterus glaber. The sequence goes on from OY294044.1 coordinate 100,228,906, forward strand.
AAATAGTGAGTGGAGTTGGTCGCAATAAATTTTGCGAATACTATAGTATATTTTTTTTGAAATAAATGAATTTATTTTTAAAATGAGTTAGAGATTCTCGGAAAAGTAGTAGAAGTTGTATCAATACGAGGGATATTTCGAATATAGTAAGTTACGAATGATTATAAATACCTAGTCCAATAAGTGGCTATATGAATATTGAACTTTATTTTTGTTAAAATATGTAAGGGGTTATTCATTAATGGTATAACTTATTTTTTTTTAAGTGTGCGAAGTTGCAGTTATTAAAGTTGTATAATATTGCATATTATTAACTATATATCTTAGCAAGTTTTTTTTATTGAAGTTTATGGTATAATGAATAAAATAGAGAAGCCTATTGTAAAGTTTATGTAAGTAATAATGTAAATTATTAACTATAAAACGTATAAGGAAGATATAACTTGTTGTTCTTAAAAGTATTGTTTTAGTTGTTCTTATGATTTAGATATAGGTTTTTGGTGTTTGTAATGTGTTTTAAAATTCCAACTTAAGCAAGAACCGAACAGGAAAATGTTGCACATTTTCTTTTTGAAAAATGCTTATCATTTTTCAAAAATTAGGGGGAGAGCTATGTTATGATCCGTATAATTTTAAAATTTTATTTTAATATACATAGCCTATAAGATCTAATTCTTAAAAGCAAGCATGAGTAACGTCGGATATTTTCGGGTTTTGTTCGGACCCCTCTAAGTAAAAATCGTTGAACTTTGGTAGTGGGGCATTTAGATATTCTTGCCTGAAACATTAGCGCGTGTGACCTAAATATGCCTCATTTTAATTTATGGGTTTATGAAGAGAATAAATAGAGCTCCAAATATTAGAGGTGATCATTCTTGAATAGTTTTTTGTCTTGTTAGTTAAATAGTATCCAGTAGTGTCAAAAGTGAAAATGTAGTTTCTGTGAGAAATAATTTTTGAGAATTATTTTTAAATTAAAAATAGTTTTTAAACTTAGAAAAATTTTGAGACTTGTATTATCCGACATGAAAATAATTGGACACTTATAAATATTGTTAGCATGAACACTGATAGAAATTTTGACGAATATTAATTAACTTTGAAAACTATTTTGTAAAATAATTTGAATGACTTATACGAACCAGTTCTAATATTTACACTAAGAAAAATGTAGACAATAATTTGGGATTTGAAAATGATTGCGAATGGTTGGGATTTCAAACATAGAATGTTTTAATTTAGAAATATTTAATGGAGAACTAATATATAATGGAAATTAGAATTTAAGGGCTTTGCATAGAAGTAGGACTTAGAAGAAAGAATTGATCTTTTATGTTCTTGAAGAATTTATTCACATTTATTTAATATATTATTCTTAAGTTAAAAAGAAATCGTTTTATCTGTTTCCAAAGCGCCGTCTCCTAGAATACCCGCTCCCGAATAAAGTGATAAGTGGTTAAGTATATTCTCCGCTCGGGTATACTTTAAATATGACAGAAGATTGTATGGCCAACCTAACTGAGTAAGTTATCATAAAAGTTATAATTAACTGCTCGGCTATAACCGAATTATATATCACAACATTAGTAGAAAAATATTATTTAATAGTAAAAATACCACTTCACTACAATAATTTATCATAATAATTTTTTTTATAACAAAAGAAGATCAAGGTAATCATATAATATTCGCTAATAAACCTTTTTTTCTTCATTTTGTTCATGAATTTATAACATACGTCAAATCTCCTTAGTATTACAACTTAAAAATAATAAATTTTAAAGTGGTAACTATAAAAAAATTTATTTTAAGGAGAAGTTACGATAAAATGCATAAATAGGGTTTTTTTTAATCGTAGTACCGAGCGTAGTACTGCACATTACTCTGCCGTGCTAAGCACAGAGGTGGTAACTTACTTTTTTTGTCAAAAATGAGTTATGACTCCAAGATGATGTAATAACAATCGATAAAGACAATTTGCCGTATCTATCGTAACTTAAGAAGTTAAATAAAAAAAAAAATAAACGTTTATTGTATAAAAGATTACAAATCTTGTTACAAGAAGTTTGAATATATAAAAAAAAATACAAGAGAAGAGAAAAAAAAATACACTAAATACTAAACCCTAACTATTTAAGTAATTTGATGGATATTCATAGATAATTTAATAAAAAGAAAAAGCAAAAATTTTTAATACAAAAAAAAAAAGTTAATTAAAAGAAGAAACGATAATACCAATATTTAAAGGTTAAAGACAAAAATCATTATTCGTTAGTTATAAAGGAACGGAGCTTTAATAAGTTTCCGATAAAACTGTGCAGCATTTTTATTTTAGTTACATTAAGAAAGTTAAGTGCAAAGACTAGACCGTCTAGGTTAATAAGGCTATCAATGTAAGGTGCACGCAACGGTTTGTACATGGGGCATTTAAAGAAAATATGATCTAAAGTCTCAAACTCGTTTAAGTTGCAAATAGTACATACTTCTTTAGGGTTGATTTTGTAAAAGCTGCCATTGAATGAGAAGGAGGAAACTTAAGAAGTTACGATAAAATACCTTAGTATAATAATAATAATTAACGAGATACCCCTATTTTGCCTTAGTAACGGTAAGTTATATTCCTTAGAAGATCAAGGTACGTAAAATGATATAATATTTGCTAATAAACCGTTTTTTTTTTCATTTTGTTCATGAATTTATAAGATACGTCAATTCCCCTTAGTATAAAAAGTTAAAAATAATAAATTAAAATGGTAACTGGGGTGGTAACTATAAAAATTTCTATTTTACTATTAATTATCCAATAATTAACATTTTTATAACATTAACAACTAGTATAACCTTTTATTTCTCTGATTCAAATCAAATTTAAAATTTGGAATATAATTTTTAGTGACTGAGCTCATGAGAACATTGAAAATTAAAAACCGTTAATATCTTAAAATGGCCAAAATACAAGTTATCACTTCTGTGTTTAGCACGGCAGAATAAACAATAGTTATTTATGGTACTAGTGGGTAAAGTAAGATATTGCCCATGAGAAAATTAACCTAAAAAGTCGAAACGAGGCGTCAGCCAAGCAGGTTAATTTTCGAGAGGGCAATATCGGTTTACCCATGAGTTCCATACAAGGTTTTATCCAATAAATAGCTTAGGAATTCATATCTTTATTAAAAATTTTAATGACATTTACAAGAAAATAATTTGACAAGTGACAGTTGAGTGGGTAAAATAAATAATTATCCACTCAATAAAGTAAAAACCACGCGGGGGTTATTATTGAGTTTATCTATTTAAAATAAAGCTGGTAATTGTCTTATTATCTGTATGTATTGGATAAAGTATTTTATAGCAAATTACCTTTTATAGCTCCTGTAATAATTACTACACCCACAGTGCTTAAATTTAAGACTGTAAAAATATTGTTTAGCATTGTAGATTCCTTAACACCTATACACAGCAAAACTGAAAAAAAAATAATTTATTAAATTAAATCATATCTTTTGGTTTCTAGTATTAAGGGCAATGGAGGATAAGTATCAGTTATCCTTGAAACTACTAAAATAAATAACATCTATAATCTAAAAAACAGTTCCCTGAAGATGTCTGTGGTATATGAGACAGACGCGTCGGATAGAATAAATCAACCAGGGATGCTGATTTTTAATCGATTCCTTTGAAGATTTAATACAAAGTTTTTAATTGATTTTTTAAATTTCGATCTTATTCAGCCAATATCCGCCAGGGGTAAAGCTTTTTTTAGAGGACAGGGCCTTTCTTTAGTGATCAAAATTTTAAAAGCTTGGTTTATACAATTATTTAAAAAAATCAAAGATTGATTCTTTAAGAATCGATTATACAGGGTGTATTTGAAATAGCGTAGGAAATTTTAACAGGTGATTCTACATGATAAAATATGACAAAAAGTTCCTATAAACATATGTCTAAAAATGCGTCATAAGGGAGCTACGCACCTTTGAAATTGGCTAAAAAAATCGGTTTTTATTTAATAACTCAGGAACCCTTTGAGATATATTAACGAGGTTTTGCACGTGAATTAATCCTAATAAGGCCCATCTTTGTATGTCATTTTCACGTACTTATTTAAACCAGGGGTGTGCAAAACGGGGGGGGGCCTTATCAGTTTTTTGTCCCAAACTTTTTTCTGTGTAACTTTTTTGAAATTTTATTTTTGAAATATGATTCCTCAGGTCAAAATACATAAAAAAGGTACTCTTGTTGTAATACTGTAGGATTAACCGTTTTCGAGAAAAGTTCATTTGAAGGTGAAATTTCACGGTTCGAGGACGAAAAATTAAATACTAAAATGTCGAAAACCAAAATTTTAATGATGCATTGTTATTCTACATCAAAAACTAAGAAAAAAAGTTTCCATACATGTAGGTCGAAAAAACGCTTTTAAAGCTACCATAGCCCTTTAAAAATGGTGCATATTTAGGAGACCATAGCTCCATTAGGATTGATTTTTGGAAGTACCTGTATATGAGGTTTTTTTCTTAGTTTTTAATGTACATTCGCCCTGCATCATTAAAATTTTGGTTTTCAACATTTTAGTATTTAATTTTTCGTCCTCAAACCGTAGAATTTCACCTTCAAATGAATTTTTCTCGAAAACGGTTAATCCTACAGTATTACAATAAGAGTACCTTTTTTATGTATTTTGACCTGAGGAATCATATTTCAAAAATAAAATTGCAAAAAAGTTACACAGAAAAAAGTTTGGAACAAAAAACTGATAAGCCCCCCCCGTTTCGCACACCCCTGGTTGAAATAAGTACATGAAAATAACACATAAAAACGGGCCTTGGTAGGATTAGTTGACGTGCAAAACCTCGTTGATATATCTCAAAGGGTTCCTGAGTTATTAAATAAAAACCGATTTTTTTAGCCACTTTCAAAGGGGCGTAGCTCCCTTATGACGCATTTTTAGACATATGTTTATAGGAACTTTTTGTCATATTTTATGATGTGGAATCATCTGTTAAAATTTCCGACGCTATTTCAAATACACCGTGTATTATACCGATTTTTTCTATGATCTAATTTTTAGTTTCGATTCTAAATCGATTCTAGATCGTTTCTTTTGTAAAAACCCGGCATCCCTGCAGTCAACCATAAATCTCAACTCTAAAATAGCTATTTTTCTAACAAGTGCGGAAAAGCCTCTTTACGCATGCGTTAGGAACAATACTTTTTAATTTTTTAATAAGAAAATCAATTAACCGGTAAAAAATTTGAACTTTTTTATAATATTATGAATGAATATAACAAGAATAACACTATGCAATTAAGAAATTAAACAATATTTATGCGTGCGGAAAAGGCTATCTTTCCACACCCATATGCGTGTGGAAAGAGTGATCTTTCCGCACGCTCGTAGGAAAAAACCTATTCAACATAATGCTGTAAAACCCACAATTATAGAAGAATAATTACTTGTTAGTAACATGATTATAAAAAATGCTAGCAAATCAGGATATTCTGATAAATAGTTGATTTTTATCGGCATCCATTCCATTAATGCATTGCTAATTTTATTATCCACTAGAGCATCAATATAGTTTGTCAAACCTCTTGCGCCACTAGCTGTACCTAAAAAAAAAACAGCAGGAGTTATTTTAAGCTTTTTTCCCACTGCACAATTTAACAAAGGATGCGACGCCTTCGCCAAAATTTTATGTTAAATGTATTTTTTATCTTTTTGCGATATGCAAATGACAAATGATACGCCCACAGGAAAAAATTTCGAGTTTAAATAAAAAGTTTGCTGATTTTTGATCTACAATTTTGAGATTTTTTTTTAAGCTATTTTTTCATCGGGATCGGACTATAACATGCTAGTATTACTAATCAAAATTTTGGTATTATTTACCGATTGTTAATTTTTCTGAACACTGTAACATACTTTAAACTAGATCAGTAATACAACTTAACAACATCAAAGTATACCATACTATAAGTGTGATATGCTTTGTTGCAGTAATCTTTACTATAACATGCTAGTATTAATATACACATGTTGCGTGTGGATCCAAATGTACCAGTACGGTCTCTATGTTAGTATGACAAAATTTTATACAATAAACACATTACAGTATTTAATATCACAAGTAAAGTATTAAATACTAATGGTGGCGATATAAATAAAAAATATGTATTAACAATTAACATTCAGTATTAAAAATATAACGAAATTTTCACATAAAAATGCGAGGGATAAACCGCTGAAAAAATTTTGTACACCTTTAGGAGCAAATCTTGAAAGATTTCCTCGTAACCTTCAAAGATTTCCTCCAGATTTTCTCCAATTTGTGAACCTGAATTTCTCTGCGGTTTACCCCTCGAGAAAATGCGCTCTTCTGACCTTGAAATGAAAAATTAGTTATTCAAATTTAAAATCCAAATAAATTAAAATCTTTGAAAAAATAAATGAAATTTTTTACTACTTTTGTAACATTTTTATTAATTGCATCAAGATAAAATAGGGAGCCTCCCCCCCACCTATCTTGAAATCAAAAAAGTTGCATATTTCATGGGTTAAAAAAAATAAAATAATAAATTTTTAATTTTGGGAAAAAAAGTTTTAAATAATTTTATGGATTAAAAATAAAAAAGTTGCTTATTTTTTGGGATTTTCAAAAAACTTGCATATTTCGTGGATTCAAAATATAAAACTTGCATATAATCATGAAGGGCGGGACCTTTTTTTTTAGTCATTAACTTTTTTTTTGAGTTTTGAGAAAGGGTGGGACCTTTTTTTTAGGCATGAACTTTTTTTGTCGAGGAAAAAAGTTGTTTTTAGGCTAAAAAAAGTTGTAATTTTTATACTTTTCCGGTTTATTTTACTTTTATTATCCTAAAATAATTGTTAAAAAAATTACCTATTACATATTCTAATATTAAGTTCCATCCTATAATGTATGCAATAAACTCTCCCACAGTTACATAACTGTAGACATATGCGGAACCAGCTCTTGGAACCCTTGAAGCGAATTCAGCATAGCATAAACCTAAAAAAGACAATTAAATATTAACTGTTCGAGTAACTACAGACTGCAGGCTCTTATACGAACTTTATAAGCCTGCGCACAAGATACATGCCAGCACATCAAGCCAATCACGGCATCGTGCTCGGCATGGTGTGTTGTATTATGCTTCTTATGCGAGCCTCTCGATGTGCCTTAAGACAGCATCCTAGCAATGTACAATAATGTTCAATGTCAGATGTATTAGTATATAAATAGTACGCATAATAGTCCCCTTTCACAAATTATACATCGCTAGCATGCACTCTTAATTTTACGATTTTACTCAATATTAATGTAGAATGGACAATAATAAGTACAAGTACAGGAGAACGGAGCATTTCCGCAAAAATTGGTTACTATTTTCGTAATCAGGATGATTGAATTATTCTTAAAGGAAATTAGTCAACTTTAAACCAATTTTTATCGACATCTACTGTTTCACGCTAATATCTACCGGATGAGTTTTATTTTAATTCGGATGGATCATTTGTCATTTTTATTTTTATTTCATTTTTAAAAATAACTAGCTTTGTAAATGTAAAATTAATCTTAGCTTAGTATTTTTCTCAGGAAAAATATAAAACAACGTTTTATTTAATTATTAACCAATTTGAAGCTGATCAAATAATTTTTTTTAACTAAATTTTCATTAAATTACATATTTAAAAAAGACTGATCCAATATCATTTATGGAAAAAAATGACTATTCAAGCTTTTTAAAAAATTACATGTTCTGTCAAAAATTGTCAAATGATACATTGTTGTACCCAGAATTTCATTCTGAATCAACATATGTACAAATATACTAGGTGTTCCGTTTAAAAATGAAAAGTTGACGTCATTTCCTGCGAAAATGAAACAAAAAAATAAATCCGCTATTTTATAGTAATGTAAAATTATATAAATCACCAAAGTTTCTTTTTATTGACTGAAAATTAATCTTAATTTTACAAATAAAACTCCCCCGGTATACGTTTTCGCTCGACCACACGCATAAGCTCCATTCAACGAGAGAATACGACTCTGACGTCACAGCGCGTAAATTAAAACCGACTATGTAGTGTAATTAAACCTTATTTATTGAGACTTAATACATAATAATTAGACTGTACGACAGCAAAAAAAATTCTGGTATCGGACCAACTTTTTTAACTAATTTTGGGTTGTAGATTTCGAATCTGTAATCGAATTTTTCTGGTCAAGATTTTTTTCTATATCTACGACCCAAAATTAGTTAAAAAAAGTTGGTCCGATGTCAGAATTTTTTTTGCTATCGTACCGTGTTATTATACAGGGTGATCAATAACTGCCATGACAAAATTTAAGAGGTGATTCTGCATACAAAAATATAAAAAGTTCCTATAAAGGTTGGTCCGCAAATGAGCCCTAATGGAGCTACGGCCCTTTAAAATTGTAATAAAAATTAGGGTTTTAATTAATAACTCTGGTACCCTGGTATGTATACTAGTATAAGGGTAATTCGTTAATGTTAATTTATTTTTTTGAATTTATCCAGAGGCGTGACTAGACGGACAAAATATGTGAGGCTTAACACATTTTTGCCCCAAAAAGTCCAAACTTTTTTATGTGTATGTTTTTTGGTTTTTTTGTAAAAAATACAAATTCCTTGAGTAAAAATACATAAAAAATGTCATATAGTGTAACACTAGGAACTTTTTTTCATATTTTTGAATGTAGAATCACCTCGTAAATTTTGGAATGGCAGTTACTGATCACCCTGTATAAAAAATATAAATATACAAAAATCATTTATTAAGCCTTAAGAAATAAGTTTCAATAACCCTACAGAGTGCTATTTAGTTTACGCGCTATGACGTCAGAGGGAACGTTCAAGTATTACGTAACGGTCCTGGGGGGGGGTCATTTTGGAGTGTTACGCCCATGTTAATGGTATAGGAAAATAGCGTTACAGGGGGGGGTCCAAAATGATCAAAATTTGCTTTAAGTAATACTTGAACGTTCCCAGAGTATTATTCTCTCGTTGAATTGGGGTTTATATAGACATATATAAATGGCATTGCGATTTAACTCCATTTTAACACCCTCAAAAATGTTAAAAAAAATTAAATTTATATGGCCGAATAGAGAATTTTATGAGCTTTAAAATCCACTTTTAAAAAATTACCCCACATCATTGTGGGTGACTTCAGGCACGTCGCAAATGTAGCTGTATTGGGGGTGAACATCAAATTTCCCCACTCACCTACCTTGAATTTACCAAATGTGTCCCGCAGTTAGAAGTTTACAACTAAAAAAATCACCTCCACTCGAAATTTTCAACCACAAGATCAATTTTTTAAAACTGGGCTAACATTTTCCCAACTACAAGGTCCAATTTTCCCAGCCTAACATTGGGGTATTATACCATGGGACGTCCCTGGGTGGCTTTTGGACCGCACGGTATTATTATATTATTAGTATAAATATTTACCTGCTACTACTAAGGGTCTGCGGACTGCCGGCTGAAAGGTCGTAGACAACAAATCTGACCCAAAAGGTCAGAACTTGGTGATCACCATGGAAGAAAATTCATGGAAGGCTATTCTGGACCGAGGAAACAGACTTGCCTATACCCTAGGCAAAGTTCAGTTTTGGGCCATCGGTGGCACAAAAGCTAAAGGGGCTGCATCCAGCAAAACCCAGAAGGAAGCAGTGCAAGGGAACGCTGAAGGGTAGGATCCGACGACCGGAACTCCCATGGAGGCGGAACCAACCACTGCCGAAAGCAGGGCGGAAGATGTGGCCCCCGGTTCGGGAACAGGACCAGAACCCGCTGCCCAGCAGGTGCCAAGTAGTACCTCAGGGCAAGCAATCCAATCTGGGTCAAAAAATGACACAGAACCGATGGAGCAGGAGGCCGGGAGCGAAAGCGGACCAGTCACCAGACAGGGACCGGAAGAACCTGCTGGTAATACACCTGAAGAAAGAAGCCCTGGGTGCATTTATAGTTAAAAATAATATTGATGTTATTTTGATTCAGGAACCCTGGGCGATCGAGGGGAAGATCAGAGGGCGATCGCAAAAGACTGGGCTACATACAGCCCGGCGGTAAGTAACCCTCGTGCCTGCATAATTGCAAAGAAAAATATTAATATTCTCCCTTATTGGGACTTCTGTTGCAGGGATCTGGTGGCTGCAAAGATGAACTTGACAATGGAGGGAACGGAGGAAGAAGTAATTCTGGGATCCATCTACCTACCATACGATCAAGCAGGTGCCCCACCCACGGATGGAATGAGGCGCCTAGTAGCACACTGTGTCGGTAGAAACCTAGATATGCTATTCGGGTGCGATGCTAACGCACACCACATCGTGTGGGGCAGCAGTGACATCAATAACCGAGGTGAGTCTCTACTTGAATTTCTTCTAGCTAATAACCTAGATTTTGTAAACCGCGGAAACGAACATACCTTTGTCACAACTGTGAGAAGGGAAGTTTTAGACATTACCGTGACAACAAGGCACTTCGGTGACCTAGTGAAAAAGTGGCATGTTTCAGATGAGCCGAGTCTATCGGATCACAGGTACATACGCTTTGACCTAGACACACAACACGTGGAGACTTTAATGTACAGGAATTCCAAGAGAACCGACTGGGCATCCTACGAAAGGGAACTAGATCGGGCCTTAAAGGAAAGTAGAATCAACAGTGTTGTGGATCTAGAGATTGCAAGCGACTATATACAGTCGGCTATAACGTCAGCCTATGAGTCCAGTTGTCCTCTGAAACCACGGAAGGTTTGTAAAAACGTTGAGTGGTGAAACGAGGAACTCTCAAGAATGAGAAAGGACACGAGAAGGTTGTTCAACCGTGCTAAAAACACGGGTGAATGGGAGAGTTATAAAGAATCTCTCGCCAGATATAGCAAAGCTATCAAGACCTCAAAGAGGGAAACCTGGAGGAAGTTCTGTCAGGGTATCGAAGATACACCTACATTTTCACGACTCCAAAGGGCCCTCCGGAAAGAAAAAGATTATAATCTAGGCTCTATAAAAACCGATTCAGGGACCTATACTGAAACGGCAGAAGAGACGCTAGAGGTAATGTTAAAAACTCATTTTCCGGGATCTGAAAGGTACCGGGACAATGAGGTCAACTACATACAGACGGAAGGCCCGCCAGGGCGGACTGGAAGCTTGCATCCAAAATAGTGGATGCAAAAAAGCTTAAGTGGGCTGTGAATTTATTTAAACCATTTAAGGCTGCTGGTAAAGATGGCGTGTTTCCCGCCCTGCTACAGAACGGGATAAGCGTACTAGCAACACCAGTAGTTAATCTACTTAGGGCAAGTTTGGCCTTTGGATACATACCGAAGGGCTGGAGGAAGGTAAAGGTTATTTTTTTACCTAAACCAGGCAAGGCAACATATGCTGAAGCCAAGGCGTACCGACCGATAAGCCTAACGTCATTTCTCCTAAAAACACTAGAGAAACTGCTTGATAGATACATAAGGGACAAGGTCTTAAAAACAAGACCCTTGCACAGGCTCCAGTATGCATATCAAGCAGGTAAATCCTGCGAGCTAGCTATACACGAGTTAGCAAAAAGAGCAGAGAAGGCAATTAAAGACAAAGGAATCTGTCTAGCCGCTCTATTGGACATAGAGGGGGCATTTGATAACACCTCATATGAATCAATAGAAAATGCACTCAATAGGCATGGGGTACCAGATACAATATGTAGATGGGTAATGAACATAGCGAATTGGTGCAGAAGAGTGGGACTGTCGGTAAACCCTACAAAAACCACACTTATTCCATTTACCAACAAAAGGAAACTCGTAATTGAGCCTCCAAGGTTATTTGGAACTAAGCTGAAGTTAGTGGGGCAAGCAAAGTATCTCGGAGTCATCCTAGATAGCAAGTTGTCTTATAAATTGTCTTATAAAAAACCCCATCTAACAGATAAAACAAACAGAGCTATGAGCACTATGGGCCTGTAGACGAATGTTTGGCAAAAACTGGGGAATTAAACCTGGAATGTTGCACTGGGTATACAAGGTGATTGTAAAACCCATAGTGACATATGCTGCGATACTACCACCACCGCAGCACTTGAAGTCCTACTGGACCTGCCTCCATTACATTTGGCGGCAAAAACAGAGGGACTTATGGCAGCGTACAGACTAAGAATTAACGGCATGGGAGACCGCCATAGTGGGTTAGAACACACCAAAATCTTTGAGAAAATTGACAATACAGACATACTATCCATGAAAACAGATAGGATTGCTATAGTCTATGATTTCAGGCAACCGGCAAAGGCTGAAATACCTAGCCGGGATGCATGGAAAGATGGAGTATACCCTAAACTATTAAAAGGTGAAACCTGGTACACAGATGGATCCAAAATGAAGGAAGGGACGGGAGCAGGAATCCATGGACCGGGCAAATTAGCTTAAACCTGGGAACCAAGGCAACCGTTTTCCAAGCGGAAATCTATGCGATTTATGTCTGCGCACAAGAAATGGTATCGGAGTCCTACACGGGTAGGACAGTAAATATCGTTTCAGACAGCCAGGCAGCAATAAAGGCATTAGATTCATATGCCTTTAGCTCGGAACTGGTATATGAATGCCACAGCGAGCTATGTAAACTGGCTGAACATAACAAAGTAAATTTGATATGGGTACCAGGACATCAAGGAATAGATGGTAATGAGAAGGCAGACGACCTGGCAAGAAAGGGGAGTGAAGCCGTACTCACAGGACCAGAACCGTGCTGTGGGGTATCTTATTCCACTGCCAGACACGAGGTCAGGAAAATGTTGAGGAATGAACACCAGCAACATTTGATAGATGCACCTAAAATGAGATACTCTAAACTCTTTCTAGGGGGGCCAACCAAGAAAAGAACCAGCTTACTTCTAGGCATGTCCAGAAGTCAACTGAGAGCAATAACGGGTATAATAACTGGGTACTGCTTACTGAAGAGCCCTACCACCTCATATGTGAATGTCCATCTCTAATAGGGCTAAGATGGAGGTACTTTGGGAACGACTCGCTGGAACCAAACGAGATCATGAACACTCCCCTGAAACCGTACCTGGACTTTATAAAAGAAACAGGGATGTTATGAGGAAATCTGTGCGGTTAACACAAAGGTCCCTAGGGACCAGGTGTTGAGGGCAGTGAACCCCGCACTGAACTAAACTAAACTAAACTAAACTAAACTAACCTGCTACTGCTGAAGCTACAGCTGCTACCAAAAAAGACAAACAAATAGCAGGTCCAGCAACTGTTTTAGCTACGGCTCCTGCCAAAACATAAACGCCTAAACCCAGTGTGCCCCCAACTCCCAAAGATGTCAGGTCCAGCAAGGTAAGACATCGATTCAATTTAGTTTTTTCTACTTCTTCTACTGTTTTCCTTCGAGCCAGGGAATACAGAAAATTGCTTGCCATCTACATAAATAAATAAAATGGCATGATACTATAGTAGGAACAAAAATTAAAGGATATAAAAAACATCCTAAATTTTTAGGTGATTTTCAAAAGGCTGTAACTTATCGTTGACCGTTTTTGAGTACCCTGTAAAAACTTTCTGGTTAATTTTTATTAAAATTTTCGTATTTGATCTTATTGTTGTGTTATGTTTCTTACCAATGAGCAGGTTTTTATAAGAATGAAGCAGGTTTTGGAAAAGAAATTTTATTTTAATTCTTATTAAAATTTTCCTATTTGATCTTGAGAAGATTTTGAACGAAATTTCTTACCAGTGAAGCAGGTTTTTATAAGAATGCATCAGGTTCTACAATGTATCAATGGTTTAAAACACACACATTTTTGCTTGTATCTCGAAAACGTGAAGAGATATCAAAAAAATAACGAAAAAATCTATCCGCCTAAGCTTACCTCCACATAAATCCATTTTCAACAATTTGAGGACACCGGAAGTGAGAAAACCGGAGCCTCCAGATATCTTGATCCATACCAATCCGATAATGTGTATCGAATTAGCTTAGTAAGTTATAACTACAGCATTCCAAGATGTTACTTTATCCATTTAAAAAGTTTTCTTAGTGGTAGGAAATAACATATAGCATGGGAATTTTCGCTTTAAAACTGTAATTAATCTGCTTCATTTGAATTTTCTCTTTAAAACCTGCTATTTAAATTTATACCAATTCAGGCTAAAAGAGCATTTAGATGAAATCACTTGCCTTTTGAAAAATTTAGAATATTTTATTACCGATGATTTTTTAATGATAACTCAAAACGCTTAATGATAAAAATATAATAAACTTTTTTTTAGACGACTTCAAGCTTCAATATACTTTTTTTATCATTGTTCTACAACCAGTTTTTGGTAAGTTTCAGCCTTTTAATCACCTAAAAATTTAGGATGTTTTTTTATATCCTTTAATTTTTGTGCCTAATGGATTTTAGCCCAAAATTTTTGTTTAACTAATAGACAGTACCTATGTAGTTCATTCCTGTGTAACTTAAATTTCAGTAAAAAACTTTGTTCTAAATTAGAACGTCTAATTTGAAAGAAAAATTCGGGCATAGGGGAATAATTATAATTATTAATAGAATTTCCGAAACTTTAAAAAATTATTAAAGTTTTTTATTTTTTTTTTTTGTTAAATTTTTTTTTTGCAGAAGACGATTTTTCGTTTAAAATAAAAAAAAAATAAAAAAAGTTCAAAATTTTTCAATTTTTTTATATTTTTTTCATATAGAATTGACCCTTATAATACAGTATTTTTTTTCTAAAACAATTACGTTAATCGGAATTTTCTTTCAGCTTTTTTCGATTTTTTTTTAAGCTTAAACCCCATATTTTTTTGTTTTTGGGGGGATTACTTTCAAAAATAATAGGGATGTTTCCCTCGTAGAGCTCGATTTTTCCTGAAAATTTCAAGTCGATCGGATTATTCGTTCTGGAGTTATCGTGTCTACAAAAATCGTGACATCAGACGGGCGGACAGTCGGACATTTAAAAAAAGTCTTATTTTTTCATGAAACAAATTTATATCCAAGATTTTTTTGTCTATGACGATTTTGGAGCGTTACGCCCATGTTAATGGTATAGGAAAATAGCGTTATAGGGGGGGGGGTCCAAAATTCCCCGTGTCGAAAATTTTCTGCCAGGGGTAAAGCTTTTTTTAGTTTTTTAGAGGCGAGGAACTTTTGGGAAAACAAATAGGGGGCCTAGGAATAAAGTTTCTCCGGGGCCTGGTCTGGCTTTGTCCTGTCCTGTGGCATATATATATTTATTTATTTATTTATTTATTTAATTTTAAACATAATTAGGTCTTAAAATTAAACAAAAACGGTTCAAATTTTGGGCCCCTTGCGGCCCTATGTATAAATTCAATTATTAATTAACTGAAAAAGGCAATCGGCGTCAGTGAGGTTTGAACTCACGATAATTGGCTGTGTCAATGCTATATCGATGCCTTAGACCGCTAAGCTAATTCTCCCGTTTATTATAATTACATTACATTACATGTTTGTTTAACCTCGTACTATTCTACTTAATTAAGCATCCCCTAAGTCCAGGACTTGTGTGGGCTAGTAGTAGAGGGAACCACCGGCTTATACTAACTTTCGAACCAGTTTTTTAGTGTCCGCTTCACTTACGCCTTCGCCAAATTTAAATTATTAATTAACTGAAAAAGTCAAATCGGCGTCAGTGAGAATCGAACTCACGCTAGTTGGCTAGTAGACTTGTCGACGCGGTAGACCACTACACCAATCCTCCCATTACACCAATCCTCCCATAATAATAAGGGATCACTTGACATATTTTCATATTTAAACCTTTTAAGATGGCGGCATGAAAATAACTAAAAGTTATAATTATAACTATAATATAAGTTATAATTATAACTTTTTAAAAACATATATTATGTATGTATTAACTTATCTATTAAATAAGTTAAACTAACATATTGATAACTCATTTCTTACCCGTTAGATTTTAATCAAATATTAAAATATAAATTAAACTGCACATATGAATAATAACTTAACCCACCATAATTACTATAAAATGTTATTTAACACGTTCGCAGCCGCCCATATAAATAGACGCTCATCACAGGTGCCGGTCTACTTTTATGCAATGTTATTCAAGTCTACAGTGAGCCCGCAAGGTAGGCTCTCGGCATTGAATATGAGGATGGGATGGACCCGCCGGGCGGGTTGTCGGCAGCGAACGTGTTAAATGTTTGGATGATCTTGTCGAATATTGATACATATCTATCTATTTTTCATTTAATGAAGATTAGATATATATCAATATTCAACAAGATCATTAACGGATTAAAATAAAATTTTAAGGCAGCATAAGTTCACATATCCTAAAGTTTAATTTTTCTAATCCCTCCACTTAAAATAATATTTCATGTGTTGTTTGGCACACGGTTTTAAAGCTATAGAAAGCATGTGAAGAATGTGTGTGCCTCTCACTTGCAGGCACCCTGCCTAAGGACGCTTTAATCGTAAAGTTGAGAGCGCGCTAGCCGCTTCGTGTATACTCCCCCTTTCGTACGGAAGCTAACTAACCGCGTGCCAAACTATAATCAAATATTAAAACAAATTATATCACTAGTCTTTAGGTCTGTTCGTTGGTGTTGCACTTTCTTGCACTGACGTACACTTTTTTTTTTTCGTCCAACCAAATAAGTACTGTATTTGTGCCCTAATTTGTAAACATGACAAAGAATTTGTTCGACTGTAAAGTGCAAGAAAGTGCAACACCAACGAACAGACCTTTTGCTATAATAAACCACTTTCCATAAAATATGTCACTTGAAACTATCCGATTTTGAACCCCACATCAAAATGTGTTGGGGTCCTGAAATAAATAACCTACCCTTAATTTAATATAACGTTGCTTGATCCAAATAAACTTCCTTTGTTTTGACAAACCATATTTTTAAGTTAAAGAAAGGCACATAAACATATTTTAAATAAATGTTTTCAATCTCTGTTTTTGTCGGTAGACGGATTTTGGTTATATTTTGAAATTAATCTAATCACGTTTTAATCGTTACATATTAACTTATCTGTAGCTAGTATTAAACACTTAATAACAAATAAATATTTAAATTTGAATTTAGTATTATTATAAAATACGCTTTAATATGATAATTAGCATGTGTAAAATATTATTTTAGGCGTGTTCAGGGACGTATTTAAAAGTGAAAAAATTGCGGAATATTTGCATGTACAGGGTGTTCCAAATTTTACTTCCCGGCCAATACCTCTGTTACTTTAAAAGATAGAAACCTAATTAAAAAAAAATAAACATATTAAATGGGATCAAAAGTATGTACTTTTAAGTAGCACCCGTATAGTTTTTTATTTGCTTTCAAAATCGCTAAAATATTATGCTATTAGAAAAAAAAAGTTTAGGGTGGTTCCAAGGGGGTGAGTTAATAAGGCGTGTGTTTTGTTGTGGGATTTAAAAGTACTTTCGATCCCGTTTAATATGTTTTTTTTTTTAACAGGGATCTTTTAAAATAACGGAGATGTTGGCTGGGAAGTAAAATTTGGGACACCCTGTATAGTGTACAGAGTGTACAGCAACTCATTGCATTTGCATTGCAAATATATTGGAACTTCGTCAATACCAGCCTTGGCTTTCCCTGAATTATACAGCGGTATATTTAGATTAGATAAAAAGAAAAGTTCTACATAGAGAGACAAAAGTATAATTATTATCAGTGCTAGAATAGTGGTATTCATTTACCGGGGACTCACAGGTTTAAAAACTAATTTTTAAAGGAAATAGTGACTTAAAAGTATATTTTACTAACTGGACTTTCATGACAACGCTGTAGTTAGTCACTTGGAACACAAAATAATCAAATATTTTATTTTTAAAGATTGTTTTTTTATATTTCATGTGACTCACCTTGCAATGAGAGCGTCGACATGATAGGCCCATTAGTGAAATATGGTGTCAAACGTTTATTTACGTTAAAAATTAATTTTTTAATAATTTAATTTTTCCGTGCCCCCGGTAAATAAATACTTCGATCCGATCAGTAATTATTATTTTTTTTAAATAAAAAATTTATTTTATATTTTAGGTAAAAATTCGGGTAAAAATAACATTTTAATTTATATTTTAAATTAGGGGTCGTCTATAAAATATATATAATAATAATTTAATTTTTCCGTGCCCCCGGTAAATAAATACTTCGATCCGATCAGTAATTATTATTTTTTTTTTGAAATAAAAAATTTATTTTATATTTTAGGTAAAAATTCGGGTAAAAATAACATTTTAATTTATATTTTAAATTAGGGGTCGTCTATAAAATACGTCACACAAATTGACCAAAATTCATACCCCTTTTCTCGCGTTATTACAGGATGTGGAGATTTCATATTTTAGCTACCCCCCCCCCCCCCCCAATGGGGTCAACAGTTCCCTACTAGAAAACTTATGACCTACACATACCACACATGTGTTATAAAGATTAAAAAAACTATTTTACTTAAAAAATAAATATATTACCTTCATGTAAGGAGTCGTCTATAAAATACGTCACGCAAATTGACCAAAATTCATACACTTCATACCCGTTAAAAACGCGTTATTAAAGGCTGTAGAGATTTTATATTTTGGCTACCCCCCTAACACCCCCCCATAGGGGGGGGGTGTTAGGTAGCCAAAATAGTTTTTTTTAATCTTCATAACACATGTGTGCTATGTCACATAGCCTTTGCGTGCTATGTGTAGGTCATAAGTTTTCTAGGAAACTGTTGACCTACTGTTAAATTTGACAACCATTAATAATGGCCCGTTGTGCGTGAATATTTTGTACTTATTTTTGTGTTTAGTAAGCTTTTTTTGTTGCATTTCAGATTAATAACTGAATATGTCGGAAAGTGAAAAGCCGTCAACACGGTCTAAGGGAACGTTCAAGTATTACGTAACGCAAATTGTACCAAAATTCATACACTTTATATCCCGGTTCCCGCGTTATTAAAGTCTGTAGAAATTTTATATATTAGCTACCCCACCATAACACCCCCCCCCCTATTAGGGGGGTAGCCAAAACATGAAATATCTGCAGCCTTTAATAAAGCAAGAAACTGGGTATGAAGTGTATGAATTTTGGTAAAATTTGCGTTACGTAATACTTGAACCTTCCCTAAACCCGAAAGTGAAAGTTCTTTATATACAGGGTGTCCCAGAACCCACGACCATCCTTGAAGGTACACATAATACATCAAAAAATATGAAAAAAATCATATAATTATAGGGCCCCAAATCGGTCCTAATGAACTTACGGCCAATTGAATGTAGGTCTCTTAAATAGAGCCCAAAAAAAAGCGCTAATAAAATAATCTGACACTGCGGGCGATTCCATATTAAAAACTAAGAAAAAAAGTTTGTTACACTCTGGCCCAAAAATAAATATTAAGCGAGTTATGGACTCTTTAAATAGTAACACCTTTAAGGGGCATTTTTGTACCCTTTTTAAATGGTTGATTCTCGAAAACAGTTGATTTTATTGTATTACACCAGAAAATCGTTAAATAATTTGTAAAAAAAATGCAAAAAATTACAATGAAAAACTTTTGGGTAACTGTCTGTTAATAATACTAAACCATATGCAAAACTTAATTTCTCTAGCTTAAAGGGCTTCAGAGATATTGAATAAAAACCCAATTTTAGGTATCCCGTTTAATAGGTAAAAACTCCCTTAGGACCGATTTTCGGTTCTACGTTTATATAAACTTTTGTTATATTTTTTTATGTATATGTACCTTCAAGAATGGTCGCGAAGTTCTGGGACACCCTGTATGTTTACTATTAACTATAAAAAAAATTTCTTTAGCAAGAGAACAAGCTTTGAAGATATATAATGCTTTGAATTTTATAGTATACTCCTTGTAGTTGCAAATAGCTTAAACTTAATTATATTGTAATTTATAATTTTTAAGTGCCCCCTTAGTTTTTTCTTTTAAAATATTTTTTTTTTCAAAGGACCCCGCACATTTAGTAAAGAAAATGTCTTTCCGCGGATTTCGCTGAAAATTTGGTATGTTGTAGAACTTAGTTCCTGAACAAAACTGGCAACCTACGCCTAAAAAGTTTTGGTGCAATAATCGTTTAAGTGCTTTCCTTGCATTTCATAAATTAATTGACTGTATCGCGGAAACAACTAGCATTGGAGAAAAAGAAAATGCTGCAAGTTATGCTTTATAGCGGTTTGGATTTCTTAAGTATGATAATCCTATATACAGGGTGTCTAATAATGTGGTATACCCAAAATAGTGCAAAAGTATCCCATTCGGGCATGACGGACAAAAATTTTCGATAACGTTTTTTTCACTTTTCTAGACGTTTTAGGTCATTTTGAGTCGAAATCTGCAAAAAAAAAAAAAATTCGTGTGTCCGTATGTCAGTATGTACTTATACACATAACCTTCATTTCTGGATTAGCTAACGACAGCTAACGTCGAGAAAAGTGAAAACAACGTCATCGAAAATTTTTATCCGTCATGCCCGAATGGGATACTTTTGCACTATTTTGGGTATTCTACATTATTAGACAACCTGTATATAGGATCATACCTAAGCCCTATAAAGCATAACTTGCAGCATTTTCTTTTTCTCCAATGCTAGTTGTTTTCTAGATACTATCAATTAGTTCATGAAATGCAAGTAAAGCACTTAAACGGTTATTACACCAAAACTGTTCATAGGCTAAGGTTGCGACCCTGCTAGTTTTGTTCAGGAACTAAGTTCTACAACATACCAAATTTTCATCGAAGATTTTCCTCAGTAAATGTGCTGATTACTTCACACATCCCCTGAAGGAAAAATGGGTTTAAAAATTAAAGCACCTTTTGCAAATTTGCATACAGTTATTTTAGGGCTACCTTAGTATATAACCACTTTTAGCAAAATCAATACCTTGTCCGTTTCTTAGATAATTATCTAATTATAATAGTAAAAGTTCCTCAGCAGACTCTGTAAGAAACAGTTAAATTATATTGGAAGTAGAATTTGACTAAACTTATAGTAGTTTTTTCTCTGATTTCAAATTGTTTAAAAATTATCTGTAGCTTTTGTCGTTTTCAAGAAATATGGTTTTAAATTTTTTTAATTTTCTTAACCCTTAATTTGGTAATGTGTAGTATATGATACATGAATCTTAAGATAACAAAAATAGTTATTTACGGTACAAGTGAGGTAAGTAGGATATTATTCACGAAAAAAAAGTTGACTGATAAGGCTCCTAGGCCGAGTGGGTTAATTTTTGAGTGAATAATGTTATCTTACCCCACGTGTACTTTACAACATTTTATCCAATACCTTAAAAACACTTCTCAATCAAATTTACAAACGACATTTCCACTAAATGTACTTTACATTTTAGTATAATGTCACTTTTCGGTGATTAGAAATTTCATAACCCAACTTGTTTACAGGATGACTAAAACGTCATTTTCATTGATTAAAATGTCAAGTATGAATTAACATTAATAGGTATACTAGGTATTGGATAAAAAATTTTTGGCAAAAAAAAAATTATTTGGCAATGTCAGTCATAATACAAGTCAATATTACAAGTCACGTGACTTTTTTTAATATTTTTTTTCATAAATGTTTTACATTTATGTATCTAAATTTCCCCTTAAAAGATTTTTTTAAATACATAAAAGTTATTCCTGCTATTAGTTCATCAAAAAAGTAAATTTAAAACTTACTGAAATTAACATCTTATATACCAACCTTGACTCCCTCCCTGCAAAATATCCCTCCTTGCTAGCTTTTATTCAACATCAGTCATAACCCGGAATGCATTTTAATAACAGAAACTTGGTTAAAACCCAATATACCCAGCTCTCTAGTCGATATCCCTAATTATACCCTATACAGAACAGATCGTTTAAATCGCAAAGGTGGTGGCGCATGTATCTACCTAAAATCTTCCTTTTTCTCCAATTTTACTGTGGTTGAGCGAAATTGTGCTGTCCCGGGGATTGACATTGTATGCCTGGATATATCCAACAGATATTTTGCTGTCTCTATTGTTTGTATTTATCGTCCTC
This sequence comes from Brachypterus glaber, assembly GCA_958510825.1. Taxonomy (NCBI): domain Eukaryota; kingdom Metazoa; phylum Arthropoda; class Insecta; order Coleoptera; family Kateretidae; genus Brachypterus; species Brachypterus glaber. The sequence continues at coordinate 100,251,007 of OY294044.1, forward strand.
CTAAAACTTCTGCAGAGTATAAAAAAGAAAATGATCAGTTACTCTGTGAAAAAATAACAGATTTAAAAAAGGCGGCAAATAATATTGTCATTTTAGGTGATTTCAACTTTCCCGAAATTGATTGGAATAATATGCAATATACTGATATTACTAATAAAAATATTAATAACACTAACACTGCCAATTTGTTCGTTAACACAATAATAGATAATGGCTTATATCAGTTGGTTAAACAGTCTACTAGATTTAGAATTAATCAACAACCATCATTGGCTGATCTTATATTAACAAATGATGAAAATCTCATACCTAGTGTAGATTATTTACCTCCAATTAACATATCTGATCATATAACACTGAACACGAAAATTCAGTATATTACCTATGACACTCCTAAAAACCAAACCAAAATTATCAAGAGCACAGATTTTACTAAATTAAACAATCTATTACTTAATACTGAATTTTCACAGAAAACGATATTAATAATAAATGGAAGACATTTTTAGATATTCTAAACTTAAAAATCATTAAGTCAACTTCTACTAAATCTGTTGCATTTAACACTAAAAAGCCATGCATATCAAATCACATTTTATCTAAGATTAAAACTAAGCGCAGACTCTGGAATACTTATAATTCAACAAAACGCCGCGCTGATTTTGCTGCGCACAGAGAATGGTCCAATTCATTAAAAACTGAATTATTAAATGCCAAATCAAACTATGAACAGAACCTTCTTTTAAAAGGACCGAAAGCAGTATATAAGTATTCCAGAAATTGCACAGCTTCAAAAGTATCTACTCCTTTAATTAAAAATATTTCCGGGGAACTTTGATCTTCTAATTTAGAAAGTGCTGAAACATTTGCCACAACTTTTAGCCAAACTTTCTCTTATGAGCCTGACGGTCCCATTCCTCCCATAAACTTATCCAGAGTAGAAACTTCTCTTGAAGGTATTGAAATTACTGAAGAAAAAGTACTTGAACAGTTAAAAAAACTACGTAATGGCCTGGGCCCTGAACCCGACGGTGTTCCAGTTCAAGTCCTTAAACATTGTGCCGAAAACTTGGTAGAGCCATTAACCCATATTTTTAAGTTCTCTTTAGTTTCTTCCACACTTCCTAATGCCTGGCTTACCGCTTCTTCCACTCCAATTTTCAAAAAGGAGACAAAACTGACCCTAAAAATTACAGGCAGATCAGCATTATGTCCCTTTGTTTAAAAGTTTTGGAAAGAATTATAGTGTCTCAACTTATGAAGTTCATCTTAGATAATAATATCCTTCCAAAATCACAGCATGGGTTTGTTCCAGGTAGGTCCACTACAACAAACTTACTTTCAAGCCTAAATATCTGGACTAAATTCATTGACCAAGGATTTCCAGTAGATGTTCTTTATCTCGATTTTCAAAAAGCCTTCGATAAAGTACCAAAAAAACGCTTACTAAAAAAATTAGAACACTTTGGAATCCGCGGTCAGTTGCTTAAATAGATTAAAAGCTATCTAAGTGGCAGAACATTCTCTGTTCGAGTCGGTTCTGAGCACTCATCCCTGTATGATGTTCTATCGGGCGTTCCTCAGGGATCAGTGCTCGGTCCCATATTGTTTCTTATTTACTGCTCCGACATTGATCAGGTAATAACTGTACCTCATAATTTCTACGCTGACGATACTAAGTTCTTTGGAAATCCCCTCGTGCAGCACAATGACATTCAATCCAGTCTTAATGCAGTTGCTAATTGGTGTGATACATGGATGATACCACTTAACATATCTAAATGCTCAGTGCTTCACATAGGACATAATAATCCACGTCTTATATATACCATTAACACTACTCATCTTACCCCTGTTAATGAACAAAACGATTTAGGTGTCACAATCACTTCAAACTTATCATGGTCTAACCACATTACAAAAATCACCAAAAAAGCTAATCAATCCTCCTATGTACTGTCTAAACCCTTCCAAAATCCTACACCACAATTATTTTCCCTTTTATTTAAATCCTACATTCGCCCACTTCTGGAACACGCCTCACTTGCATGGTCTCCACACTTAATTAAGGATATTAAGGCCCTGGAAAATGTCCAAAGGCGCACTACACGAAATGTACAGCTCCCTAGAAACTTAGAGTACCATGAACGTCTTAACTATCTTAATCTCCCTGTTGTGCAAGATAGAAGATCTAGAGGTGATATGATCTTTACCTGCAGGATTTTTGCTGGTCATTTTAATGAAGAAATGAGTGGCCTGTTGGATGATAATAGAGACCCTCGTTTACGAGGCCATTCCCATATGCTGAAAAGGGAACATTTCAAGACTTCCATCAGGCAAAACTTCTTTTCAAACCGAATCTTCAACAAGTGGAATTCGCTGCCAAGTGATGTAGTAACTGCCTTTAGTGTAAACTCTTTCAAGAACCACTTTGACAAACATATTTCGAACTCTATGCTATAAACTATCATTTTATATTTGTATCTGAGCTATAGTAGGTCTTACCTCAGCTCTTGATGTATAATAATAATAATAATAATAATAATAATAATAATAATAATAATAATAATAATAATAATAATAATTTTTTATATACTTCACCCCAAAGAGTGTTTGCCAAATTAAGGGTTAAAATAGTCATATTCGGAGACCCATAAGTACATAATGAAAGCATCTTAATTTAATTACAAAAATCTAAATTAACATTTATTTTATGATTTAAATAACTAAAGTAAAATTAAATGTCACCTTTTTCTGGATTTCGTTTATTAGCCTCTTTTCTACACCTCTGAAACAGTGTTAAAAGTGTGAATAAATTTGTTGTTGTCTGGTAGCTTGATGCAAATCAAGTCTGTAGACTAGTTCTAGCAGATATAGAATGTCACAATATGACAATCAATTATATCTAGTAGTGTCAATTATATCTAGTAGTGTACTGGATCCAGTCCATGGACAACAAAAAATTTGTTCACACTTTTTAACACTATTTCAGAGGTATAGAAAAAAAAGCCAACAAACAAAATTCAGAAAAACATGACGACTAATTTTACTTTAGTTATTTAAATAATAAAGTAAACGTTAATTTAGACTTTTGGACTTTGATTTTGATGCTTTCATTATTAATAATATAAATATACTTACTTATGAGTGTCCTAATATGTCCATTTTTAGCTAACGTAAAAATTTTAAAACCATATATCTCGAAACTGACAAAAGCTAGAGAAAATTTTTAAACAGATTTGTAATCAGAGGAAAAAATACTATAAGATTAGTCAAATTCCACTTGCAATATGATTTAACTGTTGTCTACAGAGTCTGCTGAGGAACTTTTACCATTACCTAGGTAAAGATTTTGATTATATACTAAGGTAGCCCTAAAATAACTGTATGCAAATTTGCAAAAGGTGCTTTAATTTTGAAACCCATTTTGCCTTCAGAGGATGTGTGAATTGTTTAATGAAGGTACTTTTACCTGAAAAAATTAGGACCTTTGTTTTTAGCATATACGTCGCGGATATGGTAGATTGCCTTTCGTCTTGTGAACTTCATCAGTTTGCAGATGACTCGCAGGTTTTTTATTCTTTTGATCCTGCCACTCATTTACTGGCTAACAACCATATTACAAAAGACTTAAATAATATACAACAGTACGCACTTGATCATGACTTAAAATTAAATACATCAAAATCACATATTCTTTTGGTGGGCTCCAAAAAATCAAAAAATATATTAAATGAGGCAAATTTTGAAATTAAACTAAATGGGGGAAATATTCTTATAAAAAGCTGTGCTCGTAATTTGGGTGTATTGATGGATGATGAACTTAACTTTGAAACTCATATAGTGTCTAAAATAAGAATTGCATACATGCGCTTAAAAAAATTAAACATTTATAAGAATGTAATTAATGAAAACACAAAATATAGACTATGTAGCTCACTTGTACTTTCTTTGTTTGATTTTGGTAGTGTGGTGTATCATTCATCAATAACTCAAAATACTGCGTATCTTATACAAAAAGTTCAGAATTCTTGCATGCGCTATTCTTTCTCAATAAGTTATAGGAGTCACATTAAACCTTTCTTAAGAGAGCACAGAATATTAAATATGACAAATAGAAGACTCATGCATATGTCCGTTTTATTGTTTAAACTTTTTAAAAATAATGAGCCAGCCTATTTATTAAATAAATTTCAGTGACACCTCCATTCTTATAATACCCGAAACAAAAATAATTTCAAGGTTCCGCTTCATAAAACTACTTCTTACCAAAAGTCGTTTACTTTGTTAGCAGTTAGGCTTTGGAATAATATTGATAACAATGATAAAAAACTTATGCTTAGTAAATTTAAATCCAAAATATTTTCAACATTGCTGAAGTCCCAGTAATCGCACACGTATTTCTTCGTCATAAATGTTAGTTTTTTAACAATTTTTGCGTCTTGCTGTAGGTCATTGCCGACTTTGGGAGGGGGGTTTCTTTCGCATGGGTCCGATTCCAAAGCAATATATCGTTTTTCATTTTTTTGCATTTTTTTGTAATTTTATGATTTGTAATTAATTTTTAGGTACTTTCAGGGCACATGGAAGATCGCTTGCGAATGTGACCCTTTTGCTTTAAAAAAGACTGTGTAATACTAAAAATGTATATTTGTAATTTTCTTTTTTAGGCAATAAATACTTTCTATTCTATTCTATTCTAAATTACATTGATAGCACGTTTCCTTCTATTTCTTCGACGTTTAAAAAGTTTAGCCCACTATTACGTTTTTATCTTTGGGGTTTTTTTTTCAAATTTGATACGAGTGATCCTTTTCCAAGGAACTAATAACTCTTCTCTCTAGAATACGCATACCGTTAATATAAATTATCGCCAACATCTCGGTTTGGACTTTCTCTCGCACAAAGATGTGTATGAGTAGGACCTACGAATGTTTTTGTCAATTTTTACGAATGAAATGCCTATTCTAGAGAGATGAGTTATCAGTTCGTTGTCCTTTTCTTAAAAATAATTTTTCCTGAAAAATGACACCGAACTTTTCTTTCTAATGTTCTTTTTTTCAATTTTTTTCGCCCAGTAAAACTTTTTTGTTTTCGCCTTTTTTTTATTTGGCACGATTCGTCCTTTTTATAAAAGTAATTTTTCTTAAAAAAAAAAACATACTATTCACAGCGCCTGTGCTAGAATATTATTATACGGTAGTTTCGAATTTTCAAAAAAAAATTAAAATGGTCCTAGAGAAAAATTCTAAATTTGTTTCATGAAAATATCCATCTGTCCGTCCGCTTGTCTGTCCGTCCGTCCGTCCGTCCGTCCGAACACGATAACTCAAGAACGAATAAACAGAGACTTAAAATTTTCAGGAAAAATGAAGTTCTATGAGGGGAAGATCCCTATTGTTTTTGAAAGTAATCCCCTGAAAAACAAAGTTATGGGGGTAAAACTTTTAAGAAAGTCGAAAAAATCTGAAAAAAAATCCGACTTTTTCAGGAAATTTTACTTTTATTATAAGGATCAATTCTACCAATTTAAAAAGTAATCCCCCCTAAAACAAAAGCTTATGGAGGAAAAATTAAAAAAAACTGTAATTAAAAAAAATCGCATTTCGCAAAAAGTAATGAAAAAAAAAATGAAAATTTTTTTTCATTTTTTTTTAATCTTTTTTTTTTAATTTTCCGTTTTTCGGAAAAAAAAATAAAAAAAAATTGAAAAATAAAAAAAAAACGTTTTTTTTCAAAAAGAAATTTAAAAAAATGAATTTTTATATTTGATTTTTTTTATATATATATATTTTTTTTTTTTTTGAAAACAAAATTATTTGCCATTTACTGTAAGTAGTATATAATGGATACGTAGCATTATGCATCATTACGGCTTGTTCTTATTTAAGAACAGATATGGATTCAGCAGCTCAAAATCTATAAGGAAGCTTATTTTTATTAGGTCTTTGAATCCCATGGTTTTACACAGAATGCATAAAATAACCACAGAATCATAATCAGTAAAAACATCGGAGATTCCAGACCTTTTAAGTGAAACTTTATAAAACTAGCCGTGTACGCGCTTGATGTGAGAAAAAAAATCATGCCACTCAGTGACTCAATTGCCCTAGTATGCGACATTTTTTTTTGACTGGGCGATATGAAGAAAATCAATTTTACAAATTTAAATATGACAAAATTGAGAGGTAAACCCTCGGGTAAACCGCTGTGGACTTCAGGTGTACAAATTGGTGAAAAACTTCGGGAGAAAATTTTAGAAAAGCTTATCTGTACCAAAGGTGAGACATTTGTTTAGGTAATCTTAAGATTTTTGAAGTTACTCTTGGAGGAAATTACAAACAAAACTTAAAGGATTACCTCCTAGAAGGAGTTTGGGTGTACAGTTTTTTTTTTCAGTGATTAACCCCTCTGATAAAATGTTATTTTAGGGACGGGAGCGTGTATAAACAAATAAAACATATACTACATGGGAAAACGCCATAAGTCCATTATAGTTTTTTTTTCCAAATTCAAAGAAACATGTTGCATTGAAAATTGAATGTACTTATAGTGTTCTTACAGTATACATACTAATTTAGATTCAAGTTTAATATACAAATCTATTCTACACGTTTACACTATTAGAATATATTACATACAATAAATTAATTTATTTTTTATCACATATATGAAAGTCATTTAAAATGATTTCACTTTTCCACATGGTATGCACAATAATTTTTATCCTACACAGCACTTATGATAAGAGTTTTGATCCAGCAAAATATTTCGGAGTTTATTTTTTTATAAGCAGTAATATGGCGTGAGTATAAAACGGATCTATTAAATGGCGTAATGGGCCATTAGAGCATTCACCAATGAATATAATAATTAAAAAGTTTTTTTTTATTATGAGGTCTAAATAACTGCCGACGTCACGCCACTGGGTAAAACATTCTTTCTAAAAATGTCTAATAAGAGGGGTAAACCTCCCTGGAATTTCCTGTACAGATCCTAGGACTTCCCTGGAATTCCTCAAAACTCATAAGCATTCCTGAAAATTCATTGAGACTCCTCAGAATTTGTTGGGATTCCTCAGAATTGATTGGGATTCCTCAAAATTAATTGGGATTTCTCAGAATTTGTTGGGATTCCTCAGAATTCATTCGGATTTCTCAGAATTCATTGGGATTCCCTAAAATTCATTGGGATTCCTCAGAATTGATTAAGATTCCTCAAAATTAATTGGGACTCCTTAGAATTCATTGAGATTCCATGAAATCTATTGAGATCCCTCAAAATCCCTTGTAGTTTCTTAAAATTTATTGGCATTTCTCGGAATTCATTGGGATTCTTCAGAATTCATTCAGATTCCTCAGAACTAAGGGAACTTTCAAGTATTACGTAAATAAATTTTGATCATCAACGCTATTTTCCTATACCATTAACATGGGTGTAACCCTCCAAAAAGACCCCCCCCCCTAGGAGCGTTACGTAATACTTGAACGTTCCCTTATTGGGATTCCTCAGATTTTATTGTAATTTCTGAAAATTCGTTGGGATCCTCAGAATTAATTGCAATTGAAATTCGTTGGAATTACTTGAAAATTACTGGGATTCCTGAATACACAGTACAAATTTTCGAGGTTTATCCCTCGATCTAATACTAATATGTAATTTTAGAATAGCACTAAATTATTAATTAAGTATTAGTAATAATACTGGGGCCAAAAAATATATTTTTTGTCCATTTATTTATAAATGTTTTGTATCTAAACGACTAGCTTTTAAATATTTATTCATAAAATAGGAATTATTTTGGGAATTATTAAATGTATAGGAACGTCGATAGGAACTATTGCTAAACGTAGAAAAGTCACACAATTTACATAATAAGTTATCTAAAATTTCATAATACTTATTACTGCATTTTAAAGTTTTACATATTATATTTCTTTACATAACTTTTTACTGTATGTTTAACTTACACAATATAAATGTTTTATGATGATATTTTAGTTATGTAATTTTTGCTCGCTTAATTTATAAACTCACCTAACGTTAGGTAAGTACTACATTGGCATCAATTTTTACATATTTTTTCTCTCTGTATTTCGTTGGCTATTTTATCCAAAGTATAAAAAATATAACTATATTTTTCACACCAAAAACAGTAATAATTACCAAACAAAAACCCGAGGGGTATAGTTCTCCGCATGAAAGAAAGTCTCCGACTTAAGGGGGAGGAATCATTCGCGCTCTCTTCTTTCCGTCAAGAGCGTTATAAGGCGTGCGTGCCTACATCGGGCCTTCCACTTGTACACACATTCCAAACATATTTTCCGTAGCCACAGATCCGTGCGTCACACTATAAACTGTAGAGGAATTCAGGTGTACAAATTGGAGGAAATCTTTGAAGGTTACGAGGAAATCTTTGAAGATTTCCACCTAAACGTATACAAAATTTTGTCAGCGGTTTACCCCTCGCAAAAAACTTTTACATAACACATATTTTTCTGCGTGTGGGATAAAAATGCATGAGCATACCTTTAAAATAAATTAAAATACAATAAAATTAATACTTTCTTAAATGTATTTACAATATAATAATAATGGGTTAAAGTAAACGTAAACATTAGAGGCATCTACATTTTACATGTAAAATTACATGTAAAATCCAGTAAATTTTACAGAGGTCACTGTAAAAAATATGTGAATTTACATGCAGAATCAGAGGTAATGTGTTGCCATGCAGAGACAAGTAAGTTACGAGATTTTACATGTAATTTTACGATTTTATATGAATATAATATCTAAATCACATGTAATATTTATATAAAATTGTAAAATTACGATTTTATATGAACATTACATCTAAATTACATGTATTATTCATATAAAATTGTAAAATTACATGTAAAATCTCTTAAATTTTACTTGTACCTGCATGGCAACCAAGGGCGTAGATGTTTTTTTTTTTGTGGGGGGGGGGTGATATCAAGATCTTAGATATTTTTTCCGGGATTAAATGAAAAAAAACCAAATTTATATTTTTTTAAAGGATAATGTAATATATATATATATATATATTTGTCCTATGGGGGGGGGGGTAATTACCCCCCCCGTTACCCCCCCCCCTCATCTAAGCCCTTGATGGCAACAAATTACCTATGATTCTATTTATTTTTACAGTGAATGTGGCACTTAACGAATTAAAGAGTAATTATACATTTATCCAACTCTAACTTATTATTTTTATTATTTGAAGAGGTAAGCACAGGATTCTTTTAAAATATTTTTTTGTTAAATTATGGTTAAAAATAGGATGAAATTTTCCAAATTTTGTCCAAGTATTAGAAAAAGAAAACACCAAACGGAGCAAACAGGCAAAAGAAAATGATTTTCTAAAAAGAGCAAAAAGAAGTTCGTGTTCCCTTTGCTGTCTTTTTGTATTTTTTTAAATATTTTGTTTTTTTTTTTTAATTTATTTTATAAATATATTATAAAAACATACCTTTTTATATGCATTATTATTTGTGTGTATTTTCTGTTGACAAAAAAAACGTACGTGATAGAAAAAGACTAAAAACAGATTTAAAACCAAGGACACCAAAATAACCAAGTTCATAAAAAAAACAATATCAAACGTCGAATTGATAACCTTCTCTTTTTTTGAAAATCGGTTAAAAACAATTCACCCTATTGAATAAGGGAACGTTCAAGTATTGCGTAACGCAAATTTTGATCATGTTGGACCCCCCCCTGTAACGCTATTTTCCTATACCATTAACATGGGCGTAACACTCCAAAATGCTTATATTGGTTGTGCTCGAGGCTCTCCATTAATTTAGCACAAAATACAATCTAAAAATATAATAAACCCATACTTCAACATTTATAACCTTTTCTTCCCTGGAGGTTTTGCCTATTCTTTTTATGAGCCTTGTTTCTTCCCATATATATGCCATTGTTGCCAAATGTCGCAGAAGGATTAACGGGTTAATCCTCACCAGGTGTAATTTAGCACTTTTCAGTAAAAATTAAGGGCTTATTAAGGGTTCTTTTTAAATTAAATTAGATGATTTGGGTCCAAAATTATCAAAAGTTCATAAAAAAAACAATATCAAACGTCGAATTGATAACCTTCTCTTTTTTTGAAAATCGGTTAAAAACAATTCACCCTATTGAATAAGGGAACGTTCAAGTATTGCGTAACGCAAATTTTGATCATGTTGGACCCCCCCCTGTAACGCTATTTTCCTATACCATTAACATGGGCGTAACACTCCAAAATGCTTATATTGGTTGTGCTCGAGGCTCTCCATTAATTTAGCACAAAATACAATCTAAAAATATAATAAACCCATACTTCAACATTTATAACCTTTTCTTCCCTGGAGGTTTTGCCTATTCTTTTTATGAGCCTTGTTTCTTCCCATATATATGCCATTGTTGCCAAATGTCGCAGAAGGATTAACGGGTTAATCCTCACCAGGTGTAATTTAGCACTTTTCAGTAAAAATTAAGGGCTTATTAAGGGTTCTTTTTAAATTAAATTAGATGATTTGGGTCCAAAATTATCAAAATTTGCGTTGCGTAATACTTGAACATTCCCCAGGGGTGTGGCCCCCTGTTTTTTCTTTTTTATTATCAAGTCAACATTATTTCTTTGCTCAGTAAAATATAGTAAAAAATCTCTGCTTTTGCTGGACTAGAAATAGTCTGGGACTCCCAGACTGGAAGAAAACGCATGTCTTGCAAAAGCCTGACATCTGGCAAATTGTCAGTGGCAATGTAGCCCAATAAATATTTGAAACTAGTTTTTTAATTCATAAATAGTGTTTCCTGCTTTTCCTTAAAATGTAGTTTGGTCTTGTTTGTAAGTCTCTCTTGGTTCAATATTTTCCTCTTTCCTGCGTCTAATTCCTTCTTCGCTATTTTTAAATCCATAAAAGAAATATATTGAGAAACCTTAAACAAATAGTATATTGTTTTACTAAGAGGAAAAGTGAAGCTTTTTTTTACTAGTCTGTAGAATTTACGGACGACGCGAAGCGGAGTCCGAAAACTACAGACGAGTAAAAAAAAGCACTTTTCCTCTGAGTGAAACATACTATTTTTTCTTCAAGCGTCCTAAATATAATATATATATATATATATATATATATATATATATATATATATATATATATATTTATATATAATATATTTTTTATATTAGTTTTTGCATTTGATTTATTTAGTAATTAGGTATGTTTTTCATTAAAGTTTTTTTTATTGAAATCGTTTTAACATTATTTAAAAATATAATTTAACAAACTTATCTATGAACAGACTTATTGATTTTTATTAATTGTAATATTAAAAGTACAATTTTGCAATTGGCAACTTTTTATTGTAAATCCATCTTCAGAGGTATTAGATTTGCTTGAATTGGTACTAGTTGTTTGGACTACTGTATTTAGTTTTTTAACAGAATGGAGTTCCAAATCTTCAATAACAATTTTTTTTTTTTGAATATTACCATCAATCAAAACATTTTCTTTATTAGTATCAGCAGGGTCTTCCATATTAACAAAATTAACCGCATCAACTATATTTGAATTTGTAACAGTACAAGTTGGTTTTGGATTTAAAATCCTTTCGGCTGTTTGCTTTTTATTTGCCAATGACTCATCTATATAACCTTCAGCCACTGTGCTGGATTTCCAGCCTCCATGTCTTTTCAATGATGCCAAATCACCACCTGCATCTACTAACCATGTAGCACTTGATCTACGTAGACAATGTCCAGTATAATTTTTAGGATTTTGCAATTTTAAGAATGTTGCTACGTCTTTAGGTATAGAAGAAATTTTATGAATACCCATAACCACTTTGTGGCAAGTTCCCTCTTTATATCTTATAAAAAATCTTGCAGTGGACATATCTGCAGGTCGAAGAGCTGCATAGGATCTGTAAAGGTTTAGGTATTTTTCTCCTAATATGGTGAAGGAACGGGATGTTTTGTTTTTTGATTCCCTAATTTTGACGAGTAACAATTTTCCCAAATCTTCAATATCATTTATTGTTAGCTGGACAAGTTCGTCACATCTTAATGCTCCCGACATTCCAAATAGCAAAACAATCTAAAAAAAATAACTTAATTAGGAACAAGTTGAAGAATATTTATTTCTGGTTTTTACCTTTGCAGCTAGGTAAATACTGTTTGGTGCTTTTATCCATAAAAAAGTCAAACTGTTCCTTAGTTAAAGTTTCCGATTTTTTTGGTTTATAACCTTCGCTTTTACGTTTTAGGAAGGCTGTTAGTTTTGTAAATTTTCCAATATTTACATTCTTTTTAATGTCCAGTTCAGTTTTTAGCATGGAATATTGCGACCACAAAGTGGAACTTTTTAAATCTTTGGACAGTCCGGAAAAATAGGCCAATAAAACATTTTCGGAATAAACTTTAGTCTTCTGTTCCCTAGCCCATTTTAAAATTTTTCGTATGCTAAATCATAAACTTTTCGAGATTTTGATGGTATTAATTTGTCCAGTGTAGCATTTGCTATTTCGGAGAGATTTGGAGGTGTACAATCCATATACTCTTCTTCTTCGATCATTTTTAATCAATTTCACACAATTTCACAAGGTTTTTGCACAAAATTTCGCACTGTTTACAAAATAAACTACCAAAACAAACAATGGCTGCCATCAACATCAAATAGTGCTGCGGCCAGGTGGCGGCTTCGCTAACTAACTTTTTTTTACAGAGTACAACAATGAGCCCATTTTTTAACTGTAAAAAAATAGATCACTTCTATCTAGTGTGTTTAGTTATAAAATATTAACATTTTAGTACGCTTGAAGAAAAAATACATTTTTACTAAAACATACGTTTTTACATACCGAGTTGCTTACCAGGTTCTTGACAAGCTTTATCTCCTTGCTTTAAAAAATAGCGTTAAATAGGAGCCAAAGAAGATTTTATTGACATATCAAAAACCGTCTCTTGCTTACCCGTCCCCTTAAAACCACCCCCAAATTATGTTTTTCAAATAGCATTTTTATCAAAGAATATGTAAGTATATTTCATATTGAGTTCAACCATGTATTACAAGTGGTATTTAAGGGGCTCCAAATAACAATTATTATTGGTATTTAGAACAAAGTTGCAGGTGGTTCCAGGAAAGTGGGTTGTTTTTGGATAAATTACTCAGTTCTTTTTTAAGTATAATCTGTAAGTTTTTAAAAACAAATTTGATGAAAAATATAGCCTGTGATCTGATGGGGTTGTACTTTGGAGCCCCTTCAAAAAATAATATACCACTTATAATACATGGTTAAATTTAGAATACAATGTGCTTTCATATTCTTTAGTAAAAATAGGGGATGCTATTTAAAAAAATAAAAGTTGGGGGTGGATGCGAAAGGGTGGGTAAGTAAGGGGGCATAAAATAGAAAAGGAGTTTATCAATTTTTTTGCAACTCCTGTAACTTCTCTTATGTAGGTCAGACAGGTCGTGCTTTAAGCTCTCGTATTTCGGAGCATTTAACTTCTTTCAGACTTAGTCATAACAACAAATCTATCTTTGGTGAACATTTAAGAATGCGTAATCACTATTTTGACATAAATAAGTTAAATTATTACATAATTGTGAAAAGGGCCTTAAAATTAACTTTTTGGAAAATGTTGAAATTCTTAGGTTGTCTTCCAACAAAGATTTAGTATCTTTGAATGTAGTAGAACCTGGTCCCTAAAATCCCCTTATTTGCTTGTTCCTGGACTAAAAATTGTTTTTTCAAAAAAAAATTTACCCAGTCTAATTTACTTTTCTAAACTATTTTAATTACTTTCCTTTAGATGTCTCCTCGCGTTTTTTTAAATAAATAATTTTAAATTATCTTTTCCAATGAAAACGGGTTAATTTGTTTTGTTCAATATTTATTCTTTGGTTAACTATGACGTAGTTTGTAAGTACAAGTTCATTTTATTTTTGTATATCTATCATTTTATCTCACGTTTTTTTATATTTACCCCCCGCTTTTCTTTCCTTTTTAGTTTATATGAAACCATTTGAAAATGAGCGAACGGTCGAAACGCTTCATGGTGTTTTAAGAATAAGAAATTAATGGTTTTTATCAACATTTTGGCTTTTGTACCCTTTACCCCTTAATACTGGTGAAACATTATTAATTATAAATAATAGTTGTTATTTAGAGAATAAAATACCACTTATAATAAATGGTTGAATAAAGAATGAAATGTACTTTTATATTCTTTGATAAAAATAAGGGGTGCTATTTAAAAAACAGAATTTGGGGGTGGTTTCAAGGGGTGGGTAATCAAGGGGCGGTTTTGGATTTGTCAATAAAATCTTCTTTGGCCATTTACTGTTATTTTTGCAAAAAAAAATATCTTTAAAATAACGGGACCTGGTGGGAGACCCGGTATATGCAATGCATGTTATGCATATTCACAATGTTTTATTCAATCAGTTTAAAGAAACAAAAATATGTTTGCAAACATGAATGTATTCACACCACTATACCCATGTTTTAAAACGCCATGGTACAATTTATACAGTCTGTATAATACTGTAACAGGGGTTTGCCATGGTAAATATGCAGGTTTTTGGGGTCTCTGAAACTGAATCTGAATAAAATTCTTCACTAAGTGATTTTTTAAACTTGCACAATTTTTTAGGACATAACCAGTTTTATTATTAATTTTTATTTTTTTATCGTTGCTTAACCAACGTAATTATAGTACAACATAATTATAGCACAGTATCATAATAGGGTGTCTCAAATAATCAGTTTTTAAGAAATCCACGAGTCACAAATACAGCTTAACACTTTCACTGCACATGACTCTCTCGAGAGTCGGTCTCGTCCTTGGCACAGCGCGCACGACTCTCATAGGAGCCAGCGTGTGGCGTAGCATATTATATTCCAGACTCTATTCATAGACATATTCGGCTGTTACCGGGTGCGCCAACATGTGAGTACACGATCTTTATATACGTAGCACCAGGCTACGCAACCAGATTATAGGGTAGCAGCCAAAGTGTTAAATTCTTAAGAAATGTTAAAATAAATTTTAAGAAACGTCAATTTAAAGCTTAAAACCCTTTAAAACTGTGTTACAGGGTCTGTGTATTTCCTTGGTGGATTTCTTTATAACTGAAACTTGATTGGTAAATCCTTTAAGGATTAAAACTGGGTAAATTAGCCTTTAATTTTGATTTGTTTATTTTTAGCCCCAGGGCTAAATATTGGAAGCACTCTTGTTTTCTATTTACATTAATGCTCTACCATAATATACCAGGTGTTTTTCAGGTGGTTCGTCCCTATAAATTTTTTGTTCCTAGAGATAAAAAATGAAAGTAACAGGATGTCAATAAGACTATATTTTGAATTATATCACCTAAAGTATTTTTTTTACTTCTAGAATTTTGGTTTAACCGAAAACGACCCCTACTTTTAATTTTTAAATAAAACACCTTGTATATTTTTACATATTTGGGTTATCTATTAAATTCTGCGAAAATAAAAATTGCACGTTTAATATACCGGGTGTATTTTAAAGGCTCGCCCTATAAGTTGTTTTTCCTGGAGATAAATTTACAGGGTGTCTATATGACCAGTAATATCACCTTAGTTTTTTTTTTTCAATTTCGGTTTAATCGGAAATGGCCCCAACTTTGAATTTTAAATGGAATACTCCGTACAGTTGGAATCAAAAAAAAAAGTACTACAGCATTGAACCTTGCGGTCCAAAGTCCAAACCAAATTTTAAAATTTTAGCTATGTTAAGTGCTTTATTTACAATGAAATTTTTAGAGTTATGAACAATGTCAGTGGATTTAAAAAACTCGAAAAAATATATTCCCATTTGTATTTCTGTTATTATTTTTATATATTTCTTTTATTTTAAGAAGATTATAAAAACAAATATTAACTTTTTGGTATCATTGTGAAAGGAAAAAAATAATCTTTTTAGTAATAGTGACGTAATTAAGCAAAAATTCGAGTAAAAGCAAAAATTGTGTTTTTCCAAGTTCAGTTTTTGTGTAAAATTGAAAGTAAACAATTATTTTTTAATAATTCTTATTTTTCTACTAACATATTAGTATTAATATATCGTCGGCTTACAAGTAAAAGGCACTAAGTCACTTTTTTGCAAAAATGGGATTTTAATGGCACTGTAATGGAGATTTCTCCCGTTAGATTAGACAGGGACAAAAGTTCTAGCCAAAAAGGATAGAAGACATACATATACACTCCCACTTACACCCAACCAAACAAATTCTGTATTTGTTCTTTGTTGAACAAATACAATATTTACTTGGTCGGGCGAAAAGTGCAACTATATTTTTATTAAAGAAATTACTGGCGCCATCTAAATTTTAGTAGAATTATCTTATTCTACAGATTCACATTAGCTATGTTCGTTCGTGCCGCTCACTGCTACACTTTCCGGCCAACCAAATAAATACTGTATTTGTTGTATGAAAAACAAATACAGTATTTATTTGGTTGGCTGGAAAGTGGAGCAAAAATGAGATAGAGATAGGGTAGACGTCTTTTGTTTCATAATTCTAGTTGTAGAGAGCTCCATTAACTTTTGATGATCTATATACAGGTAAACCGAACTAACTTCTATGTGGACTGCCAAGGGAGTTACTATACAAAACGCACTAATTTGATTTTGATTGAAATTTTATCTGGCAATAAGCACTAAGTCACTTAGTGCACTTAGTGCGTTTTACTTGTAGATTATTTTAAATGTTTCTGCACTAAGCAACTTAATGTTTGTTTGTTTGCCGAAACGTGCATTTTTGTAGTGTTGTTTTTCGTTTTCTTTTTGTATTTTACAAGCTAAAATTAAGTTAAAATGTGTAGTCCGGGTGCCAAAATACTTGGTTTGTTAAAAAACAATGAAGAGCAACCAGAGAAAAATAATTATTGTTTATTTGAGGTTATGTTATTATTTCTAAAAAAGAGTTAATTTATAAAAATATGATTGCTTGAATCATTTATATGATACAATATCGCGTTATTTATTTTACTGTCAAAAGCATTCAAATTTTGCTATGTTAAAGTTGATGGAATAGAGACAGAACAGAGAAACAGAACTTTACCTGTAAAACGACAGTGCTTTTTAAGTGTACTTCTTTACCGGCACGGCCGATGGCCTCTGAAATCTGTTTTAGTTCTGGCATATTAAGCAGTTTCATATAATTAATACTAATTAATTATTATTATTAATTTTGGAAACGTTCTTTAAGCAATCAAAAATTCCATACACTTCTTTTAAAAATCTAGTTTTTGAAAATTTATGTAAACATCTATTTTTCTACTTTATAGTTATACATTACGTTTAATTATCGTAATAATAAAAGGGTTTTAACTTTAAATACTTGTTTTTTATTTTATTTTATTGACTTAGTGCTCTTTACTTCTAAGCCGACGTCGTGGGCCTATAAGTAGAAGGCACTAAGTCCATGTCTTTTTTCAAGTTTAGTTGAATTAAACTAGTTCAATTTTTCTTTATTAAACTGCAATTGGGACATTATTATGACCAAACATGTCATTGCGATTTGCGGTAGTTTTTTTTCCAAAAACAATTATTACAAAAATTAAAAAACAACAATGAAAGTTAAATTTGTCAATATCTCAAAACCATGTTTTTGGACTTAGTGCTCTTTACTTGTAAGCCGACGATATTTTATCCAAAATAAATAGATTAAATGACTTTCCAAATAAAAAAAATCTAAAACAAAATTTTATTTAAAAAATAACAAAAGCTGTCAAAATTTGACAAAAACTTAAGATAATACACAGAATTTAATGTAGAATCCAAATATGTAAAAATATACGGGGTGTTCCATTTAAAATTAAAAGTTGGGGCCATTTCCGGTTAAATCAGAAGTGAAAAAAAAAATAACTTAGGTGATATAACTCAAAATATGGTCTTATAGACACTCTGTAAATTTTATTATTTTACCTACAGAAATAAAAAGGTTACAGGGCGAGCCACCTTTGAAATACACCCGGTATATTAAACGTGCGATTTTTGTTATTTTTGTAGTATTTTTTATGTTTATTACTAGTAAACTTACCTATTATTAGCCAAATTATAAATCTTATCCACGTGTGAATGTCAAGCTCTAACATTAAGTATAAGTTAAATAGTACACTTAGACACGGTATAAGTGGCACAAAAGGAACCTAAAAATAAAATAATAATTTAACTTTTTCTAACTGACCAAAAGCCCTTCCTTTGTAAGGGTCTTTTTACATGTATAGAATCAGGGTTTTAAATAAAAATTAAAAAATTGTATTACTTTCTAATTAAGGTGAGATAGACTCTTTTAGGCTGTGCTAGGGGGTCAACCGACTATAATATTTTCGTTACTTTTTTTCTTAAATAACTCTGCATAATATCTTTTACAGAAGAAATTTTCTTACTTTGAAAGATAATTTTACATCTTCTATAGGTTGTCTGTAGATTATAAATATACAAATTACCATAATAACCAACATCACAATCAACAATATTAAATAAAAAGGTTCTTCTGGTGTTATCGAATCCAAATTGTTTATAATTAATGCACACACGAGTGCAGCAAATATACCTAAAAATAAAATTATTGAATTTTGTTCATTGCTGGTGGGTCGTATCAGGGTATTCATTTACCGGGAGCTCGCAAAGAATGTTAAAAAGTAAAACTAGAAAATAAACAAGTAAAACTGATCAAAAAAAGTTAAGGATATTATGGTTTCTCTGAGAAAAAATAATCGATAAAAACAAAAAATTGCCCTCCGCTGTATCATTATCTTGTTTAACTGTATGTATACCGGGTGTCCCACCAGGTTTTTGACAAGCTATATCTCCGTTATTTGAAAAGATAAAATTTTTTGCAAAAAAATGGCAGCCGTTGAAGTTTTTATTCAGGTATCCAAAACCACCCCTTGCTTACCCACTCCCTTAAAACCACCCCCAACTTTTGTTTTTCAAATAGCATCCTCCCATTTTTATCAAAGCATATGAAAGTAAATTTCATTCTGAATTCAACCATATATTATAAGTGGTGTCTTATTATTTAAGGGGCTCCAAATAACAATTATTATTCATTAATAATAGGGTGGTATTTAGAACAAAGTTGCAGGTGGTTCCAGGAGAGTGGGTTATTAATGGTGAGTTTTGGATACATTAATCAGTTTTTTTTTAGATATAATCTAACTTATTTTTGGAAAAAAAATGATGAAAAATATTACTTGTGATCTGATGGGGTTGTAATTTGGAGCCCCTTAAAAAATAAGATATCACTTATAATACATGGTTAAATTTAGAATAAAATGTGCTTTCATATTCTTTAGTAAAAATAGGGGGGTGCTATTTAAAAAACAAAAGTTGGGGGTGGTTCCAATCTTTTTAAACAACGGAGATATAGCCCGTTTAAAACCTGGTGGGACAATATTATTAATAAATAATAGTTGTTATTTGGTGCCCCTTTAAGAAATAAGATACTACTTATAATACATGGTTGAATTAAGAATAACATTTACTTTCATATTCTTTGATAAAAATGGGGGGGTGCTGTTTGAAAAACATAATAATACTATAATGTTGAAATCCAATTTTAATATTGCAGGGTTATTCTATATTTAAAACTAAGAAAAAAAGTTTCTATACACGTAGGTAGAAAAATCGCTTAAAAGCCTTAAAATTAAGGATACCACACGGCACTTTAAAAATGGTTCATTTTTAAGAGACCATAGCTCCCTGATTGATTTTTGGAAGTACCTGTATATTAGGCTTTTTTTCTTGGTTTATGATGCACATTCACCGCGCATCATTGAAATTTCGGTTTTTAACATTTTAGTATTTAATTTTTTGTCCTAGAACCGTGAAATAAATTTTTCTCGAAAACGGTTAATCCTACACTATTGCAACGACGAATCATATTAAAAAAATAAAATTACAAAGGAGTTACACAGAAAAAAGTTTGAGACAAAAAACTAATAAGGCCCCTACGTTTCTCAAACCCCTGGTTAAAATACGTACATAAAAATAACATACGAAAATGGCCCTTATCAAGAATAATTTACGTGCAAAACCTCGTTGCTGTGTCTCAAAGGGTTCTTAAGTTATTAAATAAAAACCGAATTTTTAGCCATTTTTAAAGAGGCCTAGCTCCCTTACTACGCATTTTTGGACATACATAGATATGTTTATAGGAACTTTTTGTCATACTTTCTGATGTAGAATCACGCCTTAAAATTTCGGATCCTATTTCATATACACCGTGTATATGAAAATTTAATCGGTAAACTAAAAAAATAAAATAATTAAAACAAATCACTGACGGAAAATCACATCCATAACTGGCATGCCAAAATTTAAGAGGTGATTCTAGATCCAAAAATATAAAAAAAGTTTCTATAAAGGTTGGTCCGGAAATGAGCCCTAAGGGATCTAGGGCCATTTAAAATTGTAATAAAAATAAGGTTTTTAATTAATAACTCGGGTACCGTTTAAGCTAGAGCGGCGAGCTTTTGCATGTATACTAGTATTAATAAGGGCAATAAGTTTATGTTAATTTTTTTTTTAATTTATCCAGAGGCGTGCCCAGACGGACAAAATATATGAGGCTTAAAACATTTTTGCCCCAAACTTTTCTATGTGTATGTTTTTTGGATTTGTTGTAAAAAATATAGATTTCTAGAGTAAAAATACATATAAAATATCATATAGTGTAACACTGTAGGAGCAACCGTTATCAAAAAAAAATGCAATTAAGAGGAAGTAACATTTTGTGCCACCAAAAACGTTACTTTTTAAAAGGCTATTACTCCTTTAATATTAAATTTAGGTGTTTTGGTGTATAATACTTTTTTGCTCAGTTTTAAATGAAGAATCACCCTGCAGCATTAAAATTTTATTGGTGCTTTTTTTTTGTTCCCCATTCAATACGTCATCTTCGAAGGGCCGTAGCTCCCTTAGGGCTCATTTCCGGACCAACCTTTATAGAAACTTTTTTTCATATTTTTGGATGTAGAATCACCTCTTAAATTTCGGTACGCGAGTTCTGGAACAGGCTGTATATCAAATAAAAATGCCAAATTTCGCCCAATTTATAAATATTTTTGACTATAGCTTCGACAAATGGGCAAGGCCGTCAGCAATATTTTATGGGCATATACCCTCATTATATTAGAATAAATAACCATAAAAATTTTATGATAAAATGAAAACGAAGATAGGAATAATCACTAAATATAATTTAGAAACCTCGAAAAATGCGGAATTTTGGCCAATTTTTAAATATTTTTGACCATAGCTCCTACAAATGGGCAGGGCAGTTTGCAATATTTTATGGGCATATACTCGAACTATATACAAGTCTCGATACAAGTAAATAACCACAAAATAAAAAAAAATATGAGACCGGGTATTTTGGGAAAATCACTAAATATAATATAGAAACCTCGAAAAGTGCAAAATTTTGACGAAATTTTACACATTTTTGACCATATATCCCGTTTGCAATATTTTATAGGCATATACTCCCACAAAATAAAAAAAATCGATGAAGATGGGGGTTTTTGGGGATAGTGTTTTTTATAATTTGTAGGTTATGTTTTATGATCTTGGTATAATCAGACTGATTGAAATATACTTTTTCTCTATTACAATTTAATGCTCTTTCAAACGCCGGTTAAATGAAATTTCTATCATTTATAGATATCGAGTTATTTCAGTTTTAGTGAATCGTGTTTTCTGGTTTTAAAAAATATCAAAAAATGGCCCACCCTAATATCTCTACAACCAGATATTTTTGAGAAAAATCCCGGTAATGTGGCTAATCTAACCTTATTTTATGGCCGTATGCAAAATTTGAGTCAAATCGGAGAGATGAAATTCGTGAACTGCGTTGATTTGAAAAAGAAAGCTCCATTTAAGTACATCATACTTACTGTAAATGACAATAGTCCAACTCGTTATTTTTGAAGAGCCATAATTTGGATATTTGTTCATGTTTAAATTAAAAATTGTTTTAAAGACGTTAAATAATGAATTTTGTTCAACTGCTTTTTTCTCTTCGATACTAGGATAATTTTTTGATTCATCTGGTTTATATCTAAAATGTTAGTGTGAATCTATTATTCATATAAGATAGCTTTTTTTGGAGGGAATTAAAAAGTGCGTACCAACTCCATCCATAAAAAACAAATTAAAGAAATGTTACCAGAATTAGATAATATTTTCCTTTTGTTTTTGTAAAAAATGTCCTTTACCTTAATATTAAAACACAAACCGCCACTACCGTATAAGCCATCAAAGTTCCAATGGACATCATATCTATTAACTGTTCCAGATTAAACAGGGCCGCCATAACACCTAAAAAAAGAAAAACATAATTGTGTGCAAAATTCAGCGAAAAAAGATTGAAGCGTTTTGCACATCGTCGCGTTGGAATAATAAAGCTATATCTGTTACAAAAGTAGTTTTGAGATACAGCGATTTAAAGATTTAAATTGCTTTCTTTTAATCATTTTTATACCTAAAGCCATATAACTTTCATGAAAGCTACTAACAATGTGCCTGCATTATTCTTATTTAACAAGTTTTTAACTTATACGATCCATAATATTAATTTTTATTATTAATAAATGTGATGTTTTTTAACTAAGTGCATTTTGAATCAGAATAATAAAGCTGTAACTGAAAATAAATGTTTTAAGCCAAATATATTTTACGGCGATCGACTTATACATAAAAGACTATGTTTATTTAACTAACTAGGCCCTTCTGAACTCAAAAATGTTATGCTACCAATATTATCTGTTTTAATTATCTAAACATTCGATTTTAAGTAACAGCGTAATTTCGATTGGAATAATAAAGTAGTAACTGGCGAATATTGGTTTTATGCCAAATACCTTCTGCGGTGAGGGACTCGTATATGAAAATTAATGTTTTTTAGACTAATTTGACCCTGAATACAAAAATAATAACCACTGTTTGAAAAAATGCATAGTAACTTTCCCCAAGGAAGGCCTTGCGTTGGTAAAAAAATTTGAAAATGTTTTATTTTAAAAAATTTTACGTTTCTCGAAGTTTTATATGCAAAAAAGATGATTTCCTTACAAAAAATATGTATGTCTGTCCGTCTGTCTGTCCGAGAAGATTATTTTGGTTAAAATCGGGGTGGGTAAAAGGCTAAAATGGGGTAAACAAGTCTTTTCATAAATATTTGTTTTCCATTTATTTTTCGTTTTTCGAAAAAGAAACTTTTTGAAAAAAAAAATTAAAACAATTTTTTTTAATTTTTTTTTAATTGTTTTATTTTTAAAAAAATAATTAACCTAGACCTACAGGGGAAATTATTATTTAGTTGGCAGCAGTAGTTTACACTGAGTTTGCAGATACAGTTTTATAAACAAGCCAGCAGATACAACTTTATTACATTTGTATCTCGCTTAATATACGTCTGAAGTACATAATATTTTTACACGGGATAAAGTTGATAATACCGACAAAAAAAAATTCTAATAGCTCATTTTTTTCAAAAAATGCAGTTACAGCTTTATTATTCTGGTGCGACGACATATTTAACCTGGCACTGCTAATAATAAAGTTAGCAATTATTGCTCTTATAATGCCAAGCCTCATTTAAAGGTCGCTCGCCCCATAACTTTTTTAAGACCATATTTTGAAATATATCATCTGACGTATTTTTTTACTTCCGGTTTAACCGGAAACGACCCCTATTTTTGATTTTTAAATGGAATACCTTGTATATTTTCACATATTTGGATTCTCCATTAAAGCCTGGGTACCTATTATCCTGTTTTTGTCAAATTTTGACAGCGTTTGTCATTATTTAAATAAAATTTTGTTTCAGATTTTTTATCTGGAAAGTCACTAAATCTATTCATGTTGGATCACATATTGGTAGAAAAATATAAATTATTAAAACAAAATACTTACTTTTAATTTTACAGAAAAACTAAACTGGGAAACCACATTTTTTGATTTAATTCAAATTTTTACTTTATGACGTCTATGGCTCGTCAATATCACTAGAAAGATTATTTATTTTCATAATTTCTTTAAAATAAGTTTTTAAAATAATATACGCGTTGCACGCCCTGATTCTAGTTCCTTTGATGATTCCGAAAAACAAGCCGCATAAGACACATAAGCGTGCGATCGTATTATTGTTTTTCTACACATTTCTTTTATTTTGAAGAGATTATAAAAATTAATATTAACTTTTTGATTTTAGATAAAAAAATAATCTTTGTATCAATATCGACGTAATTATGCAAAAATTCGAGTAAAAGCAAAAAATGTGTTTTTCCAAGTTTAGTTTTCGTGTAAAATTAAACCTAAGTTTTAAAAAATCGTAATTTTCTACTAATATCACTGCTCTACAAAAAAATATTTTTAAAATTTGCCGGGAAGCTTTTAGTTACATCTGCCTATATTTGATGCGCTGGTTTCGAAACCTTTTTTCGTTTTTATCAATCAGTTCGTTTTTTTGAGATATAGCGCTCAGTGTTTGTTTTGCCTATAGTTGTAGTAAAAAAAATGTAGTTCTAATTATTCGATTCTCTATTAGTGAGGCTCTAAGCCAAAAAAAAGCGGGTTTAAAATATCTTTATTCGTTTGTTTTTAATAGACTTCTAAATTCAAAAAATTTGTTTTTTTCGCATTTTTTCGATGTATTTTGATAAAAAATTTATATAAATACTAAAGATACGACTTCAATTTTTATACGCAATACTAACACAAATATGCAGTTTATAAAAATAAAAAAAAAAGTTCTAGATTTAACCCAGTGGTGGAGATTTTACCAGGGGTTATCGAAAAAAAAACACAAAAATTTTGAAATATTAAATTTACTTTTTGGAGAGCAGCACAATAAATTAAATTTATTATGAAAAAAACAAAACGAAAAAATAAAATAATAAACTTTTTCTCCTTGCTTTAAAACATTAAATAAACATTAAATAATTGAAAATATTGTTGTTCTGCTTTCTATAACTCCCCGTAAAATCTCCGTTACTGGATTCAATCTAAAACTTTTTTTATTTTTACAAATTTCACATGTGTGTTAGTGTTGCCTATAAAAATCAGAGCCATATCTTTAGTATTTATATAAAATTTTCATGAAAATAAAGCGAAAAAACAAAAAAAAATGTAATTTTTTAAATTTAGAAGCCTATAAAAAACAAACGAATAAAGATATTTGAAATCCGCTTTTTTTGGCTTAGAGCTCTATTAATAGAGAACCAATTCACCGCAAAAAGAAAATTAATTGAACCTTAATTAATTTTTTACTACAATTATAAGCAAAAAAAACACTGTGGTTATATCTCAAAAAAACGAGCTGATCGAGAAAAACGAATAAAGGTTCCGAAATCAGCGCATGAAATATAGCCAGATGCAACTAAAATGGTGTCGGAAAATTTTTAAGTGTTTGATCCAAAATGAATAGATTGACAAAAGCTGTCAAAATTTGACAAAAACTTAAGATAATACACAGAATTTAATACACTGAGAATTTGTTATCGTATACAGTGATCCCCGGACATGATTAGGTTTTAAAGAAAGGGCATCAGAAACAAACAACGGATCCTGGTAGCACAGTGTATGGACATCATATATCCATTAACAGTTAAATCGCGTTTGCATATCTTTGAAAGTTATTGGTAAAAACTCTTCAGGAGGAATCCCGATCAACAACAACTACTTAAAAGAAAAATTTATATTTATTCTAGTAGTAATTTTCACGCAGATTCTAACAATGATTAAAAAATATTCCTATCTTTTGCCGATTTTGAGAAAAACGCAATAAACCATGATTTTATTACAATTTTTTGACTGGCATAAAAACTCTATTTCAGTGAATATTAAAACGTGACTGGTTTTAAATAACAGCTAAAATAGTTAAGTTTAAGAGTATAATAGCAAATATAAAGAATTTTAATCCTGCTGACCAATGTTTTAACGTTACGGGATACTTTCAGGTGGCCAGTGTATAATATATTCACTCAAAGTAAAAAAGGTCGTATGTTAAATTTTAGTTCATTTTATTTTGGTGCTCAATTGTGGCATTTTAATAAAATGCCACAATTCAATAAGGTCTCTGAATAGAGTGGACATTAAGCTCTACACTGCGTAAAGTGTGAAATTTAATGTGATTTCATTTATGTTTCTTACAATTTAGAATAACAAAGTAAAATTTAAAATACGACCTTTTGCATCTTGAGTGATGATATATTTCAAATTTTGACTTAATTGTCAATGTAACATAGTTAAACTTTTTACTGCAGTAGTTCCAAAACAATTTTAAACTAGATTTTTTTTTTTCGGTTTATAAATAAAATAAATTTAAACTGTGGTTTTAGGGATAGTGAAGATGTTAAACTTGTGTAAGAAATGCTAAATTATTTTTTTAAGGGGTTATGAATTTAATCCTTGCTTGAAGTAAAGTATATTTAGATCTTTAGTTTGAAAAAGTCAAGTTGACGTTTTGGCTTTAAATTTTTACTTTTTAGTATTTATTTACCATAATTTACAATATTAGTTGGAAGGCTTGCTTTTAAGAACACAATTAAAAATACTCAAAAATTATAAGGCCAACGTTTCGCCCTTATTGTTGGGGCTTCTTCAGTGCAAATAAATAAAAAATAATAATAGTGAAATAAAAAACAAGTATAAAATTATAAAATATCAAATACATTAAAATTACAATAAGAAATACTAAAAAATTATAATATATTTGATAAAGAACAAGAAATAGAATTTAAGTAAATAGTTTTCAATAAAAAAAATTTAAATTGTTTTATAATTTTTTATTCTTTTTAGTCGTTATAATACTAATATATTGTTGGCGCCCCCTAGAACAATGGCCTCTTTGTCTATCTTATTTTGCTGACTTAAGCAGTATTCATTTAATATAAATAAAGCTCCGTCTAGATAACCCTCAGAGCTGTATTAGACCTGAGTTAGATCGCACGTATCTTAAATTAGAGTTATCTCAAAACTATCTTAAATCTATCTCAAAGTTATAATCTTATAAGTATTAAATATATATTATTATAAATAATAAACAAGTGTCTAAATCAAGAACATCTAGAACATTTAAACCTTATAGTGAAGAAACTGTGACTATAAATACAAAATAACTGTGAAGTTATAAAATAAGTTTCGGAACCTCTTAATAAAAGGTTGCCCTGGTGTCAGAAGTAAATTAACCTTTTTTTTATGTTGTGTTGATCAAGGAATACAACAATATACCTAACACATGTGTAAGATAAGAATACTTAAGCTGAGCGACCCCAAAAACTTTAATTCCTGGAATCAAAGCAAACTTGCTAAGCGTGCAAAGACTTTAATAATTATCATAGTGTTCACTATAATATCTGTCTTACACTTTAGCAATCCTAAAATTGTTTTAGAACCACTGTAGTTCATATGTTTAACTAAACATTGACAAGAAAGTCAAAATGTGAACGATATAATATACTGGTCAACTTAAAGCACCCTGAGGTGGTAAAAATTGATATAGAAATATTGTCTTTAAAGTAAATAGAATAAAATTTTATTGAATTTGCTATTATACTTTTATACTTCTATATTCTGTCTATTATTTTAGTCTAGTTACGTTTTAATAGTCACTAAAGTAAAGGTATTATACCAGTCCAACAATTGCACTAAAATCGTAGTTTAATGCTTTTTTCTCAAAAATTATAAACGATAGGTAAATTTGCCAAGCGCTGTTAGAATCTACACAAAAAATATTATAAGAATTGATTGTTAGTTTTTCTTTTAAGTAGTTGGTGTTGACCGTGATGCCTCCTGAAGAGTTTTTACCAATATCTTCCGAAGATATGCAAACGCGATTTAACTGATAATGGATATATGATGACAATACCCTATACTACCAAGATCCATTGTTTGTTTCTGATGCCCTTTCTTTAAAACCTAATCATATCCGGGGATCACTGTGCGTAGTAAATACTAAACGTTTTTGCCTATTTGGAACCCCAGGCAACATTTGTTATTAATTACAAGTTGTGACAGTAAAACATAAGGTTGTTCTGTTATGTTTTACTGTAACAACTTGTAATTAATAACAAATGTTGCCTGGGGTTTCAAATAGACAAAAATGTTTAGTATTTACTACGATACCGAATTTTCAGTGTAGAGAATCCAAATATGTAAAAATATACGGGTTGTTACATTTGAAAATTAAAAGTAGGGGTCGTTTCAGGTTAAACCGGAAGTGACAATAAAAATACGTTACATAATATAATATTATAATTCAAAATATGGTCTCATAGACACTCTGTAAAATTTATTTTTTTATCTCTAAGAATAAAAAGATATAGACCCACTTTTGAAAAACACCCGGTATAGTCTGATCTAGTTATAAATATGTTAACTGCTCGAAAAACCGTCTATGTCCAGATTCCGGTCCAGGTATTTAGGAAAGATTGGTCAAATGGATTTTTTTTCTGTTTCTGTTATTCTTTCTGATATAATATTCTGGACCAAACACGGTGCACTTCTGAGGGGTGTTTTCCGAACTTGCGGCGAACTTTAGTTTTTCTTTGTATTCTTGTTATTTATGTAGTAACCAACGATTTAAGACCAAAATTAAAAAAATCTATCGGTTAGTTTTTTTTTGAATTAGTTTTTTTTATAAAAATCTGCACCTGTTTAATTATTTGTCTATATCTCAGCTATTTCTAATTATAATAAAAATATTATTAAAAATAAAATAAAGACTGCTTAATTTTCTACAAAAAAAGTAAGTACCATTTTTTATCTTTTGCCGTTTTGTTACAATACGTGATTAAAGTCTGAAGTAAAACAAAAAAGTATAAATTCATCTTTATATTTATAAAAATTATCTAGGGAGGGTTATTTTACTGTAAAATGTCAAATTACCTTAAAACACATTATTTCTTTTAATTAAGGTGGCTTCTGGCAAAATTTAAAAACTGACGTAAAGATGTTTATTTTTTTATGATAGTTTTCAATGTTAAGATTTAATGTATTTTTGTAAGAAAGAAGTTTTTTAAATAAAAATGAATTTAGATATTCATGAAACTAATGGAAAATTATTGTGCGTTATTTGCTTTACAAAAATCAAAACCATTAAGCCAATTACAAGTACATTATTTTGTAAAAAGTAATTTGGATGTCCGTAAATAATTATTATGTTTTAGTTTTTAAAGTCAAAAAGTGAAAAATTTACTTAATTACTTTTTTTATGCATAGGTAATAAATTATTTATTTATTAATAAATTTATTTATTTAGTGGCAGGTTTTTATACAACAATGTCATGGAGACATTTCGTATCATCATAACCTATTTTTTTTATTAATAACCAAAATAATGTACTTGGACTAGTTGTTTTTGATTATTGTAAAGCAAACAGTGTACAATATTTATTTATTAGTTTCATGATTATCTATATTCATTTTTATTTAAAAAACTACTTTCTTACAAAAATACTATAAATCTTAACATTGAAAACTATCATAAAAAATAATAAAGAAATTTACCTCAGTTTTCAAATTTTGCCATAAGCCACTTGATTAAAAGAAATAATGTGTTTAAAGGTAATTCGACATTTTACAGTAAAATAAGCCTACCTAGATAATTTTTAATAAATATAAAGATGAATTTAAACTTTTTTGTTTTACTTCAAACTTTAATCACGTATTGTGACAAAACGGCAAAAGATATAAAAAAATTGTATTTACTTTTTTTGTAGATTATTAAGCAGTCTTTATTTAATTTTTAATAATATTTTTATTATAATTAGAAATAGCTGAGATATAGCCAAATAATTAAATAGGTGCAGATTTTTATAAAAAAAAATCTTAATTAAAAAAAAACTAACAGATAGATTTTATTAATTTTGCTCTTGAATCGTTGGTTACTGCATAAATAACAAGAATATAAAGAAAAACTAAATTTCGCTTCAAGTTCGGAAAACACCCCTCAGAAGTGCACCGTGCAAAGCGATAATCAAAAATCAGCCAATTTTGCGGCAAAAATTTTGCCCCATAACCTTAATCCACTCCTCGATAAAACATTGATCAAATATGGAAGTAGTACTTCGATGAAATATTTTTATCAAAACGTGTTGGTCAAATATTAAAATTCAAATGCAATTATTGGTCAATGCCATGGAGTTCAGATCTCGGGCATGCTGGGTTTTCTGAAAATATTTACCTGAAAAAAGTCCTGACAATATCGTGGCAATCAAAGGAGTATGTGTTTTAGGATGAATCTTGGACATTTTTTTGAAAATTAAACCGTCATTTGACATGGCATATATGACACGTGGCAAGGGGAACATGGCTCCTAACATGCTGGTGCAAAGGGCAAAAACGGCACCAGAATTCACAATCCATTTGAACAGGGGCCAGCCCACTTGATCGTAAACGTATGGAAGTGGGGCATCTTTGTCCTAAAAAGATAAATAAACTATTGTTTCTAATCAAAATCTCTTAATAATATTACTATATTGTTATATATTTCTATTATTGCAAGTTATATTAATTCATTACCCTGTTGAAAATGACAGCCAGTCCAAATCAGACAAATTTTGTCTGATTTTGTCCGGTTAGTGCAATAGTTTTATCCGCGAATGGCTGTCATTTTCAACAGGAAATCTTGGTTTTGTAGTAACGGGGTAATAAATCTAGTTAATATTAAAACTAGAAAACTTCAAGAGAACCTTAATAAAAAAATCATTAAAATAAAATCTTGTTAAAATTAACATATGTTACCTGATCGTAATAAGGCCACATCATGGTCAAAACCGTGGAGACTCCAAAATACGATAAGAATATGATGGCCAAAGAAAAAACGATGGCCCAGGGTATATGCTTCTGTGGATTTTTCGCTTCTTCTCCTGTTGTAGCCACACAGTCGAACCCTACGAATCCGTAGAAGCATTTTGCAGCCCCTGCCATCACTCCTGCCCAGCCGAAGGGCATGAATCCACCTTCGCCGGCACCTTCTGGTACCTTTTCCTTTGGAAGGCTCCAGTTTTTAACATCAGCTAAAAGGAAAATATTGTTTGACGGAAAGACACTTTTCGTCGAGTTTTGTACACTATTCTTCCTACGGTTAATTAACTTTAATAACACAGCAACACAAAAAAAATACTCTTAACCAGGCTCTTCTTTCCAAACCCTTTTTTATATTGGGATTGTGACTTAATAAACTTTGCCGATGACACTAATATGTTAATGAAAGCAAAAAGGTTTGAGGAGTTATTAGCGCTGCTCGAAATATCCGTAAGAAACATGTTACAGTGGTTATTGAAAAATAAGTTACTCTTAAACAAGGAAAAATCTAATATCGTCAAGTTTAAAACCTCACGTTCGAACTTTGTAACCCCAGAAATATTGCCATTTGAAAATTCATATCTAAAGACGAAGAATACTACAAAATTTTTGGGTCTACATCTAGACCAACATTTAAGCTGGAATTTACACCTAGAAGAGTTAATTAAAAAATTAAACTCTGTCCAATACTCTTTGCGAGTTCTTAAACCATATGTTAATTTTGAAACTATAAAAACAGTTTACTTTTCAAATTTTCAGTCTATTTTAAAATATGGCATTGTTTTTTGGGGTCAGAGTACGAACGTAGATGACGTATTTAAGGTTCAAAAGCGGACACTTCGCACAATTTTAAATTTAGGTTACAATGGATCTTGTCGAGGTTATTTTAGAGGTAATGGATTACTGACATTGACTGGTTTGTATATCTATGAGCTTCTGATGTTTTCCTTTAAGAATAGGCATTTATTTCAACATCTGAGGCCCTCTAGCAGTAGAAACCTTAATTTTAATATACCACGACATAGGTTGGCACAATTTGAAAAAGGTTGTCTATTCTCCTGTGTATCTGTGTTTAATAAACTACCAGACAATATAAAGTCAATTTTAAATTTAAGAGCCTTTAAAAGGCAGATTTTAGATCTTTAATCTTTTAATCTTAACTAGATTTTAATTAATATAGAGCCATATTCAATGGCAGAATATTTAAATTATATTATCACAAACTAATGTGTATTCTTTTTATTCTTTTTATTTTGACTAGTTTCGTTTTCATGTTGGTTGTACTATATTTATTGTATGATTGATATAATCTATGAAATAAAGATATTTATTTATTTATTTATTATTTATTATTATTTATTATTACTTTTCTTACGTATTGTTGTGTGCTAAAACCGAATTTAACAGTGAAAAAGGTCGCTGACTCCATAACTATTTTACAAAACTGCTAATAAGAATACTGGACGAGCTAACTCGAGATCTTTAAAGTTCTCTAGCATGTAAACTATTAAATTTTGGGATTTGTGCCCAAAGACACTTTTGAAAGTGAAAAACTATAACATCCAGAATTCAGCCAATCTGACTGAAACCACTTTTACATAAGAAGGGAGCGAGGTACTTTAGGAATCAGCCAGATTTTTCATAGTCATATCCGTTTTAATCGTATAATAATATAACCTGGTTAATAGTAATTGAACCTAATTTTTTTGTGGGCCGGTGTAATTTATTATAACATATTTTTAAGTATGTTATGTTTTTTTTTTAAAAGTTAATTGTTTAAAGCTGTAGTGTATTATACACTGTGTATAGGGCCTCTTTAAGCGTATTGTATTATACACTACGTAAAGGACATCTTAAGGCCTATCCAGAAGCTTGCATAAGAACATAAAACAAGAATGCGATGCCGTGATTGGATTACAAGATACATGGCGACACATCAAGCCAATTCTTATGCGAGCCTATGGGCACTTAAACTAAGGTATTACCTTTTATGGATCCTGTGACAATTACTAGTCCCACAGTACTTAAATTTAAAACTGTAAATAAGTTGTTTAGCATTGTTGATTCTTTAACTCCAGCAGCTAGTAAAACTAAAAATAACAAAAAAAAAGTTGGAGCATAGTACAGTGTTGATATTCTGGATGTTTCCAATCTTAGAAAATCAACCCTTATATCACGCCCCGACCTCATATTATGTCTATGCACCTCGTCGTGAGTGAACGGCCCTGACCATTTGTAGGAGCTATGGGCAAAAATATATAAAAACTGATCAAAATTTCGCATTCTAAATTATATTTAGTGATTATTTCTATCTTCGTTTTTATTTTATCATAGAATTTTTATGCCTATTTATTCTTATATAGTGAGGGTATATGCTCATAAAATATTTCGAACGGCCCTGTCCATTTGTGAAAGCTATAGTCAAAAAATATTTAAAAATTGAGCGAAATTTCTCATTTTTATGTGATTTATGTGATTTCCTTTTGGTCCCATTCAAGGTTCAATTTTGATAAACTTTTATGATAACGCAGTCAAAGGATGTGTAAAAAATTGTATGACACCCTGTATAATATAAATATATAAAAAGTTATCAATAATGATAAATGAAAGTAAAATTGATTAAATAATACCGAATAATACACTACCTCGATTTTCTGCCATTTATTCAAAACAGTTGTAAATAAATTTTGGAAAGGAATTTCTCATGTAAAAAATGCTGTTGATAAAGTAGATAAATCAATTTGATATGGTCAAGATTCAATAATCTAATATGCAAGACTGTAATAAACATTTATTGCATTATTGTAAAATAGTTTTACCCTATTGTTATTATCACAGTATTACATAATACATCATCAATTATGAGAAAAATTAGTAAAGAACGATGCCAAATACCGAGCCAAATACCTTATGGTCCGTTATCACCTGACACCATCGACCCAGGGGCGTAGTTTTAGACTTTTTTGCAAATAATAATATTATAATAATTTATATAATTATTATACAATAAAATTCTTCTTATGTTTTTTTTTACAGTAAAGTTTTTTTTTTGATTAAAAAAAAAACGAAGAAGCCCCAGCGCCGCAGGCGATCAGGCGATTTTTTTTTATTTTGAGGGTCTATTTAATTTTAAAAGTTTTATAAAAATAAATAGGGGGAACTATAGCGCCGCAGGCGAAAAGGTTTACGAATTTCATGCTTAGATTCTAAAATCTAAAAAAAAAACGTAAGAAAGCCCGCGCGGCGCGCTATGTGGCCAGACGGAAAAAAAGGCAATTATTTTAGCTGTTAATACAAAGCAAAAAAGTTATTTATTGCTAAAATTTCATAATTTTTTTAAAAATTTATCCCCGGCCCCCTAAAATCCCCTATTTAGGGCATCTTTTTAAATGCATTTCCAGGCAAGCTAAAACTTTTAAATTTGGTGTACATATAGGGGATTCCGCATATACCCCAAAAAAATTATAAAAAATTACCCCAACCC
Source organism: Brachypterus glaber (assembly GCA_958510825.1). NCBI lineage: Eukaryota > Metazoa > Arthropoda > Insecta > Coleoptera > Kateretidae > Brachypterus > Brachypterus glaber. Next base: position 100,285,356 of record OY294044.1, read on the forward strand.
TCCAAATTAGGTGTTTTGTTTTTAATACACTTCCAGAAAAGCTAGAAATTTGAAATTTGGCACACACATAGGGAATTTCGCATATAGCAAAAAAAAATTAAATAAAATTAACCCTCTGCCCCCGAATTCCTCCAATTAGGTTCTTTTATTAAATACACTTTCAGAAAAGTTAAAAATTTGTACGCACTAAAGAGATTTTGCATAGATCCTAAACAGATATGAAAATATGTATTTTTTATTTTTTTATTTCTATACAAAAAAACATGTTTGGGAGTAGTCACTATTCTTGTATAGCCTGACAAATAGCGTCTAACTTTGATTTTCATGCATCGTTCCTAAAAATATTATGTAAGTACCATGTAAATTAAATTAAATGTATAAAAATGGTCAATAATGATGAAGAAAAGTCTAAAGAATATAATGTCATAGTTTTCTGCCCTAAATCACAAAACTAAAAATCGACTTTTGGTACGCAAAACACCCTCCCGGACACATAGTGCGGCGTGGGAAAAAAACAAATTTAATTGGTAAATTTTACAAATTAGAGGTGTATTTTGTAATAGTTTTACAATTTAAAATTTCACAAAAATGCAAAGAATCTGTAGCACCGCAGACGAAAATGTTACAAATTTGATGGTCTGTTGAAAATGCTTATGAACTTTACAACTTCGTCTTCGTCTTCTAGCGACCTTGGAGAGAAAAAAGTATTGTTATGGTGAAAACAAAAAATTTCCAGATTTTGATGTATTTATCCGAAAGCTTTTTTCCAGACGACATTTGTTAAATTTGGCTTTATCAGTTGGTAAACTTTGGTACCGCCCGGTTAGGGGGGGTGCGTCACCTAACCATGTCCGCGTCGGTACGCCCCTGTTTTTTGCGTTGATAGCGAAATGTTCTTTGCACACGATCACCCTGTCTCCTTAAAAATGAATGTACCCCCATGCCCCACTGTTCACATTTTAAAATTGTGATAAATTTAGATTGATCAATCCATAACGGATTAAATCCAAATTAGTTTTTTGTAGAACATCCAAATGGCTTAAAGTAAATTCACTAAAATTAGGTTATTATAACTTCTTAAAAATTTTATCACTGTTGCCAATAATACATAAAAGGGATAGGGAGTATCTTTCCCATAAAATTTTAAATTATATAAATATGTTATGGAAATTATGGAAATTCATACCTGTTAGTAATATTACCAAGAAAAATGCTAGAATATCAGGATATTCTGATAAATAGTCTATATTCATCGGCATCCATTCCACAAATGTATTTCTGATTTTGTTGTCCACTAGAGCATCGATATAGTTACTCAAGCCTCTTGCGACACTAGCTGTACCTAAAAAATTATATAAATGAAAGATATACTTGTGAAAGTTAGGATCACTTCATCTGGGCTTTCTTTGTTCTTTGGTTCTTGTTCCTCCTGCTGCTTAATTAGAAAATAGCCTTTGACCAAGGGTGCTCCGAAGAAGTCCAACTGTACCCCTCAATTTCCCCAACTTTCTACCATATTGAAAATGACGGGTCTGCGCGGGTATAAATGTTGCATAGACCGGACTTGAGCGGGTGAATTTCATCCGCTCAAGTCCGATTTATGCACCATTTATACCCGCCCAGCCCGTCATTTTCAGCAGGGTACCAATTTACCGAAAATTACCACTCATTTTACCAACTGAACAGTAGATTTTCCTAACTCGGGCAGACTTATCTTTCTCTTTCTTAGATAAAAGTAAATTTTTATGTGCTTAATTTTATTAATAACTCCTGGTATAGTATCAACAATAAACTGGTGTCATGGAAATATTTACCAAGAATTTGACATGACATTTAATTAATAATCAAAAATATATCAAGAGGATAATACGAGGGCATATCAAAAAATGATATACATATTTCTTTTATTAAAAATAGTTAAGTAAATATAAGGCACAAAACGAACATACAAGAATCAATATAATGCATTCCTGCAACTTACAAATCACAAATCAAGTAATTCAGTTTTTAAATATTGGCGCTTAGGACCTTTGCCTATTAGAATTAGTTAGTATTTATAAAGCTAAAAGTAACACCTTATAACTTTTTTTAATATCTGCAATGGTTAAAAAATTAGGAACAAATTAATTAAGTAAATTTTGACAGCCTTTAAGTAGAAAACAAATGAGCGCAGAAAAATAAGATATGAAAGTGAACTATTCTGATTTAAAGATCTTTAAATATCATAAATAAAAAATCGTTTACCATGGGGAAAAATAAAGAGGTCGCCACAGGGCCAACGAGTATTATTATGAAAGCGTCATTCGGTATACAACTTAAGTTGTAGTACAATTGTAGTACAGGTGACTCATCTGAGGTGAGACTCGAAGACGAGGTTTTTGATTTTTTTTATATCCCTTACCATTTTCGAGAAAAATAACGAGGGCAGGAATTCTGGATCACCCTGTACGTATCATTTGTTAATTTTTGACATCTTAGTAATTTTCTTAGAAAACAAAATAATGTATTATTTAATTATTAACCAACGTGAAGCTACAAAACTAGGCAAATAATTTTTTTCAATAAAACTAATTTTTTTAATGGTCATGTACCATTAAATCACTTCTTTTTTCTTTTAAGTCTGATACCAATATACTGTAATAACTGTATTTTAATCAAAATTTTTGGGCAAAAAAGTTTATTAAAACATGACATGTTCTGTCAAAAATTGACAAATAATACATGGTTGTGCTCAGAATTTAATTCCTAATCAAAATATGTAAAAATATATAGGGTATTCCATTAAAAAATCAACAGTTGATGCCATTTCCGGCGAAACCGAAAGTGAAGCAAAAAAAAAATAAATCCGGCATTTTATAGCCAATATAAACTCCGCGCATTATCTATCTGAGTTGATGGTCATTTGTTTCTTGTTATTTGGTTGGCAGAATATATTTAGTTCCTTATATAAGGTTTTGATCTTGTTTAAAATTTATTGTCAATCAAGACATTATTTTGACATTTATAAAAAAATCCAAATAATTTGCTTTAGCAAGAAGAAATAACAAGAAAAGTGCATAAAAAGAAAACTAAAGCATCAATCTATAAACATTTTGTTTAAATGAAGTAATATAATGCAGTGCTCTATAAATTTTTGAAGTAAACACTATACGAGGGGCGTTTCACCTTTACAATACATGTACGTTTTCATCGACAGTACTTTACATTACATTGACATTACCTTACATTACTTACAATACTGTACATTACCGTACATTACTTACATTATTCTACAGTACCTGACATTAATTGACACTACGACAGTACCTACATTATTTACATTATTTTTATTAATGCGCATGCTCTCCTACAGTATTTACATTATTTCGTCTGCTCAGATCGCTCAAAGACTACGTGACACCTATAAAATTTCGGCAGTGTTGTTTACTCCTGGTGGTTTTAAGTAAATTGTTCAGTTTAACCACGAATTTAACATTTAATTTTTGTTCTTAAAAAGTTTTTTTTTAATCATTTAAATAATAACTAACAACTGTTATGCCTGTATTATTTTTAATAATTTTTGTGTACCTGATGTATAATGAAAAGTACGGAATTTAATAAGTTTTTATCAAGTTTTTCTTTATGTAGCAGGGCCGTAAATTGTGAGGGGTGAGGGGAAGCTTAGCCTCCCTGGCCTTGGTTTAAGCCCCCCTGGAGACGTATTCTTCAAAACCGGGGAGTAGAACGAACCTCAGACTAAAAAAAAAGGTCCCACCCTTTCTAAAAAAAAAAAAAAATACACCTTCTGGTTAAGTTATTTATATTTTTTTTAAGGTTTTTTTACTTTTATATTTTTATATATCTATGAAGTTTACAACAACAACAGATTAAAAATTTATAATTTTATTATTTTTAACCCATGAAATGTGTTTTATATTTTGAATCCACGAAATATGCAAGTTTGTTGAAAAACCCAACTTTTCTATTTTTAATACATGAAATTTACCACTTTTTTCCCAAAATTAATAATGTATTATTTTATTATATTTATCCCATGAAAAAAAAATGCAACTTTTATATTTTTAATCCATGAAATATGCAATTTTTTTTATTCTAAGGTTTAAAAATCCCAACTATTATATTTTTAAGCCATAAAATTTAAAACTTTTTTTCCCAAAATTAAAAATTTATTTATTTATTTTTTTAACCCATGAAATATGCAACTTTTATGTTTTTAATCCATGAAATATGCAACTTTTTTGATGTCAAGATAGGTGAGGGGGAGGCTATTTTATATGACACAATGGTGACAGGGGGGGGGCAAGGGGGGATATTTTTTTTCAAATAGAAAGGAAATTTGTGTGATATGTCATTTTAAAGCATATAAAATTCTTTATTTAACCAAATATTTTTTTTATTTTTTGGGAGCAATTTTTGTGGTTTTAAAATAGGTTTAAAAATGGGAAATTTTGTTAAAATTCTAATTTTAAATGATATTAATAAAATGTTATAAAAAAAAAACAAAAAATCGCATTTTTTAGTAAATAAATTTAAAAAAATAAAACCTACAAAAACCTGGACGTTTTATATCCAAAAAATATGATTTCCGTAAAAAAAAATTCTGTCTCTCAGTCGGTCTGTCGGTCTGTGTGTCCGGGAAGTTTGTGACCACGATAACTCAAGAACGCTCTGGGCTAAAGACTTTAAATTTGGACCATAGATAGGTTGATTACACTAGTTTACAAGGGTTTTATGCGAACTTTATTTTAATGTTTTCTTACATATTTGTTGATGCTGAATCCAAATCCGTAAAAGAAAAAAAATCGTTGGTTCAGATTCCGAGATAACCTAAAGATTTTATAAGGGGAAAGTTAGAGAAATAATATATTTTCGTTTATCTCCACCCTTGTATTGCTTTTTTTACGCTTCTTGACGTTTTATATTTTGATCACAGTTTGCTAGCAAGCTAAGCATGCTTAACCAGAGTTCTAGGCTGGGATTGTTTTTGGAAAAATCAGATGGGGTAATGTATTGTATGTATGTAATGGGGTATTTTTTTCAACAAAAAAAAATATAATATATATTTTATTATATAAAAATATAATATACAGCCCGTTTGAAATCAAAGATCGACTCTGACGTGTTTTTTTTATAAAACACAGCGTATCGCATCCCACTACAATCACGTCAGACTTGTTCTAATCGTTCTGTCTTTGTTTTCTCTGTCTTGTATAATCTCAAACGGGCTATATATTATATTATATATTTTTTTAGTTTTTTGGTTTAAATAAACCTAGGCCTAACGGGAAAAGTATTATTTTGTTGACAGCAGTATTAATATTTTTTTAATTAGCTGATAAAAGTTGGTAAATAGGTGTTTTGGGACTCTTTGCAGGCAGATTTTTTTTATATTAAATTTTTTATCAGGTTAATTAAAAAATATGTTCCCCTATAAAAAATTTTTTTTTCTTGGCGAATTTGGATTCCTCATCAAAAGTTATGTTAGAAAACATGTAAAGTTGGGCATAAAAAAAGTTGAAATTTGTAAACTAGTGTTATCCAAAGTTTTAGGCTGAAATTGTTTTAGGTAAAAATGGGGTTGGGGTACGGGGGTAAAATATATATACGGGCCTATAGGGGAAAGTAATATTTTGTTGGCAGCAGTATTTTTTACGTGTTACAAATTTTAATTTAATAATTTTATTTTTTTTTATTTTTCGTTTTTCAAAAGAAGAATTAAAAAAAAGTATTTTTTTTTGTTTTAATTTTTTTTTTATTTGGGAAAATTATACAATATACTGTGAATGATATATAATGGAATGCGTAGCATTACATATCTTCACGGCTTGTTTATTAATATATTTTTATACATATATTAACCTAAATTTATGTTAATCTTAACCTAACATCCTACATTACCTCGTACCAGTGGCGGACTGGCCGTAGGGCAGGGTCGTCAAAAGCCGACCGGGCCCAGTGCTAAACGGGCCCCCACACGGCCATTTGGTCTATTTTGGCTATACCGGGCCCTCGATTTTCCAATTTTTAATGGGTTTTGAGCCGTTTACAGGCTTTTTTAATATTTTTCCGACCGTGCTGTAAGAAAAAAAGTCCGCGTCTGCCTCCTACATTACCCTAGAGTACTTTACATTAAGTGGAAACTACTTACATTACCAACATTATTTCGACAGTATTATACAGTACTACATTTTTCTACATTATTTACATTATTTCGACATTACCATACAGTACTACATTTTTCTTACATTATTTACATTATTCGTACAATATTGTAAATAATGTACATTATTTACAATACATGTACAAAAATAGGTCAGTGAAACGCCCCTCGACACTATAACAGAGAATTTTTTGGTTAAAATAATACTGGTCCGTAATTTTATTCAGGTAATGTTAAATTTAAGTTTATAATAGCACTTTATGAATAAAAACTTACTTTTATTATAATTTTGAACAAAGTTTTACTTTTTAAACAGATTTTGTTAATATTTTTAAGACGTAAAATGACAGTCAATTTAACCTAAATGTTAAAAGCACAATGGCTACAAAAATATTACTAAAAGTCATTTTTAAACCAGTAATCATAGCTTCCTTGATCCAATTTGTTACGCAGATAGATAATGCGCCGAGTATATCTAAAGTTTTGTTTTTGTCAAATGAAAATTAATCCTGATTATAAAACTCACCCGGTATAGTACACAAATAACACCGGTACAAAAAAAAATCTAGAGTGCGGCAGAGCAGACTAGTAAATTCTTACGTATTTTGGGTAGCTGAATCTGAATCCGAGGTAAGAATTTAATAGTTTAAAATGGCGAATCCAATATGGCGGATTAGATTTTTTAAAGTTGCTTGGATTTGGTTGAAACTTGGTACTTTGTGGTTTTTGGGGTCGCTGATTACGAATCTGGTGCCAGGTCTCCAAAATTCAAAATAGCGTATCCAATATGTCAGATTAAATTTTCCGAGAAACTTTAAAAAATCTTAAAATATTTTTAATTTTTTTTTTTCAAAAATGCGTATCTTATTTTGTAAATTATGCTCTAAGATGAAAATTTACTCTAAGATGAAAATTTACTTAAAGAAGCACATATCGTCTTGTAAATTTCAGAACGTCGTATCTCAAAAAAGACAACTTTACAGGAATGAGAAATAACTCTTTCTCGCATTATTCATAGGTTAAAAATGTACTTTTTTAGTATAAACTAAATTAATAAATTTTTTTAAGATACGAGCTTTAAAACATTTAAACTTCAAAAAGTTTTATAACATGCGCATAAGATGTCAAAAAAGCGTCGCCAAAAGTGCGTTCCAAAATAGTCAGTTAACTAGATTTAAGAGATACGAGGTTTAAAAATTTATTAATTTAGTATCATCTAAGATACGACGTTATTTTGATAATATTTTTGTTATTTAAAAAAAATAGCAAGTGAAACTTATTTTTTAGATGTAAATTAATCATATAAAGCGTTTAAGTCCAAAATCTCAAAATTGAAAAAAATTGAGATACGACGTCCTGAAAGGACATGGCACAATTTATAGGGAATTTTGGCCCTCGGTGAAATTCGCTAAATTTTTTATATGTTTTAATTTATGCTTTTTAAAAAGGAATTAGGAACGTTTCAAGCACTTTGTATGTACAGTTTTTTTTCTATAACGAAAATAAAAAAATATTTTTGCCCCAAACTCCTCATAAAAATAAGTTTAATTAGCTTAATGATTAAGAAAAAAGCTTGATTGGTATAAGTCAAACTGATGTCTGTCAATTTTTTTATATATTATTAGTAATATAAAATTAATTTAGCATGGCTTTTAGAGCCTTTTTTCAAGTATATGCAACCGTCAAGGTGGTCAACAGCAGATGCCCCGAATGGGAGGAAATGAAAACATTTTATTTATTTTTTTATGAAAATGTCCTAATGTAATACTGTGAAAAAGAATTGAATCAAGGACACATGTCTTTTGATAAGTACAACACCATATTCTCTTATTTTAAGGCTAACATCTTAAATGAAGAGCGCGGATTTCCATTCAAAGACCCGCGCCAGTTATTAGGTTCATAAGAAATGCTAGTCCAAAAATAAGAGAATTTGGCTTAAAATATAATCGAAAGATGCATTTTCTTGATTCATGGATCCTTTTTTTTAGTGTTCATATTTTAAATCATATCGAGATCGAGGGCTTCATAGCAAAGGGTCATATCTGCTACATGTTAACACGGTTGATACAGCCCTGTTATGAAGCCCTCGGTATGATAGTTATATTGGATAATTTATTCTATGCAAAAACACAGTATTTCACTTTCAACTTAGTTTTTCTGTTCTGTTTTACTTCTTATTTTATTATTTTATTAAGTTCTGGAGTTTTAACATGGGTTCCAGTACATTATATTACAAAAACACATAATCAATTTCTTCTATGTAGAATTTTGGAAATAATTGTTTTTTTTTTTGCCGTACAAAAAATAAGGGATACACTTTCGGCATTAAAATCGCTTATTATTTTACAAACGATTCCCTTAAAACGTATTTCTATTCTGCTTTTCTTCTTATTTCATTCTTTAGTTCAATTTTATATACGTTTGGACTTTTTACCAGGTTAGCAAATAACTTATTTCACGTATTTCACTAATTTAGTCCTTAAGAAGTATTTCTGTTGCACTTTTCTTCATCTTATTTAATTATTCTGTCCAATTTCAATATGTATTTCATTACTTTTTCCCAATAAAACTGACAATTTAGTCTAAAAAACTTCAAAAATACGTCAGAATATCCTTCACTGACAAGTTGTCAAACGAAAATGCCTACTAGAAAAATATTTTTATGAGGAGTGTAGGGCAAAAATATTTTTTTATTTTACTTATAGAAAAAAAACTGTACATACAAAGTGCTTGAAACGTTCCTAATTCCTTTTAAAAAAGTATAAACTAAAACATATAAAAAATTTAGCGAATTTCACCGAGGGCCAAAATTCCCTATAAATTGTGCCATGTCCTTTACAAGACGATATCCAATTTTGTTAATTAGATGTGCGCTGCTTACCATTAAAAAATATCTTGCATAATATGTGACAGACATTAGATAGATTTGCAAAATATAAAAAATATATAACCAATTAATATTAATTACATAATTTCTTTATTTAAATTGTAAATCGCTGGCTTGGAGTTAAAAGGTTACAACTTACAATTAACAATTAATAAATTATAAAGAACTTTCACTTTCGGGTTTAGACCGTGTTAATGGATTTTCACTTTCCGACGTTTCGTCTCTTACTACTAGAGACATCTTCAGGGATTAATCTTGTGTCAACTTGTGTCACTATTTATGACGAGTTGTGGTTATTCACCCGTGACGAGGTTTTTCCTATCAAAGACTTCCATATTGCAGGTAAGTGGTAACCAGTGTCCCGATTGATATTGTTAGGATGCTTGATGATTTCTATCGATTCCCGTATCTTCCTTGGCATTTTTCTGTTTTCTGTTAATATTTGTTTTGTTTCAGACAAATTGATTTTATGACCTGTTTCATGTACATGTTCGGCTACTGCCGATAAGTAAATTTGTTTCTTTCTTATATTGCGCTCGTGCTCTTGAAGTCTTGTAGAAATTTTTCTCTTAGTTTCACCTATGTAAACCGTACCACAGGAGCAGGGTATTTTATATACGCCTTCTGAACTCAGGGGTATTTTGTCTTTTGTTGAAGTCAAATATTGACCTAATTTTTGGTTGGACCGAAATATAGGCTTTCTCGTCATAAATAGTGACACAAGTTGATTCGAAACTTAGTTTCAGATTAATCCCTGAAGATGTCTCTAGTAGTAAGAGACGAAACGTCGGAAAGTGAAAATCCATTAACACGGTCTAAACCCGAAAGTGAAAGTTCTTTATATCTTAATGGCCGTGAAAGCTTAAAATCTAAAATTAATAAATTGATGTAAGCGATCACCTCTCGGCTCACGTTCTAATCAGGATTAGCTCAAAAATCTGTTGGCGTTTCATTGCCAAATCTGATTACACAGTACAAAAAAACTTCCGGCATCGGACCAGTTTTTTTAAGTAAATTTTGGGTCGTAGATTTTAAATCTGTAATAAGATATTTCAGGTGTTTTCGTAAAACTTTGGCATTGGAGTAAGCGTTTAAACGCTTTTTAGCATAAACCAAAGTTTTTTAGATAATTTTTAAGATACAAAAGCAAAAAGCAAGTACGAGTAAGCTATACTAGCAGAATATTTCTGGGCTCTTAAACATGGCACAGGCGTAACTCAGTAAATCGGGGCCGTAACTACACCTTTTTAAGTTGTAAATAGGAAAGTGTAAATTGATATTCAAAATTTCAAATTAAATTTCAGAATATATAAATTGAAATTCAGATTTTTAAAATAAATTTCAGAAACTATAAATGGAAATTCAGATTTGTTAAATATATTTCATAAATATATTTAAAAATCTGAATTTTAGTTTATGGAGTCTGAAATATAAGTTAAAAAGCTGAATAACAAATTACGCAGTCTGAAATGAATATCACACTTTCTGATTTACAACTTGAAAAGGTGTAGTCACCTACCTTTGGTAGCCAATTTTTTTTTACCTCAAAAATTTTTAACCGTATTTTTTTTGACATTAACTCAATAAAATATTAATCTTTAATTAAAAATACTTTAAAAAGGTACTCTTTATGTAACACTGTAGGGCCAACGGTTTTCGAGAAAATTGAAATTGAACAGGCGATTTCGCGTTTTGAGCATCAAAAATAGAAACTAAAAAATGCACCAATTATTTTGAATTTAAATACAAACTACATTTTCATTATTCCAATAAATTTTTAATATTTTCATCTAGGATTTGGCATGTTGTATTACATTATTTGAATTTAGGCCTATAAGATGCATAGGGGTAAATGTGACATACGGAAAACATCTGCTAAAACTAAGCACGCATATTTTAAATTTTATTCACTACACCTCAATATTTGCATGATATTGGTGCAAAATGATAAAAATAATATTCTTACCTATCACATATTCTAAAATTAGGTTCCATCCAATAATGTATGCAATAAATTCGCCCACAGTTACATAACTGTATACATATGCGGAACCAGCTTTTGGAACCCTTGCTGCGAATTCAGCATAACATAATCCTGAAACAAAAAAGAATGTATATGTACCTAAACGAAACCAATTTAGAGTTTCTCGAAAATTACCTTTATAAAATTCTCGAGATATTAAATTAAATTAATAAGATCTTATAAGATCTTTCGAAAAATTCTCGGGAAGAAGCTATTAATCCGGAATCGTATTTAGTGCGACTTTAAAAAAAGAAAATCAAAACTTTATTATTTAGAGCTGGGCGAGTTAATAAAAATATACTTTATACCAGATTTTACGTCAAAAAAATGAGAACAAGTTTGCATTAACTTTTACTAAATCGCTTTCTACGGGAGGTGGGGGCATTTTTAGAATCTGTTTCACTTCGTAACTCAGAAACGGTTTAACTTATTGATATGGATTTCCCACTGTAGTAGTCTTTATAATAATACTATTAATGCTAGTAATGCTATACTATACATGACAGTTGTCTTTTTACTTAAATAATAAATAATAATAGTATATATACTATTATTAAATAAGTTTTATCCTGTTCAACAAATAAAAATAGTTTTTCTCATAAACGCAACAATAATTAGATTATGAAAAAAAAAGGTTTATTTTGAATTAGTAAATTTTGATTTTAGACCACTGTGATTGATCTAGTGTTTCTATCTCGGTTTCTATATTTCTACACCTTTATGGCTTGAACTGGCGGACTGGGTACTTAGAGTCCGGTACGACAAGGTCTTTGGGGGCCCACGAAACAGTCAAGGGGGGAAACGGCCAAAGGGAGGCCCTCAAAACGATTAATAAAGGGGCCCTTGATTTCCTTTTTTATGCAGGCCCCTTGCTACATAATTAACGGGCCCTTCTAATAAACTAATACAAATCTTTTAAGACCTGCACTTTCACGATTAATAAAAAATAATAATAACATCCAAATGAATAATAAGTTGCTAGCAAGGGGCCCGTACTATAGTTTGGCCGCCAGCCCGGCCAGTCCGCCTCTGATGGTTTGATTGTTTTTTAATTGCTATATTTTATCTATAATAAATTATTTATTAATAATATAATTGTTTAATCATTAAATTTTAACCTATTACACTGCTCAACACTCAAATTTACCGACACCATTTTAGTTGCATCTGACTATATTTGAGGAGTTCCGGATCAAAAGCCGCCATCAATTTTCAGTATAAGCCAAAAACTAACAATTTCTAAACGGCACAAAAATTAATTAAAATTGTAGTCTGATAGACAGTAATAAGCATACAATATACATAATATCACCATAATCAAATTTGCTGTAAATCACTAGATAATTAAAAAGCTATTTTAAGATGATCGGGTTTTAATGCGGCACATGCAGATGGCGGCTTTTGATCCGGCCAAATTAACATGATGTTACAATATTTTCGTAAAAATTTTTATATTTATTTTTAAGGTCGCTGAGTGTAAATATGATAATAAAAATGTTATTCATCCCCTAGGGGCAGGGGTTAATTATTTTAAAATGTTCACAATAGTTTCGTAAAACATGGTATATTGATTGGGGTTTCTGAGGTAGCTGAAACTAAAGCAGATGATATAAAAAATGCAACTTCATTCCCGGAAGGCGGGGGATAATTAATTTTAAATATTTACATTATTTTAGTGAAAACGGTATAGTGGTTTTTAAGGTAGCTGAAACTGAATCTAATAATAAAAAATTCCAACTTTACCCCCTGAGGGGTGGGGGGTAATTTTAGTGAAAAATAGTATATTGGGGTCTATATGCCAATTTTGACGAAAATATCAAAAACATTTAAAAATAATTACACCCTCACCCCTGCGGGGATAGAGTTAGAAAATTTTTATTAACAGAATTAATTTTAGCAACCTCGAAAACCCCTATATACCAATTTTCATGAAAATATTGTAAACATTTAAAAATAATCGACCCCCGCCTCCAGGGATATTTACCCCCTCATCCCCGCGGGAGGGGGAAATATTGTATTTTTTATTTTGATTTATTTATTAAACCAAGGCATTTCACCAGCTTAACACGTTCGCGACGACCTGCGCCACCAGTGGTACACGGTTTAATCCAATTTCTATACCACTTTAATCCACTGCTTGTCAGTTATACGATATTGGATTTAAGACTATATATATATATATATATATATATATATATATATATATATAT
>OY294044.1:100298835-100360383 GCA_958510825.1 Brachypterus glaber
AATGCGTAGCACTACATATCTTTACGGCTTGTTATATTATAAGGTATCAAAAATTTATATTGTTACAGAAAATCATAAAAAATATTTGATAATTTATTGAACGCACAAATTAAATTTTATTTTAAATATAGATACCAGAAATTAACAGATTTTTTAAATACCAAAAAGCATAAATGTAGTTAGTTTAGATATTATTTCGTTTATTAGAAAAATTAAATCCCATGTCAAACTTTTACATAGAAAGAACGCGGCAAGTAACTTCTTCGGTGTACTCACCGCAGATTTCCTTAGGATTGGTAATTACCGTTATTCATCGTAGTAAAATAATACTAAGCTCGAAAACCGTATGTGTCAGGTGTACATGCCGCATTCCTCTTTAGGAAGAAAAACGAAGGAAGCTGAAATAAAATTCCGATGAAGAAGAGTCTCCAGGGAATTTTTTGGTTAAATTTATTAAGTAGCAAAAGTTAAAAATGCTTTTTATTGTCAAAACAAGTAAACAACTGAAGATGTGCGAATATTGGACATTGAATGTCGCTTGTGATTGGAAACAAAGCAAATGGCAACAGTTAAAATCAATTTTTTTTCGTAAAGATTCATTCTACCAATTTTGAAAGTAATCCCCCAAAAAAAAAGTTATGGGGGTTAAACTGTTTTAAAAAAATAAAAAAACTGTCAATAAATAGTATATTGTTTTACTAAGAGGAAAAGTGAAGCTTTTTTTACTAGTAGAATTTACGGACGACGCGAAGCGGAGTCCGGAAACTACAGACGAGTAAAAAAAGCACTTTTCCTCTGAGTGAAACATACTATTTTTTCTTCAAGTATCCTATATATATTTTTTAAATATTAATTTTTGAATTTAATTTATTCAGTAATAAAGTATGTTTTGTTTATTAAAATAGGCCAATAAAACCCTTTTGAAATGAACTTAAACCTTCCTTAGCTCATTTTAATTTTTTTTCGCAGGCTAAATCGTACACTTTTCGCGATTTCAATGGTAACTTGTCCAATGTAGCATTTGCAATTTCGGAGAGATTTGTAGGTGTATAAACCATATATTCTTCTTCAATCATTTTTAATCAATTTCACACAAGGTTTTTGCACAGAATCTCGAGTCAACCACCTGTTTACATAATAAACAAACAAGTTTAAAGTATGGCTGTCATCAAAGTCAAAGAGTGCTGCCGCCAGTGGTGGTTTTGCTAACTAACTTTTTTTTACGGCGTACAACAATGAACTCATTTTTTTACTGTAAAAAAATAGATCACTTCTAACTAGTGTGTTCAGTTATAAAATATGAACATTTTAGTACGCTTGAAGAAAAAAAATTTTTTTTCGTTTTTTTTTTTAGTTTTTTTTTAACCTCTATCCAAACCTTGGTTGGATAATAAAAATATATCATAAAGTTTTAATTTAAAAATTTTAAGACAGGATTTTGAGATTTTAGTCAAAATTTTGAGATTTTAGATCCAAAATTTCAAATTATTAAATCATATAATTTAAAACTCTTAAAGTCAAAATTTTTAAATGTTAGCCCTTACTGGATTTCTGGTTGCAGCAACCGTATTTAACTACTGATCTGGTTGTCCCAACCAGATCGTTTTTTAGTGCTAATATATTAAAATGCATTTTAAACATTTCCTTTTCCAATGTCCTCTAAAAGGACGTTATTTAACCAGGCACCTGCGTTTAATGTGTTTATTTATTATACCTACTTATAAACCATTTTATAAATAGTAAAATATAATAAATTAAATACCAAGTATTTCTTGGTAAATAATATTTAATTAAAATCAAAATTAAATATAAATATCTGAACTAGATATATCTAGAATTTAACCAAGAAACACTTTTCTTGGAATTTAATACGTACTTTTAATACATGTGTTTTTACAGAGTGTCCCGTTTATTTATTATCCTTAAATAACTAGAAAACTATAGGTCAAATATCATCATATTCAGCGGTGGACTGGCCCAGGCCGCTGGGCTGCAGTAGCCTCCTGGGCCCCACTCGATGTTTACTACGGGAGGCCCGTAACGATGTTTACTACGACGCACACTGTGCGTCACACAGTGGTCTGTTCCGCTTATTAAGAAAAAAGTATTGAAAAGTTGGAAAAAAAGTCCGTCATTAGGGAGCGTTCAAGTATTACGTAACGCAAAATTTGGCCATTTTTGGTAATTTCAGTTTTTCATCTCTAATTGTTTTTGTTTAGAGAATTTAGTTAACTGTTAACCACGCTGTGTGCAATAAAATTTGCAAGGAATCCGTTTCTTTAAGCCTAGATCATTGTTAAAAACGTGATCCAATAAACATGTTATAAGTTTATAATTTTTTAAGTGTTACGTAACATTTTTACTGACACCCCCCCCCCCCCCCCCTCTGTAACGCGGCGTAACGTTTTCGAGACCCCTACCCCCACCCCCCCTAGCGCGTTACGTAATACTTGAACGCTCCCTTAGGGTGGTTCAACATTTTCCAAAGATGTTTGATTTAGCTGAAACTTGTTATAAAGGCTTCTTTTGTTTATCTTAATTCGGACCAATACCCGAAAACCTAAAATTTAAAATATTGCCTATTTATTTTTTTAATTTTATCAAAATTAACAAAAATATGGCATAAAACAAAAAATTATGAAAACTTAAGCCTATTTTTAATGGATTATTTTCCTTATAAGTACTAGTTATTACTGTAAAAATTTCATGATTTTATACTGGCCTGTTTTTTTTTAATTTAATTTTGAAAAAAATATATATTAAAAATTTGACAAGATGTGAGTAATTTTTATATATTAAACAAAATTATCCTAAAATAGTTACAAGATAAATAAAAAAAGGGTAATTTTGTTTAATATATAAATAGAATAGAAAAACTGGAAAACACCCTAATGACGCAAACATTTTTTTTTTTTCAGATTTTTTACAATTTTTTTTTTATAGATGTTTTCATTACGATTTTTCTTCCTTAAATATTAAAAATAAGTTATGTTTGGAACTAAACAGCTTTTCTTCGTAAATCTTTGATTATTTTAGACTAATTTTGTTTAATATATGAGTAGAATAAAAAAAATTCTCATATTTTGCCAAATTTTTAATAATTTTTTTTTTCAAAATTAAATTAAAAAAAAACGGACAGGAAAAAAATCATGAATTTTTTAACAGTAATTACTAGTACATGTACGGAAAATAACCCATAAAAAATGGGCTGTAGTTTTCATAATTTTTTGTTTTTGTCTTATTTTTGTTAATTCTAACAAAATTTAAAAAATAATCGGCCATATTTATTCCGCCATTTTGAGTTTTAGGATTTCGGGTATTGGTCCGCATTAATATTAAGAAAACAAGCCTTTATACCAAATTTCAGCTAAATCGGAAATTTTTGAAAAATTTTAAACCACCTTAATGACGCAAAACTTTTTTTTTTCAGATTTTTCAATTTTTTTTTCGTAATTAGCTCACTATGGGCCAGGAGCTCCCTAAAATTGGCCAAAAGTCCCCTATAGAATTCAGAATAATAAATAATAATATCACAATCTAAAAACATATTTTATATATACATAAAATTATAGTTACATTCGTTAAAAAATATCGTTGTTATGACTTTTGTACTTTTTTTTCTGGGCCCGTAACGGGCCCCTTGCTGGAAACTTATTTGTAATTATTTTTATTAATCGTATAAGTTAAAATCCTTATATTAGTTTTTTACAAAGACTTCTTGGCCCTATCCTCATAAAGAAGGTTCTTGTTTTTCGCGTGATTACAGAAGAAAATAGCTAAAGACTTTTTTAGTCACTGGCTTTTGAGAGAATAAATCATTTCTTTTGCGGGCCCACCATGATGTATCGCGTGCCCCCTTTGACTGTTTCTTGGGGCCCCTTTGACTGTTTTGCGGGCCCTTCTTTGGCCCCACTTACCACAACCCTTAAATCTTTTAGATAAATAGATAGTTAGATAGATAGATAGATAGATAGATAGATAGATAGATAGATAGATAGATAGATAGATAGATAGATAGATAGATAGATAGATAGATAGATAGATAGATAGATAGATAGATAGATAGATAGATAGATAGATAGATAGATAGATAGATAGATAGATAGATAGATAGATAGATAGATAGATAGATAGATAGATAGATAGATAGATAGATAGATAGATAGATAGATAGATAGATAGATAGATAGATAGATAGATAGATAGATAGATAGATAGATAGATAGATAGATAGATAGATTCATGATTATGTCCAGGAGGGGAAGTTTTTTAGTCGGTAGGCGGCTAGACCGAATCCGACACAGGCCAGCCGAACAACAGGCTGGTATCGTCTTTAGAAGATTTTGTTACCCCTCACACAAAAAAAAAAAAAAAAAAAAAGATAGATAGATAGATAGATAGATAGATAGATAGATAGATAGATAGATAGATAGATAGATAGATAGATAGATAGATAGATAGATAGATAGATAGATAGATAGATAGATAGATAGATAGATAGATAGATAGATAGATAGATAGATAGATAGATAGATAGATAGATAGATAGATAGATAGATAGATAGATAGATAGATAGATAGATAGATAGATAGATAGATAGATAGATAGATAGATAGATAGATAGATAGATAGATAGATAGATAGATAGATAGATAGATAGATAGATAGATAGATAGATAGATAGATAGATAGATAGATAGATAGATAGATAGATAGATAGATAGATAGATAGATAGATAGATAGATAGATAGATAGATAGATAGATAGATAGATAGATAGATAGATAGATAGATAGATAGATAGATAGATAGATAGATAGATAGATAGATAGATAGATAGATAGATAGATAGATAGATAGATAGATAGATAGATAGATAGATAGATAGATAGATAGATAGATAGATAGATAGATAGATAGATAGATAGATAGATAGATAGATAGATAGATAGATAGATAGATAGATAGATAGATAGATAGATAGATAGATAGATAGATAGATAGATAGATAGATAGATAGATAGATAGATAGATAGATAGATAGATAGATAGATAGATAGATAGATAGATAGATAGATAGATAGATAGATAGATAGATAGATAGATAGATAGATAGATAGATAGATAGATAGATAGATAGATAGATAGATAGATAGATAGATAGATAGATAGATAGATAGATAGATAGATAGATAGATAGATAGATAGATAGATAGATAGATAGATAGATAGATAGATAGATAGATAGATAGATAGATAGATAGATAGATAGATAGATAGATAGATAGATAGATAGATAGATAGATAGATAGATAGATAGATAGATAGATAGATAGATAGATAGATAGATAGATAGATAGATAGATAGATAGATAGATAGATAGATAGATAGATAGATAGATAGATAGATAGATAGATAGATAGATAGATAGATAGATAGATAGATAGATAGATAGATAGATAGATAGATAGATAGATAGATAGATAGATAGATAGATAGATAGATAGATAGATAGATAGATAGATAGATAGATAGATAGATAGATAGATAGATAGATAGATAGATAGATAGATAGATAGATAGATAGATAGATAGATAGATAGATAGATAGATAGATAGATAGATAGATAGATAGATAGATAGATAGATAGATAGATAGATAGATAGATAGATAGATAGATAGATAGATAGATAGATAGATAGATAGATAGATAGATAGATAGATAGATAGATAGATAGATAGATAGATAGATAGATAGATAGATAGATAGATAGATAGATAGATAGATAGATAGATAGATAGATAGATAGATAGATAGATAGATAGATAGATAGATAGATAGATAGATAGATAGATAGATAGATAGATAGATAGATAGATAGATAGATAGATAGATAGATAGATAGATAGATAGATAGATAGATAGATAGATAGATAGATAGATAGATAGATAGATAGATAGATAGATAGATAGATAGATAGATAGATAGATAGATAGATAGATAGATAGATAGATAGATAGATAGATAGATAGATAGATAGATAGATAGATAGATAGATAGATAGATAGATAGATAGATAGATAGATAGATAGATAGATAGATAGATAGATAGATAGATAGATAGATAGATAGATAGATAGATAGATAGATAGATAGATAGATAGATAGATAGATAGATAGATAGATAGATAGATAGATAGATAGATAGATAGATAGATAGATAGATAGATAGATAGATAGATAGATAGATAGATAGATAGATAGATAGATAGATAGATAGATAGATAGATAGATAGATAGATAGATAGATAGATAGATAGATAGATAGATAGATAGATAGATAGATAGATAGATAGATAGATAGATAGATAGATAGATAGATAGATAGATAGATAGATAGATAGATAGATAGATAGATAGATAGATAGATAGATAGATAGATAGATAGATAGATAGATAGATAGATAGATAGATAGATAGATAGATAGATAGATAGATAGATAGATAGATAGATAGATAGATAGATAGATAGATAGATAGATAGATAGATAGATAGATAGATAGATAGATAGATAGATAGATAGATAGATAGATAGATAGATAGATAGATAGATAGATAGATAGATAGATAGATAGATAGATAGATAGATAGATAGATAGATAGATAGATAGATAGATAGATAGATAGATAGATAGATAGATAGATAGATAGATAGATAGATAGATAGATAGATAGATAGATAGATAGATAGATAGATAGATAGATAGATAGATAGATAGATAGATAGATAGATAGATAGATAGATAGATAGATAGATAGATAGATAGATAGATAGATAGATAGATAGATAGATAGATAGATAGATAGATAGATAGATAGATAGATAGATAGATAGATAGATAGATAGATAGATAGATAGATAGATAGATAGATAGATAGATAGATAGATAGATAGATAGATAGATAGATAGATAGATAGATAGATAGATAGATAGATAGATAGATAGATAGATAGATAGATAGATAGATAGATAGATAGATAGATAGATAGATAGATAGATAGATAGATAGATAGATAGATAGATAGATAGATAGATAGATAGATAGATAGATAGATAGATAGATAGATAGATAGATAGATAGATAGATAGATAGATAGATAGATAGATAGATAGATAGATAGATAGATAGATAGATAGATAGATAGATAGATAGATAGATAGATAGATAGATAGATAGATAGATAGATAGATAGATAGATAGATAGATAGATAGATAGATAGATAGATAGATAGATAGATAGATAGATAGATAGATAGATAGATAGATAGATAGATCCAGAATCCAGACAAAGAGGGATACCAAAAATTAAAGATGTAATGTCGGGTTTAGATAATAAATTACCCCAGGAGGGTACGGCAGAAAGCCGAGAATCCCTCCCTACTACGGTAGGCTGCCCCACGGATTCTGGGGGGGGCAAAGATCCGCTAAAAAATCAAAGACAGACACAGGATGTATCTGATGCTTCAGACGTGGATGATCCGTTTAAGAGAAGGAGCTCTTTACAGAGGACGCCAACGAGAAACAGAGCAAACTCACTCCCAACTGGTGATTGCCAAGAAAAAGCACAGGGCAAGAGCGAGAACCAAACAGAGATGAACCTTGCCAAAAGAAAACGACTGGAGTACTCTCCAAGGCAAGATAGAGAAAGGCGAACCAATCAGGGCAACGAGACATTCCAGATTATCAGGGCGATGATTAAGCAAATAAAACTGCTGGAAGATAACATAAAACAAACATATAAACCCAAAAGAGACTTATGTGAAATCAGCGCTAAATTAAATCTTCAAGCTGAAAAACTTAAGTCAAAGGAAATGATAGACTGGCTGGAGAGAACAACAAACCTTCAGGCCGAAATGACAGTGTTACAAGAAGAGAAGGCCAATCTACTAAATCGTATCCAACTTCTTGAAGAAAGGAACGATACTAGACCAATTGCAAATAGGGAGGAAGCAAAGTGTAAGGA
The DNA here is from genome assembly GCA_958510825.1 of Brachypterus glaber. Classification (NCBI taxonomy): domain Eukaryota; kingdom Metazoa; phylum Arthropoda; class Insecta; order Coleoptera; family Kateretidae; genus Brachypterus; species Brachypterus glaber. Next base: position 100,306,868 of record OY294044.1, read on the forward strand.
ATGTACCAAATACCAAAAGGCCCTAGAAAGAAGAGTGTATCTGAAGCGGGAAGAAACCTTCGAATGCTTTCAAAACGCTACCGAAGAGGACTGGGAAGAGGACATTTTCGAGAAACCACAAACAGCTCAAGGGCTTATAAGCGAGGCTAAGGTGGGTTGGGACATTATCCTTCCTTGCAACCAGAACATAGAGTCGACCCACAAAGACGTGAATAAAGCGCTCAAAGAAACGGGAGGTCGTGACGGGCTCAAAAGACAAGGCAGGAATGAGGGACAACTTGCAATAATGTGGCATTCCCTAGGCTTCCCAGACCACGAAGGTAACATTGTCCACACGAACCGATGGCTATACTGTCCGATACTAAGTGAAAAATCGGCAGAGAACGACAACGGAGACGTGAAACTCTTTAGCTCCTTAACGCAGATTAAGACACATATGGTGGCCAACAACAGGGACAAAGTTGCTATACCCTGCATGGAAGATGTCCTGGGCATAACAATAACACGAATGCTAAGATTTCTGCTAACTGGCACTCATATTCAACTGAGGACTTACAAGCCAAACCTGAATACACAAAATAATAGAAGAGACCGAATTAAAAGCGTGAGGGACTCCAAAGCCGAGGGCAAACCAACAGCAAAGAAAAGAAACGATGACGCTATACTAGTGCAGAGGGAAGGCACCACATACGCCGACCTACTAAAGACCATTAAGTCATCCGTGGACCCAAACGAAATAGGAGTGGACGTGATGAATGTAAGACGAACAAAAAAGGACGAAGTTCTGCTCACAATCAGAAATGGAACGGATAAGGCCGAAGCATTAAAACGGGAATTAAATAAAAAGGTCCCCGGGGTATCGACATCACTCCTTGTAAGAAACAAAGTGCTTCATGTTAAAAATATGGAGGAAGTGGTCACGGAAGAAGAGATACGAGAAGCTATATCGAAAGCTACCGGAAATACAAATACCGTATCAGTCAGAGCGCTCCGACCTGCATACGGTAACAGACGTAATGCAACCCTTATAATGAAAGAGGAGGATGCTGACAGACTTATTCAACAGGGAACAATCCGGATCGGATGGACCAACTGCAACGTATTTGAAAGAGAGCAAGAGACACGCTGCTATAGATGCTGGGAAAACGGGCACGTAAAATCGCAATGCAAGGGACCCGATAGAGAAAAGCTGTGTCTAAAATGTGGTAAAGAAGGGCATAAAGTCAGCGAATGCAAGAATAACCCGTTCTGCATACACTGTAATCAAGAAGGGCATCGAACTGGGCATCCATCTTGCCGAACGAGAACAAACACAAATCTAGTTCAGGAAGGAAAGCCTATCGATACTTTAAATGAAGATACTGCAAATTAACACCCATAGAAGCAGAGCAGCTCACGACTTGGCGTTGGTAACAGCAAAAGACTTAGACGCAGGTTTACTCCTTATTAGCGAGCCAAACCGCAACTCAATCCGGGGAAGAAAAGACTGGATGTACGATGAAGACCTAGACTCTGCAATAAAAATTCTGGACTACCGATTAACTATTCGGGAGCAAGGACGTAGCTCAGGATTCTGCTATGTGTCGACAGGTAATCTCACCATATATAGCTGCTATGCGTCTGGGAATAAGGATATAGAAGATCTAGATGACATGCTTTTCGAAATACAACAGCAAGTACGGAACAAAAAGGAAACAGCCATCATAGCCGGGGACTTTAACGGTAAGTCTCCTCAGTGGGGCATGCCTACGACGGACGCTAGGGGTAGAGTATTGGTGGATTGGATCGCAAGCAACGACTTGGCGATCGTGAACCAAGGAAACAAACCAACCTTCCAATGTAAAGATTACGGCTCTATACTAGACCTGACGATAGTAACAGAGAATCTTCGACCAAAAGTAAAAAATTGGGAGGTGACAGATAACGAAACCCTTAGCGATCATAACTACATAGTCTTCGAGGTTGCTGATTCGAGACCCATGTTAACAACAACAACTTACCAGATTAAGGGCTGGAATGTAAAGAAGCTGGACAAACAAAAATTGGAAATGGCCATTAAGCAAATTCCCGTAGGGGCTACATCGACAAGCGCACAGGAATTTTCAAAACAGGTCAAAGCGATTTGCGAAAAATCTATGCCCAAGAAAAAAGGTCCAACAAACCGACAACCAGTTTATTGGTGGAACGACGATCTGGCTGAGATCCGCAGAGAATGCCTACACAAGAGGAGACAGTACACAAGAAACTCAACAAGAAACCAACAAAGAGCAAACAATGAACTTTGGCAAAGTTACCAGGAGAGCAGGAAAATATTAAGAAACGCAATAAAACAAGCTAAAAGGAGACACTGGAAAAATATACGCGAGAAAGTGGATGGAGATATATGGGGAGACGGCTATAATATTGTGATGAAGGGAATGCGCGGTTATCCCCCCAGGATAAGCCTCACCCCCGAATTCATGAAAGAAATTGCCGCTCATTTGTTTCCCATTCACGCACCGGTGATATTTAACTGTGTTCCAAACGCTGAGTTCCGTGATTTTACCGTGAAAGAACTAAAATCGGCATGTAGTAAAATGAAAAACAATAAAGCTCCCGGACCCGGAAACATACCAGCTGAAATATTGAAAAGCCTATGCAAGGAAAGACCCCAGTATGTTCTCTCCGTATACAATGAGCTAGCAAGGCGGGCAGAATATCCAGCAGCATGGAAAATAGCAAAGCTGCTACTCCTTAGAAAAGGCGACAAACCTCTCGAAAACCCATCATCATTTAGACCTATATGCCTACTAGACGTGGAGGGAAAACTCTACGAACAACTACTACTCGGCAGACTACAAGAAGAACTCGATCGCACAGGTGGACTATCTGACAGACAATACGGCTTTAGAAAGGGGAGACAAACAGTGGACGCGGTCAACAGAATTATCAGCATTGCAAGGAGGGCTGCGGCGTACAGTCCCGCACACCGCAGAATATGTGCCATGATTACCATAGACGTAAAAAACGCCTTTAATAGTGCGTCCTGGCAGTTGATACTAGACAACCTTAGAAAGAGGAATATCGACGAAAGTCTCATAAGTCTAATCGCGTCCTACTTGTCTGAGAGAGCAATTCTGATAGAATCAGAAGCTCTCGGGATCAACAGTGGGGCACCTCAGGGTTCCTCAGTAGGCCCAACCCTATGGGATGTCCTTTATGATGATCTATTGGAGATGGAAATGCCAGATGGAGCAGAGCTAGTTGGCTTCGCCGATGATGTGGGCACGGTGGTTGTAGCTAAAAACGAAGAAACACTAATAAACGCCGCAAATACGGCCCTGCAGAGAGTGGTAAACTGGATGGAAGCAAACCAGCTTAAGATAGCCCCCGAGAAAACAGAGGCGGTACTGCTGACAAAGAAAAGGAAACTAGGACCAATAACATTTACCATCCAAGGAATAACAATTAACCCCGGCAGAGCAGTCAAATACCTTGGTGTGTGGATCGACACAAAACTTACCTTTGCAGAATACATTAACCAGACAATTCATAAAGCGGAGAAAACGGTGAAGGCGCTTTCTTGCCTCATGCCAAACTTGAACGGGCCCAGATCGTCTAAGCGCAAGCTATACTCAAGTGTTGTTCATTCCCAAATCCTGTACGGGGCCCCAGCTTGGTATGAAGCAACAAGAAACAAGAAGCTAATGGCCAAACTCAGCAGCCTCCAAAGAACACTGGCAATAAGAGTGACCAGTGCATACAGGACGATCTCTTTGGAAGGGGTAGGTGTAATAGCAGGAATACCGCCCATAGAATTTCAAATTATAGAAAGGAGGGAGGAATACACCGGGATAGACAAAGAGACAGCTAAAGAAAATATGACTCGAAGATGGCAGGAAAAGTGGGATGCAGGAATTCACGGGCGCTGGACCTACTCTCTCATCCCCAACATTGAGAGATGGGTAAGCCGGAAACATGGAGAGGTGGACTATTTTATAACGCAGGCACTGTCCGGCCACGGGTGTTTTAGAAAATATCTATACGAGCGCAGAAGATCAGTCACGAATGTATGTGTTTACTGCAAGAGTGTGGACGATGCAGAACATACTCTCTTCGCGTGTAAGAGATGGTATGAGGTCAGAGAAATATTCTTTTACGAAACAGGAAATATATTCAATGCCGCAAATATGATAACGGGCCTTCTAGAAAGCGAACAAACTTGGAATTACACCAACAAAGCCATCCGAGCCATAATTGAAAGCAAAGAAAGAGAGCAAAGACTGTAACACAGATACTTACATTTAACAGCTAATTACTAGAAATACCGAGACCAAAAAAAGGGAGCTATACTTACCTGAGCGCATGGAAGGAAAAAGACCACACATGCCTCGTCGAAGTAATGCGAGAGCGGTTCCGACAAGGTATGGCGAACACGGAGGGGAAGTTTTTTAGTCGGTAGGCAGTCCGACTGAATCCGACACAGGCCGGCCACAACACCAGCCCGGTATCGTCTTACGAAGATTTTGTTACCCCTCCACAAAAAAAAAAAAAAAAAAGATAGATAGATAGATAGATAGATAGATAGATAGATAGATAGATAGATTTATTTCGTGTTCTTACAAAAAATGTTTACACATGTCAGCATAAGATACAAAAAATAAATAAATAAATAAATATTTAAAAAATATTCAAAAAAATATACATACAGGGTGATCCATAACTGGCATGCCAAAATTTAAGAGGTGATTCTAGATCCAAAAATATAAAAAAAGTTCCTATAAAGGTTGGTCCGGAAATGAGCCCTTTAAAATTGTAATAAAAATAAGGTTTTTAATTAATAACTCGGGTACCGTTTAAGCTAGAGCGGCGAGCTTTTGCATGTATACTAGTATTAATAAGGGCAATAAGTTTATGTTAATTTATTTTTTTAATTTATCCAGAGGCGTGCCCAGACGGACAAAATATATGAGGCTTAAACATTTTTGCCCCAAACTTTTCTATGTGTATGTTTTTTGGATTTGTTGTAAAAAATATAGATTTCTAGAGTAAAAATACATATAAAATATCATATAGTGTAACACTGTAGGAGCAACCGTTATCAAAAAAAAATGCAATTAAGAGGAAGTAACATTTTGTGCCACCAAAAACGTTACTTTTTAAAAGGCTATTACTCCTTTAATATTAAATTTAGGTGTTTTGGTGTATAATACTTTTTTGCTCAGTTTTAAATGAAGAATCACCCTGCAGCATTAAAATTTTATTGGTGCTTTTTTTTTGTTCCCCATTCAATACGTCATCTTCGAAGGGCCGTAGCTCCCTTAGGGCTCATTTCTGGACCAACCTTTATAGAAACTTTTTTTCATATTTTTGGATGTAGAATCACCTCTTAAATTTCGGTACGCTAGTTATGGAACAGGCTGTATAAATAAACGGAATAATATTAAACTATCGACACTCACAATTATTTTTAAGATTTATACATTTAAAAATGTATTTCAATTTATGTAATATGTAAAGAAAATAAAAAAATATCTTTGATTTTTTACCAGACCTGGGGGAAAATAGAGCTGTTTATGAGCGTAGCATAAATTCAACACTGGTTAGAAGCAACCGCAAGACGCCTGTCGACAGGCTGTCCCACTCTACCACAACGCAACGCCAGTGTATCGATGATAAAAGCTAAAAAAGATGACAAAAAATGCCCGGTCTCTGTTTATTACCTAAATTATAACCTAAAGGCATGCAGTGATAATCGATTACGTTATCCTCTCGAATCCTTATCTTCAAGAAATCATTGAAGTAATCAAATACGAAAATTCTCGATTACTTTTGTGTTTGGTTTGGTTTGAGAACACCTCTCCCTTCTTCCCAATTTCTTCATCAAAAAGTGGGAAAAAATTGAGCTCATGGGCTTGTTTTTTGTCATTAATTATTTTTTGCGAAAACTGGAAAAGTTGGTAATTCTTCGATAAAAAAAGTTACAAAATTTTTATTAATAAATAAATAAATTTCAACAAAAAGGTACTCATTTACCGCCAATTTTAATTCAATGAATGTTAAATGCATGTTGAAAGCAAAGTTTAATTTTATTATTGTTTATACAGGGTATACCCTATACTTTTATAGTGGTAGCTCAATCAAGATTATTCCCGTATCACATGACTTTTTTTAAGTATAGCGTACCCAAAACAGACAAAAATTAATTTGCCAAAATTCTAAAAATTGTCCAGATATGCCTACCAGATATGACTGTCAACCATAGCAATAAGACAAAAATTAATTTGCCAAAATTCTAAAAATTGTCCAGATATGCCTACCAGATATGACTGTCAACCATAGCAATAAGACAAAAATTAATTTGCCAAAATTCTAAAAATTGTCTAGATATGCCTACCAGATATGACTGTCAACCATAGCAATAAGTATGTATAAAGCCTAGCGCCGCAAACGAAAAATTTTGCAAATAGGCACATTCAAAAGCGTTACAATTTTAAATTAAAACAAATATGAGAAATTGTACAAATTTGATGGTATATTTTAGTTTTAAAACATTTTAAATTTCACAAAAATGCAAGAAATCCCTAACGCCGCGCCGCAGGCAATTTTTTTTAATAAGGTTTAAGTACCCAGTTTTATAATTTGGAGCTTTACAAAAATATAAGAAAATTTAATGGCCACAGGAAAAATGTTAATGAATTCAAAGATCTATTATGGTGTAGACAATTTTCCAGAGGGTGTCGGCACCCTTTTAATAAGTCCAGGGGGGCCATGCCCTCCCGGAGTCAGCGCATATGGACAGTGGACACCCTGTATTTATAAGACTATAGTCATTTAAAGAAAAATGTTACATGTTTTACATTTTTTTAAGCCCATTTTTATTATATTTCTTAATAATTTAATTATTTTATGGCATACAATATTATTACAGACGTCTGATTAAATACAAATTAATATTTAAATAGCCGCAGCTTACACCATATTGGTGTGATACTTAAATTAATGTACAGGGTGATTAAAATTTGAGTATTAAAACTGTAACGTAAGAGCAATTTCAAACTTTCTTTTTTATTTTAAGTACTTAAGTTTTAATCACCCTGTACAGTGCATGTCTAAAATCCGTCCTGCCTTAACTTTTGAACGGCCTAAGATACCAACTTAAAATCTGGGACGCCCAAATTCTAAATCAATTTTTTTAATTTTTGATATCTATTTGATATGTTTAGGGGGCACAATGGATGCAGGGGGCGATTTTTAAAATAAAAAGGTTGTGTATACATCATTTTAAAGCTTATTAAATTATCTTTTTGATCATATAAGTTTTCATTTTTTAAAAGTTTTGATGTTGAATTTTTTTGTCAAATAAATGCGATTCTTAGACTTTTTTTGAAATTTTTATTCATGTAATTTAAAATTAGTTTAAAATTATACGTTTACGGTTTTGTACCTTGGAATCAATCATCTGAAGTGTGAGTTCTAAAGGTTTAGTGGGGGGGGGAGAAGGCCGAAAATCACATCTTTTTTTAGTCTAAAATTACAACTTTTATCCCCTAGAAAAAAATATTAAAAAACTTTAAAAAAAATTATTAAGAAAAGTGGGTCAACCTAGCGAGGAAATCTTTTGTACAAGCCAAAGGAACTCAGGAGGAACTCTGGAGGAACTCCGAGGAACTCCGAGGAACTCTGAGGAACTCTGAAGAACTCTGGAAGAACTCCGAGGATCTCCGAAGGAACTCTTAAGAAGTCAGAAACAATTATTATTTATTACCCACGGGATTAACGTTTTTACTTTCAAACTAGATGAGCCGTTACAAACAACTTATCAAAACATCCTACCTTTGGTAGCCAATTTTTTTTGCAGTGGCGCCATATTTGGTAGAAACCATCAGGGACAAAGCTTTTTTATGAAAGTAAATTTTGGGGCGTCAATTTCTTGTTTTGAAGGGGCGCCAAGTTTGGTAGAAACCGTCAGGAAAAAAGCTTTTTTTCTTGAAGGTAATTTTGGGGAGCCAATTTTTGTTTTGAATTTTAAAGGGACGCCAAGTTTGGTAGAAACTGTCAGGGACAAAGCTTTTAAGCTTTTTTTCTTGAAGGTAAATTTGGGGCGCCATTTTTTATTTGAAGGGGCGCCAACTTCTTAATTTCTTTAGTTTTGGCAGAAACCGTCAGGGACAAAGCTTTTTTCTTGAATATAATTTTGGGGCTCCAATTTTTCTTTTGAAGGGGCGCCAAGTTTGGTAGAAACCGTCCGGGACAAAGCTTTCTTTCTTGAAGGTAAATTTGGGGCCCCATTTTTTATCTGAAAGGGCGCCAAGCTTGGTAGTAACTGTCAGGGACAAAACTAAGCTTTTTTTCTTGAGGTAATTTTTGGGCACCAACTTTTTTTTTTGTAGGGGCGCCAAGTTTTGGTTGAAACCGTCAGGAGCAAAGCTTTTTTTTAGGGTGCCTTATTGGCAGTAGTGCTTGTATAGCGGTAATTTCTACAGCTTATTTGCCAAAAATTACCCCTTCCAGGGAGGAACTCTTAAGGAGCACAGAAGGAACTCGGAGGAACTCCCAAGAAACTCGGAGGAACTCCGAAGAACTCGGAGGAACTCGGAGGAACTCTGGAGGAACTCGGAGGAACTCCGAGGAACTCTTTTGTACAAATTTCAGACGCGGTCAGCCCCTCGAGAAAAATCTTGCGCCCTACGCCATCCATCTTTGTATATTTTGAAATGACTATGTATAACTAATTTCTAATTCGATATCTTATGCCGTATAAAAGTTAGTGGCACTGCGCCATCCGTTTAAAGAATAACCCTGTATACCTTAAGGTATCCATAAATTTATGTGTATTTCGGTCAAGGAAAAACCCAGGGGAGCGATTGGAGCGATATGGTCGAAGGTTCATATATCGCAAAATATAATATTAATTACACAGCCAAACAACAATAAAAAAAGAAGTTGGCGGTACCAAAAAAGCGACCTATATAGCATTGTAGTATCCCCTAAAATTCAAGATAGCGGACACCCCTTACGCAAATCACCCGGTGAAAAACTAACAGGAGTGTCCTGTTCAGGGGCGGATTTATGAAGGGGGGCATTCTTGGTGAATGCGCATTTTTTGATCTTAAGAATGCCCCCCCCCCCCCCTTAAAATTAAATAAATCCGCCCCTGGTTCTGTTACCATCCACGTGGAATCAATGTCGTGGTTATATCCATACTATACATCCATACTATAGTAATACTACTACCTTTTAAAATGTCATCCCGGGGGCATTTAGGGAACGTTCAAGTATTACGTAACGCTCCTAAGGGGGGTGGGGGTCATTTTGGAGTGACGCCCATGGTAATGGTATAGGAAAATAGCGTTACAGGGGGGGGGGTCCAAAATGATCAAAATTAGCGTTACGTAATACTTGAACGTCCCCTTATTGCAATTTCAAGATAGGAATTCCTCGTTATTTGACTGAACTATAAAACTATAAAAAGTCCAAACGATTTTACGTTGAAAATTTTGTTTAAAAAAATACATTCTAGAAATCTTTCTTTCGAATATAAAAACATTAAATTTGTTTAAAAAACATTAATAATTTATAAACAAATTGAACTTTTTTCTTTTTCTCTTTTTTTGTCTTTTTCTCTTTTTTTTTTCTTTATCTCTTTTTTTTTTCTAGAATTTTTTTTCAGGAAAAAAAATCAATTTGTTTATAAACAATTGATATATTTTTTAAAAAAAAATCAATGTTTTAATATTCAAAAGAAAGATTTGTAGAATGTACGTTTTTAAACAAGAAAAATATTTCTCAACCAAAACCTGGGGAAATCTTTTTGAACACAAGAGCTATTAAAAAAACCATTTAACAGCAAAAAAACTACTTTCGATTTTTGGTGACCTGCTTGGATAATTTGACCTTAACTAAAAATTTTAGTTGAATAAAAAACAACTGATAGCAGAAAAATCAAATCAATGCAGATTTTGACTAGACTAAATAAATACTAAAATGCTATACACGGTGCTTTTTTGGGGGTATTTTTTGTTTTTTTCAAAACCCTGAAATTTCTTTACCATTAGACAGTACCGTCCATTTATATGATTTTCAACGAAAATTAAAAAAATCTACCTAGCGCTTCGTTTTTTATTAAAAAAAAATAAATGCTAAACGAGCTGCAAAGAGTAAAACAAGCAGTATAAAAAACTTCAACAATTTTTTTAATTTGTTTGGACTTTTTTACAAAAAGAAAATAAAAAAAATTGTTGATTTTTTTTTAAGTTTATTTTTTATTTTTTTTTAATAATTATTCCAAATTTTTCAATTATAATTAGAAAAATGCAATATACCCACTTACTGTGAATAGTATATAATGGAATGCGTAGGAATACATATGTTCACGGCTTGTTTTACACTTCGCAGCTCGTTTAGCATTTATTTTTTTGAATAAAAAACGAAGCGCTCGGTAGATTTTTTTTAATTTTCGCTGAAAATCATATAAATGGACGGTACTATCGAATGGTAAAGGAATTTCAGGGTTTCGAAAAGAACAAAAAAGTCCAAACCGTGTATATGGTACCACACACATTTAATTTGTGTTGTTGTTAGATATTTAAAGCTAGGTATTCGAATATCGTAACAATTTTTGAATAAATATTATTTATCTACTGAACTAGTTGAAATGTTCTAAATACTATTACTATTACCTCGAGTATTGCTTATGTTCAACTTATTTAGGTATTTATTTGTGCAACAAAAGTGAAAATTTTACTTTGAAAACCAGTTCTTTTTGGCATTAGGCGCTAATGTGTTTATCGTGTGTGCGTGTAAAAAAAATGTCAACAAATTTTCAAAAAAAAAAAAACAATATTATAGTTTTTTTTTTAAATATTTCAAAAAGATTTTGACATTTTTTTAACTAATTTTACCCTGCTCTCGTTTTTACCAAAAACAATCCCAGCTGAAACCATCCCTTAACAAATATGGGGCTCAAAGCTATTACTTTTTCCTTTAAAGTAAAAACTTGCGCTAGTATTTTTTTCCAAAAATATTTCGAGTACAGGGTAGTATTGTTTTTTTGGCTGCAGTAGGTATTTTGATAAACAAAAATTTTTATTGCAGAATATTTTTTTTTCTAATTTAATAAATTTATATTACTTATAATTGCTGCTTATTAAATTTAATAATGTAAATCATTTATACGTACCTCTAAATTATTATAAATAAAACTGCACTAACCAAACATAACAAAAAAAACAATTTTTTTCACGTATAAAAAATAACAATAAATAATCGTTAGCACATAGGCACGTATGATAAGTGACTATATAAGTGACTTATCTACCTATTTGTATGTGGACTAAACAGGTAGACAGCAATCATCTATCACTCAATTCATTTAATATTATACGGCTGCCCCACTCTGCGATAATACATTTTGACGGTGGGATATAAAAAAGATTAAAATTATTTTTTTTTTCATTCATATATTTTTTTATTGGTTATAGCCCTAAGTTAGACCCCTAACGTAAGGGTCATTACTCTATTTTTTACCTTTTTTAACCCAGCCCGTGTGGGACATTCCGCTGTTCGACGCCCCACTAAACAATTCCCGCCATCGATCGATTAATCGATTACCCTTCACTACTCAATAAAAAATAGCTAAATTTCTCAAAAACAAACGAATCAATTAAGGGTTTTGCTTTAACAGAGGGGGTAGGTAGCTAGGTAGGTAGGTAAATAAGTATATTGATTAACTTTAATAATAATATTTTTAAACCTGAAATAATATTTTTATCCAATAAATACAGATATTAAGACAATTTCCAGCTTAAATAGATAAACTCAATAATAACCCCCGCGTGGCTTTTACTTTATTGAGTGGATAATTATTTATTTTACCCACTTAACTGTCACTTGTCAAATTATGTTCTTGTAAATGTCATTAAAATTTTTAATAAAAATATGAATTCATAAGCTATTTATTGGATAAAACCTTGTATGGCACTCATGGGTAAACCGATATTGCCCTCTCGAAAATTAACCTGCTTGGCTGACGCCTCGCAGGTTAATTTTCTCATGGGCAATATCTTACTTTATCCACTAGTACCATAAATAACTATTATCCAATACATACAGATAATAAGACAATTTCCAGCTTTATTTTAAATAGATAAACTCAATAATAACCCCCGCGTGGCTTTTACTTTATTGAGTGGATAATTATTTATTTTACCCACTCAACTGTCACTTGTCAAATTATGTTCTTGTAAATGTCATTAAAATTTTTAATAAAAATATGAATTCATAAGCTATTTATTGGATAAAACCTTGTATGGCACTCATGGGTAAACCGATATTGCCCTCTCGAAAATTAACCTGCTTGGCTGACACCTCGCAGGTTAATTTTCTCATGGGCAATATCTTACTTTACCCACTAGTACCATAAATAACTATTATCCAATACATACAGATAATGACAATTACCAGCTTTATTTTAAATAGATAAACTCAATAATAACCCCCGCGTGGCTTTTACTTTATTGAGTGGATAATTATTTATTTTACCCACTCAACTGTCACTTGTCAAATTATTTTCTTGTAAATGTCATTAAAATTTTTAATAAAAATATGAATTCATAAGCTATTTATTGGATAAAACCTTGTATGGCACTCATGGGTAAACCGATATTGCCCTCTCGAAAATTAACCTGCTTGGCTGACGCCTCGCAGGTTAATTTTCTCATGGGCAATACCTTACTTTACCCACTAGTACCATAAATAACTATTGACGGTGGGATATAAAAAAGATTAAAATTATTTTTTCTCATTCATATATTTTTTTATTGGTTATAACCCTAAGTTAGACCCCTAACGTAAGGTCCATTACGCTATTTTTTATCTTTTTTAACCCAGCCCGTGAGGGACATTCCGCTGTCCGACGCCCCACTAAACAGTTCCCCCCATCGATCGATTAATCGATTACCCTTCACCTATCAATAAAAAATAGCTAAATTTCTCAAAAACAAACGAATGAATTAAGGGTTTTTCTTTAACAGGTAGCTAGGTAGGTAGGTAAATAAGTATATTCATTAACTTTAATAATAATATTTTTAAACCTGAAATAATATTTTTACATAAAATAAAAAATAAACAAATTAAAAAATTGCGTGACGTCACAATATGTGTGTTCTTACCCCCTCCCCCTCATAACATCTCATCACGCTAGAGCTAACCCCAATCTCCCCTTAGTGCGTGACGTAAATAACTTATGGCTTCTTAATTAAAGTTAACACGTTGACTATGTTAGACTTTTTTGCGATCCTTGGGCCCGAAACTTTTTATTTCATAAATGCATTCATAAAAAACGCTCTGCTATACAGGGTTATTTTTTTAAATGGTACACCCCATAACTTTTAAAAGGGATGAGGTACAGGTTATTCTTTTAAATGGTACACCCCCGTAACTTTTGAATGGTATAAGATATAAAATTCAAACTTGGAATGTATATCACACAACAAAAACTATCATTTACAATACTTTTTTAATTTTTTATTCGTTGAGATGCAGTCCGAGGGTCAGTAAGGGACAGTATTTTAAGTGGCACCCTAAATCTTGTGATACATCATTTTAAAAAGCTTAAAATGTTCTATTCAGTGGTGCTTCGAAGCAATATTTTGGGGGAGGGGGGGGGGGGCAGAACAAATGTTTCCCAACTTAAAATTGAGAAAATTCCGAACTCAACAACCTCGTCAACAAGACAAAAAAGTGTAAAAGTGGCCACTTTACCCCATAGCCGGGGTACAGTAGCCAGTCAGGTGGGGTACAATGGCAACACATCGGTACCTCAGTTCTGGACTGTTAAATCTATGAAAAGTGAGTTCAGAGAAAAAGCGATTTTAAACTTTTTAAGATTTGTTTAATTATAACTCACAAATATAAAAAAAAACTTTTGGGTTTCTTTAAAAATATTGTTTAATTATTTATCCGGCTATAAGTTATCATGAAAACAAATTACTATACAGGGTGTATTTGAAATAGCATAGGAAATTTTAACAGGTAAACATATGTCTAAAAATGCGTCATAAGGGAGCTACGCCCCTTTGAAATTGGCTAAAAAAATCGGTTTTTATTTAGTAACTCAGGAACCCTTTGAGATATGTTAACGAGGTTTTGCACGTGAATTAATCCTAATAAGGTCCATCTTTGTATGTCATTTTTACGTACTTATTTAAACCAGGGGTGTGCGAAACGAGGAGGCCTTATCAGTTTTTTGTCCCAAACTTTTTTCTGTGAAACTTTTTTGCAATTTTATTTTTGAAATATGATTCCTCAGGTCAAAATACATAAAAAAGGTACTCTTGTTGTAACACTATAGGATTAACCGTTTTCGAGAAAAGTTAATTTGAAGGTGAAATTTCACGGTTCGAGGACGAAAAATTAAATACTAAAATGTCGAAAACCAAAATTTTAATGATGCAATGTTATTCTACATCAAAAACTAAGAAAAAAAGTTTCCATACATGTATGTCGAAAAAACGCTTTTAAAGCTACCATAGCCCTTTAAAAATGGTGCATATTTAGGAGACCATAGCTCCATTAGGATTGATTTTTGGAAGTACCTGTATATGAAGTTTTTTTCTTAGTTTTTAATGTACATTCGCCCTGCATCATTAAAATTTTGGTTTTCAACATTTTAGTATTTAATTTTTCGTCCTCGAACCGTGGAATTTCACCTTCAAATGAATTTTTCTCGAAAACGGTTAATCCTACAGTATTACAACAAGAGTACCTTTTTTATGTATTTTGACCTGAGGAATCATATTTCAAAAATAAAATTGCAAAAAAGTTACACAGAAAAAAGTTTGGGACAAAAAACTGATAAGCCCACCCCGTTTCGCACACCCCTGGTTGAAATAAGTACATGAAAATAACACATAAAAACGGGCCTTGGTAGGATTAGTTGACATGCGAAACCTCGTTGATATATCTCAAAGGATTCCTGAGTTATTAAATAAAAACCGATTTTTTTAGCCACTTTCAAAGGGGCGTAGCTCCCTTATGACGCATTTTTAGACATATGTTTATAGGAACTTTTTGTCATATTTTATGATGTAGAATGATCTGGTAAAATTTCCGACGCTATTTCAAATACACCGTGTATGTTTTTTTATATTTATAAAATAGATAAATAGGGACAGTTGAGAGATGCAACAGTTTAGAACTGAAAATTAATAAATGATGCGTTTTTTACGATAACGCTTGAAGCTAGAGACTTGAAATTTAGCATAAAAGTATGTTACCAAAAGTTCTTGCTCGGGATTTGTTTTTGGTAAACATTGGGGTGGGGCAGGGAGGGCAAATGGGAAAAAATACATTTTTTAACAAAAATTTGAAAATTTGCTATTTAGGGGGTTTTTAAGGTTGCTAAAATTTAATCTGATAATAAAATAGTTCTAACTCTACCCCCGCGGGGGGTGGGTGTAAATATTTTCGTCAAAATTGCTATATAGGGGTTTTTGGGGTCGACGAAACTAAATCTAATACACAGAAAAAAGGCTTTCTTGAACCAAAGTCAAAGTCCTTGAATGAAGAGCACGGGTTTTTGAATGATGATCTGCGCTCTTCGTTCAAGGACCTGCGCTCTTCCTTCAAGGACATTGACTTTGGTTCAAAGAATTCTTTTTTTTGTGTAATTTTCTTACTCCACCTCCGGGTGATTATTTTTAAATGTTTACAGTGTTTTTTGCTAAACATTTTTATATACCGGGTTGAAACCCGGTTTTTAAAGTTACTTAAACTGAATCTTGGAATAAAAAAAATCTAGCTCCACCCCCTAAGGGGTGGGGGGTAGTTTTTGTAAAAATTGGTATATAGGGTTTTAAAGTCTCGAAAACTGAATCTTAGAATTTAAAAAATCAAACTCCATCCATGAAGGGTGGGGGGTAGTTTTTTTTTAATTGGTATATTGGTACCAATATTAAAATTAATAAAAAACTAGCCCCCACCCCTCATGGTTGGAGTTTAATTTTTTTAATTCTAAGATTCAGTTTTAGAGACTTTAAAACCCCTGTATACCAATGTTCAGAAAAAACTACCCCCCACCCCTCGGGGGTGCTGTAATTTATTTTATTCTAAGATTCGGTTTTCAGCTACTTTAAAAACCCGTATATACCAATTATCACAAAAACTACCCCCCGCCCCTGAGGGGGTGGTTAGATTTTTTTTAATTCCAAGATTCAGTTTTAGTAACTTTAAAAGCCGGGTTTCAACCCATATATATCAATATTTACCAAAAAAATCTGTAAACATTTAAAAATAATCACCCCCACCCCCGGAGGTAGAGTAAGAAAAAATTTATTATTAGATTTAGTTTCGTTGACCCCAAAAACCCCTATATACTAATTTTGACGAAAATATTGAAAATATTTAAAAATATTTACCCCCTCACCCCTCAGGGTGGAATTAGAAAAGTTTTTTTATTAGATTCAATTTCAACAACCTTAAAAACCCCTATATAGTAATTTTAAAATTTTTGTTAAAAAATATATTTTTCCCATTTTCCCCCCTTGCCCGCCCTAATGTTACCAAAAACAATCCCGAGCAAGAACTTTTGGTAACATACCTTTATGCCAAATTTTAAGTCTCTAGCTTCAAGCGTTATCGTAAAAATTAAAAGATGCAACATTTTTTCATTTTCACTTCTAAACTGTTGCATCCCAGAGATGCAATAGTTTAAAACTGAAAAAAGTTCCTATTATCATAATATCATAAAAAGTGTAAAAAGCAAAAATGTGTTTAGAGTGAAATTTTTGGACTTTTTTGTTTGTCATTTTTGCTTTCCCATTTTGAACATTTTTAAAATTTCGGAAAGCCTTGTATTCGTGCAAAAATGTTCAAAAAATTTTTTTGTGTATTTTTGCGTTTTATGACGTTTTATGTCGATATAAATCAATTTCGAGCAAAAAAAAAAATTGTCGGTCGAACGGTCGGTCGGTCGGTCGATCGGTCTGTCCGGGAAATCTTGTGGGCACGATAACTTAAGAACGCTTTAAGCTAGAGACTTGAAATTTGGCATACAGGTATGTTACCAAAAGTTCTCGCTCGGGATTGTTTTTGGTAAACATTGGGGTGCGGCAAGGGGGGTAAATGGGGAAAAATACATTTTTTTAAGAAAAATTTGAAAATTGCTATATATGGGTTTTCAAGGTTGCTGAAATTGAATCTGATAAAAAAACTTTTCTAATTCCACCCCGAGGGGTGAGGGGGTAAATATATTTCAATATTATTATTTTCTTCAATATAGGGGTTTTTGGGGTCGACGAATATGAATCTGATAATACTTTTTTTCTAATTTCACCCCCTGAGGGGTGGGGGTAGTTTTCGTAAAAACTGGTGTATTGGGGTTTTTGAGGTTGCTGAAAGTGAATCTGATAATAAAATTTCTCTAAATCCACCCCCTGAGAGGTGGGGGGTAGTTTTCGTGAAAATTGTTATATTGGGGTTTTTGAGGTTGTTGAAAGTGAATCTGATTATAAAAAAATTCTTTACCCCTAAAGGGGCAGAGGGTAGTTTTCGTGAAAATTGGCATATTAAGGTTTTAATGGTTGCTGAAAGTGAATCTGATAATAAAAAATCAATTTTACGGGCGGAGGTGAAAAATGGGAAAGCTCTATTACTGGGCAGTGTATTTTAAATTGCGCGCCGTGTAATTGTAATACCATATGCGTGTCGCCACCTAACGTCAACTTCCAAAAGTCTTTCAGTTTTTGTAGCAAATAAATCCCGTAAGTATTTTTTGAGAATCTTTAAACATCCATTAAATATTAATGGTTATTGGGATTTAATTAATTGTAAGTTGTGCAAAATTAAATTATACGTGCCTCAGTTATAATATTTTGTGGATAAACCCAGAGATTTTCGTGGAAACCCAAAAATAGTTAACGTTGTCAAATTGTTAGGTTATGTCGACATGTTTTGGAATGTTATTTTCTTCACACATGCTTTATCGATATTTTTATCTAAATAATTTATTATTTTTATGTTATTTTAACTTTTACGTATTTATATTTAAGTATAATGTTTGTTTTTGTTGTAGATCAAAATGGGTAAAATTATGAAATCAGGTAAAGTCGTTCTGGTCCTCGGTGGCCGTTACGCAGGCAGAAAAGCAGTAGTTGTCAAGAATTACGATGAGGGTACTGCAGAAAAACAATACGGACATGCTCTTGTAGCTGGAATTGACAGATATCCAAGAAAAATCCATAAACGTATGGGTAAAGGAAAAATGCACAAGAGGTCCAAGATCAAGCCTTTCGTAAAGGTAAGTTTAGTCAAAAATACTATGAAAAATATTTTTTATGATGAGAAATTGCTATTGCTATCAAACAATTGACTTAAAAAGAGAATATAATTTAGATCATTAACAAGTTGTTCAAATTATTTAACTCATTTATTTATTAATAATAAATTATATAGCAGGCTTAGCTTCATTCAATTAATAGTGGACATTATATGGGGTGTCTAATGAAACACCCTATTTTACATAAAAAGAATATGAAAAAAAGTTTCTATACATATATGTCAAAAACATGTGGTAAGGAAGCTACACCCCTTTAAGG
Source organism: Brachypterus glaber (assembly GCA_958510825.1). Lineage (NCBI taxonomy): Eukaryota > Metazoa > Arthropoda > Insecta > Coleoptera > Kateretidae > Brachypterus > Brachypterus glaber. Next base: position 100,325,443 of record OY294044.1, read on the forward strand.
AGTGGTTCAAAAAATTGGTTTTTATTTAATAATTTACAAACCCTTTTAAGATCTAGAAACTAGATTTTGCATTCGATCTAACATTACCAAGACCTATCTCATAATCATGTATTTGTTTTAAGCAAGAGCCTGTGAAACAGTGGTCTTTTCACTTTTCTATGTGTAACGTTTTATATCAGTTCATAATAAGAGGATTAAAAACGGTCATCTGGAAAACCTGAAATTTAGCTACTATCTATAGAGTATCAAAAAAAAAAGCACTTTTCCTCTGAGTGAAACATACTATTTTTTCTTCAAGTATCCTTTATATTTTTTTAAAATATTAATTTTTGAATTTAATTTATTCAGTAATAAAGTATTAAAATAGGCCAATAAAACCCTTTCGAAATAAACTTAAACCTTTCTTAGCTTATTTTAAATTTTTTTTTGTAGGCTAAATCGTACACTTTTCGCGATTTCAATGGTAACTTGTCTAATGTAGAATTTGCAATTTCGGAGAGATTTGTAGGTGTATAAACCATATATTCTTCTTCAATCATTTTTAATCAATTTCACACAAGGTTTTTGCACAGAATCTCGAGTCAACCACCTGTTTACATAATAAACAAACAAGTTTAAAGTATGGCTGTCATCAAAGTCAAAGAGTGCTGCCAGTGGTGGTTTTGCTAACTAACTTTTTTTACGGCGTACAACAATGAACTCATTTTTTTACTGTAAAAAAATAGATCACTTCTAACTACCCTGCTGAAAATGACGGGTCTGGGCGGGTATAAATGGTGCATAAACCGGACTTGAGCGGATGAAATTCACCCGCTCAAGTCCGGTCTATGCAACATTTATACCCGCGCAGACCCGTCATTTTCAATAGGGTAGTGTGTTCAGTTATAAAATATGATCATTTTAGTACGCTTAAAGAAAAATGGTATTTGTTATTTTTTCTGTGTATTTTTTATTGGGGTTTAATAAACCCCACTAACCACGTTATTTTTTTCCACCTGGTAAATGGAGGGTTAAAATACTAATTTAATTTTCATGAAATTTTAGCAATTTTATTTAACATTTAATCATTAACTTACAAATTTAAATGTGGACCTCTGATTAAAGTCATCAAATAAGTACTAGTTTTTAATTGAGGGGTTTATTCATTGGACAATCCTTGTACACCTATCGAACCATCTTCTACAATCCGAGACAATTCATTCTTTCACAATCATCTACAATCCTCCACAATCCATTACAATCTTCCACAATCATCTGAAATCTTCCCACAATCTTTATTAAAATTTTGTGCAATCTTTCACAATCTTTTTGACAATCTTCCACAATCCTTTGATTCTCACAATCCTTGTACACTTTTTTTCAATAAATAAACCCCTAGTTTAATAATAATAATAATAATGTATGTTTAATACAAACAAAATAATGGATATTTTTTACATTCGAATAGGGGATTTTGGTCAAGGTCAAGGAAAAGCTGGAAAAGTCAGGGAATTTAAAAGTTTAATAATTGGATTCCCTGATCATGTTCAATTCCTATGGGATAACTTTGTTTTACACAATTTAGTATTTCAAAAAAAAAGAACACAACATTTTTTCCATGTTTTTTTTCTTTTTCCAGCCAGTACCGTAAAAACAAAGAAACGTATCGAAATCATAGAAAAACCATAATGTAGAAAACCATATATTATACATAGGGGAAACTTAAAGTTAAACTTTCCTAAGGGTCTATCTGTCTATCTGCAAATTATCTCATTATAAATTGTTTTTTCATATAGTTTGTGATTAGGTCTTGAATCAGGACTCTTTTTTTTAATATTTTTTATTAAAATATGTGTTTTGTGGTCACAAAATCTGTAAACAAATATTTTAAATTACTGAACCAAAAACTTGATTTAAATTATTTGCAGATAATACAAATTGGGCTAATAACATTGTTTCATGAGTAGGGGGCAAATCACCAGGGCTGGGTTGGAAAAAACACTTTTGGAAAAAACGTGGGTTTGGATCTTGAAAATGCGAGAAAATTACACTTTTTAATAATTAATTTTAAATGTGTTGGGACCATACCTAAAGTACGAACGTAGTTTTTTGCAGTTTTGACGTAGACGCCCCCCAGAAAATTAACTAGGGGCTGGTATTACTAGTAATGTTGAAAGGAAAAAGAAAATTTTGTGTTATTCTGGTCTGGTCTTTTCACTTTTCTATGTGTAACGTTTTATATCAGTTCATAATAAGAGGATTAAAAACGGTCATCTGGAAAACCTGAAATTTAGCTACTATCTATAGAGTATCAAAAAAAAAAGCACTTTTCCTCTGAGTGAAACATACTATTTTTTCTTCAAGTATCCTTTATATTTTTTTAAAATATTAATTTTTGAATTTAATTTATTCAGTAATAAAGTATTAAAATAGGCCAATAAAACCCTTTCGAAATAAACTTAAACCTTTCTTAGCTTATTTTAAATTTTTTTTTGTAGGCTAAATCGTACACTTTTCGCGATTTCAATGGTAACTTGTCTAATGTAGAATTTGCGATTTCGGAGAGATTTGTAGGTGTATAAACCATATATTCTTCTTCAATCATTTTTAATCAATTTCACACAAGGTTTTTGCACAGAATCTCGAGTCAACCACCTGTTTACATAATAAACAAACAAGTTTAAAGTATGGCTGTCATCAAAGTCAAAGAGTGCTGCCAGTGGTGGTTTTGCTAACTAACTTTTTTTACGGCGTACAACAATGAACTCATTTTTTTATTGTAAAAAAATATATCACTTCTAACTACCCTGCTGAAAATGACGGGTCTGGGCGGGTATAAATGGTGCATAAACCGGACTTGAGCGGATGAAATTCACCCGCTCAAGTCCGGTCTATGCAACATTTATACCCGCGCAGACCCGTCATTTTCAATAGGGTAGTGTGTTCAGTTATAAAATATGATCATTTTAGTACGCTTAAAGAAAAATGGTATTTGTTATTTTTTCTGTGTATTTTTTATTGGGGTTTAATAAACCCCACTAACCACGTTATTTTTTTCCACCTGGTAAATGGAGGGTTAAAATACTAATTTAATTTTCATGAAATTTTAGCAATTTTATTTAACATTTAATCATTAACTTACAAATTTAAATGTGGACCTCTGATTAAAGTCATCAAATAAGTACTAGTTTTTAATTGAGGGGTTTATTCATTGGACAATCCTTGTACACCTATCGAACCATCTTCTACAATCCGAGACAATTCATTCTTTCACAATCATCTACAATCCTCCACAATCCATTACAATCTTCCACAATCATCTGAAATCTTCCCACAATCTTTATTAAAATTTTGTGCAATCTTTCACAATCTTTTTGACAATCTTCCACAATCCTTTGATTCTCACAATCCTTGTACACTTTTTTTCAATAAATAAACCCCTAGTTTAATAATAATAATAATAATAATGTATGTTTAATACAAACAAAATAATGGATATTTTTTACATTCGAATAGGGGATTTTGGTCAAGGTCAAGGAAAAGCTGGAAAAGTCAGGGAATTTAAAAGTTTAATAATTGGATTCCCTGATCATGTTCAATTCCTATGGGATAACTTTGTTTTACACAATTTAGTATTTCAAAAAAAAAAGAACACAACATTTTTTCCATGTTTTTTTTCTTTTTTCAGCCAGTACCGTAAAAACAAAGAAACGTATCGAAATCATAGAAAAACCATAATGTAGAAAACCATATATTATACATAGGGGAAACTTAAAGTTAAACTTTCCTAAGGGTCTATCTGTCTATCTGCAAATTATCTCATTATAAATTGTTTTTTCATATAGTTTGTGATTAGGTCTTGAATCAGGACTCTTTTTTTTAATATTTTTTATTAAAATATGTGTTTTGTGGTCACAAAATCTGTAAACAAATATTTTAAATTACTGAACCAAAAACTTGATTTAAATTATTTGCAGATAATACAAATTGGGCTAATAACATTGTTTCATGAGTAGGGGGCAAATCACCAGGGCTGGGTTGGAAAAAACACTTTTGGAAAAAACGTGGGTTTGGATCTTGAAAATGCGAGAAAATTACACTTTTTAATAATTAATTTTAAATGTGTTGGGACCATACCTAAAGTACGAACGTAGTTTTTTGCAGTTTTGACGTAGACGCCCCCCAGAAAATTAACTAGGGGCTGGTATTACTAGTAATGTTGAAAGGAAAAAGAAAATTTTGTGTTATTCTTGTCTGACAAGGGGGCCTTGGTTTGACGTCTGTTTGGTGTTTTTTTTTTGTAAAAAAATGTTTTTTATTTAAAATAACATATTGAAAAACGGTCACGCCCGCGCATGCGGAGTTTATGCGAAACGCTGCATAAAGAGCTGCACATAGGCGCTCCTCACCTGTGGTGAACAAAAATAAAACACTTTAAAAGTTTTGGTGTATTAACCCCTTCTGCTCCATTGAATCCAGTTCTGGATATTTGTAGGTATAGCAAAATTTTCCATATAAATTTTAATCTGGTATAGTAACCTGTACCTTGAAAACCCGGCTGGAACGGAATGGGTTAAAGGTCACTAAAATAGAATTTACATTTGTATACAAACAATTGAGAATTTAATGAAATTTAAAAAATATTACAAAAAGACAAAAAAGTCCAGGTGAAGACAGGCATTTCCAGGAAAAAACAAGTCTCAAACTTTTCTAAAAAAAAGCCCTGCAACATACAAATATTTTTTTTGATTTTTTTTATATACTGGTTAATCTGTGGTTAATATTATTTTGATATCTTTGTCAATAACTTCTTACCAAGGATATCAAAATTAAATTATTTTTACCAGTCAGTATCATTCATGAATGGAAATAAGACATAATTCATTTTACTTTCCCAAAGACAAAAGTTTTCTGATCTTTTTGTTTTTGAGCTAGAGCTTCACATAATATGTAGATATTTTTTTAGCATAACATTTTCAAATTCCAAGAATTTAACAAAAACGCTTTTTCTTCTCTAGAATGCTGTATTTTATGCATATTTTTTTGGATTATAACGAACTCGCTTAAAACGGTCTCTTGAACGATCTTTTGAATAAAAGGAAATAAAAGGAAACTTGTTCTTTTTTTTTATAAGAATTTAGATATTATAAAACTCGTTATAGAATGTATTATATACATTATTGAAAAGGGGTTTTTTAGTACCTATAGTGTTTACAAATTATGTTAAAAATACGAACCCCCTTCCCCATCTACGGAATCCTTAGTGGGAACGAAGTCGTACTTCGCGATTTATGTTTAATTGTTATTTTTTTTTTTTTGTTGTTACAGGTTTTGAACTACAACCACTTGATGCCCACCAGGTACTCCGTAGATTTAGCCAGTGACCTTAAAGTAGCACCAAAAGACCTTAAAGACCCAATGAAGCGCAAGAAGATCAGGTTCCAGACCCGTGTTAAATTCGAAGAAAGATATAAGCAAGGAAAGAACAAATGGTTCTTCCAAAAATTAAGGTTCTAGATCTAACTTTTGACTATATCTTTTTAATAATTTAACTCTGTTCACTTTTTATGATTTAACTTCAATAAATTGTGGACAAAAAAATATATTTTTTAATTAGCTTACGCCAAGCTGCTTACCTACATATTTAAAATGTAAAATAAAACCAGCTGAACAGTTGCAAGCACCTTCTCAAAACATCGGCAGTGCCGATTCAGCACTGGGCGCTAACTACATCGGCACAGTACTACTAAAAGTGCCGATGTAATTATAGCAGGGCTCCCACTTGTCATAAAATCATAAAATGACCCAGTTTGTCCTAAAATCGTCATAAAATTAAATCACTGTCATAAAAGTCTTAAAATTTTATAAAAATAATCATATTTTTTACTTTTGAGGGACTTGGGAGATATTTTTTTTTGTCTTCTGATGTTTTTGATTGTTTAAAAATTCTTGCAAAGTCTCTACATTTGTTTTCAAAATTATTAAACAAGGAAAACAATCACGCAGTGTTGAGCTGCCAGAGGCTGGTAGTACAGTGCACTGTTTTAAAATTAAAATAGACTATCAAATTGGTAAATATTTTCGCCTGCGGTGCTAGGGCTTTTCACATTTTTTCTTTAAGACTTTAAAGACTCTTTAGTAAAAGGTTAAAAAATAATAAATTAAAAAAGTCAGAAGTTAACAAAACTCATGTATTTAGTCGTCACTTTTTTTTTAATTCGAGTTTGTAAGATTTATGCGTGAAATTTTGGTGTAAAAAAATTTTCTTGTAAAAAAAACATTCCTTTGGGGAGTTGACCCTTTTGACCATTTCTTTGGTCATCAACATTTTTGGGAGGGAAAAAAATGTCAGCAGATTTTACTTCACGCTCCTCCACGACAAAACAAAAATCTCGGAACGCCCCTGGTAAAGAGTTAAACAATATTAAATTTAAAATGTTTTTAGTCGTCACTTTTTTTTTAATTCGAGTTTTAAAGATTTAAGCTTGAAATTTGTAAAAAAAATCGCCTAGTGCTAGAGCTTTCTCTCTTTTTTTTATGAAATTTCAAATTTTTTGCCCAAATATTGTCATAAAATGCCTAAAATTGTCATAAAATCATAAAAAAAAATCTAAAAAAAAATCTATGGTACCCGTGTTATAGCTCTTAGGCTCTTTTCAGGCTAAATCAATAACTCAAAACAAATGTGACTTTGAAAGTTATATTTTGTAAAACTTTTTAGCTTGTCCCCCAAAGTAAAATTTATGAAATACAGACATAATTTTTTACATCGGCACTTAGTGCTACTAATAGTGTCGATGTATTGAAATCTTGGCCGAAAAGTCAAAATCTATGACCATGGGTTTTCATATTTCTCGACGTTTTAGACCTTTCTGAGTCGAAATCAGTGAAAAAAATTTTGAGTCCGTCTGTCTGTCTGGGTGGAAACTCGATAACTCAATTTCTAAAAAAAGATATCGACAAGCGGTTTTTTGCATATTGTTTCTTATCAAATTTCGAAGAGCTGACTAGATTTTGGGGGTAAGAATGGGGTGAAACTTATATTTTTAGCGTTTTTCGGTTAAAATTAAGTTAATTATTATTGTATTTTATTAATTAAGCACTTATAAGAAAGATTTTTTTAAATTGCTCAAAAAATGTTCTGAACAATTTTTTCCTAAAATACATGGTTTTCGAGATATAAAGCAGTAAAATGTTTTTTTGGTATAACTCACTTATTTTTAAACCGATTTCAAAAAATTATATTTCAAATTAAAGCTTTTTTTAAGCCCTACAAAAAAATCTATATACAGTTTTTGCTAATATATAACGTTTTGGAGATAGACTTTCAAACTTTAATAAATTATGCAACACGCAGGTGTATTAATGGTTGCCATTCACACAACTTCCTATTTCATAACGTTTTAAATTAGTGCCTAGTGCCGATGTTTTGACAAGGTACTTGCAACTGTTCAGATGGTTTGAAACGTTATGTTGTGTAAATAGGCAACCATTAATTCACCTGCGTGTTGCATAATTTATTATTATCCAAAACGTTATATTCTAGCAAAAACTACATATAACATTTTTTGTAGGGCTTAAAAAGAGCTTTTATTTGAATAATTTTTTGAAATCGGTTTTTAAATGAGTTATGCTAAAAAAATATATTACTGCGTTAAACGCCAATATCCCGAAAACAACAAATTATAGGAAAAAATTGTTAATAACATTTTTTGAGCAATTAAAAAAAATCTTTCATATAAGTACTAAATTAATAAAATACAATAATAATTAACTTAATTATAAACAAAAAACGCTCAGACCCCTAATCGTTTACCCCCAAAATCTAATCAGCTCTTCGAAATATGATAAGAAACAATATTGAAAAAAACACTTGTTGATATCTTTTTTAAAAATGGAGTTTACAGACAGTCGGCGCAATTTTTTTACGGATTTCGACTCAGGAAGGTCTAAAACGTCGAGAAATGGGAAAAAACATGGTCAAAGATTCTCTTAGAAATACTAAGTGCCGATGTAAAAAATTATTTCTGTATTTCATAAAGTTTACTTTGAGGGACAAGCTAAAAAGTTTTACAAAATATAACTTTCAAAGTTACATTTGTTTTGAGTTATTATTTTGCCTGACAAGAGCTTAAGAGCTATAATTACAAAAAATGGCATTAATTTGGGTTTCATAGCACACTATAGGCTACCCTCCCTGTCTTCAGAACAATATATGGAGGACTTAAATAAAGTTTTACGGTGAAACTACAAAAAATGCTCGATAGAATTTTTTTGTGAAGATATTAATAGACTATTGGATCTTATGAAAGCCTTTGATAGTATTGACCCTGAAATGTTGCTTCGCAACCTGTACCTTTATGATTTCGACCCTACGAGCTGTAAATTTATATTATCCTATCTTATGGAGAGAATAGAGTCAGTTCTAATAAATAACTGTAGATCACAAACTTGTCAAATAAAAATTGGTGTACCACAAGGACCTATACTAGGACCATTGCTCCTCTTAATATTTATTAACGACTTACCCTTCTTTTTATATTTGGCAGGTGTTCTTAAGCTCTTTGCTGTTGACAGCTCGTACGGTGTGCGGGATATGTATGTTACCGCCAAGAGTAGATAAATCGTTACATGGAGTTGTGGAGAAGAGTAGGGAAATACTGTCAAAGACAACGGAATGGTTTAATAGTAATAGACTAAGTTTAAACATTAACAAGACTGAAAATATTATGATAACTCTGCGCCAAATCACCAATGTAGATTTTCCATTATCAGACAGTGCTAAGTTTCTTGGACTTCATCTAGACTCAAAACTACTCTGGCATAAACATGGTGATGCTTTGGCTACAAAGCTTAATTCTAATATCTACCTTCTTCGCAATTTATCTAATAACCTGTCGACCAATGTTCTATGCACTGCATACTTTGGACTTATCCAGTCGCAGATATCTTACGGACTTTTAGCTTGGGGCCACTCGAGCATAATGGGCCGAATTTTTGAATTGCAGAGAAGGGCTATTAAAATTTTGGCTAAGATGGGATACAGAGATGACTGTAAACATTATTTTATATCTTAAAATATATTACCTTTGCCTTCCCTTTATATATTGGAAAATCTATTACATATAAAGTCTAATGAATCCAAATACAACACTTTTGAATAGCTACATGATCACAAAACCAGATACGCTTCTAATATGTCACGATTTCATTATACTGGGCAGAAACCAAACTGGTACAAAGCATCACGCTATCAGGTTTTTTAACGTTCCGCCTCTGAATGTAAGATAACTGAAACCTGGACTATTTAAATCCAAAATAATATAATAATAATAATACCTTTTAAGTAAGACTTTTTACAATTTTAATGAATATATAGAGAATAATTTTAATGATAATGACTTTTAATATTACATTTTATTTTTAATTAGGTTTAAAATTTTATGCTTTTTATGGTATTTCTATGTTTTTAACTGTTTTAGTAAAATCTTTATTTTTAGAATATTTTTCTGTAAAAATTTTTTAATTGAATTTTTTCTATTTATTTTGACACGGGTAACCTCAGGATAGCACAAATAAAGGATTACACAGGTTTACAAAAAAAAAGTCAGAACTATTTGACCGGACCATGGTATTCCTAGGTATTTTGGCGTCCTGAATCAGATCCCGGGGTGAGTTTTGCCCCATCACGTCAGAAAAACGAGATTTCAAGGTCATTTGGAGGTCAAAATGGTGATTTTTTAGGAGCGGCCCCGGGACAACATCTCAACGTTCAGAAAGTATTCAAGACCTACACAGTTACCCGTGAAGTTAACAGGTCGCTTGAGATATTGTCCCGGGGCCGCTCCCAAAAAATCACCATTTTTACCTCAAATGACCTTAAAATCTCGTTTTCCTGACATGATGGGGGCAAAACTGACCCCGAGATCTGATTCAGGGCGCCAAAATACCTAGGAATACCATGGTCCGGTCAAATAGTCCTGACTTTTTTTTGTAAACCTGTGTTAATTATTAATATCAACCTTTTAGATAACAATAAAGATAATATCATTCCCAACACATGCGCGCATGTACGCGTATATTCTTTGACTATATTATAGTCAAAGAATATACGCATGTGTTGGGAATGAGTGCATATATTAGCTACATTTATATTACCAGTAGGGTAGATAAACACAGTAAAACCTGTCTTGATCATATCAGGGGCGGATTAATTTCATTTAAAGGGGGGGGGGGGGCATCCATAAGGAAAAAATCTCGCATTCACCAAAAATATAATTTTGAAGGTATTTCTATGCTAATATATCTCGCTGGGGGGCCATGGCCCATCCCCTAAATCCGCCCATGGATCATATATATGATTAAATATGATAAAAACAATAAAAATATAATCATATTTAATCCAGTCATTCTAAATAGTGGTCTAACGAACCACTTCCCTATACTATTAAACACTGAACGTAATTCAGCTAATGTCTCTCAAAATCAACCTAACAGAGCGAGATTTGTAAATAAGTTTGACAGGGAAAGGTTCGAGAAACAACTGTTGGGGAGAACATGGTACGACTTTTAAAAATTAAACAACCCAAATAGCGTAGCGGATAATTTAGTCAATACTATTAAAAAATAAGTGTTAAATAGCACAAATAAAGTAACGAGGTTTTTTTGAGTTGGGAAAATTGGAGTACAGTTGAAAATGGAGAGAAGGACCTTTTTTTTAGTCATCAAAATTTTTGAGTTGAGTAATTTCTTAATTTTAAGTTGGGAAATATGTGGACTAATGTATATTATTATATTATAGTATAATACTACAATATTATACTATAGTATTATACTTTACTGTTATTATTCTTTTAATAAAGGGCAATAACGTATGGTGGTGGCAGGGCCAGGGCCGGACAGAGCCAGCCCGGGCCCGAGAAAACTTTTTACCCGGGCCCCCATTTTTCCAAAACATAATTATAGCCGTAGCTGAGGCACTTGTGAGGTGGGGGACTAAAGTGGCACCCCCATTCATTAAGTTAGCATCGCAGTGCACTGTTACAATATAAAGTTTTACAAAAATGCAAGAAGGCTTAAGCGCCACCAGCGAAAATTTTTACAATTTTTTAAGTTATACAACTTAAATAAAAAAATGGAATGAAAACTGTAACTTTACGAATTTGAGGGTCTAATGCAAAACGAGGCGTCAAAACGAGCAAATATATTTGCTCGTTTTGACGCCCTTGTCGTCTTGTGGGAGTATAAATAAATAAACTGTTTATTGTAAACTTAAAGAAACTTCCAAACACCGGGCCCCCCTGAATCCGGCCCTGGGTAGGGGATAAACCATAATTTTGCCAACTTTAAAGAATTTCCAAGTTTTTCCAACCATTTTTTAAAATAAGTCATGACCAAAAAAAGCTCATCAGTTCAATTTTTGCCATATTTTTGATAAAGAGTTACTACTATTCATTTTTTTCTTCAATTTACCAATTTTTTAATGTTGTTAAAAAATGATTTTTTATTATTTTTGTTTAAAAAAAAAATAATTTGAAAAAAAAATTTTTTTGAAAATATTTTATTTTTGTTTGTGTTCTAAGCGAAATAACATTTTATCAATTTTTTTCTTTGTTTGCACCAAATTTTCTGGAAGATAGGTAAAATCGAACAGAAATTGCCCCCCCCCCCCCTCTCAAAGCAAATTCCTGGATCCAATCCTGACCAGGTCAACTTAACCTGTCAATGACAGACAGGCTGTCATTATTGTTATATTCACAGCGCCTGCGCTAGAATAATATTATACCGTATACCGGTAGTATACCCAGACAGCACAAAGATGACTTAAAGAGATCTTAAAGATGTCGTAGCTCGTCATTCAAGACGTCTTAAGAACGTCGGTTTTCGCCGTATATGCATCTTAAAGACGTCTTAACGACTTCGTATGTTACAAAAGGTAACGTCTTTAAGACATCTTTTTTAAGACGCCTTACTGACGCTTTGCACAGGCGACTTTACAACATAATAGCCCCTCCCATTTACCTTGCTAGGTACGGTCGTATTGATATAAGAAGTGTAATAAGAATTAGAATGAGAGGTAATTTGGTTGTCAAAAAAGATCTTAAAAAATGTGATTTTTTCTTAATTTTTTTTTTTTCAGTTTTTTTTTTTGAAAATTTCTTTTTTGATTTTTTTAAAAATTTTTCGTTTTTCGTAAAAAGAAAATAAAAAAAATAAAAAAAAAAATTAAATTTTTTTGTTTCTCAAAAAAAGATCTTTTAAAAAAATGGTATTTTTTTTAATAATTGATTGTGGTTAATTTATTTTTAGCTATGAGTATCGAAGTTAAGACGTCTTGTACCGATACTTAAAAGACATCTTATAGACATCATAATCTTCTTTTCTTTAAACATCCCTAAAAAGAAGTCCATAAGATATCCTTTTTATGTCTTTAGGCGTCCAGACATAATTAAGATCTAAAAAATACGTCTTTAAGATATCTGCTGTCTGGGTAAGCAACTTTTTTTTTCGAATGTCCGTCTGTCTATCCGTCTGATCATCAGACACTGATGTCACGCTATAACTCAAGAACGAATAATCCGATCGACATGAAATTTTCAGAAAAAAATAAGTTCTACGAGGGGAAGATCCTTATTGTTTTTGAAAGTAATCCCCCCAAAAAACAAAAAAGTTAGGGGGGGTTAAAATTTAACCGTTAAATAAAAAAAAATCAGAAAGAAAATTCCGATTAACGTAACCTTTTTAGGAAAAATAAAAAAAAAATAAAATATATATATATTTCTTTTTGTTTTTGTAAGTAATTCCCCTTAAAAACAAAAATATTATGGGGGGTAAACTTTTTTAAAAAAGTTTTTCGCAAAAAGAAAACAAAAAAATATATATTTTTTATTTTTTTAAAAACTTTTTTTCAAAGATTTTTCATTTTTTCAAAATTATTTTTATAAGTATGTATTAATACAAATTTGGGAAAATGCATTATATAAATGGTATCATGGTAAATACATTTACTGTGAATAATATACAATATAATAATATAAAGTATAATGGAGCGCGTAGCATTACATATCTTCACGACTTGTCATATTCACAGCGCCTGCGCTAGAATAATATACGCTAGTTTAGAATTTTCAAAAATCGTCATAGACAAAAAAATCTTGGATATAAATTCATTTCATGAAAAAAAAAGCATATTTTTTTTTTAATTTTTTTTTTCAAAAAAAGTCTGTCCGATGTCACGATTTTTGTGAACACGATAACTCAAGAACGAATAATCCGATCGACTAGAAATTTTCAGGAAAAATTAATTTCTACGAGGGGAAGATCCCTATTGTTTTTGAAAGTAATCCCCCCAAAAACAAAAGAGTTATGGGGGGTTAAAGTTTAACCATTAAATTTTTAAAAAAATCGAAAAAATTAGAAAGAAAATTCCGATTAACGTAACCTTTTCAGGAAAAACCACTTTTTTTATTGGGGTAGACCCATAGACAAGGAAATACCTCCAAAGCCGTTGCGGGATACTGTGATAAATGTGCCTAGCGCATCTGAGATAAACTTGCACATGCGCACTACTATTGTTGTTTTTGACGAGTATTTTTAACCTTAGTTTTGTGTCAAATAAAAATTGTAAAAAATTGAACCAAAAAACAATAAATATCTACGAAGAAACATCGAAATAGTTTTTTAAAACGATTTTATAAGAATTTTTCGAGGTATGTTTGAGTTTCGGGATTTTGTACACCTACTTTGAGTACACCAGGGATTGACCCTTTGCTCTTCATAAAGCAACAATACAGGTTAGGTTTAAAGTTATAAAAAAATGCAGCAAAAAAAACAATTAGAACACAGTAGAAGTCGAAAACAGTAACAGAGACTACAGTAACAAACGACGATCTGACAGTACTGACAGTATAAACAAACTACTAATAATTCGTCACCCCAGTATTGGTTTGCCATATCTCTATTTTTTGACATTTTAAGATTTTTACTTGGGGATTTTTGGAGATAAGACAAATGAATAATGGGGTGATGAATTGTTTTACGACCGCCAGCATTTCACAGCTGATAGAGATGCGTACTGCGCAAGGTCAGATATATTGCGTTACGTCATTTCGCTGCCCCGTTCTGTCACAAAATAACCTTGCGTAGGCTGGACTAATCCCAGGTAGCAAGGGATGTTATATTACAAGAAATTAACATCACTTTTGGGTGTATTTTTAAACTAAATCATAACATCACATAATATTGAAAAATAACATCTATTTAACATCACATTTGCAACGTAACACGTGTGACTTGACAAACATGTTATTTAATAACAAATAATTAACAACGCTGTGAATATATCGCATGTCACATATTAACGTGGCTTTCACGTGAATGTCATGTTATTTTGCTTCTCACCGACGTTCGAAGCAAAAAAATCGATATAAGATGATGTTGATAGAGTAAATTATTATAAGGAAATTGTATACACATTATACGATTTCCAATGGATAGGGGGTTTCTCAAGACCACGGACACGGATTAAAGGAATATATTCTTCGCTTAACCTGCAATTTCGTATTTAGAATCTATCTGTTTCAATCTGTGATTGTTTCAATTACTGATTGATTTTAAATCCGATTTTTTTATAGAGTTATAGCGTTTTTAATGGTTTTAATTTAGAAAAAGCTAATATCCTAGGATATTATTTAAATATTAAAGTAACAGTAACGGCATCCATAAGATATTAGATATAACAGGAATGTGGATTTATGATGTCACAAACACGTTATTTTCGGGATGTCATTGTGTGATGTTATTAGGGGCGGACTTAGGACATCCCCACCATGCTACATTCTTGTTAAATGAGACTACAATCTTAACATCACATGTCACATATTAACGTGGCTTTCACGTGAATGTCATGTTATTTTGCTACCTGGGATGGTTCTCTTTCCTTCTCTATGGGTAGACCTCAATGCTTTTAGCATAAGGATAAATTCTACCAATTGTAAAAGTAATCCCCCCAAATATTTTTTTTTTCGTTTTTACGCAAAAAGAAAATAAAAAAGTTTATTTTTTTATTTTTTAAGTATATATTTGGGAAAACGCAATATACCATTTACTGTGAATAATAAATAATGGATGCGTAGCATTACATATCTTCACGGCTTGTTCATAAATCTGCCCCCGGAAGTTAAAAGGCGGCAAGTGACAAAACCAGATTAACGAGAAAAATGGCAAAAACTTTTAGATGTTGTCCTGCACTAATTTAGTTATATGTGATTATTTTTTTAGTTCAGTATCACATAGAAATACTATATTTAGTTACCTGTATGTCCCTTTAGGCAATATTTTAAGTTTTCATTAAAAGAATGGTGGTTAATTCCTTATTGCTTCGTTATTTGTAATGGAGTACGTAAAGAAGTTGAAGTTAAAAAGCGGCAAGCAGCAAAAATCTGTTCAGATGCCGCCTTTTAACTTCAAACTTTTTGAAGTGCCGCTATTTAAAAACAAGCAAAATAGGTTAACTTCTAACTGAAAAAAAGTAAGTATTAATATTTTATTATTATATACAAGTTATTTATTAAAATAATAGTTTTTTTGCAAGTTTTCCCAGGTAGCAAGGGATATTATATTACAAGAAATTAACATCACTTTTGGGTGTATTTTTAAACTAAATTATAACATCACATAATATTGAAAAATAACATGTATTTAACATCACATTTGCAACGTAATACGTGTGACGTGACAACCATGTTATTAAATAACAAATATTTAGCAACGCTGTGAATATATCGCATGTCACATATTAACGTGGCTTTCACGTGAATGTCATGTTATTTTGCTTCTCACCGACGTTCGAAGCAAAAAAATCGATATAAGATGATGTCGATAGAGTAAATTATTATAAGGAAATTGTATACACATTATAGGCTTGTTCGAGATTCGAGTTCAGAACTGGTTCTGACCAATGGAGGTTTAATCCTTATTACCATGTGACTTTAAATAACCAATAAACAGTAGTCCAGAACTGATTCTAGCGTATCCCGAACAAAGCTTATACGATTTTCAATGGATAGGGGGCTGCCGGGCTTCTCAAGACCACGGACACGGATTAAAGGATATATTCTCCGCTTAATCTGCAATTTCGTATTTAGAATCTATCTGTTTCAATCTGTGATTGTTTCAATTACTGATTGATTTTAAATCCGATTTTTTTATAGGGTTATAGCGTTTTTAATGGTTTTAATTTAGAAAAAGCTAATATCCTAAAATATTATTTAAATATTAAAGTACCAGTAACGGCATCCATAAGATATTAGATATAACAGGAATGTGGATTTATGATGTCACAAACACGTTATTTTCGGCATGTCATTGTGTGATGTTATTAGGGGCGGACTTAGGACATCCCCACCATGCTACATTCTTGTTAAATGAGACTACAATCTTAACATCACATGTCACATATTAACGTGACTTTCACGTGAATTTCATGTTATTTTGCTACCTGGGTTGAGTAGTTTTATGATCACAAGTATATGTTAAAAGCAATAATTATTGGTTTAATCACTACATGTTTTTATGTATGATTTGCGTCCATAAAGTACATTATTTGTGTTTATATTAATTTAGCATAAAATAGGTTCAAATCAAAAAGTAAGTACCTACCTATGTAAAATTATCATATTTTCTTTTCTGGTCCTAAATTACGCTTAAAATAAAACAACGTTATTTGTAATAAATAGTGTTCTAATAATTACATTAAAAAACATATTTTGTTTTTTTTTAATGCAGGGACCTTTTAGTAATAAATAGATTATGTATAATGCCGCCTTTTAACTATAAAATATGCATTATTAGGTAATAATTTTTAAAAAGAAAAGGTACATTTGCAAAGATGCCGCCTTTTAAGTTAAATAATTACACTTGCCGCTATTTTACTTCCAAAATGGTGACGTTATGGCACTTGCTGATGTTTTAAATTTTCAAAAATCGTAGAAAAAAATTTTTTTTGTAATTTTTTTTTAATATTTAGATAGAGTGGGGTCATATTAGTCCAAAAATGTAAAAATCTCAAAATCGAAAAAATATCACTTGCCGCCTTTTAACTTCCGGGGGCAGAAATGGTATTGGTTTTGTGCGTAATGTCCAAACCTAACAAAGATTTTCCTTATGAAATTTCGTCTAAAAACTAAGTTGACACAAAACTTTTAACTTCCGGGGGCAGAAATGGTATTGGTTTTGTGCGTAATGTCCAAACCTAACAAAGATTTTCCTTATGAAATTTCGTCTAAAAACTAAGTTGACACAAAACTGCATTTAAAATAACTGCAGTTATCGATTAACACATCCAAATATGTAAAACAAATGAATTGGCATGTACCAATCGTGAGCTAAAAATCTCAATTTTCTCCGAGTGTACATCATTCGCGTGCTCACTAGGTATTCAGAAATAATTTCGGCCAATCACATCAAATCGTAGTATATATGAGTGTACTTGATAGTGAAGTGAGTATTGCCTATCCATAGGCAAAAATACTACTACAGTCGTCTATCTTTGTTTAGCGTGCGCGAGAAAATGAGATGGACATATCGCGTACTACGAGTTTTGTTGTTGAATCGAGAATAAGCGAGTTGCGCAGTAAAAAAAACGGTGCATATTAACAATGAACTTTAGTAGTAAATGTATTTGATGCCATTTCAGTATTAAAATTATGTAGAAATGAGTGAAATAAAATAAAACCAACATCTAACAGCTGCAGATAAGCTGACTACAACCTTTTATGGTGTTTATTGTTTGTTCTTTGTTAAAATAGTGTCGGGCCAAATGTCCGGACAGTCGACACCTTGTAGGATGCAAAATTTTGGAAAACAGGGCCCTATGAAGGCCACTATACCTATGTCGTCGGTTTTAAAGCAAAATAGCAATCTCAAAAATGAAACCAGTCCAAATATTTCACCTACATATTTTGTGAAGGCTAGATTTTCACCCGATGCCCATTTTGGTCAAAGGAGCCCTGGAGCCTCTTCTTGCAAGGGTAACTATCATAATGATTTACAACTTTTTTTAAATGGTAGATTGATTAATAAATTAGTTAATATGCTTGCTGGTGATTTCTTATCACTCGAGTTATCATTATACACTTCGCAATTTTACAGAATTGTTTTTTATGTAGTCTTTATCATAATAATAGTTATAAACATAGTCTATTATAAACTATGTTTTTAAAATAGACTTATATTGTGATACTTATGTTTATTACAAGTTTGTAACAAAAACTAATGTATAGGACGAACAAAAATGCCAACCAAAACTGATAGCATATTCTGATTATAGACCCTTTTGATGTATAAATTCTATTACAAATAGTATCAGCTGGGATTTTGATAAATACATTTATTTACGGCCGTGATTAATAGGCTTATTAATCACGGGTCTGTAAAAATAATCCGTTTACACTTTAAACTGACCGTGGATAAAGTATAGAATTCTACTCGTGTATAATAACTATTAATTATTCGGGTGATTAGGTCACTTATACGCTCATTGAATAATATACTATTTTGTGTTACCAAAAGGGTCTATAATCAGAATATGCTATCAGTTTTGGTTGGCATTTTTGTTTGTCCTATACCTTAGTTTACTGTCTTTTTCTTTTAACTGTTCCTACATTTAAATAATTATTTTAGTTGTAACTGAACAAAATACAATTATAATTGTATTTTGTTCAGTTACAACTAAAATACATGTACTATATAGTACATGTACCATATATGGTAACACAGCCTTTATTTTTTATTGAACCCTAGTGTTTTATACTTAAGAAGCGAGTGCAGAACAAATACAACCCTAATAATCAGATTATTACAGGGTGTCCCAAAAAAACCGGACACTTTTTAAACCGTTATAACATTTTTGCCTTTTGACCGATTTATACCAAATTTGAAATAAATATACTAAAAACATGTAAGATTTGGAAGATAATTTTATTTTTTTTTAAGTATTATCATATTGTTCAGTAATAAAGCTATTTCCGACGGGGTTGTTTTAAAGCATTGGGATTAGAGCAAAATGTATAATATGAAACTTTCTGACCTTACTATGTTCAGTGATCTTTCTTCAATAGATGAGTATGTTTAAATTTTAATTTAAAATTGTAGTTTATTTTTTATTCATATTTTTCCGAAAGGTTACATATTGCAGTAAATTGATTTTTAAACGTAAAAAACACGATTCAGTAGGCTTGTTATTTATCTGACATCTCTCAAAAAATACTCTCTTAATTTAAAAAGTATTTAAAATAAGCAAAAAACTAAAAAAATTTCGAATTATTTTAAAAATCAAGGGGAAAATGTGAAAGCTGAATTCTAGATGTATATTTTAAGAAAAATGGGTATTAAATATACTAAAATTATAAATGGTGTATGGAAATTCGAAAATTTTACTACATTAACATGAGAAATAATAAATCGCTAAAATAAAACAAGATTTAAGTATTTGCTAAATGAAGAAAGAATTTAAAGAAGAAATATATTTTTATTACAAATAAATTAAATTAAACACTGTCTTATTTTTTAACAATAATATAAAAGCACATTATGGTACAGGATCTTGGTTGGTTATTTGTAGTAATAATTCCATATTGGTTTACAAAAATTCCTATCATCCTTTATTTTAAGTTAAGCACTTTTTTCATTTTAACAAAAACTAGACTAATTTCTTATTTTTCTACACAATTTTGTTTTTACATATATTCATTCTTTATTGTTCATTTTCTTTAAAATATATATCCACCACAATGTAGTTTTAATACGTTTTTCTTAGTTTTTTGATCGGTGATTTTCAATATTTTTTGAGACATGTCAAAATTACTTTTAGATAACCGCCTACTTAATCTTTTTTTTTCAAGCTAAAAAATCCATTTAAAGCTATCTGTAGCCTTTCGGAAAAATAATTATAAAAAATAAATTACAATTTTAAAGTAAAAGGTAAACACACAAAACTATTGAAGATAGACCAAATAACATAATACAGACGAAAAGTTATCATTTTTTACATTTTGCTCTAATCCCCATGGGTCTAAAATAACCCTTTCAGAAAAAACTTTCTTACTAAAATATACAGGGTGTTCCATAACTGGCATGCCAAAATTTAAGAGGTGATTCTAGATCCAAAAATATAAAAAAAGTTCCTATAAAGGTTGGTCCGGAAATGAGCCCTAAGGGATCTAGGGCCCTTTAAAATTGTAATAAAAATAAGGTGTTTAATTAATAACTCGGGTACCGTTTAAGCTAGAGCGGCGAGCTTTTGCATGTAAACTAGTATTAATAAGGGCAATAAGTTTATGTTAATTTATTTTTTTAATTTATCCAGAGGCGTGCCCAGACGGACAAAATATATGAGGCTTAAAACATTTTTGCCCCAAACTTTTCTGTGTATGTTTTTTGGATTTGTTGTAAAAAATATAGATTTCTAGAGTAAAAATACATATAAAATATGATATAGTGTAACACTGTAGGAGCAACCGTTATCAAAAAAAATGCAAATAACAGGAAGTAACATTTTGTGCCACCAAAAACGTTACTTTTTAAAAGGCTATTACTTCTTTAATATTAAATTTAGGTGTTTTGGTGTATAATACTTTTTTGCTCAGTTTTAAATGAATAATAACCCTGCAGCATTAAAATTTTATTGGTGCTTTTTTTTGTTCCCCATTCAATACGTCATCTTCGAAGGGCCGTAGCTCCCTTAGAGCTCATTTCCGGACCAACCTTTATAGAAACTTTTTTTCATATTTTTGGATGTAGAATCACCTCTTAAATTTCGGTACGCGAGTTCTGCAACAGGCTGTATAATAATAATTTAAATAAATAAAATTATACACAGAATCTTACATGTTTTGAGACTATTTATTTCAAATTAAGTAAAGATCGCTCAAACGGCAATAAAGTTATAACGGTTTAAAAAGTGTCCGGTTTTTTTTGGGCCACCCTGTATTTACAATATGAAAAAATGTTGCTGCTAAAAAAGAAATATTTTTGCTAGGGTTATAACCCTATAAAAAGTAATTACTGTACATAAAAAACTGTAAAAAAAGTTTGAACTTCCAAAAATTGATTCTAAGGGAGTTTGGACTTTTTTAGCTAAAAACTAAATAGAATAAAAAAAATACTGCACCCCAGATGGGTAGGGGTAGTTTTTTTGAAAATTGGTATATAAGGGGTTTTAAAGTCTCTAAAACTGAATCTTAGAATAAAAAAAAAATCAAACTCCATCCATGAGGGGTGAGGGGTAATTTTTTTTTTTAATTTTAATATAGGTACCAATATACCAATTTAAAAAAAAACTCCCCCCCACCCCTCATGGATAGAGTTTGATTTTTTAAATTCTAAGAGTCAGTTTTAGAGACTTTAAAACCCCTATATAGCAAGTTTTACAAAAACTACCCCCCACCACCCAAGGAGTTTTACCCGATTCTTATCCCCAACCATTTACCCCCAAAATATTATCAGCTCTTTAACAGATGATAAGAAACAATATGAGAAAAACCGCTTGTCAATATATTTTCTAGAAATGGAGTTATCCAGCTTACAGACAGACGGACGCAAACTTTTTATTGACTTCGACTCGGGTCTAAAACCCAGAGAAATTAAAGAAAAAACATGATTACAAATTTTGACTTGTCGGCGGTGGTTTCAATAAATCGGCATGCAATTATTGTAATCTTATATGATAACTCAGTTGTGATAAACATTTTTTTTAATTTATTTATTTATGACTCCAAATTCAGTTACAAAACTGGTAACAAGGCCTAACTTTAATTTAGTAACTTATACATTATATGTCTATTTACATTACAATTTTTTTATAACAATTTTAATTATTAAGATATACTTTTAGCATTTGATTAAATCTAGTTGTGTTTTTAATAGATTTTACATGATTTGATAAGTTGTTGTACTCTACTGTCCCTGCGTAAATAGGTGAGCACTGTGTCTTATTACTTTATTATTATTATTATTATTTATTAACTTCCAAAGATGTACAATATACATATAAGAAATAGTCATCTTGATATAACAAAAAATAAAAATATACAAGAAATCTACAAGTAAAATTTCAAAAAACAAAAATTCAAGTTAGGTAATACTTAAAACTTAAGAGAACTTAATAGGTACCTAAAATTTATTGAAAGATAAAGATTTCTGAACTATATGCCGTGTCAAAAGGCAACATAGCATGGTATACGATACTTATTTATTTAAGCCTTTAATATATAAATTATGAAAATTTCTTGTCGGAAAACTCCTTTACGGAGTAGAAACAGTTTTCCGACAAGAAAGTCTTGGCCCTAGATTTAAATTGTGTGAGGCTGGCTGCACTTTTTATATGAGAAGGTAAATTGTTGTAAAGTTTAACCGCAGTAAGCTTTGGTCCCCTATTTACCTGCACCAGATTACTTGAAGGGGCATATAAAGAGTCTGATTGTCTAGTGATGTACATGTTTACATCCCCACAACTGACAAAATCATTTTTATTTTTTCTAATGTACATGACGCACTGAAAAATATACAAACTATAAATTGTCATAATTCTGTTTTCAGTAAATAGTGACCTCTATGTAACGGATTTCTTAGGTGGTTATTTTCATTTATCCTAGTGTGATACTGGTGTATAGTTGATACAGCTCTCAAGTTTTGATTTGATTTTTTGTTTTTATTTATTATACCATATATTAGCTTGTTAAGTTCTAGCTGGTTTAATTTTTTAATATTTAGTAATCTGGTTTCCAAGAAGATTGTGTCAGTTGCTGTGTAATAAACAATAGTAACATTTAAATTTGTTTAAGGAAAATCCAAACTTGACTATTGTACTCATGAGGGAAAAATGAGGAGGACAGCCTCATTGGACACAATCTATTTGAAGGGCCACTGGCCAAGAGACAACTTTTATTGGAACACAGGAACTCTACAAATAAACAAATCTACACAGGTAAAAAAATACTGCTGCCAATAAAAGGAACGAAAAAATTGTGAAAACCCGACAGACGGACAGACAGATTTTTTTTCACGGAAATCAATTTTTTTAACCTTAAAAAAAACAATAAAAAAAATTCAACACGTCTTTTTCAATGCAAATCTTTCCTTGGAGAAAGTAGTATAAAATATACTTGTTCCTTTGAAAAATAAAATTAAAAGTAGAGGAAATGCGCCTAATTTCGGATGGTTTCCAAATTTCGGATAGTAGTGTATTTAAGATACTGTCTGCAAAGGTAAACAGAAACCTACTTTTATGTGAAGCCAAAAGTCAAACTAAATCCGTCCTGTAATATGATAACGGTAGAGCTTCTCCCCTTTAAATGGCAGCACAAATCGTTTATATTGCAAATGGCACTTTTGTGCTCAGTTGCATTATTATGCTTGTTTATTTTATAAATATTCGTTATAAAAGTTCGTGATTCTGTCTTGGGTAAGTTATGATGTTAGTTAAGTTGATCCACTATTCATAATTAAGCAATTTGAAAACGTAAACATTCTACAAATTTCTAATCTAAAAAGCAGAAAGTTGCCTAATTTGGGATAGACCATTTTTGTGCATTTGATTCCCAATTTCGGATATCCGCAAGGTAATTATTATTCAGGATAACCAACCATTAATTATTATTTTTATAATGATACAACAAACTAAGATAAACAATTTTGAAAAAACCTAAGATACTAAGATATTCGAAATTGGGAATCTAAAATTATAGTTCCTATAGTATTTCGTAGAAAATCGCTTAATGATTAAATTACGTCTTAAATGTGAAGGAATAACAAGAAACATAAGCAATGGGATCCAGATCTACTCTTGAAAAAATTTTTTCGGATATGTCCGAAATTAGAAGCCCTTTTTCAAATGCACAATAATGCGCTGATTTTTTTTAACCGTGTTTTTTGGAAAAAATAAACTGTAATAAAATTGCTTTTATAATAAATCATGGTTCGCTATAATAAGTTGTATCTGGTTATATAAAAAAAATATCAAAAAGTAATACCGAGTATTAAATATTGAATACATTGTAAATGGTATCCGAAATTAGGCGACTTTCCTCTAAAAAATGTTAATTTAAGTAATCTTAAAAAAAAATAAAAAAAAATAAAACCTACAACTATAATTTTTGTTATGTGACAAATAAAAAGCGAGCTATGACAAAAAGTAGTGGCTTGAACCCCTACCCCACCCCATCCGAGAACTTTGAATAAGGAACCTATTATTACATATGTCTGCTGTCACAGTCTGTGTTTGAAAAAATTTGGTAATGCGATAACTCGCGCACGACTTAAGCAAAAAACGTCAAATGTAGAACATAGCTCGGAACATAGGTTCCTTATTCAAAATTCTCGGATGGGGTGGGGTAGGGGTTGTATTGTTTTTTTAATAACACAGGGCCACAAAAAAAATGTGAGTCTTGGATTCCAATATGATATTCCTATGTATTTTTCCCCGCTGAAACCAAATCCGTAACCCGTTTAACTCTTACACGTCAGGATATTAACATAACCTCAAAAAACACTTGAAAAACTACTGAAACCGCTAAAATCATCTACTCTATACCACTTTCACCCCCTTACTCCAAATTAGTAATTTCTTAACCCCATAATCCCCTAACCTCAAAACCATGTAACCTCATTAAGTAGAAAAATCTGGTTCGGGAAAACAGAACAATTACGTGAAATTTTCTTGTAGAGCATAGTTATGAATAAGTAACTGTATAACCCTAAAATCCCATCACACCACCTAACCCCTTCACTCCGTGACCCCATATATTATAACCTCTTAACCCCATCATCCTATTCTGTGAGTCCGGTTCTCGAAATCATAAGAGTTTTGTGAGTGAAGTCATGAATCAAGGTCTACTTCATTATTTTTTTAACCGGACTTCTCCACAGAATAAGATAACGGGATTAAGGGGATTTAGTATATGGGGATACGAAGTGAAGGGATTTTGGGGTTATAGAGTTACTTACCTATGACTATGTACCACAAAAAAACTGAAGAATTTGTTCTGTTTTCCCAAATTGGACTTTTCCCAGATTGTTCTACTTAATGAGGTTACGGGGTTTTGAGGTTATGCGGCTATGGTATTATGAGGTTAGGGGATTATGTGGTTCTGGGGTTATAGAATTAGCAATTTGGGGATAGGGGGGTGACAGTGGTATGGCATAAATGATTTTAGCGGTTTCAGTAGTTTTTCAGGTGTTTTTTCAGGTTATGTCAAAATCCAGACGTGTAGGGGTTAAACGGGTTGCGGATTCAGTTTTAGCGGAAAAAAATACATAAGAATAACATATTGGAATCCAAGACTCAGAAAAAAAAAATTGTGGGCCTGTGTAATGCAAGACTTTCTCTGCGGTTTAATAAAAAAATATACAAAAAAAGGTAATTTTCCGCGGGAGGCTAACGCAAAGCGTCTCCCATATACCGGGTGTGACAAGACTATGTCACAACCCCATTTTTCTTTATTTTAAAAATTGGAGATTTTAAATTTGGAAAATCTATTATTGCCATAAAACGTCAACTTTTAACATAAAAAGTACATTTAAGTCACTTCCGGTTTAACCGGAAATGACACCAACTTTCGTTTTTTAAATGGGACACTATATATTTTTACATATTTCAATACTACGCTGAGTAAAATAGTACCAAAAAAGTAACATTATAAATGTCAGTTTTTTTTTAAATTAAATTTTTAGTTTTTATCATAGGTAGGCCCTAAAAAAAATAATTTACGCTTAAAAAATTCTTTTTACGTAACGCACTTTTTTAATTTTAAAGAAATAAAATTAGTTTGTTTTCACCCAAAATTTTTTAAGGGGTCTTGGAGTGATGTATTTATGGGGCGTTACAAAGCGTTATAGTCTAAGGGAACGTTCAAGTATTGTACCAAAATTCATACACTTCATACAGTTCTCGCGTTATTATAGATTATAGGGATTTCATATTTTGGCTACCCCCCCCCCCCTAATAGGGGGTGTGTTAGGGGGGGTAACCAAAATATGAAATCTCTACAGCCTTGAATAACGCGAAAACCTAGCTATGAAGTGTATGAATTTTGGTACATTTTGCGTTACGTAATACTTGAACTTTCCCTAAGAGCTGTTTACCATTTTTATTTCATTATTTGCTCCCAGCTGTATTTTATACATGTCTTAAAGTACATTCAAATTAGGCTATTTGCAAATTGCCTGGTCCTGGATCGGGTTCCTTTGGATGCTAGAAGCCTCGAAAAGGTGGGACCCCAAAAATATATTTTTAACTTACCGAGTCAAACAAATTACATTTATTACATTTAGATTAGTCTATTTTCACAGTTTTACACAATTATTTAGTAGGCTAAAGGTTAAAAAAAGACTTTAAAAACTTTATCTGACATATGTCAACGCTAAAAACTCTAAATCATTTTCATTTAATCAAAATGTCATTTTATAAATTCTCATTTCTTTAAAAAAATAATGCAAAGGCACTTTTTAAAGACTGTTCTTACGCTTTGGCCCCAGAATTATTGTTTATAACTATGAAAATAGCTTAATCTGAATGTATTAAGTGAAATTATATGACTCAGCAAGTTAAAAAATGATTTTTTTGGTAGCTCATTGCCATAGCTTTTGGAGCTTCTAGCACCCAAAGTAACCGGATCCGGAGTCTATTAATTTGAAAATAGCTTAATCTGAATGTACTTTAAGACATATATAAAATATAGCCGGGAGCAAATAATTAAATAAAAATGGTCACCAGCTCTCCGACTATTATAAGGGGAGGAATATTAAAATGGCAAAATTTGCGTTACGTATTTAAAGTATGACAAGTAATGCAATTTTATTTTATACATTTTAACGCTTTTACCGGATTAATCTTAACCCCTTGACGCTTCACTTTTTTCGGAAAAGTGGTTTTTCACCAATTTTTTTTTTCTTAATTTTTACTCTACAATGAAGGGCAATAACAAATAATGTTGAAAAAATTAAAAAAAAAACTTTATTTTCTACATTCTAGGTCCGCCCGAGTTAACTCGGGTGAACGGAAAAGAGCCAACCTACTGTGAACGAGTTAACTCGGGTGAATGCCTTAAGCGGTTAAAGAGTTATTGAGTTATTATCGAACCTACAGACTTTCTTTTTCGCGATTTTTCTTTTCTATAATTTGACTATTTTTAAGCGAGTTTTCATGTTATTTTCATGGTTGCTTTGTCTTTTTTAAGACCGACGATGCTGACTGGTCTGATCGAAAAATACACTCTATATCGGAAACTGAGGACAAAATCGTCATGAAGCAAAAAGTTCGAAGTGGTAAAGATTCATCTTCAAGACATGGTTCTCCAGACACTCTCAATTCTAGCTCTCAGACACTTACTTGTAAGTAAATTTTTAAAATAGGTTTTTTTGATACCATGTTCAAGATTCCTGAACATTTATTTAATTTTTTAATTATTAAATTATTTATAAATACTAATAGTCTAAGAGCTAGTGACCATTTTTATTTCATTATTTTATCCCAGCTGTATTTTATATGTCTTGAAGTAAATTAAGCTATTTTTAAATCGCCAGGTCCTGGATCGGGTTCCTGTGGGTGCTAGAAGCCCCAAAAAGGTGGTAAATTGGGTCCCTGAAATAGTTAATTACATACTGAGGTGGAAAATCTTTCATTTCCTGACCAAGGGGCGTTATCAAAGGAACAATGGATGGGGGAGCCTTTCCCACCTATCTTGATATTCGAAAAAGTTGTAAATTTCATGGGTTAAAAATATAAAAGTTGTAATTTTAGCAGTACTGCTACTACAACTACTACTTAGTGAAAACGTTTTTTTTTAGTCACCAATTTTTCGTCGAACTAAAAAAAAGTTTTTTTTGGCTCCCCCTCCCCTATATCTTCTTCGCTACGGCCCTATTTGTTATGTATTATGTATAATTTTTAAACTTATAAATTCTTGCATTATGCAATTATAACCCGAAGTTCTGTATCATAAAGTATATTAGGAAAATATTACTACTTTGGATATTGTTACGTGACACCCTGGGGGAGGGGGGGTTAGTAAATGTGACAGTTTGTGACAAGGGGGGGAGGGGATCAAAAAATTCGAAAAATTGCGTAATATATGGACATCCCCTTTCGAGTCCTAACAAATTCTAAAAATTGTTTTCTTGATTACCACATGTAATTTGTAAGTAGATATTATAGTATATTCAACTTCAATATGAAGTAGAAGTAAATAAAACAATCGTGCACGCGGCAGCTGGCGCGTGGTTTCATTGGTTAGAACACTCGAATGTTGCGAGAGTAGGGATGTAGAAAATTAAACAGGTCAGTACGTGAGTACTCGCGAAGAAGAGTGCAATGCATTGCAATGGACCGTTATATAGAAATATTTTGATGAGAAACTGTAAGCAATTTACAAATATTCAATGTTTAAAAACATTATACTTTGCGTTAGTAAGAAGTAAACTTGAGTATGCTAGCATTATATGGAACCCATACTATGACAGATATATCAATGATATTGAGCGGGTGCAGCGTAAATTTCTTAAATTCTTATGCTTTAGGTTGGATGGTGTGTATCCCGCCCAGGGTATTGGAAATAGTTATTTGTGGTCAAGGTTTGACGTTTTAGGCTTAGAATCTAGAAGATTTAGTACCTCTTGCATTTTCTTATTTAAAATACTTCGCAATGAAATAGATTGTAGCTATATTCTTGGCGAACTACCATTTTGTATACCTAGAATCTCTTCTAGAGGTACGAATTTATTTTATCTGCCAACTGCACGAACAAATGTTAAATATACATCGCCAATTTATAAAATTTGTAATTCATTTAATAAAATACATGCTATATGTGACTATACATTATTAAAATCCTCCAAATTTAAAGAAATTGTCAATAATCACTTAAGGACGGTGTACAATATTTAGTTTTAAGTTTTTCTTTTCTTGTAGACTTGTACTTTGTATTTATATAAGGTTTTTTATAAGATACCCTGTAATTGGTTTTACTGTTGGGTGTTAATTAAATAAATAAATAAATAAATAAATAAATACCCTGTCACTAAACCCGTTGTTGTCACGTGCATTTGTTTACACTTACTTCATTTTGAAGTTGAAAATACTACTACTAGTATTTTGTAGTTTTGTTTCCGTTTTGTTTTTTTCTTCCTGTGCACAATGTTTCCGGATGGGTTTAATAAAAAATGTAAGACATATCATAAATTTTATTTTGTTGCAAAATAAAATTGTGTGCTATATACACGGTGGTGTTTTGAAAAGTTTAACTTTTTTTTCCGACCCCTGATTTTTTTTATAAATTAATTAAACACACCATAAGAACCAATTTAGGCAAACATAAAAAATAATAGACCGGATCGATCATTTTTTTTTACATTTTTTCTAGTACTATGTATGTGTACTATGTTCATAGGACATGCCTGTAAAGCAGTAAATAGAAATATATTTTTTATATATAGTACTAAAGTTATTAATTATAGTCACCACATTACAAAAAGCCGTATCTCCAACGCCAAGGTCGTATATATTTTTTCTAATGAATTATTGTTTTAGGGTGAGGTAGGGTATAAATTCTCGCACAGCAGACAAAAATACATGAGACATGATAGGTTTAGTCCTTGGAAAAGATTTTTTTTTTAGACCAGTAAACAAAAAGTTAAAATTTGCAAAAAACCACCGTGATATAGGGATAATTTTTACAAGAGCCTTAAAATGAATACTGCTTATTTTGCAGCTTGTATTGCGTCGCCAACAATGAAACCCCACACAATGAGCATAGCCATGAAACCCATACAAAAATCAAACATCCGGAGCTCAATCGAGGGTTTGAACCAGGAGATAGAGCACATAGTCCTTAAAACAACGGTCGATTCTCAAAGTGAAGGTGTCGAGTTTCAGATCACTCCGGAAGGTCACAGAGCTCCGCTGGCGGAAATTTTCAAAGTTTCCAGGTCCAGGTCCGTGAATACACAAACTCCGGTGGAGTTTGGCAGTTCTAATTCTTCGGGTAAGTGAACTGGGAAGTTTATAGACTAGTCAGTAGGTCAGGGCCGGACCAAGCCAGCCGGGTCCCGGGGAAACGTTTTTTCGTGGCCCCCATTTTTACCAAACATTTTCCCACTCAGGGCCGTAGCTATTTTTTTACGAATTCTGTTAATTTCTGACTTTTTATTTAATATTGCAAAACTCGAATTTTACAATTTTGAATTAAAATGAAAAAAACTTAAGAAAGGCCTAGCGCCGCAGGCAATTTTTTCCAAAATTCAAAATGGCGGATCCTATATGGCGGATTAAATTTTTTAAATTTTCTCGGAGAATTTAATCCGTAATATTGGATCCGCTATTTGGACTTTTGGAAAACTCCATCCTCCTTAGGATAAACGCGGCAAATTAGTCGATTTTTACATAAACGGTCACAGAAATATCGACTGTATTGCTATCTGGATTTTCCGCGTTCATCCTGAGGGCAGAACTGGAACCAGATTCGTAATCAGCGACCCCAAAAACCCCCGAGTACCGAGTTTCAAGCAAATCCAAGCAACTTAAAAAAAACTAATCCGTCATATTGGATCCGCCATTTTGAATTTTGGAAAACTGGCACTAGATTCGTAATCAGCGGCCCCAAAAACCGCCGAGTAAGTTACAAGCAAATCCGGGCAACTTTAAAAAATCTAATCCGCCATATTGGATCCGCCATTTTGAACGCTAACTTTTATATTCTAAACTCGGACTCAGATTCATCGACCCAAAAACATACAATATGATAATATCATGTTTGTAAAAAAAAAATTTAGCACATTTTGGCATGAAAACTTGATTTTCACTGCACTGCGAAGGGGTTAACCCCCCGATACCATTCATTTTTCAGGACAATATGGCTAAATTCAAATGTTATCCCTTTTAAACACCCTAATCCCCCAAAACCAAAGGGAAGAAAGATATCGGGTCCACAGGCCGACGGGAAATCTTATATTTTATAACTTTTTTTACATTAAATGTAATTTTGTCAACGAAGTATGAAAACCAGCCGTATAAAAAGAGTGAAAAAACTCATAAAAAAAATAAGTAAATTATTATTGTTCGACACACGGTTTTAAAGATATCGAAAGAATGCGCAAAAAATGAGAAAGAAATATACTTGAATACAAAATCCTAACAAAAACACGTTCACGTTGAATTCGCTTTAATCGGAGCGTTTTTTGCTCCCTTTCGTCGTACGTTTCTTACATGCGTGTGTCAGAAAATAATTAATATAATTATTTTTATTTTATTTATGGATATCACTGTAAACAATTTTGTACATTTTTGGGGGTGAGGGCTGGCTCACGATTAAAAAATTATATATTTTTTCAAGAACTCAATAATTTTTTTATGGCCCTTTTCACAACAAAAAAACAGTAACAAGTTCCACTTTCATCAATTTTACGCTAAAAACCACCTAGTAGGTAGTACCTACTGACTGGTCTGTTTGGATATTATTTCATGTGTTTGTTGTAATTTTAAGGTTCTACATCAAGAAATTCATTATCACCCAGATCATTGAGACTCATTATGGACTCTCCACTAGCTTTTTCAGGTTGTTAAGTATTATATTTCACTTTTTTTTGTTTTTTAATTTTCAGTTTCATAAAAATTAGTATTTTTTTTTTAAACATTAGTTACTTCTTCATTTAGCATGCAATTTTATAGGCTAGCTGAATATTTTTTAGCAAATTATTAGGGGTCCAAATTGGGTATAAAAAATATTTTCTTATGTTACATAGTATACTATAGTATAGGTCATCATCAGGGCAGGTATTACCTTTAGGTAATACCTGCCCTGGAGGGCCCTGGTGGAAATTTTCATAAGAGTTCAATTATAGTTGCTTTTATGTTAGATTAAAACTAAGGTGAAGATACCTAACTTTACTAATAAGAAGTATATTAATTTAATTTTTAAAATTTTATTCATGTTACTTTTTTTTAGTTTTCACTTGATAATTACAACGTTGTATTTATGTAGATTTTTTTATATGCCTAACGTTAAACAAAACATCTATCTATACGTTAAACAACTCACGTAAAAAAATTAAAGAAATAAAAACGCCAGTTTTTTAAAAATCTAACACTATAAAGGGTGTGTCCGCTAAGATAAATCAATCGTTTTTTGGCATTATTATTAAAGCTATCGGAATAAGATTTTTGTCAGTCAATATACCTCCAAAAAGCGATATTTGTGTCTAAACAAAAGGCTTTTATTTCTGAGAAACTAATCTTTTTAAATGTCGCTTTAAATAATACTTAAAAAAACATAATTGTAGTATTAAACTATTCTTTAATTTATTTACATTTGTTAAACATATCATATTAATATTATTTCCTTAAAAAATTATGAATTTTTTAATCAACGCACTATGCGTTATGGAAAATATCGTAAAAAGAGCCCGGTCTTGCAAAGCAGAAAATTGTCACTTAAAAGACATGATTTTTCATACATAGTTAAAAAAATCAATTTTCTGTAATCTATTATCCGTGTCTGAAATAGACTGCAGTGACCCATTTGCAAAAGTGTTCTAAAAGGCGAGGATCATAAATATACGGGTGCGGTTCGCGAAACTCTGTCTGAGGGGAATCCTTTATACGAGAGCAGAATAATACGTTTTAGGTATTAGTCACTGCATTCTATTTGAGACACGGAGAATATATTGTAAAAAAAATAAATTAAACAAATTTACAAACAAAACATTTTTTAAATGGTAAAGCGACTTATGGACCACCCTGTATAAGTTGTTGGTACAAATGTTTAAATTTAATATATATATTTGTTAAAGGATCAAGCCAAGGTTCTTCACCAGACAATGAATGCGCGAAGTTCGGTACTTCCCCGCACATTAATCGGTTCATGGCGCGCGAACCACCAGATGGCTGCGAAAAAGTACTTTTAAAGTCCATGGATGAAACCAAATTCACTCCCTTGGAACACGCTATTCAGCCTACCACTTTCAAACTTAGGCCCAGTTTAGGATCCGCTTTTCAAATGTTGAACCCCACCTCGGTGGAAGAAGATGCACAGATTGTCTCCAGTCAAGACTTGTAAGGTAAGATATGTGACGTTTCTCACGAAAATGTTACTTGATGGAACATAAAATCGTCTCTTTAAAGAAGAAAACAATTCTAAAATAAAAGATCTAAGTCAAAATTTGATGATAAAGTAATTATTGATTTCTTTATTTCTTTCAAAGATAATTATTACTAACACTATAGTTTACGCTGGTTTTGCGCGAGCGTTCTTTTATTTTTTTTAACGCATTTTTGCCCTCTGATCCAATTCCACTCAGAAATTTTACTTCTAGACCGTTCTCGAGATATACGCTCCCAAATGTCCAAAAATTTATTGTCAAATTTTATTTTTAGGACAATTTACCTAAAAATTTATTTGGGTTTTTTGAAAAGCTGAAACAAAGCTGGTTTAAAATTTTAACTGTTTGATACAAAATGACTTTACATATTTTTTATAAATTCCATTATTTTCACAATTAAATTTTTCTGGGCACGGTAGGTCTGAGGTCAGTTTAAGTTTCAAAGAATAATTAATAATTAGTTGACTTTGTATATTATGTTAAAACTTTGCTTGTCATTTAAAAAATAACACCCTATTGAGTTGAGACATAACAATAGTTATTTTTGTATTAAGAGCGCAAAATGACTGATTTCAGCTTGAGCGTGGAATTATCTGATCGAGGCGTCTAGCCGAGATTAGCAATCACGCGAAAAATCAGATTTTGCGCTAGTAATACAACCAACATTTTTTCTACGATCTAAAATAAATAAATAATTAAATAAATTTCAGACAGTAAGTTACCTTACAAGGTCGCAACACACGGTTCACCTGGGCGATTTTAAATAAAAATTTCGTGGACCCCTAAATTTTTTGGACTAAAACATACCTGATGACATAAGAAATCAATTTCCATTTGAAAGAAAATCGTAAAAGATACACTTTTTTAGAAAGATAAAAAAACGTTTTTTTGAGTAATAGAGTGTGTCAAAAAATTCCGATTTTCTAAATCGAAAACTCTCTCAAAAAGTCCAAACGGTGGCCACTCAAAAATGAGCCAAATCGATTAATGTTTAGAGGCAGCTCAAAGCACTCAAACTTTGAAAAATAACGGTACCTGTTTTTCGGATAAAAAGTGATTGTATATAAAATTAAGGAATTTTGGAGGGTTTTTTTGATAATATTTACAAACAATACTAATTGTGTGAAACTAAAAAAATTATATCCCCCTTCCCCTTAAGTAAGAACATAAAAAACGCTAATTATTTGAAGATTTCGCGATTTTTTTTTAATAGGGCATATTTAAAAGGACATAACTTCCTTAGGAATGATTTTTTGACCAAGGGGCATATAAATTCTTTCTATGTTTTTAATGTTAAATAACCACCCATTACTAAAATATTTGTCTTTGGCTTTATATTTTTTTATTATTTTTATTTTTGGTTCTTCATGCGTAAAAATTTACCTTTAAATGCATTTATCTTTAAAACGGTTAAACCTGCGATGTTAAACAACAGAAAGTTTGTTGTGTATTTTTACATAAAAAAGTATATTCCAACCAGAAAAAATAAAAAAAGTACACCGAAAAAAGTTTTAGTCAAAAAACAGAATATCCACCCGGTTTCGAATCGAAATTAATTTTTTTTTACTCAACTTGCGGAAAAGAATTATGTCTTCTGTATAGTCATGTAGGTTAACATGTACATATGCTTATATACTAATATATAATTTTGCAGATTTTTTATTTAAAACTATTTTTTATACACTTTTAAAAACTTGCAAAAATAAAATTTTCGCGAAATTTTTAAATAATTGCCGATTTTTTCATGTTCTAACTTAAGGGGAGGGGGATATAATATTTTAGTTCTTACATTTAGTATTGTTTCTAAATATTACC
>OY294044.1:100360583-100523898 GCA_958510825.1 Brachypterus glaber
AATGGGGGCCTTGGTTTACGTTAACAATGGTTTGATTTGGTAGTTTGCTGGTTGGGTGTTTTTTTTTTAATGGGAGGCGTTGGTTTACGTTAATAATGGTTTGGTGTTTTTTTTTTTAATGGGAGGCGTTGGTTTACGTTAATAATGGTTTGGTGTTTTTTTTTAATGGGAGGCATTTTTCAGATACGATATTTCAGAATTTAGAAGGCGATATATTTTAAGAATCAAATAGGATTATATTTAGGCTAAATAATTTAGCTTTAGCTAATTAAAAAATAAATGCTTGCCTGGTGTAACAATATGCATAAGAAAAAAAAAAGATATTTTTGTAAAATTCTGCAAACGATTCTTTTGAAAAGAATGTTACATAACCTTAAAATAATTTTTGGCATACGTCAAAACAAAAATAAGAAAATCAGTGCGCATGCGCTGGATTCTTCTCATTATTGCGGTGAGTGAATCGTACAATTACCCTAAAAAAAAATCTTTGTCCCTGACGGTTTCTACCAAACCTTGGCGTCCCTGGAAAAATAACAACGCCCCTCTAGGCTCGCGCCCTGAAGCAGCGGTTTCACTTGATTTATACAAAGGCCGGCTCTGGTTACTTAACCAAAAAGTTTAACAACGATTGAAGTACTGGCTGCAATAATTTATGTATCTGTATGCTGCTTATCAAAAGTCCGCCAGCCCTTAATTTTGAACTGCTTAGGATATCAAATTAAAATTAATGCAGACTTCCAGCTGCAGCTGCAAATGGGAATATATGTCTGGTATTATACCGGATCAATATTTATTGTTTTTTAAGTAAGGGTTGATATCTTAATTAGTTCGAGAGTTACGATTTTTTTAACGAAACCATGTAAAATTGCAAGTTTTCGAAAAATCATAAATTTTTGAATGGCTCATAATCCTTAAACTTTTTGTTATAGTATGTTTTTGGAATCAGCTCGTTAATGTCTATAAGTGTGCGAAATTAAAATTGATCGTTTATATATTTTTTGAGTTGTCATCTGGTCATAAAATTCATATTTTTTAAATTTTTGTAGCAAAACTGACACCTCAAGATGACGTCATCTGGGACCCAAATTTTGCATACTTAATTTTTGTTCTAAGTGCAACATTTCGCCCCTACCCGTTTCACGTTTTCGAAAAGAAGCTTTTTTCACTCCACCCTACTTCCCCTGTGTCACAAACGTAACAAACCGAAAAAGTGCACGTTAAATTCGTACATTTTTGGTTATTGGCACAGGTCAATTTTACGAAGTAGAGGTAAATATTCTCTGGTATTTAATATTTAGAAAAATAAAATCTTTCAGGTGATTTTATAATTAAAAACTCTAAAAATGTCCATTAAATAAGATCAAGAACGAAAAAACTAGTTATTTTTATAGAAAAAGCTATTAATTGGGTTCTTTTGGACCAACCTGTAATCAAAATAGAATTAAAAATTATATTTTTATAAAAATTGTTTAATAAAAAAATAATTTTTATTTATTTTACTTTTAAGAATTATTATTGAATTTAATATTTTGTGATACTATTTTTTATAATAAGTACTTTAACTATTATTAAGAAATTAAAATATTATAAAGTAACCTGAATTGGTTAGAAGTATAGTTTTTTTTAATTTAAACTTGGTACAGCTCATATATTCTTAAAATTTCATGTACCTATTTGTAAAAATTCAAAGTATATTATTGCGTAAAATCTAAGATCTATTTAGCTATATATGTAGATTGTAAATATGTAGGTAAGTGCATTCCATAGAAATTGTCTATTTTATTAGACATGCAGGGCCTTCTTTCCCTATAGGCCAACTAGTCCATTACCTAGGTCAGTAAATTTTCTAGAGGTTGCCAACTTTAGTTAAAATATTAGTTTTCGTAAGAAGTAAGCGACTTTAGTCCTTAGTGCACGAGAATCAAGTTTTTTTTGACGACGCGAAGCTAAGTCAAAAAATCATTCGAGTGCACTAAGGACTTGTCGCAAACGAGTTGCGAACAACATTTTTCGTTCGATCTACAGTCTAGACTCTTTAAAAATTCATATTTTAAAGAATTACCTGTGTTTAATTTTGACATTTCAAAATTTTATAAACGTCAAATGACTTTTGTCAAAATGAAAGCTATGTATACTCGTTTGGATAAATGAGTGTGCATAGTTGTCATTTCATTTAAATATATACTCGTGCGATAGAAATATATCCTAACGAGGATATATAGTGAACATGCATTTTTCTTTATTTCGTGTACACTAGGTCGTACGAAAAAGTACTTTTTTCCTTACATAAAAAAAAAATACAAATTATGTTATTATTAAATTTGTTACTATATACCTATGGAGGTAAAGGACGGTATATTTTTAGTATCCAACTGCGACAAATTGCAAAGACGGCCCTGTAGAGATGGATAAAATTTGAGCAAATTCCTCAAGAACCCTAAATAAAATGACATTAAACGTCACATGTGAAGTTTAATATCACTTTATTTTGGGTCCCTAGTTTGGACGACCCAGGTGTTTCTTATCTGTAATTTCTCCGAGTTTGGCGACGTATAATAATAACCACTGGTCGGATCGAAGTACATATTCATTTACCGGGGGCGCGCAAAAATTATATTTTTATAAAACTATTTTTTTAGGCAAATAAACATTTTAAGCCGTATTCACTAATAGGTCCTTCATGTCTTTGCTGTTATTGCAAGGTGAGACTCTTGGCACATAAAAAAAACAAAGGACCACGTACATTTCTTATGGGAAGTGGCCCCCGGTTAAAGTTGCTAAAATTCAAGTATGTTGGAGTTCTCAACTGACTGATTAAAAGTCTCCATGGCCACAAAGCTCTAAGTCTTATAGTTTTCGTGCTAGAGATAAACAAAAATGGCATTTTGTGGATACGTCTTATAATATAACTCCCAAACCAAATAAGATTTTTAGATGGAACTTGAACTGAGTTACTTATAATAATAACATATTCATTTTTAAAGTCAGTGGCGTCCGAAAAAAAAGATATATTTTTTATTTATTTATTTATTTTACAACTTAACAGGACATACGTCCCTTTTACAAAGTTGTTATAATAAACTATGAAGTAATATAAATACAATAGAGACTTATATAAAAAAGAAAGAAAAAAACAAGATTTGCATAAAATATTAATACTTAATTATATGAGAAAATATGATTTTTAATTCTACAGCATAACAAACAGATCTTAAGGAATTAATATTTGTAAAAAATAAATCTAGAACACTTCCAATGCGTTCGTAATTGGTATTTTCCCCTTAATACTTAATTTTTGAGAGATCACTGACTTTTCTAAGGGTTCAATATATTGAGCAATATTGGGGCTTATACTTTACATAATTTAATCAGTGGCGTCCTTACTTAATATTTTATTTAAAAAGTTACCCTTTTTGTCTACGGCACTGTTTAAACTGTAATATCTTTTTTAAGAGTTTTTTAGATATAATAGGTAATCTAAATTCGTTAAAACGGATTACTCTTTATTTTTTTTTTTAATATAAACAAAAAAAAAAGTTATAAGCCTAAATAGACAAAAAAAAGTCAATATATTTATTTTTATAATCGGTTAAATTCGCTAAAATTAAATTATGTTTTAGATTTTACCCTTCTAAGCAAAAGTTTCCACGAGCACAAAGCTCTAAGTCTTATAGTTTTTGTGCTAGAGCTCAACAAAAATGACTTTCAACGGATCTACCTTTTGATATAACTCCCAAACGAAGCAAGATGTTTTTGGATGAAACCTCGGAAGAAACTTGAACTTACTAAAAATAATTAAAATAACTTTATTTTAGAAGCCAGTGGCGTCCGCAAAAAGGGGGCATTTTTAAATTTTTCTATTTTTACTTAGTTTCTATAACGCCACTGACTTTTCTAAGGGTTAAATATTTTGTACAATTTTGGGTTATACTTTACATGTGGCAAGTAGCGTACTTACTTTATGTTTTATTTAAAAACTTTCCCTATTTGCCTACGGTAGTTTTTAAACTGTAATGACTTAGGTTTTTTAAATTCGTAAAAATATTTACTGTATAATTTAATATTGTAGTAGGTTTTAAAACAAATTAAAACTGAATATATAGGTTCCCTTTTGAGCCAAAAAGATTATTAAAGAAACATTTTTCAGTTCAAGTTTCATCCAAATATATTGTTTCGTTCGGGAGTTATATCAAAAGGTAGGTCCGTTAAAAGCCATTTTTTTTGGGCTCTAGCACAAAAACTACAAGACTTAGAGCTTTTGTAATTTCGGGGGTAAACATTAAATTAGGAAAATTGCAGCCAAATTAAATGACCAGTTTTGGAGAAAAACGCTTTTAAAAATCTAATTTTATGAAAGATTTTTTGACGTATATTAGGTTATTTTTTACTTACGTAAATATTAACTTAATTAGCCGTTTTAAGTTTATTATACACTATTAATTAAAGAACAGGCAAGATAAATATTACATAAAAGGCTTTATTATCATTTACTTACATGTGATTCTATAAAATTTTTAAAACTTTGTGAAACTTCCACATGCTGGCATTTTCCACGTGTTTGCTAATTATCTGCATATTTTCTGTTAGATTTTTGCTTGATTATGTTGAAACATGGTTTGGTACATCCACAAATATTTTATAATTATATATTTTAGTTTTTCTTGATATATTTTTCCAAAAATACGTCTGAGGCTGGACAAATCTGTCATCATATTTTCATAGGTAAAATGTGTCATTTAGGTTGCATAGGAACAACTTTTAATAAATATTTCTATTATAAAGGGTCCACTAATGAATTACGCTACACAAAAAGATACATATTGAGAAGCGATTTATATTTTTTAACACCTTCGCTGCTGAAAATTGATGCTGTATCGATCCAAGTATTGGTGCACTTATATATTTAAAACATAACAACCTTTTACCCAATAAACAATTGTTCGGCGACCGACGAGCGGTAAAGTAATGGCAAATTATCATCACTTTTTGACGTCAGACCGGCGTTGGGATAACGTCTGATCTGGTCGGCAAATGACAATCAAAATACTACATCGGTTCATCTAGATATCAACATAGAAATGTTGCACTCTACTACAGAATTTTCCATAATCAATGAGAAAATCCCTACCAAAACGACTAACAAAAGTCCTATGCAACCTAAATGACACATTTTACCTATGAAAATATGATGACAGATTTGTCAAGCCTCAGACGTATTTTTGGAAAAATATATCAAAAAAATCTAAAATATATAATTATAAAATATTTGTCGATGTACCAAACCATGTTTCAACATAATAAATCAAAAATCTAACAGAAAATATGCAGATAGTTAGCAAACACGTGGAAAATGCCAGCATGTGGAAGTTTCACAATGTTTTAAAATTTTTATAGAACCACATGTAAGTAAATGATAATAAAGCCTTTTATGTAATATTTATCTTGCCTGTTCTTTAATTAATAGAGTATAATAAACTTAAAACGGCTAATTAAGTAAAAAATAACCTTAATATACGTCAAAAAATCTGTCATAAAATTAGATTTTTAAAAGCGTTTTTCTCCGAAACTGGTCATTTAATTTGGCTGATATTTTCCTAATTTAATGTTTACCCCCGAAATTACAAAATATAAAAATTTGAGGCAGTTTAACTGAGGCCCAGGAACCCCCCTGTATGTGTGCCAGATTCTTTAACCGGGGGCCATTTCCCATAAGAAATGTACGTGGTCCTTTGTTTTTTTTTTTTAAATAGGTAATGTTTATATTATAAAAAAATAAATATTTTTTTAAAAAATATTTTTCAACCTATTTTTTTTCCAAGTGACACTATGCAACTACATGAAAGTCCAGTTAGTAATATACAGTTTAAATTGACTATTTACTTTTTAAAATTCTATTTTTCGCTAGACCCCGGTAAATAAATAACACGATCCTCTGATAATAACAGTCCTTGAGGGTTGATATTTTATTATACAATGTAAGAAAAACTACCTTGGTGTTAGTCATTATTTTATGAATATTAGATATGACGTGAAAGACTGAAATGTAGAATCCGGTAAACAATGCGACCCGTCGCGTCGGACGTATTAGAAACGTGGCCATAGCTAGGATCGCTTGATCAGCTGTTTTGTTTGGTTAATTTTTTTATGTTTTGGAAAAAATGACCCTACAGAGAAACGTTCGCAGTCCCAGTTTTAACATATTTAGCATTTTTTTTATTTCCCCGCAATACAGGTGTATTTAAAATAGGGTCCGAAATTTTAAGGGGTGATTCTACACCATAAAATATGACAAAGAGTTCCTATAAACATATGTCTAAAAATGCGTAGTAAAAAGTCCAAACCCCTTTGAATGCGGCTAAAAAATTCGGTTTTTATTTCTGTGGCTTGGTTCTAAAAGGGCCAATGTCAAAAATTTTGTACGGATACACTAAGTCAAACATTGGCCGTTTTAGCAGTTTATCAGAAATTTTTATTAAAAACACACGTCGGCCCTTGCCGTTTAAAGTCTACATTTATCTCACAAGCACTGACATTGGCTTTTTTAGGTTATGAAAAAAATTAGTTCGTCGGTATAAAATACGGAAAAATTACATTGGCCTTTTAGAACCAATCCACAAATTTAATAACTATTTCTTATTGCCCTTCAGTATAGACTAAAAATTAAAAAAAAATATTGATGAAAAATTAACCACTATTCCGAAAAAAAGTGGTGCGTCAAGGGGTTAATAAGGTTCATCTTCGTATGCTATTTTCATGTACTTATTTTAACCTTGGTTTTTTTGTCTTAAAATTTTTTCTGTGTAACGTTTTTGTAATATTATTTTTTGATTCCTCAGGTCTAAATTCATAAAAAACTACTATTGTTATAATATTGTAGGATTAACCGTTTTCGATAAAAAATCGTTTGAAGGTGGAACTTCACGGTTCGAGGACGAAAAGTTAAATACTAAAATGTTAAGAACCAAAATTTCAATAATCGTCAAAAAAAAATAGTGCAGTTGTTAACGCGCGGGTAAAATAAAAAATGCTTAATGTGGTAACACTGATGTATGGTCCATCCAGTCATGCGTGATAGTTTAAAAATTACCGCGATTTTTAGGCCACGTGATAGGTTAAAGACACGTACCTTTTAGACTATAACATATTGAGATATTTGTTTAATTTTTTTCACAATAAGTGGTCGTTAAAACTATTGAAAAAGGTTATT
Organism: Brachypterus glaber; assembly: GCA_958510825.1. Classification (NCBI taxonomy): domain Eukaryota; kingdom Metazoa; phylum Arthropoda; class Insecta; order Coleoptera; family Kateretidae; genus Brachypterus; species Brachypterus glaber. Next base: position 100,367,791 of record OY294044.1, read on the forward strand.
TTTTGGTTTATTCTTCATACACTCACATATTATACATATTTAAAAATTGTACAAACGAAAATTATATTGAAAACGAGCAAAACGTCAAATTTTTAGGTTACAGTAACAACTTAAGACCTATCCAGAGGCTCGCATAACAAGCATAGTACATAAGAATGCGATACCGTTATTGACTTACAAGATACATGACGACACTACAAGCCAATCACGGCATCGCATTCGTATGTACTATGCTTGTTATGCGAGTCTCTGGATAGGCCCTTAGGTAGAATATGCAGGAAAACAGTACCGACATCTGTTAAATTTTGGATACACTACGATTTATGCAATCTTCTTTATCTCCATGCATGCAAGCAGATTTTCAAGCGTTCTGTTGTGTAAAACGGGCCGCGTCCCTTACTATCACGCATGACGGAATGTACTATAGTCACTTTAGAAAGTGAAATTTCGACGTCGCTGCGATGTTTATTGGTAATGAACTGATATAGGCATAGATTGAGTTCCTTAATCGTGAGTTTAGTTTAGATGTGTATTAAATAATAAGGAAACAGGTTAAAAATATTGCTTTGCTCAAGTTTTATCAATTTTTGTGTATTATAGAGCATTTCTATTTTACTTCAATAAATATATTTTAAAGTGCTTTTATTGAAATGAAGTGAAATCTCAATAAATTGAAAGTAGAACTTATATTTGTTAATAAAATAAAATGTGGAATGGACTTTGTCGTAAAAGCTGTGATGTTTTTAATATAGAAGCAAATGGGCCAGTTGTAACTTTTAAAAAAATGCAGCTTAAGTAGAAAAAGTTATGCGCAAATACTTTGTAATTATAAATTTACCTAATTTAAAGTACCAAAGCAATAGAAACATGTCATAAAATTCTTTTTTATTCGCTTGTATTCCAAAGTGACATTTTTCGGTTAGAAATGTCAAGTTAAAAGTGACACTTTTGTTAAGAGTTTGTCTTTTGTTTGGCTGCAGCCCGGCAAAGTACTTTTACGGTCCCTTATGGAAAATTGCATAGCGGTTGTTTTTGTCTTTTGTTTTACTTTGGTAGGCTGCAGCCCGCCAAAGTACTTTTGCGGTCACTCGTAGAAAATTATCATATAACTGACAGAACCAAATTAAAACTAATATTACTTATTATTTTTATCTTTTTTTGTTAAAAATATCTTTACAAGCGAATAAAAAATAGCCTATGATTCACGGACGAGAAATATATCTCGGTCTTACGCGGTTGTGAATCTCGGCTCACCTCGATTCACAATCTCCGCATCCGACCGCGAAATATTATTTCTCATCCTTGGATCATATATACTATTTTATATATCTTTTTCTTATTATGAAGAAACTATAATTTTAAAAATACAAATGAGCTTTTTTGACAATTTTAAAATCTTAGGTTAGCATTCACAAGTTCTGGTTAAAATTAGGTATTTCCTACTTTGAGTGCAAATAAGTCAAAATCTAGTCGTAGAATAGATTTTTCCCTCAGGATAATGAGATCTATAAGATGTAAATGGCAATCCAAATTATTTTCAGATTTGTGCGAGGATTACAGATCTGCAATACACAAAATCAGGTTCGCGAATTTATTTGTTAATGCACTTTTTTCACGATTTCTATTTGTTTAATAAACAATACGAGTTTTTGCAGAGTGTTTCTCTCTTCATTACTGAAATTTAGCACTAAAGTTAATAAAAAAATTCCTTGTTTTTTACCGTATAATTTTCACGTATCCAGTATTTCATTGGCGGTAATCGCGCGCAGGCGAAAACAAGGTTCTTTCCAGGGTTTGTAGAAAATATAACACTGAGGGTTACCTACTCCGTAAAATTTTGTTTCCCACCAAACAGCGATCTCTCTCTCACTTCAGATCTATGGTTTGAGCTGCCAGGGATATCCAACCAGTCCTCTTCGGTTGCGCTTTAACGAAATGGACCGTCTGGTTTGTACCATGCCTTTCCGTTTGTTGCAACGAAGTTATCCTCTTCCTGTGAAAGGCCTTCTCTGATGATTTTTTTCTTTTAAAACACAATCACAATATACTTTTTATAAGAGTCACTAAAGTTTAAGTTAGATTTATTAAGAAAGTTCGTTAAGATGAAAGCTATATCGGAGGATAGTATATTTAAATAGTAGGTCATGCATAGAATAAGGATGATTAGCTTTTGTTTTTATGTAACTGGTCATGTAGGCATTTAATATTTATTTAATCAGCGATCATCTCTTACAAGTCATTCAATTTGGCAATTATCTCACTGAGAAAAGGCCATAAAGAAGGAAGAAGAAGTCATTCAATTTTATATAGATATCTTACGCAACGTTGCCAAGCTTAACTTTGTTTACATTTATTTAAGAATTAAACGAGACTTTTTCTCTCAAATAAAACACACACAACTAATAAAATGTAATATAAAAAGAAAGGCACACGAATTAAAAACAAAAACCAAATAAAATATATAAATACGTAAAGAACTCTAAACAAACAATATAGTGCATGCATCTTACGACAATGCAGCGACACACGCATACGTCATCAAAAGTCCAGACCAACCTCACTTCTCCTCGCCTATCACCTGCACGAATATGCCACCCTTTGTGTTATATTTTATACGAACCCTGTGTTCTTTCTACAGTGCTAATCAGGTGTAACGCTAATTTGTAATCCTCAAACAGCCTACTACCACAAATTGGTCCACAATTTGATCTGAGGGGTAAAACGATAAAAATATTTTTACACCGGAATTCTTTCTAGGAGTAATCCCTTAAGATTACCTCGGAATATCTTTAAAAATACCTAATAAAATTCCCATGTTTATTAGAAATAATATTATGATTTCCCCGAGATTATCTTAAGATTTCCTTTAATTTTACACCTAAATTCCTCTGCGGTTTACCCCTTGATCTGATCGTAATTTAGATTGTCGTGTTTATTTTGTCGGTCTTAAACCGCATTCAAGACTACCGTGTTTAAGGACAATCTTTATGTATTTTTACACAGCTTTTTGCGTATAACTTTTTTGCTTATGGGGTTTAGGGCATTGGCCTATTTACTATTATTATAAGAAGGTTTTACCATAATTCATCCTTCACAAAAAATAATGGATGAAAAAATATTTTGTTATTTTAACAAAACTATAAAGTATATTATATTTGTATTAGAATATAACAATTAATTGTTAGAATCTCGATTTTCTTTTTAGATTTTAATGAGTTTATTTTTAAATAAATATATTACCTATTAATTTTTTCTGTGTATGTTCAACATATCTAAAATAAACAGACTGAATAAAAGGAGATTTTAAGGAATATTAATTAAGAACGTTTTCCCTAAATCTACTTGATCAGAACTTTATCCCCAGACTGACTTATTGCTACTGTATACAGGGTGTATTTGAAATAGCGTAGGAAATTTTAACAGGTGATTTTACATGATAAATTATGACAAAAAGTTAATATAAACATATGTCTAAAAATGCGTCATAAAGGAGCTACGCCCCTTTGAAATTGGCTAAAAAAATCGGTTTTTATTTAATAACTCAAGAACCCTTTGAGATATATTAACGAGGTTTTGCACGTGAATTAATCCCAATAAGGCCCATCTTTGTATATCATTTTCACGTACTTATTTAAACCAGGGGTATGCGAAACGGGGAGGCCTTATCAGTTTTTTGTCCCAAACTTTTTTCTGTGTAACTTTTTTGCAATTTTATTTTTGGAATATGATTCCTCAGGTCAAAATACATAAAAAAGGTACTCTTGTTGTAATACTGTAGGATTAACCGTTTTCGAGAAAAGTTCATTTGAAGGTGAAATTCCACGGTTCGAGGACGAAAAATTAAATACTAAAATGTTGAAAACCAAAATTTTAATGATGCAATGTTCTTCTACATCAAAAACTAAGAAAAAAAGTTTCCATACATGTAGGTCGAAAAAACGCTTTTAAAGCTACCACAGCCCTTTAAAAATGGTGCATATTTAGGAGACCATAGCTCCATTAGGATTGATTTTTGGACTTTTAAGTACCTGTATATGAGGTTTTTTTTCTTAGTTTTTAATGTACATTCGCCCTGCATCATTAAAATTTTGGTTTTCAACATGTTGGTATTTAATTTTTCGTCCTCGAACCGTGGAATTTCACCTTCAAATGAATTTTTCTCGAAAACGGTTAATCCTACAGTATTACAACAAGAGTACCTTTTTTGTGTATTTTGACCTGAGGAATCATATTTCAAAAATAAAATTGCAAAAAAGTTACACAGAAAATGGTTTGGGACAAAAAACTGATAAGCCCCCCCCCCGTTTCGCACACCCCTGGTTGAAATAAGTACATAAAAATAACACATAAAAACGGGCCTTGGTAGGGTTAGTTGACGTACAAAACCTCGTTGATATATCTCAAAGGGTTCCTGAGTTATTAAATAAAAACCGATTTTTTTAGCCACTTTCAAAGGGGCGTAGCTCCCTTATGACGCATTTTTAGACATATGTTTATAGGAACTTTTTGTCATATTTTATGATGTAGAATCATCTGTTAAAATGTCCTACGCTATTTCAAATACACCGTGTATGTAGTGCACTAGTGCGTTAAAACTAAACAAGCCGTGAAGATACTTAATGAGCTAGTATGCTAGTATATTGCATTTTTACTCGATGCACTACACAAAGTGTTTATAAATAATTTACCTAACTTTTTTTGAAAGTTTTATCAGACTTTTCCTTCAATTTTTGGATTTTTTGAAAAGTGATGCCCTTTATAACTTTATCCAATACATACAGATAATACGACAATTACTAGCTTAAAAGAAACTCAATAATAACCCACACTTTATAGATTGGACAATTATTAATTTTACCCGCTCAACTTCCACTTGTCAAATTACACGGTACGACAGAAAAAAAAATCTGGCATTGGACCAATTTTTTTAAGGTAATTTTGGGTCGTAGATTTCAAATCTGTAATCAGATTTTTCGGGTCACGTCTATAGTGAATTGAAGTTATATATAAAAAAACCGTTTCATTTTAGAACAATACACAACTTTTCCACTACAGGGAGCGTTCAAGAATTACGTAACGCCCTAGGGAGGGTCTCGAAAACGTAACGCCGCGTTACAGGGGGGGGGGGTCAGTAGAAATGTGACGTAACACCTAAAAAATTATAGACTTATAAAATGTTTATTGGATCGCGTTTTTAACAATGATCTAGGCTTAAAGAGACGGATTCCTTGCAAATTTTATTGCACACGGCGTGGTTAACAGTTAACTATATCCTCTAAACAAAAACAATTAGAGATGGAAAACCATAGCCAATAAACGGTTTCGGAAATTACATCACCGGTTTTGGGTTAAAACACGGAAGCAATAACCGGTTAAAAACCGGTTTAAACCATGAAGCAAAATTTCCTTTCATTTATTTTTACTTTTTGTAAAATGTTACGTAACAAATAGGGGGGTGGGGGGTCTCGAAAATGTCCAAATTTTGCGTTACGCAATACTTGAACGCTCCCACAGGCCATGTGAAATTTAAAAATCGACCCACCCTAATAGTTATAATTATATATTGAATACGCTTCTGTGTTTAATATTTAACATTTTTGGGAAATGTTTTGTTCCAGTCAGACGGAAAACGACTCGAGTTGTAACACGTTTGATGTTCCTCTGATTTCAACAACAGCCCCTTTTCCTTGATACGCTGCGAAAAAAATCCATTCAGCACTATAGTATATTCAACTTCAAGATAAAGTAGTAATAAACGCACGTGATTACAACGGATTTAGTGACAGGGTAGGACTCAAAACAAAATATTTCTATATGACGGTCCATTGCAATAAATTGTACGCTTCACCGCAGGTGTTCACGTACTGACCTGTTTAGTTTTCTACATCCCTACTCTCGCAACATTCAAGGGGTTTAAAAAATAAAATCACGCGCCCGCTGCCGCCTGCGCGATTCTTTTGTTTACTTCCACTTTACCTTGGACTTGAATTTACTATAGTGCTGTGCCATAATCTTCATTAAAAAGCACAGATTGGACAAAGTAAATCTGCTGCCAGTCTTCCCGTCCCGAAAAGGTTAATCATGTCCGCCTGAGATGCGCGTCAAGGATGCGCAGACTGACGCCTCCAATAGGAGCTTATATTCTGTTTCCTTTTTTTTCTGTGACTATAGCGTGGTGATTCACCCCTGGTGAACCACTATAGCGCTGAGGTGGTGGGGAAGTGAAGTCTACCCTAGTGTTCTGTGAGTCTACCTAAAGCAGAATATATTTAACAACAGTTCCCGGACTTAAAACCGAAAACGTTGAATGTCTACGGAATAGGCTTCTCGAATCGACGTTGTCAAATTGACGCGGTAAAAGGCGTTGCCGCTGTAACTAATAATTCCCTTTCAAGTGAGAAATTAAAACAAGGTAATAGATTTTTTTGATTAATCGTTTATTCTCTTTATCAGTATTAAAAAAAAAACTACAGCTACAGCTTTTAAGTGGTCAGGGCAGCAGGTGATTTGTTTTAATGGAAAGAGGTTCGTGTTATACTATTATATTTTTTACATTTTTTTAAACATGTTGATTTTTCATTTTGCTAAAAAATGCGTTTTGAGTTTTTTTTTTGAATACTACTTTTTCAAAATTTGGTTTTTGCCCAAATCATCTTATTTTTTCCAGAAACGTCGAGAAAAATCAAAATAAGCAAAAAAAATCGTCTGTCTGTCTGTATCCACGATAACTTCAGAAGAAGAACAAGAATATACTATTATTATAATTATATAGTTTTTTTTACAAGGTTTTTAATTTTCCTACATAAGTGGAGACATGGATTGTAACAAAAATGATTCTTACCAAAAAAATATATAATTCTTACCTTAAACCAGAATATATCTATATTGTAGATATATTCTGCCTTAAACATATATATAATTCTTACCTTAAACATACTGAGATTTTACTTTCTTCTTCTCCTGCAATTTAAAAAAGTGCAGTTACAATTGTTCGTATTTTTCATTTTTTATCAAAATCCACTACTACTAAAACAATAATAAAAAAGTATAACAAATATTCTGGAAAACTACGAAAAATTCTGTCAACAAACTTTTAAAACATAGGTTATGTTTTCTTAAAACGCGCCCGGCTTTTTACCAGCTCTACAGAACTCTGCAGTACTTTCCTTGGTAGTTCACTTATTTCCCGTCAGATGTGATAGTGTTTGAAGCCTATTTTTGCCATTAGGATTAGTACACTTTTAAAGCATTGCAGGTATACGGAGTTCAGGTACTTGTGTAGATATATTCTGACCTAAAGGTTGCACTGTAAACATTTCGGTTTGGCTTGGACTCGAGTCGCATCTAGAGAGGGGATGTATGATCTAATCTCGGAGCACGCTATTTTACCTTACTAATTCACATAGTCCCGTATAGATGTCTCTCAATTCCGTATACTACGCACACTTGTATCATGAAAACAAATACATCCTTTTCAGTAATCTCTTAAAGTTGGCCATTAGATAGATATTGGTCCCCCGAACTAATTCCTCACGTAGAGCTAACGAGAGGAACGTATTCCGCTATCTGCGCATTCGCTAGCAGAAATCAACATAAACCAACGACCCCATTAAAAAAAACACCAAAAGTCCAAACCAACGTAAACCAACCAACGCTTTCCATTAAAAAAAAACACCAACACAAAAAAAACAAGCGCATCGCGGAATATGTTTCTTCCTTCTCAAAAACGTCTCAAGTTATCCCTGACGGTTTGTATCAAACTTGGCGCCCCTGCAAGAAAAATTGTCGCAAAAAAATACCCTCAAGAAAGAAAGCTTTGGTTGTTTTGTAAAAAACATCAAAACAACCAAAAACCAAAGCAAAAAAAAAACAAAAGTTTTGGTCCAAAACAACCAAAAATAAATTAAATTGCACAATTTGGCAACAGCGCGAAAGACCGAGTTAAATGTGTTAGTAGCTTTGTCCCTCGAAAAAATCTCAGGCTATAAAAACGACCCTGGACGGCGCCCCTCTTAGACTCGCGCCCTGAAGCAGGGGTCTCTTAATTTATACTAAGGCCGGCTCTGGATCACCATACTAATCCTATAATAGGTTTTTTTGGTTCTCGAAAATAGCAGTTCTGAACTGATTCGGAATCGGCGCAGTTGTGACTGAGCATTGCGCAGTTGCAACTGCGCCGATTTCGAATCAGTTCAGAACTGCGATTTTCGAGAACCAAAACAAACCTAATGTGTATCGAATTATAGCTGACTAGTAAGCTACTAGTGGTACGTCCCTATAAAACAGCTGTCTTTTAATACTAGTATTCCTAGAAGGCGACTTTATTCGTTTAAAAAGTTTTGTTAGTGGTAGGAAATAACATATGGCGCCACCTATAGCATAACGCTGTCAAGTGCACTGAAATGGAGCTCTCTACAACTAGAATTATGAAACAAAAGACGTCTACCCTATCTTTGTCTCATTTGTGCTGCACTTTCCAGCCAACTAAATAAATACTGTATTTGTTTTTCATACAACAAATACAGTATTTATTTGGTTGGCCGGAAAGTGTAGCATAAGATAATTCTACTAAAATTTAGATGGCGCCAGTAATTTCTTTAATAAAAATAATATAGTTACACTTTTCGCCCGGCCAAGTAAATATTGTATTTGTTCAACAAAGAACAAATACAGAATTTGTTTGGTTGGGTGGAAGTGGGAGTGTATGTATGTCTTCTATCCTTTTTGGGTAGAACTTTTGTCCCTGTCTAATCTAACGGGAGAAATCGCCATTGAAAAATACGTTTCTCCCGTTAGTCCCTTCTCAAAAACGTCTCAACGTAAGTTTTGTCCCTGACGGTTTTTACCAAACTTGGCGCCCCTGCAAGAAATATTGGTGCAAAAAAATACCCTTAAGAAAGAAAACTTTGTCCATCGAAAAAATCTCAGGCTATAAAAACGCCCCTCGACGGCGCCCTGAAGCAGGGGGTCACTTGATTTATACCAATTCTATGTGTATCGAATCAGCTGACTAATGACCTACTAGTAGTACATCCTTATTAAACAGCTGTCTTAATACTGGTATTCCTAGAAGGCGACTTTATTCGTTTAAAAAGTTTTCTCAGTGGTAGGAAATAACATGTGGCGCCACCTAACGCTGTCAAGTGCACTGAAATTGAAAAATTACACAAGCCTAGGCTTTTTAGGAAAACTATAGTTTTCCTAAAAAGTTAATTTTATGTATATTTAAAAGTTAGTTTTATCTGTATTTTTGTCAGAATTTTATCTGAAATATGACTTTTTTGAAATTTTCGGGTCTTTTAAAAAGTTGACAAAAATATCTCAGTAACAAGCTTAAAATTTGAGTTTTTTATATCGAAAATCGCGGAAATACGAAAATCTCGGAAGTGTATTTTGTAGTGGTTCATCGGGCGAACTTACCTCCTTTTGCCCTCTATTTTATCTCAATAATTTTACAGTCGCGTATAGATGTCTCTTATTTTCATATACTACCGACATTTATATTATAAAAACCAATATATACTTTTCAGTAAGGTGTCGAAGGTGGCCATTAGAGATTGGTCCCACGGTTCTGTACTTTCGACCGCCACTGGTAAACTCATATGCCTTCAATTTTGGTATACATTACTGGATTGTAGGAGCATAGCAAACTTGTATTGCAAAATATGAAACAAACCAGAATAAAATGAAGCAATCGTGTTGAGTAAACCGAGGTTTCAGCCTTAAACAGGAATCCTGTTACAGGATTGCAGGTTGGTTGCTAGGCTTGTGGTCCTGGCCAGTGGCGAGATTTCTAGGAGGGTATCCCCGTGGAATTTAATATAAACAAAAATCATGTATCAATTTTGTATAAGCGTAGTCCATTGTTGGCGTCACGACGCCTTGTCGTAGCTATGAGAGGAGAGCCTTCCCCACCTAGCGTTGCCCATCAGCATTAATGAAATTACTGGACCAGTAATGTTTGTTTAACTATTCTACTTAATTAGGCATCCAGTGCAGGACTTGTGTGGGCTAGTAGTAGAGGGAACCACCGGCGAATACTGACTTTCGAACCAGTTTCTAGGGAGTGTCCATTTCACTTATCGCCTTCGCCAAATTTCAATTAATTATTAACTGAAAAAGGCAAATCGGCGCCAGTGAGAATCGAACTCACGCTAGTAGGCTTGGTATTAGGGTCGTCCGAAATAGGTAAAATAAAATTTTTTTTGGAAAATCATGTGTGGCTAGTAAAAAAAAGTTGTGCTATGGGTAGATCAACTCGCATGCAAAAACTTAAAATTAAAAAAATATATTTAGCCGGGCCCCACGAGGCTCAAAGTTTTGAAATAAAGAAAAAAAAATTAAATTCGTATATTTTTGTGGTCTTTTTCCTAATTTTTTATTCAGCCTAGAAATTAATTAGATTCCTCTTTGTTAATTTTGTTGCAATAAGATACAATATTTTAGCAGTATTTTAGATAAAAGGGATGCATGCAAAGGAAAGTCAGGCGACCAAAATACATGAAAAATATAATTATTTGATACTTATTTTGAAATGTTACTTGCAGTTCTTTTTAAATTAAATTAAACTAAATCCTAAATAAACTAACCCAGAACTCATCACAGGGAGGTGGTTGCACCGCAATAGTATAAAAATAATACTTACATAGTCATCTACTGCCTTCTTGCCGAAAAATATTGGCTTTTATTGTCAAATTTTGGTAAGTCTTTTCTTCCATCATATTTTGATCTTATGTACCCATCTGTGGATTTTTCACCACATACCTTTAACGATGCTTCAGTAATTAATTTCACACACCTTTCAACTGCCTGAGTATGACATGGAAATTTATCGAACCCAGATGTATTGTTTTTTAACGCAATATTCCAGAGCTCTTCTTCAGTTAATTTTATTGTTAAAGGAGGTTCAGTTATGACAGTCGGACCAATCAATTAAATCTATATAGTCAGTTGAATCGAAATTAATTACAGGAACTTTAAAAACCCTCATCTTGTTTAAGGTTTTTCTGGCTTTAAGTATTCTTCTAACAGCAAGTTCCCTAATATGTTTTCTAGAATCGGTTAACATTGAAGCTAAAATGTTTTCAGGATATGCAAAATATCCATTATCCTGTATAACTTTGTGAATTATATTTTTTACACTATCGGGAAAACTTCTAGAAACGTTTTCCATAACAGCCTAGCACCATTTTCTAGTAGTGGTTGCGTTTTGATTTCAAACCACATCCTTGAGTATACTTTTATTATAAATTCTGCAATAATTTTTAAATTCTTCGGGTGATCTTCGGATGCCACATATAATCGTAGGATTCGGTTAACCACCGAGAATGTGCCATTTTACCGGGATTTTTTTCCGCTAAACTTATCGGACATGTTCCCTCGCCGATTGCTTTACATATCTTATATAGATATTGTTGACCAGTGCTTAGATCTTTTTCGTTAACAATGGGCAAATCAGTTTTTATTGGTTTAAAGTTAACAACAGGAATATCTTGGCAAACAGGAAGAAGGGACCCAATTGCACCGGAATATTCATTGGGTCCTTTTGTTTTGCCATCTAGTTCTTCTATTAAATGTCGCAAAGGGCAACTTGTTAAAATGAAGAAGACAAATACTCCACTGCAGTGGTTTTTTTAATCGTGTTTCCAAAAGTTTTATAACGCCTCCTTTCCAACCAGTGTTAATATTAGTGCCGTCCCTTCCTATAACAGTGAGTTGAGATAAGTTTAATCTATGATTTTCTGCTTAATCTACAATTGCCTTAACAATATCTTTTGCTTTTGTTTGAGATAGTGTTACATGTCCTAAATATGAACCACCGGGTTCTTCGATTAAAGCAATATGCTCTTCTTTTTTAATGATACGGCGTCTATTTTCGTACAACATGGTTTTGTCCTTCCTACCATCAAAATAAAGCCCGTTTAGTAATACTAGTATTAGTGAAACAGCTGTTTCACTAACTTTTTGAAACTTCTGTTTTTCTGAACTTCTCTTCGAACTTTATTTTTGTCTACAACTTTTGACGGATCCTCTTTAGATATTAAATTTAAATCCTCCAATACAGCATTAGCAATTTTTGCTGCATAACGGCTTGAAATGCCCGTCAGGGATTTCGCTGTTTTAGTTAATAAAAGCTTTATTTGGGGCACACATTTTTTCTCTTTTTTTTATTTTCAAGAGAGTAAGACCATGAAAATTCTTCGTCGTCTCTGTCTGTTGTAGTTTCTGATTCGGTAAGTGAAGTATTACTATTTTCCTGAAAACCGCTAGAACCGGCTTTTGACTCTTCAAAACTTACTTCGGGCTCATTTTTAGAAGTGGTATTTTGGGAACTTTTAGTAGATTTTCGGTCTATTCGTTTTTTTAACACGGCTGTAGTTTTCATATCGATATTTCCTATAATCATTTTTCTTTGCCCTCTTTAAAGAGTCCAAATCCAGAGTGGGATTTTATAATAGAATTGGTCTATTATAAAATCCCACTCTAGATTTGGTATTTTATTAATTTTATCGCATTTGCAAAAATCTTGACTTAAACATTTGCAAGAACAAATGTCGAATTGGCATTATTTTTAAAAAATTTTAATTTATCTGTTAAATATTGGGATTTTCTGCTTTTTATAGGCTTAATTGCTGTTTGATATTTTTTATTGTATTCTATAATTAGATCAATAATTCTTTTATGTGAAACAATAGGAAGACTAGCCCTATGACAAACAGCCTATACTTTTTTAGCAACGATATTAGCAACTGATTTGGTCTCTGGCTGCTTGTTTCGAACCAATTTATAGGGAGTGTCCGCTTCATTTACTCCTTCGCCAAATTTCAATTATTAATTAACTGAAAAAGGCAAATCGGCGCTGGTGAGAATCGAACTCACGCTATTTACTAATTTGTGTCTAGTAAGTGTTAAAGTGATACCTGTTAGTCAGTGATATATAATATATATAATATATTATATTTTTCTTGTGCATCATGGTCAAATTAACGATGGAAACTCTTAATTCTAAAATGGACAAAATGGCGGCTGACTTGCAGCGAGATCTCAAAAATTTCAAAAGCAAAATACTAAATGAAACTGTTTCTGATAGCCAATTGGACATATCAGATAGTGAAACACTGCTAGACAGATTTAACAACATGGAAGAAAGATTAAATTCACGTATAGTTGAGTTGAAAAAAGATTTTCAAACGTTAAATGCATCCTTAACTAAAACAGTTAATTCTGGCATCATGCGTGAAAATGTAAGTTATATATGGGTTGCGATGAAATCAACATTTTAACAATTAAGTTGTGTGTGCCTTATCTTTTGCCATACATTACACATGTAATTAATTTTTGCCTAAAAAACTCAGTATTTCCTTCCCTATGGAAAAAGGCGCTAGTTATACCCCTTCCAAAAAATTCAGATCCAACGAGCTATGACCATATTCGCCCTATTAGTATTTTACCGACGTTTTCAAAAATATTAGAAAAAGTAATACAGTCACAATTACAAAAGCACTTAGATTTGAATAATATAATACCCAGTACTCAATCTGGCTTTCAACCAGGGCATAGTTGTGCTACTGCCCTACTCAACATAACAGATGATATTTTTTCTGCCACCGATCAAGGTCTTTTAACCATCCTAACAATGCTAGATTATACCAAGGCCTTTAACTGTATTAATCATGATACCATGCTTGCTATCTTGCATTATATTGGACTTTCAGAAAGTGCAGTGAATATGTTGGCTAGTTACCTAAGTAATAGGTTTCAGGCTGTTTTCTATGATGGTAAAAAATCAGGTTTTAATAAAATATCTTGTGGTGTGCCGCAGGGGTCCATTTTAGGGCCTCTACTTTTTATTATATACATTTCACACTTCACTTCTACATGTCTTTCTGCAGTACAACATTTTTATGCTGATGACAGCCAGTTAAAAATCTCTTTTAGACCAGATGAGTCATCGCAAGCCATTGCTGCTTTAAATTTTGATTTGAACAATATTCACGAAATATCAAAAAAACACTGCCTACTATTAAATACTAGCAAATCAGTCTCTATGCTGTTCGGCAAAAAAAATCTTATTACAGATTTTCTCACAGATCATAGTGCCAGCATAAATATGAATAATGAAATAATTAGGTTTCGCGACGATGTAAAAAATCTAGGTCTAACCATGGATGCGGACCTACGTTTTACTAAGCACATTTCAAACTGTTTAAGTAGAGCATATTTAAACTTGAGGCTTTTGTACCAAAATAAAGAATATTTAAACAAAAAAAATAAAATAATGCTCTGTGAAACATTAGTCTTGTCACAAATGAATTTTTGTGACGTTATCTATGGGCCTTGTCTCCTCGCGTCTGATCAACATCGCATTCAAAAACTCCAGAATTCTTGCTTACGATTTATTCATGGCATTAGGCGTAACCAGCACATCAGCCACACGGTTAAATTAACTGGTTGGATAAATATGGAACACAGAAGGTTTTTACATTCAGCTGTATTATTTTTTAAGATCCTAACTAATAAATCTCCGACATATCTATACAACAAAATTAAACCTAGGTCGGATGTACATAATGTAAATATACGCTTCAAAAATACTCTGACACTTCCCAAACATGCTTCTGAAATTTTTAAACGGTCATATTCTTACCAAATTACTAGTGTTATAAATAATTTAAATTTTACTTTTATTGGTCAAAAACTTTTATGGTTTAAAGCAAAACTGTTAAAAATCTTGCTGATGGAAGAAATCTATACCACGTAGACTGGTGTACTGTTGTCAGTTTGGAGGTGTAGGTGTTTTCTTTTTTTTGTGATTGGATGTCTCCATTAATGCTTTCTTACTGCTAAATTTGTAGTGTGTTTTATTTGTATATCTTTATGCATAGTTGGTTGCTCACATATAATTCTCAACACGGTTAGATAGGTTATGTTATTGTTTTAGGTTATCTTATGTGAACATTTTGTATACATTATACTCATACGGGTTAGATGTAAGAATAGACGTATGATTGCAGGTCCTAGCCTGCCTGTAGTTATACGTACTAAATCTCGCCCATAAAAATTTTTTTTGTAATTTACTATTTACATATTTTTAATAAAGACCTTTATTATTATTATTATTATTATTATTATTTGGGTAGTAAACTCGTTAAGTACGACGCGGTAGTGCACTACACCAATCCTCCCATTTATTCTATGTCATGAAAAATAGAACCAAAGATTTTATAGACCTCAAAATTCCCAATAACATAATAACTTCTGCTGTTTTAATTTTAAAACTGTTTAAAAATTTAAAAAAATGCAAGAAGGATAAACTAATGTATTACCAACGCTTAATATACTCGTGTCAATCTGAGAATGCGACTCTGACGTCACAGCGCGTAAACTAAATACCACTCTGTAGGGTAATTGAAACATTTCTTAATATTTAATAAATGATTTTTGTTTACATACATTTTCTATACAGTGCGGTCCAAAAGTCAACCCCCCCCTTTTAACTTTTGAACGAGTTGAGATATCGACTTCAAATTTAGAACTCTTAAATAAGACAACTTAAACTATCTTAGCATATATTTGATATTTTCAGCTCTTAAAATGTGGGCAGGGGGGCATGGGGGGACATTTTCTTAAATGGAAAGGGGGGCCGTGTGATACATCATTTTAAAGCTTATAAAATTCTCTATTTAAACTAACATTACTACTAAGTATTAAATATATGCTAAAAGATAGTTTAAGTTGTCTTATTTAAAAGTTCCAAATTTGAAGTCGATATCTCAACTGTTTCAAAAGTTAAGAGGTGGGGTTGTGACTTTTGGACCTCTCTGTATAATAATTATGTATTGTCTTAATAAATGTTTCAGTTACACTACAAAGTGTTTTTTTTATTTACGCGCTATGACGTCAAAGTCGCATTCTCAGATTGTCACGAGTATATACATTATGGCTACCAATTGTCGATTTAAAACTGTTTAAATCTTTTGCAAGATAAATCTCTTAATGCCATTTTAGGTAATTTGGTAGATCGTTTTATAATAATTTAATTTATACCTTATTATTAGCCAGGCTCTAATTTCAGGAAATATGCATTTTGGTTTAAAAAGAAAATATTTTTTTTTGCCTAAAACAAATATACCCCACGCCATTTTCGGCCTGAGATTTTGTGTATCCTAACAACTGTTTAAAGGTCTATATACTGGGTGTCCCAACTCTATTTACCCAGCGATTTTGTCGAAAACTAAAAGAGATAATCAAGTCTGCGAAAACCATCTTAAATTAGACAACTTAAACTATCTTTTGCATATATTTGATTCTTTCAGCTCTCAAAATATGGATAGGGTGGCACGGGGGGGGGGGGTTAATGGATAGGGGGGTCATGTGATACATCATTTTAAAGCAAATAAAATTCTCTATTGAACTGTATATTTTTTATTTAATTTTATTTTTTTAAGGTTTTGATTCTTTAATTTTTTGTGCTAAAAGCGATTTCTTATTTTTTTTTTGTAAATTTTTATTTATGTCAATTAAAATTAGTTTAAAAGTATAATTTACGTTTTTTAATCATAAAATTAGTAACTTTAAAAAAAATTGATTTTTTTAGAGTAATTTTGACAAAAATAACCAATTTCCACCCTATTTTAAACCCAAAAAAAATGTTTAAAAAAATTAAAAAATACATAGTTAAATGGAGAATTTATTAAGCTTTAAAATGATGTATCACACGGCCCCCCTTTCCATTAAAAAAGATGTTCCCCTATGCCCCCCTGACCACATTAAGAGCTAAAAGTATTAAATATATGCTAAAGGTCGATTCAGGCATAATTATCACTAACAACACTAAACTGAATTAAGAAATTAACAAAATTAGGAAACAACCTCAAATTTTATAATAAATTTTCCGTGGTATGCAACAATAAGGTAACTGCTAAATAGATAATAGGCATGTGTAAATACGACCGAATAAGTAAAAAAAACAATTATCTATTGCGTAGGACGATTATTACTATATTTGCAGTTGTTGGGTCTAAAAATCGCGCTTTAAAACCTACTTATCTCCAAAAGTACCTTTTATTTTTTATGTAACTACTGTGTTTTTCCTTAAGCCTGAAAATGTAGGAATTTTTAAAATACAGATGTGTCGCCATCTTCATTTTTATTTTGATACTTGAATAACGATTCTTTATAAAATGTTGCACTAAAGTTAGTGTATTTCAGTATTTTCTATGGTGTATTTTAAGATTCTATTATTCTTTTATGCTATATTTTTTCTTTTAACATGCATTGTTGCATACCACGGAAAATGTATAATAGAATTTAAGGTTTGGCTAATTATCTCCCTGAGAAAAGGCCATTTTAAGGGAAGAAGAAGAAGAATTTAAGGTTATGTTTCTTAATTTTGTTAATTTCTTAATTCAGTTTAGTGTAGTTAGTGATAATTATGCCTGAATCGACCTTAAAAGATAGTTTTAGTTGTCTTATTTAAGATGTTTTTCGCAGAATTTGTTTATCTCTAAGTTTTCGAGAAAATCGTTGGGTAGAGTTCGGACACCCCTGATAACACACTTCATCCTAAGAAGGTTTTTTAATCGTTCCCTTGAAAAGGTTCTTAGCATAATGCTGTAAACATGCTAAGCATGTTCTTAAAAGGTGCACTGCTGTAGTAGCATAAGTGCTTCTACTCTAAACATTCTTAGCATGATTAGAGTATTTTGCTAAGAATATTCCCAATACATATTCTTAAAATATTCTAATGGGAATATTTTTAGAATAATGCTATAGTGCACATGCTAAGCATGATTAGAGTATTTTGCTAAGAATATGCTCAAATACATATTCTTAAAATATTCTAATGGGAATGTTTTTAGAATAGTAATATGGCGTTATATTATTTTAATTTTATTAGGTTAGAATTACAAATATTCTTAAAATTGTAGTTAATAAAATTTTTACCGTAGTAGTAGTAGAAATGGATGTATTTTTAGACATAAAGTCATTATTATATAGTTTTAGACAAAAAATAAAATTTATTATTTTTTGAAATGATAATTATTTACTATTTTTTTCTCTAAACATTGGATTTTTGTGTGGCGCATGATTTTTATGTTTGGTACAAAGTTTACTTTCACAGTAAAACTGCATATCCCATATGAATCTTACCTGATGGATGCTATATCTAAAGATTTTTATATACTTTAATTATTAGGTTTAGCACAAAGTTGTAAAAATTTTCGCCATGTCCAAATTTATGATATCACTCCATAAAAAGGATAGAGTATTATAAAATAAAATTGAAAGAAAGAAAAAAACTACATTAATGCAGAATTCTGAAACCCCTACCTACTTTGTTTGCGCATGCGCAATATTCAATATTATTACTTAAATGCATCAAATTAGAATATTTTTAGAAGCATGCTAAGAATATTCTTAAAAGTACATGTACCTACTTCTAAGAATATTCTTAACATGCTTCTTAAAACATTCTTATTTGATGCAGAGGCTTTTAAGAACCTTCTTAGGAACTCCCAGCACGATTAAAACGGTATCCTTTGCATTTCTTTAATCGTTCTTAGAATATCCTGAGCAAAATAGACATGCTTCTAAGAAGCATGCTGTACTTCCGGCTATTTATTTTAAGAATATTCTTAGAAGGTTTTGGTGCTATCAGGGACGCGGTATTATAGAGAGGTTTAAACCTAGTGCTCTCTATAATATCTAGACCTTCAAACAAAACTGCCTAACCAGTGCTCTAATTTTAGCACTAGTGAGAACGTTTTTTTTATTCATCAATTCATTTTTTTATTATCATTCTTCTCCCCCCCCCCCACTTAATCTTCACTACGGCATGGCATGCAGGTAAGTGGAAATTATTTTGGAATAAAAATATATATTTTCAATTAAAAATTTATTGTACACGTTGAGTACAGAAAAAAAAATGTACATGTAGAAAAATACACACTAATGACTAGACAAAAAATGTTTGTACAAAAAAGTATGCCACATTCAAATAATTTAATAAAAAATTAAAAGTTAAGTACAATGATTATTCTGAAATATTGTATAGAAAACAATAAATATTATAATTAACTATTTTACAATATTTACAAATATAAAAATAAAACGATAAATGGCAAACTTTACAATAAGGCAGTTTTACAAGTGAATAAGCGAAACTTGTGGTCGAACTGTTAAAGACAATGAAAAAACATTTTTATACAAGGTATAAGGTCAAAATTTTGAATTTAACGTGCACGATTTTTCGACTCGGCCGACGCCTCAACGATTTTTTTTATCGTATTTTAAGCTTAAAACTCAATTTGTGCCACAAACTCATTGCATATTACACAGGGTTATTATTAAAGCTATCGGAATAAAACTTATATACACCCAAAAATCCAAAAAATAAAATTTTATATTCTTGAATTAAGAAAAAACATCGTAAGAAAGCCTTAGCGCCGCAGGCGAAGTTCTTAAAAATTCGATAGTCTATTTTAATTTAAACCAATCTTTTAATTTAAAATTAACTAAATATAACATTTACAAAATATTAAAAATATTTACCCCTTCACCTCCGCATGGGCGGAGTTAGAAAAATTTTATTATCAGATTTAATTTCAGCAACCTTAAAAACCCCTATACAGGGTGTATTTGAAATAGGGTAGGAAATTTTAACAGGTGATTCTACATGATAAAATATAACAAAAAGTTCCTATAAACATATGTCTAAAAATGCGTCATAAGGGAGCTACGCCCCTTTGGAATTGGCTAAAAAAATCGGTTTTTATTTAATAACTCAGGAACCATTTGAGATATAATAACAATGTTTTGCACGTGAATTAATCCTAATAAGGCCCATCTTTGTATGTCATTTTCACGTACTTATTTAAACCAGGGGTATGCGAAACGGGGGGGCCTTATCAGTTTTTTGTCCCAAACTTTTTTCTGTGTAACTTTTTTGCAATTTTATTTTTGAAATATGATTCCTCAGGTCAAAATACATAAAAAAGGTACTCTTGTTGTAATACTGTAGGATTAACCGTTTTCGAGAAAAGTTCATTTGAAGGTGAAATTTCACGGTTCGAGGACGAAAAATTAAATACTAAAATGTCGAAAACCAAAATTTTAATGATGCAATTTTCAAAATTTTGTAAAAAAATGTATTTTTTCCGCATTTGCCCCCCTTGCCGCACACCAATATTCACCAAAAACAATCCCGAGCGAGAACTTTTGGTAACATACCTGTATGCCAAATTTCAAGTCTCTAGCTTAAAGCGTTCTTAAGTTATCGTGTTTACCACATTTCCCGGACAGACAAACAAAATTTTGAAAATTTTTGCACGAATACAAGGCTTTCCCAAAATTAAAAAAAAAATCAAAATGGGAAAGCAAGTATCTCAAAAACAAAAATTAGTAGAAAACTTTTGTTTATGCTTGTTTATGCGTTGAGTGTATATTGACTGACATTTTATTTCGATAGCTCTAACAATAACGCAAAAATCGATTGATCTGTTTTAGCTGGGACACCCTGTACTATTTTGCATGTACTTATTAAAATAAAATTGCAATAAATTTTGATAAATTTTGACCTAAACACCAACCAACGGGAGAATTCTAGGTCAGATTCGCTTTCTCTCGTTGAATTAATATTAAAGTCGTGTCTTTTTAAGAATACGAATGCGGTCCGTATCAAGTATACTTGATACTTGATACTATATAGTCCCCTATAACGGCTGGAGTGTGATCGACCAGCATACTAATATTCATAAAATCACTTGTAAATCACAGAAAAAATTAATGAAATGACAAAACACGAACTTCACGCCTATGAGATGTTGACTGTACACATTTTAAGTTACGACGCGCCGTTCGCTGATATTCTTGTTGAATTCCCTTAGAGTGAGTGCAATTTCCTATGGACGTAGTAATAAAAGAGATAGATAATATTAAGTTTGTCCGTGATAATTTCTACCATTCGTATTCTTAAAATGACACGACTTTATATATTTTTTCATTTTAAACCTATTACTATTGACCACCAATTTATATTATAAAATTATTTGGTTTAACTCTTAAAACTAATAGGTGTGAAATTCAACAAGTATTTAATATAAATAATGTGAATTTTAAAACTTTAAATGTCGAAGTTACTATCTAACAATAGTTTATCAGAAAATCCATTGGTGCATTGTTGCAACTCAAAAATAAAGCTACGCATTTTTTT
Organism: Brachypterus glaber; assembly: GCA_958510825.1. Classification (NCBI taxonomy): domain Eukaryota; kingdom Metazoa; phylum Arthropoda; class Insecta; order Coleoptera; family Kateretidae; genus Brachypterus; species Brachypterus glaber. The sequence goes on from OY294044.1 coordinate 100,389,005, forward strand.
TTGCATGGACTAATTGATTAAGAGTACTATGCATTAAAATTGTCATTATATCCTCATTAAACAAAAATATTCATATTAAAACGTGACCTACTAACTTCAGAACGCAATAAAATATTGTATTTTACCCCCAAAAACTTTAAGAAGGGGTCCCACAAGTGGTATGTCGAAAAAAAAAACATTTGGACATTTTGCAGTTTTCTCTTAAACGTTAGTCTACGAGTTTTGAGAAACCATGTATAAAGGGTGGTATATTGCGCCAAGTTTCATTTCTTGTATCACTAGAAATTACATCACTGATCTTTATGTACTAATTATAATTATTTATATCAGAAACCATAATTTAACATATAATTTAACGCAAAACGTTAAACAGATAAATATCAAAATGACAAAATTTAATGTCCATATTTTACCTTGCAGATCTCAGATATCACATATTAACCTAAGCCATCTAAATGCACCAACTTATCTGTTAAATTTTAAAAAATCGTCGTATCAGAATAACAAGGTTTTATCTGACATTGTGAGGTTGTAGTAATTGTCAACATATTTTGTAAAATAAATTTTTAACGCTTTTACTTATAAATTTAAAATTTTGTACAAATAACGAAAATAATGCAACCCATATCTATAAAAAGTTTCAAATCTTTAAGGTAAAGGGGTTTGGAAGTTGTGGAACTGAACCCCACAACCTGTGCACATAACCCCACAACATGTGCACACGTGCTTTTGTTGAGAGTTTTTCAAAAAAGTGTCCGAAGTTACCCACACTAAAGTCACCCCAGTTGACGGTACCTAACTTTACTTTATTTATTCTGTGAGACCAAAAGAAGAGGGGATGTCGAGGAATTTGTAAAATTTTGTAACAGGGATGGGGGGGATTGTCTAGGGCAATGCCATGTCAAAAAAATGAAAAAATATTAAAATTTGTCATAAATCGGGAAGTGTAACGTCCCTTTAAATTAAAAAACAAGGGGTGTACCATCAAAAAAAGACCACATTTAATTTTAATTACATACCAAGGTAGAGAAGACATTTTTTACAGCCGAGCGTATTACATCTCGAGATGCTTAGTATCGAGGGATATAAGAGTGCGAGGCTATAATAGTCCTCTTTACCTTCATTTGTATGTTTTTTACTACCAGCACATTTACTCTTATAATTTAAACATTTTTAAATCAATAATAAACTAAAATGTTTGCTGGATTTTAATTAACTGCGAAAAAAACAAGTAGCCTTTGAAATCGCCATTTTTGAAAACAAATGAATAAATTAATTTACTGACTAAAAGTTGACAGTACTAGTAGCGTTTTTATATTTTTTAAATGCGTAAAAACATATGGGTAAGTGTTTATTTAAAAAATGTGTTAAACTTTATTGTAATTAATTAATTTATAATGTTTGCCATGTTAATTATCTGTACAATAGCAATATATTGTTGAATTTTATAAACAATAGCTTGTCTTTGTAGGAAAATTAAATGACAGTTATCAATTGTTTATTAAACTATCTCCTAGTAGGAGGGAAGAAGTGATTACTGCTCTAGGTGCAGAAAATTGATTTCTCGGATCAAAAACATGATAAATAATGTTAAAGCTAGTGGTGAAAAATATATATATAATTTATCAGTATCGATATTTTTTAATGCAATTATTTCGTAGATCGACCACTACAACGTGGTTATCGTTTGTGACGGCAACACCGCTGGGTCTTTTTAACTTGCTCCCGTTTGAATCGATTCAAGTACACACATCGTCAAAATTCTTGACCCCCCAATTAATTTGAAACGTAAGCAAAAATTTCTTTAACAAATATATGGGTTCAATTCTACATTTTATTGAAATGAGTACACCTCCAGGAGTTAAATTTAAAAAATTGTATTATAAATTTTTATTGAAGAAAATCAAAGTAGTCACAAAATGTGAGAAACAAAGATGTTAATAACCAGTATGTCCTTCTCTCTTCTCAAGCAAAACATTAACATGTTGTACATGCCAATAAAAAGGCTGTTAATGGCTTCCTACGATATGTTATTCCATTCTTCTTGAGCAGCAACAATACTGGTTATTCAGATCTTTGTTCCTCACATTTTGTGACGACTGATTTTTTTCAATAAAAATTGATACAATTTTTTAAATTTAATTCCTGGCTGTGTAATCATTCTATGAAAAAAAACCATACATGTGACAAAACATTTCAATAAAATGCAGAATTGAACCCACATATTTTTTTACGTTTCAAATTAATTGGGGGCCAAGAATATTGGCGATGTGAGTATTTAGGTTCTCCACCAACGCCCTGCTCGCATAGTGCGCTTGAACATAGGAGAAAATGGCTGGCAGCAAAGTTTGTGTTGAAACTGTCGGGTTACCGAGATCATCCTTTAATTAGTATTTTGAAAACAAAGCCAAAAGTACATTTTGGAAAAATAAAAAGATACGAAGTCTGGTGGAAGGACTAATAACAGTTGAAGAATACCTACCCAACATGTATCGCAGTGACTTATTGCCCTGCCATGAAATTGATATTGCACATCAAACACGTAAAATTGAAGTAATTAAATAAGGATAAATTAAGGGTGACTTGGGCAATAAATATAACTTTTTATGTAAAATAAACGAACTAAACAGGGCATATGCCATGATATATACAGATGCGTTTAAGGCAGACGGTAAAGCTGGGTTGGGTTTTTTTAGCGAAGATTTAAATTACAAATTCTCCGAAAGGTTACCTAATAATATTCAAATATGCACGGCAGAGGTCGCTGCCATAAATAAGGCGGTCTCAACTTGTGTGCAAAAAAGGAACATGGGCAATGTTATCCTTTCAGACTCTAAGTGCCATTACCAAGATTACTAGCAGGAAGATTTGTGGAACAAATTACATTATAACTCTTCAAACCAGAAGATTGATTTTGGCCGCGAACGATGAGGGTTACAAAATACGCCTTGCCTGGGTGCCTGGGCACGAGGGGATTAGGGGAAATAAAAAAGCGGACACACTAGCCAACTTAGGGCGAAACTTAAATATACCACAAAAAATCAAGTTAGGACCAAGGGAGTTTATACCCATCCTGAATGGTGATATATAAAAAAAATGGGAAGGAGAATGAGAGAATTCCACAAGGAATAAGGGTAAATGGTATAAAAGCATTTTGTCCAAGCTCCCCATTAAACCGTGGTACAAGACTATTACATATATAGACCATCATCATCATCATCAATAGTTTGTTTGGGTCTTTAAGAGACAGGCGTAGCCTATGGCTCATTTATCTAAAAAAATATTTTAATCTGAATTGAAAGTTGGGGCAGTGAGTCTATGCTCACTGATGCGAGTTGCATCTGTCATAATTTGAGGGGAGTGAGTCTCTGCTCACTGATGCGAGTTGCATCTGTCATAATTTGGCGCTGTGGAGTGGGTGGGAGGGGGATGGGGAGGGATGGGATAGGGAGAGGAGGGATGTGCGGGAGGAGTGAGACTATCTCACTGATGCTGGGAATGCATCTGTCCTGTATTAGTGGGTACCATTACTGGTTGAGGACGTTTTTGATCTTTTTGTGAGTGTTGTGTATTTCGTGATCGTAATCTAGAAAGTTTGAAATGAGGGGGTTTGGGTGATCTAAATTGTCTTGTATAAAAGACGTGCTGTAGCGGATGATTTCCGTTTTTAGGAGGGGCATTTCGAGATCTCTGTGTATCTGGTTGTTCCTCATGAACCAGGGGGCATCGAGGCATATTCTGAGTGCCTTGTTTTGGAAGGCCTGAAGTTTTGCTGAGAGCGCTTTGTTAAGGGTGATTTTGTTCCAGGCTGGGGCTCCGTAAAGAAGTACCGGCTTTAGGGTTTGGTTGTAAAGAAGAAGTTTGTTTTTAATGGATAGGGGACTCTTTCTACCTATTAAGGGGTAGAGTTTGGAGAGGCGGCAATTTGCTGTTTGGAGGGTGTTTTTGACGTGCTGATCCCACGTCAAGTTTTTGGAGATTGTAATGCCGAGGTATTTGGCATGGTTTTCCCAGTTAATGGGTTGGCCATTTATCTGAATGGGTTGGGGTGGGCCTCTTCTAATCCTAGAGATTAGGATGCCTTTGGTTTTATTGGCGTTTACTTTGATTTTCCATTTGGAGAACCATTTGATTAGGGCATCCATTTGGCGCTGGAGGGCGATATGGATGCGCTGGGGGTTTCTGGCTTTTGCTAGGATGTCGGTGTCATCGGCGAACAGGGCTAGTTCAGTGCCCTGTGTTTTTGGAATATCTGCCGTAAAGAGGTTGTACAGAAGGGGGGATAGTGGGGAACCTTGTGGGACGCCAGCTTTGATGCGGCGGGTGTTGGACTTACAGTCGCCTATTTTTATCTGAAAATCTCTGCCTTTGAGGAAGGAGGCTATGAGTTTGGTGATGCCTGGTGGGAGGCCGAGAAAGTGGAGTTTGGCTACAAGACCTTTGTGCCAAACTTTATCGAAGGCTTTTGCGATGTCCAGGAGGATCAGTCCCGCGGCTTCGCGCCTATTTAGTCCGTCCGTTACAGAGTCTACCAGGCGAGCTACCTGGTGGACTGTGGAGTGTCTGCTTCGGAAGCCGAATTGCTTATTTGGAAGGAGATTTAGTTCTTCAACTAGAGTTTGAAGTCTGGTTAGTATGACTTTCTCGGCTATTTTGCCTAGGGAGGAAAGGAGGCTTATGGGGCGGTAGCTTTCAGCAAAAGTTGGATTTTGTCCGGGTTTTTTGATTACTATTACGTCTGCGTTTTTCCAGGGCTTTGGAAAGTGGCGCAGTCTGAGCATTGCGTTAACAATGTTAACGATTTCCATAATGGTTTTCCGGGGGAGTATTTTAAGGATTTTATTCGGTATTTGATCGGGGCCGGGGGCTTTTCTTTTTGGGAGATTTTTGATGATGCGTTTGATTTCCTCGGGGGATGTGGGGGTGATAATGTCGTTTTCGACTTGGTTAGTGACTCTATTATAGATGTGGTTTATGTCTCTTTCATGCATGAGTTGCTCGTAGTTCTCGTCGTCAGAGTCGGGCTCGGAGTCGGTCTCTGATTCGGAGTCGGAGTCGGGGGGGATTGGAGGGTTTGGTTGAAATTGTTTCCGCATTGCGTCAGCAAATGCTTCGGCTTTTTCGGGGGTGGAGTAGACGACTCCTCTTTCGCCGTGAATTGGGGGCATGCCTCGTTGGTGGTCGAGGGATAGGGTTTTGGCCATTCTCCAAAGTGATCTATCCTGGGGGTTGAGTGACTTTATTTTTCCCTCCCAGCGGGAATTTGCTAGCACGTTTAGTTGGTCTTTGACTTCCTGGGTAAGACTGTTTGCTTCACGTTTTATATGGGGGTCTTGGAGGGTGCGTGCACGACGAAGAAGTCGGTTTTTCTCTCTGATTAAGTCTTTGAGATCTCGGGGGAGGTCCTGTGGGTTTTGGATATCTACTTTTTTGACTAATTTGGCGGTGTCCATTGCGGATTTTATGGTATTGGTGAGGGTGGATACTGCAGTATCTAGTTCTTGGACGGAATTTATTGGATTGATTTTGGTGTTGCTTTCTAGGAGTTCGGAAATATAGGAGAAGTTGTAAACGGTTTTTTTGGTGTGGTTTGCGGTTGGTATGCCTCCTGCCGTGATAATGATTGGAAGGTGGTCAGAGCTTAGTTCGTGTCTTAGTTCGATGTTAATGTTTAGTGTCGTGTTTTTATACAAAACGATGTCAAGGATATCAGGAAGGCCGTGGCCATAGTGGGTTGGGGAATCGGGTGCGGTAACCATTATATGGTTACGTTGTAATATTTCGTAAAGCCTACGGCCGTTGGCCGTAGTTGTTCTAGAGTGCCAAAGGGCGTGTTTGCAATTCAAGTCTCCGGCTAGGATTGTTGGATGATTGTCGTTAAAGTAGCCTTCGAAGTCGGCGGGTCTGACCTCCTTATTTGGGGGTTTGTAGAGGGACACGATCCTGAATTTGGAATTGTCGTGCATGTTGACGAATATGGAGGTAGTTTCGACTTGATCGCTTTGTGTGGGGGGCGCATGAAGAAGATCGTGAGATATGTGTTTTTTGATATAGATTGATGTGCCTCCTTTGCGGTCCTGGAGTCTATCGTTACGGTAGCAGGAATAGTTGGGTATGGTACCCCTATGATGTGGTTTAAGACCAGTCTCTTGGATGAGGGCTATATCTATTTGATTTTCGTGTAGAAATTCTATGAGTTCCGGTTTTTTTTGAATTGAGGCTATCAGCGTTCCAGGTGACTATTTTAAGGGCTCTGGGTTTTGTTTGTCTAGACATTTTGGGGGCCTAGATTGGGTAGTTGAAGGGAGCCAAAAGCCTGCATGAAGCTGGCGAATTCTTGCATGAAGGTGTGGATTTTTGAAATTGATCAAAAATATTGGGGGGATTTGCGCTGGGTTGGGGGCCGCCTTGGGTTGTTGTGGGGTGGCGGCGTTAGTTGCCTTTTGGGCGTAGGAGATGCCCGGGGTGAATTTTTGGGTTGGGGTATGACCCTTGTACGGGTTGGAGCGATGTTTGATGGGTGTTTGGGGCATTTATGATAGTTTGCCGTGTGGGGGCCTAGGCAGTTGGCGCATTTTGCGTCCGTGTGACGGGGTTTTTCACATTTTGTTGTGTGGTGGTCTTGTGCGCATTTTACGCATTTGGCCGGGGCGTTGCAATTGGCCTGGGAGTGGCCGAAGAGTTGGCATTTGTGACATTGCCTGAATTTGGGTTTATAGGTCTGGCTTTCGACCTTTATGACTAGGTGTAGAAGCCTAGTCTCTTTAAATATGGGGTGCTGTTGTCCTGTCACCTTGGGAAGGATGACTAGGATCAGGGGCATGGGGGTCTTGTCTTTAGTACGCGTCATTCTCGCGACTGACGTGGGGAGGTAGCCACGCTCGATAAGAGCGGCTTGGACGTCTGCGACGTCTATCTGGGTGGGGATTCCCCGGATTACGGCGTGGATTGCCTTGTCCTCCGGGAGGGTAAAACTATGATACGGAATTTTTTCGGTGTCTAAGTGCCTAGTGACTTTGCGGAAGTCGTCACTGGTCTGGGTGCGAATTTGCACTCCTTCGGAGGTATTTTTCGCGTGGAGGATGTTTACTTTTTGGGAGTTGAAGTGGCGGGACAAGGTTAGCCATTTTTCAGGGGCTCGAATGATGATGGGGGGGATTTTGGGGGTTTTGTGGGCTTCCTGGTCGGGGGGGGTTCCTGGGCCAGTAGCTTGGATTTTTGGGTTTACAGGGGCCGTAACGGGGGGTTGGGGCCCTGAGCCGGAGGGGTTAGCGACTTCTTCGGAGGCAGTCGCTTTACCGGGGGTTTTTTGGGTCTTAGCGGGTTTTTCTTCGTGGTCTGAATTCAATTTGTGTTTCTGGCTCCTTCTGCGCCGGTTTAGGCGCTTGCGCGGGGAGGCAAGGGGGGACCGGACTGCGTCCGAATCAGTCTCTACTACGGACATGTCCGTTTCGAAATGATCGGGGGCATCGGAGAGCTCTTGAGTGGGGGTTTGGGTTTTTTGGGATATTAGTGTCCCTATTTGAGAGGAGAGGCGGGAAATTTCCTCTCGGAGTCCATTGATGGTCTCATTTGCGGTGGCTAGTTGTGTAACAGAGTGGTCACCCTGTATATATTGAGTATTTATATTTTTATTTGTATGGTTATTGAACGTGACATAGCATTGTTCTTAACGGGCGGTTTGCTGTTTATTTTTACAGATGCTAATATTATTAGTTTTTGGGAAGCTTGCATTTTGTGTAATTGAGGCGTTTACATAAAAAGGGTGTACATTTTTATTAGATTAATTAATTGGTTATTTCGGTTTTCTTAATTAATAAATATGGGAATATCTTTAATGATGTTGTTTTAGATACTGGCAATAGTTAGGGATTGTTTGTAAAAATGGTTTTTTCTACTTCGAAGCAATGTCATGAAAATCAATATCAATCAATAAGTAGAAGTAGTTTTTTTAATAATTTCTCTTAATTAAATTTAAATTCATTTTCAGTGATTTAAAGTAACTTTTCAATTAATAATATTTTTATAATAATATAACTTTTTGGCAGAAAACGCTTCAGATATTTTTCGTTAATAGTTTTATGACTGGTATATCGGCATCTTTGGGAAGGGAAGTTTTGCCTGTGTTTAGTTATGGTCAAAAATGGGATTCGGAAATATGTAGTCGTCTAGTTAAGTTGGGTTTTAGGGGAATTTTAGAATTAACGTAATATGTGAAAATTTAAAGTAAAATTTAGAGTCGCGCGTATAGAAATATCTGAAGGGTAAAGATGCTATTTATTCATAATTTTTTTCATTTCAAATTAAAATATTTTGTTGTTTTTTATTTGTTTTTAACTTTTCATTTTTCTTTGAATTAAATTCTTTTCATTGTTGTTTAATCCTTTTGTTTTATTGGCAAGATATATTTTAATTAATTTAAAATATATTTGAAGTTTCTTTACCTTTCGCATATCTACAGTTTGTGTTATAAGAAGAAGTCTTCGCTGGAATAAGAAAGTCAGATAAGTATTAAGTAGTAATTAGATTCTTATATTAACATTTGTTATCATATGATATATGATATTGTGATAATATTATGTAATATTATTACTGGTGGCACGCTACTCAAATAGCAACTATACAGCTATTTGTATTTGATACGCCTCCAAATAATAGTGTGTGGTTCTAAATTAATGCCTTAGATAATTAATATTTTTGGCTATAATTGGGACCAGCACCCTATTACAGTTGTGTCTGTAGGAATTCGAGATGATTTTTATGTGATTCAGCCTGGGTTTTATAGTGCTCTGCCTGGGCCTTGATTTGATCTTGTAGTGTTAAGCACTAATTGTTAGTGGTTGGGGTCTCAGGGAACCTTTAACACACCAAACCGCCAGCCTCAGCGGTTCGTGGGAATTGGCTTAAGTCCACAGTGTGAAAAGGGCTGCAACACTTAGCAAGCAAGCTTACAAGTGAGCATATGTTAGTTAGAACTTAGTAATATACTAAAATAATCTTACTCTATGGAAATCTGCTGGGCGACGTCTGACCTCTTCACTGTCACTCACTCTATGTGTTAATATATATAGACCAGGTACAAACTTTAACCTTTATCGGAATGCGCACGGGCCACAGTCGGACCTACGCACATTTAAACAGAATTGGGGTAAGGGAGAACCCGTGAGTGCGGGGCATTTGGGGACGGACTATTTAATACTTGAGTGCCCTATAAACGCCATAAACGGCTTTGATATCTACAGGAGATTATAAAAACTTGAAATTGAGTCATCCTTCAGTATGGCAAACGTCATAACTCAACTTAATAACAATATTATGCAAACGTTATGGTACTATCTTAGGTACAACCACATTGACCTATAATCCGTTAGTCCTATCATAGTTAAACCCCACCATAAACCTAAATGCCTGTGTCGTCACCCTTAAATGTCTAACATGTGTCACCTCAAAAACAAGAGAACCTACAAAAAGTCCTACAGAAGACCAGGCCAAAAGAAAGCGATGGTATGGTAACAACCAGGCGAACCATCTGCAGAAACGAACAAGAGAGCATCGAGCTGGCCAATTGACAAAGACAAAGGCCAAAAATAAAGAGAGAGAGAGAGAGAGAGAGAGTATTTAGGTTATAATTAATTAATGTTTGCCATGTGAATATTTTATCCAATGGCAAAATATTGTTGAATGAGCAATAGCATGTTTTTGTAATTCAAGGAAAATGAACTGACAGTTATCAATTGTTTATAAAATTATCTCCTAGTAGGAGAGAAATAGTTATTTATATACCAAGGGACTAAACTGGCTGTTTTAGTCCCGCTGCATGTGTAAAACAGAAATGCAAGGGACTAAAACAGCCACGTTTAGTCCTGAGGTATGGACACTATTTTTTGCAGGGCCAAACATAATTTAGTTAGGTAGATAAAATTAAAATTAAAAACCATGCGTCTAAAATCGGTTGTTTTATTTTCGTAATTTAATCAAGATGCCTGTAAATTGCGAAAAGTCAGTTTCACGGCTATCGCGATTTCAATTGTTTTTTAATATGGTTGACACAAACGTCAAAAAAAATGGATGAAGATGATAAATTTTAAATAATGTATAAATTGTTATAACAATGTTATTTTTGAAGTTTTTCTTTGTTAAAATCAAATAAATTGGTTTGAATCGCTAATTTATTACAAAACACCACCAAACCTAATTTTTGAACCAGCAAAGCACATAGTAAGTATAATATTTTAATATTATCAAGGTTGCCGTGAATTTTATTCCCTAGGGAGAAAAACGGCAAGTTTAGTCCCGAAAATGAAAACGTAAAATTAGGTTTTAGTCTTGGTCGTGCAAAAAAATTATTATTGCTATAGGTGAAGAAAATTGATTTCTTGGGTTTAAAAATGACAAATAATGGTACGTTCTAAAGCTAGTAGGTAGTGAAAAATAGATATAATCTACCAGTATCGATATTTTTTAATGCAATTATTTCCTAGATCGACCACTACAACGTGGTTGTCGTTTGTGACGGCAACACCGCTGGGTCTTTTCAACTTGCTCTCGTTAGAATCGATGCAAGTATTTAGGTTTTTATCATTTAGCGATAAAAGCTGTATGTACGTACGGCCTTTTTGCTCTGTGCGGCTCGACAGCACTCTGTTTTCGGCGTCTATCGCGATTCCCGCATATCTTCCTTTTCCTGAAAAACAAAGTAAAAATTAAAATAAAAAAAAAAATTTTCAAAAATATCTTTTTCAAAAAAATCTTTTTCAAAAAACGAAAAAAAGAATTTTTACCCCCGATTGGTACCAAAAACAATCCCAGCTGAGAACTTTGGATAAGGAACCAAAGTATAAAATATTAAGTCTTTAGCTCAAATCGTTCTCCAGTTATTGTGGTCACAAATTTCCCGGACAGACAGACCGACAGACAGATTTTTTTTAAGGAAATCATCTATTTTTGGATATAAAACATCGAGAAAAGTAAAAACAAGCAAACTAAATTTCCTCTGTGATAGTAATAAAAATTCTTACCTTTTCCTTCGTCATGCAGAACTTCAATAAAATCACCTTTTGCATTAAAAACTTGTATCCTAGAATCAGCTACCACGATTTCACCGGTCGGCCCCACAGTTACTGAAGAAATAAGACTGAAAACGCCTTTCTTACCAACCTAAAACAAAAAATGTCTAATTGTTTCATGTTTTTTTGGAAAAATCCACAGTGAATAAATTTGAAAACAAATAAACTGAAAATGATACGCACTTATTTTCCCGGGAAAACGTGCAGATAAAGAAGGATATCGTAATAAATGTGAGTTTTGGGCTAAATAAGAACAATATTTTTCTGTTTAAAAAAAGTTCAGACTGATGAAAAGAAATTATTAAAAACTGTTAACCAAGTTAATTATTTTATGTTAGCGTAAACGTAACAACAAGGCACCATTCATCGCGATTCGCTAAAAAAGTGATAATATTTGTATATCTAAACATCAACACAATTATAAATTTAGAATGTCAAATAAAAATACTGTAAAATATTAATTAAATCTGTGGCATGGTTCTAAAAGAGAAAATATCAATTTGTCAATAGTAACGTTTTCACGTCAGCTCGGATGTAACATTTTGAAAACACTGCTATTGAAAAACTGACATTGGCCCTTTTAGAACCAAGCCACAGAAATGTATTTTTTTAAAACTAAAGCTTGATATTGTGTACCTATGTAAGTTTTTCATAATCTAGTTTTTTTATTTATATCATTAAAATAAAGTTAATTAACACGCTGAAATCCACATTAAATTACTAGTCTGGGGCAACACCGTTCCATGGGACTTTAGGCTTTGGGGCTGCTGGATTGCTTCACAAAGTTATTATTTTAAATACCTCAAAATTAATTCCATTATATCACTGAAACTTAAGAAACTAGTCAGATAAGTCCAGCCGAAATACACATTGTATATTTGGGACAAAATTTAGTAATGGGAAAAAATATGTCTCTAGCTCCAAAAAAAAACTTAAATATGGACTTTTTGTGCAATTTAGTTAATGAAATGTCTTCAATATTAACTGGTTTTGATACTCAGTTACTAATAGCTTCTATAAATATCGTCTGTTTTGAAAATCTGATATATTAACCTAAAAATCGTAACGACGGTCCCTTGTCTCCCGCAACCTTTTTTGACATACAATCCCAATTTGTATGTAGATTACCTTAACTGAACTTTGCAAAATATTTTTTAGTTAATCTAAGAACTGTTAGCGTACGTCATAAGACTTATTTACTTGGAAAATCTTATACTGGTTTGAATTAAAAAAATAATAACTTATGTCTCCCAATTTAAATTGAGCGCTTCTTATATTAGTAAAATACGACCCTGCTAGATCGTGGTACGTTAAAATTATTAGTAGAAGATCAGTACCAAGTATTTTCATTACGTGTTAAGAGCGGTAAGTACTTCTAATTGTAAATATGCATTTAAGAAATTTAGTTTAAGCGATGTTATTTTAATGCGTACTTTTTTAATGAACAACGACGGTCCCTAATATTATCTTAATTGTTTTTAATTATATCTCAGACTAAACATTTTAGATTTGTACAATAACATATACAATACCTAACCTCAAATTTTCAGGAACTGATCTCAAAGACCTTGATCCAAATCCTACTAATTGTGTCTAAACGTAACGACAGTCCCTTGTAACGACGGTCCCCACGAAAAGGAACCGTTGTTGCTAACATAGGGAACGTCGTTACATATTTGAAAAATTATGCAAATTTTTACTCTGTTAACATTGTTCTTTCTAAAACTCTTGCAGAATAAAAAAATAAATATATTCCAAACTCAAAAAAACAATATAATGCCTAAAATTAATCTTAGAGAAAGGCAATTGAAAGGGGAGTGAAAAATATAAAAAATATTATATTAAAAATATTAATTTTATTTTTAAATTAAGAAAATTTGGTCCCTTTGCTAAGAACAACGGTCCCTATAAAAAAATAACGACGGTCCCTATAAATAATAACGACGGTCCCTCTAAGAATAATAAAATTGTTGCTAATCAACTGTATGTACAACCCTCTTGGATTTGATCTTTTATTACAATATGAAGAATAACTATGACATTTTTTTCTTTTTTTAATATATTTTTTTTAATTTATAATTATTAAACCAATTTATACCATTATTAAATTTTATCCCATTTAACATTAAAATGCAAAAAACAACACACCATTTGTGATGAAGTAATTTTTTGTTGCTTGTAGGGTTTTATTTTGTTGTAAAATTACAAAACTATATACCTGGAACAGTATTCTCCCTTCCGAATCAAACACGAAAACGCACGACGTCCCATTATCGGCCACCAAAATGTGTCCATAACTTTTGTCCACGGCAACATCGATGGGTTCTTGAAAAACATTGTACGTGAAAGATTTTACGGTGTCGCCATCTGTGGACATCTCTGTTATACATTTGGTTCGCCAATTTACCACTACTAAGCCATTGTTGGACACAGCGATTCCTGCAATACAAATTGAATAAACTATCAAAATTAAGAATATAAACCATACTAGAGCACTGGATAGGCAGGTTTGTTAGGATGGGTAGGTAGTCCACACACTACACAAAGAGAGTACCGACATACCCAAAATCTCAGACCGAAAATGGCGGACGGAAGTGCGTCACCAAAAGGAAAATTTAGACAAAATAATTCTTCCGTTCCTCGACATCTTAATCATCAGGCAAGATGACGGCAGTCTTCTGACTGACTGGTATAGGAAACCCACTAACTCAAACCGACTACTAAACTATAACTCGTTCCACCACATAAGTCAGAAGGCCGGCGTCATAAAACAATTTAAACACAAAATCAAAACTATTTGTTCCCCAATTTTTTTTTTTTTTAATTCAAAAAACTATATGACATGCTTCTTGAAAACAACTTTCCTCCCGCATTCATAAACCAAATATTGTACACCGAACACAACAGACCCCCCCAAAACCTAACTGCACCCCCCTCAGAAATAAAATATTTTAAAGTCCCCTACCATAAACAATTAGCCCCAAAACTTAAGGAAGTTTTCAAGAACCATAACATTAAATTAGCTTTTTATAACACAAAAACCACAAGATCACTATTCACAAAACTTAAAGACAAAACCCCAATGCTAGAACAATGCGATTTAGTATACAGAATTACTTGCCAATGCGGATCACACTATTTGGGGCAAACAAAACAAAGATTAGGACAAAGATTACAACAACACGTCAGGGATATAGAAAACAAAACAAAGTCTACTGGCCTCTCCTCCCACACCACCGAAATGAACCATCAAATAATTAAAGACAGTTTAAAAATACTAGAAACCGAAAAAAACAAAGAAAAACGCCTATTTCTCGAAATGAGTCATATACAGTCAACCCCCAATAATCTCAACTTTCACCAAGACTGTACCTATTTACCCAAAATTTACAAAAATTTATAAAAACTAAATAAAATCCCTTTAAATCAAGAAATGGTACACCCATGTACCCTTTACAACCCCTTTAGAGTCTTCGGTTAACCGGTAAGTCATAAAAAACTTTGTCAAAAAATAAAACTAACCTATAATATATCAAAAAAAAAATGTTGCTTGCTTTATGATATTACAAGAATAAAAAAAACAATTAACCCCCCCCCTAGGGTTTTTCCCTTTTTTTCCGATTGTGAACACCACTAGTTTGTTTTAAATTTAATGTAATGTAAAAATACCCCAAAAATTACTTATAAAAAAAAAGTTATGTTTTGTACCTAAGACACTTTTTTTTGTTCCACAGCCTTGAGGATGTTTATATAAAATAAACGAAACTAGTCGGCAAAACATATTGTTTTTTGTACGTTTCCAACACCCAAGAACCGCCAAATTAAAAATAATTTTTCATTTTAATTGTTATTCTATTTGACATGAAAGTTTGACAATAATAGAAAATAATTTATGACAGTTTGCATTAATTTTTTCAATATTTTCGAATAAACGCTATTTAAGATGAATTAAATTTAAAATTGTGTAATTTTATATTTCCTGCGGAACCACTGAAACTACCCACCTACCCTAACAAACCTACCTATCTAGTGCTCTAAACCATACACACATCCCCTGAAGGCTAAATGGGTTTAAAAATGAAAGCAAGTTTTGCTTAAAGATACTTTTGTGATATAAACACATGGATTTATAGGAATATTCGTAAATTATGAACTTCCATGTTAAAAGGAGGCACCGATATTGTACTCCGCTTCTCTCCAAATCTTTTGCATTAAAAGGTGATCTGGTGTTGTAAGCGTTTTATGCAAAATATGGTTTTTATGAATATCCCTAACTTTTTCACACGTGTGTCTTAATCAAGCTACTGTGAAAAGTAACAGTTTTACCCAGGAAACCAAAAGACGTCTTTTTGACGTCAATTATTGAGCACTAACTGACCTACATGACGTAATATTATGACGTCTTGCTGTCATCCCAGTGAAGTGTATAAGTCACAGTTCAGGGACGTAACATTACTGACATTATAATAACGTCAGAAATATGACGCTAGAATAACGTTAGAATAACATTATATCTCTCCAATTATTGGTTATTCAGGTCTATTCACGTAAACAATATTGCTATCTTGGCAAAAATCGCATGCCAGTATTGCTAAAATAGCAATATTGTTTACGCACGTGAATAGACCTGATTTATGGTATGAAAGAGGCAACTAGGATTTTGCCCATGAGAAAATAAACCCAAAAGGAGTTGGTTAATTTAAGAGAGGGCAATATTATAATATGAGATCCTATGACTGAATTTCTGCTCTTGTCCAGTAAAAGGAATTTTCCACAGGCATAGAAAATCCATACTAATCCGATGATGTACATACATCAAATTAGCAGGGTAACTATAGTCGCTATGGCGACTGAAGAGTACTGTACAATTTACGTAGTTCCAGAAAAAGAGTTATGAAGTCATCAATCTTTAATCAATATATTAGATTTAAAACTTGTTTTAGTGGTAGAAAACAATATGTGGCGCCACCTATAGCGTCAGCATTAAATTGACGTCCCAGCGACGTACAATTTTGTTGACGTCAAGATCTGACCAAAAACAGTTGTTTTTTTAGAGAATACGTATTCCAGATCGATGAAAACCCTAAAAATCGGTATACATGATCGAAACTAAGACTTTGTTGTTTGTTTGTTTAACCTCGTACTATTCTACTCAATTAAGCATCCCCTAAGTCCAGGACTTGTGTGGGCTAGTAGTAGAGGGAACCACCGGCTTATATTGACTTTCGACCCAGTTTTTAGGGAGTATCCGTTTCACTTATCGCCTTCGCCAAATTTCAATTATTAATTAACTGAAAAAGGCAAATCGGCGCCAGTGAGAATCGAACTTACGCTAGTAGACCAGCTATACATACGCGCTTGCCACTACGCTATGCCTTCCATAACCTACCGCTAAAGTTTGGCTTTAAAGATATTTTAAAATCGGTACCGTCAACTGAGGTGACTTCGGAAGGTGTGGGTGACTTCGGACACTTTTTCGCAAAAACCCTTTAAACCAAAGCATGTGTGCACAAGTTGTGCACACAACCCCATAACTTGTGCACACGTGCTTTGATTCAGAGGGTTTTTGCGAAAAAGTGAGCGAAGTCACCCACACCGTCCGAAGTCAACCCAGTTGATGATATTCTACTTCATCTAAAAATGAATTACTAACCTGTGCAACTTCTTCCAAGAAGTCCCTCATTGGTAACATGCTTGACAAACTCCATCTTATCATTCAAAACCTTAATTCTCGAATTTCCAGTATCCAGCACGTAAATACTTTGATCCTTGTCGTCAATAGCAACCGCCACCGGTTGCATAAACTCCTCTTTACCGCTGCCTTTAGTTCCAAAAACTGCGATGGGGTTGTTGTGCTCCTCGACATCGAAATAGAAGGGACTGTCTTTGATTTCTCGGTCTATTACTGAAATTTTAATTCCATATCGACCCGACTTAACCGCTCTAAAGGTGATCTTGTAAGTACCGTCCTCACAGTCTACGACCTATAAAAAACAAGCCGTGAAGATATACCGGGTGTTTCCGGAAGATGGTTCAGCCCACTTAACTTTTTTATACTTTGAGCTATCAAAATGAAATTTGGAGGTTATGCATAACTTATGCAGCATAAGAAAAAGTTTCCGATTTTTTGACATCACACAACTTTTTTTGACTTCCGCTTTCACTGGAAATGACCTTTACTTTCGATTTTTAAATGGGACACCCTGTATATTTTTCGATATTTGAATTCAGCATAAATTCTGAATACCAGGTGAGTTTTATTTATGTCCGATTAATTACGATTAATCTTCATTCGACAAAAACGAAACTTAGGTGGTTTATATAATTTGATATTGGCTATAAAATGGTGGATTTAATTTTTTTGTTCCACTTCCGGTTTCGCCGGAAGTGTCATAAATATGTTTTTTTTAATGGAACACCCTGTAATTTTATATATTTTTGAATTCAGCAGAAAATTCTATGTATAAAAAACTGATTGTTTTTATTTTACTTTGTAAATAATAAATGTTTTATAAAATATTACATAAATCTTTAAAGTAAATGTCATAAATTTGGCATAAAATAATAGGGGAAAAATACTCTACAAGAAAAGTTTACAGAGTTTTGGACAAAAAACCGTATTTTAGCTGTAAATCGCTGTCACTGACCAAATTTTTAATTTTAGTTTTATATTTTTTTAAGTATATTATGTGTATCTCGTTTTTATACGATAAAAACGAAAACGAAAAATAAAAAGTAAAAAAAAAACGATGAGATTTTTATACCTACATATAATTGTGGACCGAGTTCAAAAATGTAATAACTTACATAAGCTTTAAAAAAAACACATATTTATGCCAGTTCCGGCGAAACAGGAAGTAAAACAAAAAAAAATCCGACATTTTATAGCCAATATAAAATTATATAAATCACCAAAGTTTCGTTTTTATCGAATGAAGATTAATATTAATTTTAGGGGTGGACATAAATAAAACTCACCCAGTATAAACATGCCTTATTTGTCAATTTTTACATGTCTGCAATTTATTATTTGATTTTTAAATTTCAAACTAGAGTGCCAGGAGTTATTAAAAATTACTTTTCGATCTAGAAGCATAGGAAAAATACAATTTTGCTGTTTTATGTAAAGACAAAACTTTTATGAGTACATGAAGATTCAAAAGTTACATTTCACATTTTAATTCAATTTTTTTTAATGGGAACAGGGTGGCTCGTTAGTATAGAAAGATAGAGAATTTTCTTGCGATTAGTTTGATACCACACACTTATAATGATATCATAACATTTACTCAGTATTTAATTACAACAGTAGGCTTCAAAAAAAAGAATTTTAAAACATTGCCATTTTTACTGACAGACATATTCAAACATTTTATTTCAAGGCCTGCCCAATTTGCGTTTGTTTTTGGCGATTAAAGTATTACATTTTTCTACGACTGCTTTAGAATGTAGAATATTCCCTATCAAGTGTCAGAATGAGCACATGTAGTGTCATCTCTTGTTTATAAAAGTAAAGAAAACTGTAGCAAAATTAGCAAAAATATATATATTTTAACATGAAATATTGAATAATTTAATGCAATTTAAAGTTTTGCGTTAAAATTACATAAAGTTTATTAGTTTCTCTTAATATTTGGCCAGTTTTTTGTCAATTTAGTTCAAAAAATTAAAACTGCTCCATCTATTGCTAAATATTTAAACCTGATATCTGTTACAACAATCTGACATAACCTTCAATTTTTGCATTATAATTTGAAAATATGTGCTGAAATTAAATAAAAATCTTTTTTAAGTACTGATTTGATAAAATTATTAAATAACCTTAATTGCTTTATTTAAAAATATGTGTTTTGTTGCATTTACAATGTCGAGTCACAAAAAACATTGTTTTTAACCTTGTCCGCAGTTTAAAGCCATACAGTGTTTCATATTTGCAGTCGAAGAAAAAGTATAGTCTACAACACGTATGGAGTAGTCATTCGGCGCTCGCGGGACCGTCATACTCGCCTGCCGGCTCGTATGACAAACTTTACGCTCGCGCGGAATATTGTCTATTCCATACTAGTTATAGAATATACTATTTTTATTGTCAAGTTTGAGACCGACAAACGGGAAAACGTTTATTTTAAAATTTACGAAAAAAAAATAAAAATAAAGTTCAATTACAATAATACACAATAATATTATTTTGTCAAGTTTGAGACCGACAAACGGGAAAACGTTTATTTTAAAATTTACGAAAAAAAAAATAAAAATAAAGTTCAATTACAATAATACACAATAATATTATTTTGTCTTTAGCAGAAATAAAAAAATATCTTACCTTCAGGGGAAATCCATTTGAAGTGTTCAGCAACTCAACAGTTATTGGATCTCCGCCATTTTTTCTCGGATTACCATGGTAATCCACAGTTTTAAGCAGTACGTAATTTTCCAACCCTATAATCACATCTTCCTTGATGGTGGCGGAACATAAGCTAGGGAATGTTGTGCTGGTTCGAACCCTGCCCAGACTGTGCATGTGCGCGTCCATCTGTTCGAGACAATCATTTTGCTGGAAATCGCAAGTTAAAAAGGAATTTTCGCGGGGTTCACCTAAACTAGAGGCAGCATCTAGTTTTTCCGTTAAAATTTCAATTCTTTGAGTTATATTACGGACCTCCACTTGGTATTGTAAACCATGACATTCTTGTTCAACCTGAAAAAAAGAAGAGGATTTTAGCTAACGTGCAGACCTGGACATTATTTTGTATTAAGAAAACAGTCTATTCTTAAAAGTATCTTTTTTTCTAAAGATAAATTTTTTTATTTGTGCTAATAGATAAAATCTTTACACTGGCAGTAAAAAAGAAATATTTGATTCAAAACCACCGCAATAAAATCTTGATACGGCCTTTCTGTATAATAAAACTTTTTACTATAAAATATTTAAAAAAATTAAATTTTAGGTGAGAAAAAAACAGTTTCTTAATTAGAAACTGGGCCCAACTTGAGATATAACTCTTTTTTTGCTACAACCGCAAGAAAAATTATATAGTTGTATTTGTCTAAAGTATAAGTATAGTACAATGGTAAGTATGGTAAGTATGGGTAGCCTACCTAATTACCTAATGTAGTTATGAAATAAAGGCGAATAAAAACACGCTTTCATATCTACATAAAAGAACTACTGACATTATTGTATACATTTCATAACATTATATAGTGTTTATTTATAATCAAGAACGAAATGTGAAACAAAATTTCTATAGTTTGACGTCTTTTATAAGATTAATT
The DNA here is from genome assembly GCA_958510825.1 of Brachypterus glaber. NCBI lineage: Eukaryota > Metazoa > Arthropoda > Insecta > Coleoptera > Kateretidae > Brachypterus > Brachypterus glaber. Next base: position 100,409,347 of record OY294044.1, read on the forward strand.
ACACAGGCCCACAAAAAATACAAAAATATAAAAACGTCAATTACTCTTAACCAGCCTATATTTTTCTCACGTATTTTTGGGCGCTGAAAACGAATTTGATAGCAAAAAAGCTCGCTGGCCACCAAATTTTTTTTTAACACTGCAACAGAGAATATTGGACAAGCAAGCTCGAGCTATTTAAAGTTCTCTAGAACAAACACTATATATTTTCGGGAGTTGTCCCTGTGAACACCCTTGATCAGATGGTCAAGAACTTAAATATATCCAAAATCCAGAGCGAGGGCAGTGATGCCCATTGCCCCCAAAGGGACTCGCCCTCCTCACATTGCTCTTTTATTGTCAAATACGTTTTCATTGTCCGAAAATAAGTGATAAAAATATAGTTTGAATTAAACTTTTTTCTGAACCTCTGTTATTGATTCCATATTCATGATTCATGTTTAGCATACTACTAATTAATAGGTAATTACAGACTTGCTCTGTTAAATATTTCTGATATGTTGAACATAAATGGTAAAAATTAATATTAGTACATTTTTTAAACTCACAAGCTTCTTTGAAGCTATTTATATGAAATCTTAATTTTTTTACCTGGCTGTTCCAGGTTTTTTAGAGAGATATTTTTTCAGAAGCAAGATTTGTTTTTTTTTTAACTTTATAATTCAGTTTGCCGACTTTTCGTTTTCCAGGTAGAAACAAATCTACAAAAAAATATCAGAAACAAGTTTGTTTGTAAGATTATTACTTGTTACGAGTAACGAAATTACAAGTTTAACAACTTAACTAACGCCTTGCTTTCAATTAGTTTGTAACAGGCAAAAATTTATAAAATTGAGGAATAAACCACTACAAAACATAATATATTATGTACACGGACGAGTTTTTTAAAGACATCCAAGATTTTTAACAATAAATCTAAGATTTTTAAGCTTTTTGATAAGATTTTTAAGTTTCTAGAAAAATCTTAAAAATCTCAACCAAAATTACTGATATTTTCGAAATTTTGGTTGGGGTTTCTTATATTTTTGAAAATTTTTACACGAGCTTGACAAAGTTTCAGAAAAAAAAAATCTTACCTTATTTTTTTCACTTTCAATCAATGAATTCTGCTCTTGCAAAACACGCCGTTTTTCGGCACAAATCGTGTGTACTTCTTCTATCAATTTAGCCTTTCTTTTGTCGATGACCGACTGTATTTCTTGAAGTGTGCTGTTAATCTGCTCCAAACAGGCGTCCTTCGCATCGTTCAGTCTGTCCAGTTCGGCGGTCACGCCTTCTTGGGCTTGTGTTAGCTAGAAATAAGAAAATAAAGAAATTTTAGGCGTGGTTTCCAACGAAAATAAAATTTCTTGACTTTTCTAGGTTATACAGAGAACAATAAAAAAATCCATAAACACACCAGAAGCTCGATTTTCTTTCTGAATCAAGATTTAGATTGACTTGATCAGTAGAGACCGGTAGAAAACGAATCGGAATCTACTGGATCCTACTGGTCTCTACTTGTTTTTTTAATAGGGGTTTTGATGGTTAGCTGGTTGGGTTTCTGGAAGCGCAACCACATAACTAAATATGGTCTGTTTATTCAAGCAAGATAGTATTAAAAATCGCACAGTAAATATTTTTACAACAGGTTTGAATAGTATATGTTTGTGTATAGAATGGAGAATTCTCCCATTAGATTAGACAGGGACAAAAGTTCTACCCAAAAAGGATAGAAGACATACATACACTCCCACTTCAACCCAACCAAACAAATGCTGTATTTGTTCTTTGTTGAACAAATACAATATTTACTTGGCCGGGCGAAAAGTGCATTATTAAAGAAATTACTGGCGCCATCTAAATTTTAGTAGAATTATCTTATTCTACAGATTCACATTAGCTATGTTCGTACGTGCCTCTCACTGCTACACTTTCCGGCCAACCAAATAAATACTGTATTTGTTGTATGAAAAACAAATACAGTATTTATTTGGTTGGCTGGAAAGTGTAGCACAAATGAGATAGAGATAGGGTAGACGTCTTTTGTTTCATAATTCTAGTTGTAGAGAGCTCCATATAGATATGTTTTTTAAAATAAACTACGTAGTATATTTGTACATCCAATATTCGAATCTGTTTTGAAAATATTCACTGTGCGATTTTTAATTTACTATCTTGCTTGAAAAAACAGACCATAGACAAAGCAATAACGAATCTAATTATAAACCATAGAAAAAATGTTATCTCTCCAAAATATAAAATTATTGTCTATTAAACAAACATTACAGCGACAATTGTTTCGACTTTTTTAACATAAAGTCATTTTCAAGTTTTTAAATTTAAAAACAAATTAACTTGAGTACATTATTAGAAATGTCATACTGAAAGTCATACTGTCAGTATGAAATTTCTAATAATGTGTACTCAAGTTAATTTGTTTATAAATTTAAAAACTTGAAAATGACTTTATGTTAAAAAAGTTGAAACAATTGTCGCTGTAATGTTTGTTTAATAGACAATAAATTTATATTTTGGAGAGATAACATTTTTTCTATGGTTTATTTATATTAACTCCAATATGAGTAAGGATCAATTAATGTTATAAATAGCTATAGCTATAACTATACAGCGCGGTTCAAAAGTCACCCCCTCTTAACTTTTGAACGAGTTGGGACATCGATAAAAGGAAAGGGGGTCGTATGATACCTCACTTTAAACAGGGTTCCCACCAAAAATTGACATTTAAATTCCAGGTATTTTCCAGGTTTTCCAGGTAAAAATTATTAAAATTCCAGGTATAGTAAAATAGATTTAGTATATATTATTATTAAAGAAAAAAAAAATCTGAAAAAAAAATTCTCAACAAAAATTGTTTTTTGAGAATTTGTTTTTCAATTTTTTTTTTGTGATTTTTTTTTTCTTTTTTCAATAACTAACATTTTTTAATGGCAAAAATATGGATAATTAACAAAAAAAATCATCTTCAGAAAGTATTTGGAATCGTTTGAATGCGTTTTAATACGTTTCAATACGACATTTTTGATAGGGTATAGTATATTTTTTTAATTTTTTAGATTTTTTTTGGGGGGATTTAAAATAGGGTTGAAAATGAGCATTTTCGTCAAGTTTCGAGTCAAATTTCTTCAAAAAAAACAATTTTTTAAAAATTATTAATTTCATGATGCAAAAACGTAAATTATACTTTAGTAAACTAATTTTAATACCATAAATAAAAATTTCCAAAAAAAAAATAAAAAATCTAATTTTTTTAGCAAAAAAAATATCAAAAAATCAAAATCTTAAAAAAATGTTTAAAAAATAAAAAAATATAGTCAAATAGAGAATTGTATATGATTTAAAATAATGTATCACACAACCCACTTTCTATTTAAAAAATTCACTCATGTCCCTGCTCACATTTTAAGATCTGGGAATTTCAAATATTTACAAAAAGATAGTTTACCATAAAACAATGTTAAAAATAGGCCGTTTTTGGGCCCTTCGTGCAAACGTATGAAACATACCAATTCCTATAGATTTAGACATGATGAACAAAATTACAGAAACCGTGTTGTTTTTTTTCGTAAAAAGGTAAAAAAGGTTGATTTTTAGCTATTAATGCCAGGTGAAAATAATATATTCTTTATAGATTTGGGCAAGCTGAACACGATTCCTTTCTTAAAAGTGACAGAAACGGTGTGGAAGATGTTTTTTCTCTTTGTTTTAACCGCTGCAGCGCGCTGGGGTGTTTTATCGAAGGACCTTGTGACGTGCGGCAAAAAGGGACTTACTTGTATTGTTCCAGGTGTCTTCTTGTACTTGGGCCCAAGATAATGTTTCCTCGGAGAAATGGCGTATGCCCTATTTTCAACTAGTTTTACGCGAAATGTTATTTATTGGATGTATTTCCCATAGCGTGATTCATTACGAATAACTATTGATATTTTTGTTCTTTGGAAGCGATAGTGGCGTGAGTATCGCGCCCCTGACGAATTTAACGTATTGCCCGGACCGTGCTGTTTTACGAACTCATTCAAATTACACTGAAATATCGCCTCAAGCCAGCAACTTCAGGTAGTACGTCATGCGCAAGAAACCTTATATTTGTCCACATAAGGGACTAATCAAAATCTACTATATACAGGAAGAAAACTAAACACTCTTCATAAAAAGGTTAAAATAGGTCAATTGTGAGCTAACGATGCCAGTAAAAATAGTGTATTATTCAACGATCGTATAATAACTGCTATTAATCAATGAGGGTGAATTTTGCGACATGAGCGAGTGGCGTAATCACCCGAATGATTAATAGCTATGATACGCGAGTAGAATACTATACTTTATACGAGTAATTACGGCACTCATCTATCGGCTTGTGTCGAAAATTTCACCCTCATTGATTAATAGCAGTTATTATACGATCGTTGAATAATATACTATTTTTACTGGCATCGTTGGCTCAGAATTGACCTATTTTAACCTTTTTACGAAAAAAAAGTCTTCCAGACGGTTTGTCACGTTTAAAAACGGAATCGTCTTCAGCGTTCCCAAATCTATAAAGAATATAGATATTTTTTTTCCATCTAGCATTAATAGCTCAAAATTAACCTTTTTTTACCTTTTTACGAAAAAAAACAGTCTTCCACATGGTTTCTGTAATTCTGAAGGTCAGCATCGTGTTCAGCATGTCCAAATCTATAGGAATTGGTATGTTTCATACGTTTGCACGAAGGGGCCAAAAACGGTCTATTTTTAACATTGTTCTTTGAAATCTATATATGAACTCGTTCAAAAGTTAAGAGGGGGGGGGGGTAACTTTTAGACCGCACTGTATAATATAACGCTTTCCATCGATATACGGAAATTCCGGAAGTTTTAAAAAGTTTTGTGCCGTATTTCGAGAGGTAATGGTTGTGGCTGAAAACTTAAAAATAACAGAAACCTTGTAAAATTCCTTATCTAAATAAAATGATTTTTCTAGGAGTTCCAGGTTTTCCAGCTACGTTATGAACAGCTACAAGTTGCTTAGTTTAAGTTGAAATATTACCTAGTGCTCAAGGTAAAATAATTAAACTAGCATTAACATTTTTCTGAAGGACAGAAATTTTTAATTTTAAACAAAATTATAAAAATATTAATTTATTATTCCATCCATCTTGGTACTGAAGAGGGCCAGCAGCCTGAAACTGTCAGTCTACCAATATCACTCTGTACGATGATTAGAAAATAGATTGATGGAATAATAAATTAATATTTTTATAATTTTGTTTAAAATTAAAAATTTCAGTCCTTGATAATTCTACGCCTAACCACTCGTTAGTGGTACTATGTGCTTGAGATACACAAGTCTTCAACTTTCTACCATTCGTAGTTGTCTACATCTAGCAATAGATGGCGCACAAGTCTACATCAATCTAATGGCTATATTCCTTTTGCGAATAAAGTCTAAAACCGTTTTCTTAATCAGCGTGCAGAGTTGACTCTTGGTACTGAAGCAGCAGCCCGAAACTGTCAGTCTACCAATATCACTCTGTACGATGATTAGAAAATAGATTGATGGAATAATAAATTTTTCTGCATACCTTTGATATACACTCATTAGCTTTATACAACAAAATCTCCGACATCCTCTTGATAGCTATCGAAAACGGTATGATGGTGTGTTCACAGCTGTTGCTGGTGTCGTTGTGCGATCCCTCCGTGCACAGCGTACAGAAAACAGTATCACAAGTTTCACAGAAGAGCAATTCCTGGTTAATATGGACCGAACACTTGGGGATGACCTCCCGCCGTTGCCGGGACATCAGATCCAGCAGCTGGTTGACTAAAAACGATGGAGGCAAAGCCGAAACTCCGCCCCGTGGGATTGTGATCAGTTCCCGGCAGATGGGACATCGAAACGAGCCGGTGTCCCGGGTCTGGGAAGCGGCTATCCGCGTCAGGCAGTGGAGACATACTGTGTGAGAGCATTGGAGCAGTTTTGGAGTGTGTTCTTGGCCGTCGTACATGCCTGAAAAAAAATATTACCATTATAATTAAGTATTCCTGAGTTTTGAAAAATTAACTTTTATTTTTAAGTTTAAACTGTTTTAAGTTCAAAAAATACTATAGTAGCAATATATTGCTAACATTGTTGGCCCAAAAAAATAATACTCTCCCAATAACATGTTAGATGCATCTAACCTCCTTTGACTGCTTCTACGCCACGATTTTTATCGAGAACTTTGGTTAAGAAACCTATTATTTTTTATCTTAACGCTTTAAAGTGTTCTCGAGTTATCGTGTTCACAAATTTTCGGGATAATTTTTGTCCAGGAAATATCTAGTAGCCGGAGATTTGTTTTAAGTAATGATAATTTTGTAGCACAGTCTACGACTCCAAATAAAAGTTAAAAGTTCTAATATGTCTGCTTGTAAAACCCTAATGATAGAAGTGCTCAGTATTCCCAGCTCGTGGAAAATTTCATAACTTCATACCCCGGTTCTTGCTTCATTAAAGGCTGTAGAGATTTCATAGTTTGGTTACCCCCCTAACACCACCCCCCCCCCTATTTGGGAGGTAGCCAGATATCCCGGAAATGTAAGTATCACGACCGTGGGACACACGGTGATTGGCCAGACGTCTAACCGTCAATTTGGGGCTCTCTGCTATCGACCTCCATGAAGTGAACATGTACTTTTTAACCTGTAACTTCGATATGATATTATAATAAAACTATGTAAAGTGCACCTGCTAGTTTAATTGAAGAACTTCATTCTCCCAATGCAAGTTATTACAGCCTAAATATATAATCTCTAAAGCCTTTACCCAGGAAACCAATAGACGTTTTTTTTATTTCAATTATTGGGTAATAACTGACCTACATGACGTCATATTATGACGTCTTGCTGTCGTCTTAGTGACTTGTATAAGTCACAGCCCAGGGACGTAACATTACTGACGTTATAATAACGTCAGAAATATGACGGTAGAAAAACGTGTTCAACATTATGTATCGAGGGCTTCATAACATACGGCGTATATATACGCCATATTTTTTTGATAATTATCAAAATCTCAAAAAAAAAAATGGCGTATACGCCCCTATGTTATGAAGCCCTTGATATATTTCCAATTAATAGTTATTTATGGTATAAGAGGAAACTAGAATTTTGTCCTTGAGAAAATTAACCCACAAAGCTGGAGGTGGAGTGGGTTAATTTTAGGACAATATTATAATATGAGATCCTATGACAGGATTTCATTGAAAACTTCTTGCCATTACTTCCTCTACATATCTGCTCTTGTCTACTGTAAGGAATTTTCCACAGGCATAAAAAATCCATTCAATTCCAGAAAAAGACTTTATAAAGTCATCAATCTTTAATCAATATATTGAATTTAAAACTTTTTTTAGTGGTAGAAAACAATATGTGGCGCCCCCATAGGCTCAGCATTAAGTTGACGCCCCAGCGACGTACATTTTGATGACATCCAGATTTGACCAAGAATTGACGTATTGTCAACGTCTGATATGCGTCGTATGTATGACGTCACAAATATGACCTAAAACTGACGTCGATAGTACGTCGGGGACTTCATCTGGTTTCCTGGGTAATAAAGTGAGACCCGGGGTATGAAGTTATGAAATTTCCCACGAGTTGGGGACACTGGAAGTGCTTAAAAGATCGCTAAGAAATAAACAGCACAACAGTGGTTTTTTGTCTAAAATACAGCTAGGTTCATATACAGAGCGTTCCAAAAGTCACCCCCCCCCCCTCTCTTAACTTTTGAACCAGTTGAGATATCGACTTCAAATTTGGAACTTTTAAATAAGACAAACTATCTTTTAGCATATATTTAATACTTTCAGCTCTTAAAATGTGGGCAGGGGGCATAGGGGAACATTTTTTTAAATGGAAAGGGGGGTCGTGTAATACATTATTTTAAAGCTTGTAAAATTCTCCATTTAACTCTATATTTTTAAATTAAAAAAAAAATGGGTTTAAAATGGGGTCGAAAATGGGTATAAATGTCAAAATACCTCTAAAAAAAACAAATAATTTTTTAAAAATGCCTAATTTCATCATAAAAAAATGTTAATTATACTTTTAAACTAATTTTAGTTGACATAAATAAAAATTTATAACAAAAACTTAAAAATCGAATGTTTTAGCACAAAAAATTGAAAAATTAAAACCTTAAAAAACATTTTTAAAAAAATGAAAAATGTTAGTTTAAATAGAGAATTTTATAAGCTTTAAAATGATGTATCACACGACCCCCCTTTCCATTTAAAAAAATGTCCCCCCATGCCCCCCTGCCAACATTTTAAAAGCTGAAAATATCAAATATATGCTAAAAGATAGTTTAAGTTGTCTAATTAAAGAGTTCTAAATTTGAAGTCGATATCTCAACTCGTTCAAAAGTTAAAAGGGGAGGTTTGACTTTTGGACCGCACTGTATATGGAAAAGAAAATGTACTAGCAGCTATAATAACGTTTGTGGTAATTTTAATAATACTGTAATTGATACTAGTCTTTCATTAGTACGATGTATTGTAAGTTTCAACAAGATATACGTTTAAGATATTTAAGATATGTAGATATCACATCTTATAATTCGAGACAAATACTCGCATATTACTAGTAACTGTTAGTATACAGTGCGGTCCAAAAGTTATCCCCCCTTTCCTCCTTACTTTTAAACGAACTGAGATATCGACTTCAAAATTGGAACCCATTAAAAAATACACTGTATGCAATATTTAGGAAATACTTGGTAATTACCTAGGCGGTAAATTATACACGGTGGTTTTTTGTAAATTCTTACTTTTTGTTTCCGACCCCTGATTTTTTTTCATAAATATATTAAACACAACATAAGAGGCAATTTAGGCAAATATAAAAAAAATCGACCGGATAGATTGTTTTTTCTAATTTATTGTATAACGACGTGCCTGTAGAGCAGAAAATAGAAATATATATTTTATATATAGTAGTAAAATTATTATGTATAGTCACTACATTACAAAAAGCCTTATCTCCAACGCCAAAGGTCGTATATTTTTTTTTCTAATGTATTATTGTTTTAGGGTGAAATCGAGCGAAATTTCAATTTTTTTTGCATTTTTGGATTTGAAATGTGATGAAATGTCGAGAAAATGTGAAAAAAGTGAGGGTTAAAAAATATCGGTCTGTCTGTTTTCTGTCTTTAAACTAAATGTCCGATTAAAAAAAATAACGATTTAGGACCTTTGTATTTTGCGTGACCTTAAATATGGTTAACATTGCGGTGCGGAAAGGAAGGCAAGGAGACAAAAATCATCTTCTATTTTCTACACAGCTTTAATAATTTTTGTGCTTGGTCTATTACATTGGTCTACAAAAAAAATTAAAATTCTTCATCAAGGACTAAACCTATCTGGTCTTATGTATTTTTGTCTATTGAAACCGAATTTTCAATTTAAAAATTTTACTACCGCGTAGATTTCGAATAAATCCCAGTTTTTATTGTCAAAATGCGGTATTTTGAAAATAAAAACTGGGATTTACTCGAAATCTACGCGGTAGAGATTAATTTTGGCCTTCTTGCCTTTCTTGCCGCACCGCAACCATATTTAAGGTAAACCAAAATACAAAGGTCCTAAATCGTTTATTGAAAGAACTTTTTAAATCGGACATTAAGTTTAAGTTACAGAAAACAGACAGACCGACATTTTTTAACACCCACTTTTTTTACATTTTCTTGACGTTTCATGACATTTCAAATCCAAAAATGCAAAAAAAAAAATTTTGAAATTTCGCTAGACTTCACCCCAAAACAATAATTAATTAGAAAAAAAAGTATACGACCTTTGGCGTAGGAGATGACTATGATTAATAATTTTACTACCATATATAAAATATATATTTCTATTCATTGCTCTACAGGCACGTCCTATGAACATAGTACAATAATTAGAAAAAACGTAAAAAAAACGATCGATCCGGTCGATTTTTTATTTGCCTAAATTTGCAAAAAAACACCGTGTTATAGGAGGCGTGGAGTGGATGACCTTTTTTTGGTCATCAACTGCTGTTTGGGACGCCGCCGGCGTCACGCCGGCAAGTAACTTATTGCCTAGGGGCAACTTATCGGGACCGGATTTACTGAAATTGCTGTCCTAGACAACCTTAAAAAAAAACGAAAAAAAAAAATTAAGGAAATGTGCAATAAACGTAACTTTTTCAGGAAAAAATAACTTTATTAAACAATCATACTTGTTAAAGGCTTCTAAGGGGGCGTAAAAAAACGCATATAAAACGTGTCAGTAAATAAACTTTTGTTCTTTAGCTAGGTTTGGACTTTTGTACTTTTTCGAGGCGACTATAGCAACGCAAAAATTTACATTTATTCTTGTTGCTTTTTAACCGACTACAGAAACGCGGAAGGTGGGTTGTTTTTAACGTGTTTTTGTGCAAGCATGTTCCCCTTTATAACCTAAATTACTGGGAAGATTTTAACGTTTGAGGCGTTAAAATATTCGTCTTGATCACGCAAGTGTTACAGGCTATATAAAAATCCATGTTTCGATAATAGTGATAGTTATCATCAGAAATTTAACAAAAAAACGAAGAAATCCATCCATCCATTTTTATTATGATCCACATTAAATTCAAACATAACATTTTATTCGCCCACGCTTCGGCTATTAATTATAAAATTTTAAATTTCGAAACTATTGATCGTATCATCAGGAATTAAAAAAACCACTGCCTAAACATAGATGAGATCCCGGGGTTGTTTTTAAACTTTTTTACTACTTCTAAAGTTTAAAAATAGAAACTATAATAACCAGTATTTGCAAGCTGAAGGTCTATCCAAAGCAATCGAAAAAATATAGGGGTGATATTTGAAAAAATAAAGTTGGGGGTAAGTTGTGAAAGGGGTTGTAGGGGTCGATTTAATTTTGGGCTACTTTTTATAGATAATGTTGTCTTATTTAAACTGTTTTTTGCAAAAATTAAATAAGTCTTCTAGTATAGAAGATATCACTGCCTAATATATTTGAAATCAGGGGGTGGTTTTTACCACTTCTCAACTTAAAAATAGCAAGTGTAATATGTCATTGTATTTGCAAGCTCAAGGTCTATCCAATACAACCAAAAAAATATAGGCAAGGGCGTAGATCTTTTTCGTCTATGAGGGGGGGGGGGGTAATACCCAGGGCCGGCCTCAAATTTGGCGCCCCTAGCAAAAGAAAAAACACCCTAAAATAAAGCTTTGTGCGCCTACAAAAAAAATGCCCCCCAAAAAATGCCATCAAGAAAAAAAGCTTTGTCCCTGACGGTTTCTACCAAACGTGGTGCCCCTACAAAAAAAAATGACGGCGCCCAAAAAAATACCCTAAGACAAAAGCTTTGTCCCTGACGGTTTCTACCAAACTTGGCGCCCAAAAAAATACCAACAAGAAAAAAAACTGTGTCCCTGACGGTTTCTACCAAACTTGGCGCCCTGCAAAAAAATAAAGTTAGGGGTAAGTTGAGGAGGGGGATGGGTTAAGGGATGGATTTTATTTTTGACTACTTTTTATAGATATTATTTTTCCACTTAAGGCGGTTTTTGCAGAACTTGATTACCTCTGTTAGTTTTCGAGAAAATCGCTGGGTAATTATAGTTGGGCCACTCTTTATATTTCTCTGATTTTCCTTAAAACTCCTGATTATAACGATCAATAGTTTCGAAATTTAAAATTTTATAATTTATATCGGAAATGTGGGTGGATAAAATGTAATATTTAAATTTAATATGGATCATATGATATCGAAATCATAATAAAAATGTGTGGATTTCTTTGTTTTATTGTTAAATTTCTGATGATAACTATCACTTTTATCGAAACATGGAATTTTATATGGCCTGTAACACTTGCGTGATCAAGACGAATATTTTGACGCCTCAAACGTTAAAATCGACCCAGTTGTTTAGGTTATAAAGGGGAACATGCTTGCAAAAAAAACACGTTAAAAACAACCCTCCTTCCGCGTTGCTGGAGTCGGGTAAAAAGCAACAAGAATAAATGTAAATTTTTGCGTTGCTTTAGTCGCGTCAAAAAAGTACAAAAGTTTTTAAAACTTGGTAAAGAACAAAAGTTTATTTACTGACACGTTTTATATGCGTTTTTTTTTTACTTTTTTATTTTTAAGGTCCCCTAATGCCTCTTAGGGGCGTTTAACAAGGGTCGTACTTTAAAGGCTTTTTAAATAGATTATGACAAAATTGTTTCAAAACAAAATAAAATTGGGCCACTCTAGGAAAAAAATTATTAATTTTAAAAAAGTAGTGATTTGTAGACATGCAGTTTTAACTTCAAGCAAAAACTGGTAAAGGAAGATGAAATATTTCGGAGCCCAAATTTTGGTGGGATATTTGTTAATACAAGTAATAACTCTTATGCTGTCAGGCGTTTTGAAATTCTTAAATTGGTATTTCCCTCCACCCTAATTCCAAGCAATAAAATAGGTAAAAAAGTAGACAAAAAGTCTAATTATCAATTGATATTAGACTTTTTGTCTACTTTTTTACTTATTTTGTTGCTTGGGATGGCCATGCCCTCCTGCCCACATTTTAAGAGCTAAGAATATTAAATATTTACAAAAATTTAGTTTAAGTTGTCTTATTTAAGAGTTCCAAACTCATTCAAAAGTTAAGAAGTGGGGATGACTTTTGGACCGCACTGTATATATTCGCGGTTTGTTTTGAAAAAATTTAATATGTAAAGAACAGCTCCCAGACAGCACATGATATCTTAAAGACGTCTTTTTTAGATCTTAATTATGTCTGGACGCCTAAAGACATAAAAAGGATATTTTATGGACTTCTTTTTAGTGACGTTTAAAAGAAATTAACCACAATCAACTATTAAAAAAAATAAAAAATAAATAATTTTCTTTTTACGAAAAACGAAAAAATAAAAAAAAATTCAAAAAAAAAAAAAAATCACATTTTATTATGATCTTTTTTTGACAAACAAATTACCTCTCATTCTAATTCTTATCACGCTTTTTATATCAATACGACCGTACCCTAAATGGGGGGGGGGTATTATGTTGTAAAGTCGCCTGTCTTAGAAGTTACCTTTTGTAACATACGACGTCGTTAAAACGTCTTTCAGATGCATATACGGCAAAAACTGAGGTTCTTAAGACGTCTTGAATGACGAGCTATGACATCTTTAAGATCTCTTTAAGTCATCTTTGTGCTGTCTGGGCTAGTATAAGAATCATAATAGTTTTAGACATTCATTTAAATAATTAACACAAATAATAATTTTAATTTAACGCACCACTCCATAAGCCGTCTGTAACAAATACATGACCTTAGTATTTATTAAAAAAGCATTTCATTAAAAAAAAAATAAAAAGTAAAAACCAGTATTTTTTAAAAAGCCGCAATATTGGAAAGAAAAACGAAATGAACGCGAAAAAAATAATCTTAAATTATGTTTAAATGTTAATTTTAGGGCGCCTTCGCAAAAACTGCAAAAAAAATTGACGCCCTCTGGTGATTTTTCCAGGGAAAAGTACATGTTATGTTTATAATTTGCCATTAATGTTAAAAAATTGAGCAAAACTGTTGCAGAGAAAAAATAAGAACCCCCCGCCCCCTCCTGAGCAATCAACTAAAAATCTTAAGTTAAAGTTAGGTTTACTGTCAAACGGTATGCCTACAGGCATGTGGACGGATGACGGACATCGAAAAATCGTTTTTTTTTTCGCCATATCACTAGTATAAAGAAATTTAGCACTGCTCCAATACAAAACTTTTCATAAAAAATGAGAAAATCCAGTAACTGACATGCAGGTCCGTAACCAGAAAAAAATCTAGGGGGCACCTTAAAAAAAAGGCATTGTCCCTGACGGTTTCAACCAAAACTTGGTGAGCCTACAAAAAAAATTGGCGCCCAACAAAATACATTCATGAAAAAAAGCTTTGTCCCTGTAGGTTTCTAAAAAAAAATGCGCCCAAAGGTAGGTGACTTAAAAATTTGTCCCTGACGGTTTCTAAAAAAAAAAAACGCCCAAAGCTAGGTGACTTAAAAAATAGCCAGGGGGGCTCAAACCAAGGCCAGGGCGCCCCTACGAAAAAAAAAAAAAATGGCGCCCAAAAAAATACCCTAATGGAAAAAAGCTTTGTCCCTGACGGAAAAAAAATTGACGCCCTAAAAATTACCTTTAAGAATTCAAGAAAAAAAGCTTTGTCCCTGACAGTTTCTAAAAAAAAAATGCGCCCAAAGGTAGGTGACCTAAAAAATACCAGGAGGGGCTCAGCGAGCGAAAACGCCAGGGGGGCTCAAACCAAGGCCAGGGGGGCTTAGCCCCCCTGCCCCCCTAGTAACGACCCTGCTGACATTCCAAAATTTAAGAGGTAATTCTACACCCAAAAAAATCAAAAAATGTTCCCATGAAGGTTAGTCCGGTAAAGCCCTACGGGAGCTACGGCCCTTTAAAATTGTAATAAAAATAAGTTTTTTAATTAATAACTCTGATTTTGCTGCCGGTTGAAGTTTGTAATCTCCGCACAGAGGCCGACTGCTCGATTAAACGTGTAATTTTTCCGCCACGTTTGCGTCATCGGCAGCGAACGTGTTAATAAGGGCAATAAGTTTATGTTAATTTTTTCATTTATCAGCGGCGTGCCTATACTGACAAAATATGTGAGGCTTAACACATTTTTGCCCTATACATTTTATGTGTATTTTTTATGATTTTTTGTAAATAATATAGATTCCTTCAGTAAAAATACATAAAAAATGTCATATAAGATAACTGTAGGAGCAATAGTTTTCTTTTTTGAAATGCAATTAAGAGAAACATTTTGTACCACCAAAAATTTTACTTTTTTAAATTTAGGTGTTTTGGCGAAGAATACTCGTTTGCTTTGTTTTAAATAAAGAATTACCCTGTAGGATTAAAATTTTATTGGTTCTGTTTTTCTTTTCTATTTAATATGTCCATCTTCAAAGGGCCGTAGCTCCCTTAGGGCTCATTTCCGGACCAACCTTTATAGAAACTTTTTTCATATTTTTGAATGTAGAATCATCTACTTTTGGTATGCCAGTTACTGATCACCCTGTATAGCTGCTATGTCATTTTGGTGAGTATTTTCTCATTGCTTATGAAAAATTATACTTTATTGCACCATGTAAACATCGTCTACACGATAAAAAAATTGCAGGTAAAATTATGGGAAAATTTGAAATATTACCCATGAAATATAGATAATTAAAAATTAACCTATACATACATAAACATGTTCCACAAGTTAAAAAACTTTCGTTGAAATCTTCATAATTTATGCTGACTGTTTCTACCAGGGTTGAGTTCATGCTGACCATTCTTTCACCAAGCCTGGTTCTGAAACAAAATAAAATAATCATTAAACTATATCCAATACTATGAAAAAAATAAATAAACTAAAAATGGAACGGATTTACCGCACTTAAGTTCTCGCAAAAAGGATCGGATAAGTTTTAAGGTTTTGATTATTTATTATATTATTCACAGCGCCTGCGCTAAAATATTATACGGTAGTTTTAAATTTTCAAAAAAAATCAAAAATCGTCCTAGAAAAAAAATTCTTGGATATAAATTTGTTTCATGACTTTTTTATTTCAAATGTCCGTCCCTCCGTCTGATTACAATTTTTGTGAAGACGATAACTCAAGAACGAATAATCCGATCTACTTGAAATCTTCAGGAAAAATCAAGTTGCACGAGGGGAAGGTCCCTATTGTTTTTGAAAGTATTCGCCAAAAAAAAAACAGTTATGGGGGTTAAATTAAAAAAAAAAAAAAAACGAAAAAAGCTGAAAGAAAATTCCGATTAAGGTATTTTTTTTTCAGGAAAAAATACTTTTATTATAAGGAAAATAAAATAAATACATATTTCGTTTGGTTGTTCGCAAAAAGAAAATTTAATAAAAAAAACGAAGCTTTTCCTTACTAAACTCGACTAAAAACTCTTTTTTTTTGTTTTAGGATTTGGAATTTTACGAAAAACCGAAAAAAATGTGAAAAAGTGGGTGTTAAAAAACGTCGGTCTGACTGTCTGTCTGTATGAAGGCATAACTTTTGAACGGAATATCCGATTTAAATTTTTTTTTCACCAAACGATTAAGGACCTAAATAAAATAGATTGCTGGAATAATAAATTAAGGACCTAATGTTGTAGTCTGTAATACGTAAAATATGGTTAACATTGGGTTAGGGTAAGGGGACGAAAATTGATATTTTTGGAGAAAATACGAAGTTTTTGGACAGACAGACAAACAGACAGACAGCCGCAAACAGACAGAAATCCTGAACTTGAAAAGTCTGTTAAACTTTTTACATGAGGGAGCGTTTAAGTATTACGTAACGCGCTAGGGGGAGGTCTCGAAAACGTTACGCCGCGTTACAGGGGGGGGGGTTGTCAGTAAAAATTATACGTAACACTTAAAAAATTATAAACTCATAAAATGTTTATTGGATCACGTTTTTAACAATGATCTAGGCTTAAAGAGACGGATTCCTTGCAAATTTTATTGCACACGGCGTGGTTAACAGTTAACTAAATCCTCTAAACAAAAACAATTAGAGATGAAAAACCATAGCCAATAACCTATTTTCGGTTAACCGGTTACGGAAATTACATCAGACCGGTTTTGGGTTAAAACATGAAGCAATAACCGGTTAAAAACCGGTTTAAACCATAAAGGAAAATTTCCTTTATTTTTTTTACTTTTTGTAAAATGTTACGTAACAAAAAAGGGGGGTGGGGGTTCTCAAAAATGTTACGCCGCGTTACATGGGGGGGGGGGGGTCAAAAATGGCCAAATTTTGCGTTATATAATACTTGAACGCTCCCTGACTATCATAAAATGGAGAATTCTCCCATTAGATTAGACAGGGACAAAAGTTCTACCCAAAAAGGATAGAAGACATACATACACTCCCACTTCCACCCAACCAAACAAATTCTGTATTTGTTCTTTGTTGAACAAATACAATATTTACTTGGCCGGGCGAAAAGTGCATTATTAAAGAAATTACTGGCGCCATCTAAATTTTAGTAGAATTATCTTATTCTACAGATTCACATTAGCTATGTTCGTACGTGCAGCTCACTGCTACATTTTCCGGCCAACCAAATAAATACTGTATTTGTTGTATGAAAAACAAATACAGTATTTATTTGGTTGGCTGGAAAGTGTAGCACAAATGAGATAGAGATAGGGTAGACGTCTTTTGTTTCATAATTCTAGTTGTAGAGAGCTCCATTACATAATAATAATTTAAACAAAATAGTTGTTTTGCTGCGAGGAGTATTAAAAAATGTATTCATAAAAAATAATGAAGAAGTTGAAATAAAGAAATCATGACTTAACTGACTGTAAAACTACTTGTCAAAGATATTAGCATAAAAAAATAAAACATGAATTGAGTAAATGTTTAATCGTAAGTAGGTATCCGACCAATCTTCTTAAATGATTCTTATTTAAATGTATTAAGTAGATATTCCCTGAAAGGAAATGATCGAGTGCAGATAATTCTCCATTTAAGGTTGCATAACCGTAGTTTAACTGCTAACTTTCTAATGGAAGAAACTTATTTTTACATAAGGGGTCATATTTTAAATACGTAACGTAAAATGTTGCAAATTTTGACCGCCCTCTCCCATGTAACGCTTCGTAACGTTGAGGCAGTCGCGGGTCCAAGTGCAAAACCTATGTGTTTTTATTTCATAATTTTTTTCAACCCTATTGAAAATGACGGGTCTGCGCGGGTATAAATGGTGCACAAACCGGACTTGAGCGGGTGATTTTCATCCGCTCAAGTCCGGTTTATGCACCATTTATACCCGCGCAGACCCGTTATTTTCAGCAGGGAAAACAGATAAATAGCTAAGCATTCAAATGCAAGTATTACATGGATAACTAACTAAAATTTTATCAATGTTTTATTTGCTTAGGACAAAATAGGTAAAATCGAACAGAAATCCCCCCCCCCAAAGCAAAATCCTAGATCCGCCCCTGCATACCTCCCTATACATCCATTTACGGTTTGTTTTTAACGCGTTGTTATTTGTTTAAAAATAATAAAAAGCGTTTCGTAACCCTACATCAGTCTGGTTCTGGGACCAGTGACTTCTGGTCCCGGGACTAGTTTCAGGTCCCGGGACCTGCATGCCCTATTTTTACGTTTCAGGAAAAAATTGATAACATTAATTTTATAAGTAAGTACCAGAATATTTTATCAAATTTTTACAAAATGGTAGTTGCTGGGAAAGGTAATTACCCGAGGGTATATTTCATGTGTAATTCCTTGTAAACTTTTTACTTCAAAAAGCACCCTCGAAATGAACTCTAAGTCTACCCCCCTCAGAACTAGGGAGCTTGATGATGATTCAGGCACAGTTCAGGATTTCCTGTTGGTTTGCACTTTTTTTTTAATTACTAAAAAATAAAAAATAAATCTTTAAACGAGACAAAATTTACTTTATCCAACCTTGTAACTTATATTTGCCAACCCACTATAGAATAATAATTACACACTGAAGATTAAACAAAACAAAATAGGTAATAGTTAATTTTAGACAGGTATTATGTAGATAATATCTACATAATACATTTTTAATCACGTTTTGTGTGTATAATAAAATCATAATTAATTATAATCAAGTCATTAAAAAATCAATCAAAAACAAAGTAGCTATAAATAATAACTATTTCTACAGTAAAAACAATAATTGGGTTTTTGTGGCATTAAAAACCAATTTTAAAATGCTTAAAAAGAAGTTAGCTGCAGTTATGTGTCACTGATCCTTTTAGAAAGACAATGGAGAAAAATCAGAGGGGGCATGCTCATACGAGACTCCTATAACGAGTTTTATTAAAATTTAAAATTTTGCTAAAAGTAGTTGCTCCCTTTTCCAACCCGCTTTTTATCAAAAAGTAAAGTAAGAAGACATCAAAGACATTTTTGAGCGTTGAAAATTTTTCAAGTTTTTAAAAAATATTCTAAAATTTCATTTTTTTGGGTCAAATATGTGACGTCAGAACGAATATTTTTAAAAAAATATTCGTAGTTTTTGAAACCGTACGCTATTTGGTTTTATAACTGATATTCGACAGATATTTGACAGCAGACAGATGTTGTTCTCCGATCTGTGTTCTGTGACTCAACAATCGGATTCCCGTTGTAATTATTGATTGATATAATATTATTTTTTATCCAATACATACAGATAATGAGACAATTACCAATTTTATTTTAAATACATAAACTCAATAATAGCCCCCGCGTGGCTTTTACTTTATTGAGTGGATAATTATTTATTTTACCCACTAAACTGTCAAATTATTTTCTTGTAAATGTCATTAAAGTTTTTAATAAAAATATGAATTTCTAAGCTATTTATTGGATAAAACCTTGTATGGCACTCGTGGGTAAACCGATATTGCCCTCTCGAAAATTAACCTGCTTGGCTGACGCCTCGCAGGTTAATTTTCTCATGGGCAATATCTTACTTTACCCACTAGTACCATAAATATTTAGATTTTAGAATGTTTAGAGTGGTTATATTATTGACAGCATGACGCCAGTTTTAAAAACTTGTCATTTTAGCGATTGAATGGGTGACGTAGCACACGAATATATTTTAAAAAGTTTTAAAAACCTTACGAAAAATATTCAACGCTGAATAATATCTCAAATTAATTATAAAATTATTAAACATTTGAAATTAGCAACACAGGTATATCACTAGAAAAATGGTCTAAGGATGACCAAAATTAATTCTACACCAAGTACTGACACTGGCAAATAAAAGTGTCTAAAAATGCGGTTATTACGCGATTGCCAAGCCGCACATGAGCGGCGTTGCCGATAAGCATGGAAATTTCTCAAAACGTAAGAATAAAATATTTTAAATATTTCAAATAGACAATTTGTAAAAAGTAAGGTTAATTGACAGTAGAATTTGAAAATTTAATTTAATGTAGTACGTTTTATTTAATATCTATTAGATATTACGTTTTATTGTATCAGTTTGAAAATACTTGATTTCAATCGGTTGGATCTTTTACAAAATGCAATAATAAAACGAAATATTTGACGCAGTCGATAAAAAATAAAATTAATTTAACGACGCGCCTTCTGAAGTACGTTGAGCTTAGCCAGGCTAAGTTAGCCTGGCCCACTAACAAGCGACTAATTACAGCTCGCCGTACCGAGTTTTTTTTTGTTGGTTTACTTTAACGTTGGTTTTGAGCCTGTTTGGTGTTTTTTTTGTGAAAAATTGGTTTTGATTTAGAATACATTGAAAAACGGCCAGCCCTCTACAACGCATACGCAGCTCGGTACGTAGAGCTGTCATTAACCGCACTTGGCGTGAATGTGCTTGGCATCAAAGGCAATGAGAAAAGCGAGTGATCTCAGACCACCTAAGATAATAGTATATAGTACCCTACATCCCCCAACTTCGGTTTTTCCAATTTTCCTGATCTGTGGGAAGTGCGAAGTTTGCATCTTATAGCATGCAACTGGGATCGTGTGTACGCGTGTTTTAAAAAGAATTACATTCTCAACAGAATTTAATACCTAATAAACTACAATGTACATAACTGTAATTTCAGCAAAAATAAAACGTTGATGTCTGCATTTCTCGAAATTTAAAACCTTAATCTTTTTTATGTAATATGTATTTTCTAATATTTTATTACATTATACAGTCAGGGCCGTGCGCAGGATTTGCTCGTGGGGGGTTTTTATCAAATTCTACAATCTCAAATAAAATAACGTAGCAAGCCTAGCGCCGCAGGCGACATTTTTTACAAATTTAATGGTCTATTTACATAAATGCAGGAAACTTTAGCGCCGCAGGCAAAACTTTTTTTAATTAAACGCATAAGTTCTACAATCCCAAATAGAGAAAAACGTAAGAAAGCCCTAGTGCCACAGATAATTTTTTAAACAGTTTTATTATTCTAAATTTCAAAAAAAAAAATGCAATAAAGCTCCAGCGAAATTTTTTCCGAATTTCACGCTCAAATTCTAAAATCTTAGATAAAAAACGGAAAAGGAAAGCCCAGTGCCAAAGGCGAAAAATGTTACAAAATTGATGGTCTATTTTTTTAAACAGTTTTATTATTCTAAATTTCACAACAAATGCAAAAGAGCTCTAGCGCCGCAGGCGAAAGTTTTTACAAATTTCACGCTTAAGTTCTACAATCTTAGACAAAAAAAATGTAAGAAAGCCCTAGTGCCACAGGCAATTTATTTTACAAACTTTTATTTTAAAACAGTTTTATAATTCCAATTTCACCAAAATGTAAGAAAGATCTAGCGCCGCAGCCCAAAATTTTTATGAATTTTCCCTGTTTTTACTGTTTTTCGTGATCTGTAGGAACCCTATACAAAGAAAACTATACAAAAATAGACGTCATAATATATATTATATAATTATAAGATTACAGTCATATACATTTCGCTTGATTCAAATTTTTCTTATCAGGAAGGTCAGAAAATTTTAAAAATTGTAGTTTAAAACCCTCCTGGGGGGGTTGAACCCCCTATCCCCGCCCCCGAGCGCACGGCCCTGTATAATACAGTTACATTAAATATTATTTACTGCGACCTATGTATTTACGGAGTGAAAGACTAAACAATCGTTTTACTTTCCCCCAGGTCCGTAATGTCTCGGTAAAAGGGTCGCAGGCTAAATATAAACAGGGGCGCCATATTTAACCTTGCCACTTCGGTTCAGGAACAATTTCAGGAACCCGCTCATGTTCCAGTCTCGACCACGGTCCCGCACAAGAAACCAGCCAGCAAAAGACAAGATCAACCTACCTAACCCTGGTGGAACGTTAGACGAGAGTGGTTTGAAATTTAGATGCCTAACGTTAGTGTCTAACGTTATAATAACGATTATCTAACGTTAGAAGTTTTACCAAAAACATAAGATAAATATTACAGACAACTAACGTTAGGAACTCTAACGTTAGAAATCGGGACATATATACATTAAGTACGCATTAGAAAAAACCATAGACAAGGAAAGACCTCCAAAGCCGTTGCGGAAAAGTGTGATAAATGTGCCTTGCGCATCTGCGATAAACTTGCAAATGCGCACTATTATTGTTGTTTTTCACAAGTATTTTTAACCTTAGTTTTGTGTCAAATAAAAATTGTAAAAAATGCAACAAAAAACAATAAATATCTACGAAGAAACGTCGAAATAGTTTTTTTAAATTATTTTAATCAGAAATTTTCGAGATGAGTTTGAATTTCGGGATTTTGTGCACCTACTTTGAGTACACCAGGGATTGACCCTTTGCTCTTCATAAAGCAACAATACAGGTCATGTTTAAAGTTATAAACAAATGCAGCAAAACAACAATTAAAACACAGTATAAGTCGAAAAATGAACAGAAACAAACGAGGATCTGACAGTACTGACAATATAAACAAACTACTAATAATTCGTCACCCCAGTATTGGTTTGCCATATCTCTATTTTCGGACATTTTAAGATTTTTACTGGGGGATTTTTGCTGATACGACAAATGAATGTGACGAATTGTTTTACGACCGACAGCATTTCACAGCTGAGACATGCGTACTGCGCAAGGCAGATATATTGCGTTACGTCATTTCGCTGCCCCGTTCTATCAAAAAATAATGTTGCGCAGGCTGGACTTTTAGTCCTCTTTTCTTCTCTATGGAAAAAACGTGTAATTATAAATCCTGATTGATTTAAGACATCCTTGTAAAATAACAACATTATACACTTTAGCGTGTTAAATGTGTCTGTGATTTACACGATCAATAAACTATTATTACTCTATGAAAGTATCACTTTTATAGAACAGTAATGTATCGCAAAAGAACGATCTACGCTTTGATAAATCAGTTGTAATACGCAGGGACGGACTGGCTATGCTATTTACCGGGAAAATGCCACAACTCCGAAATTAGGCATTTTTAGACAAATGTTTATATGAACTTTTTTGCTTAAAACAAATCATTCTATGACATTATGTTACATAGTATCCAATCAATTTTTTTAACAGTGAAAATAAGGAATAAAAAAAAATTTACTTTTATTTTTAATTAAATCTTCGTATATCTCGGAAAGTAAGCATTTTTAGACAATTTTTTTTATGTAATAATTTACTATTTTACTATTCTTTACAACTACCCTTGTTTTGATTAACACAGTCGTCCAAACCGAAGCGACTGATCGTTTTCGTGCTTTTTTGCACTCATCAGAGTCACGCATCAGTATAAGGACAACTGTGAAAATCAAATCTTTTCCATATGCTATATGGAGTAGAAAAATAATTGTAAGGAACAGCACTAACAGTAAGCGACATCTGCTGTTAAAACAGAGACTGGATGAAACCTAACGAAAGTCCAAAAAAGAAAGAAATCGAAGGTTTTAAGAACCTAATGCACGCAGTCGATAGGGGCCAGCATTTTATGCCACGGTGGACATTTACCGCCAATTGAATCCTAAACTTTTTTGATTACAATACATATTTTTTAATTTATATGTTTAGACAAAATTTTTCTAGAAATTGAGTTATCGAGTTTAGACAGAAGGACGCAATTTTTTTTACGAATTTCGACAGGATTGTCTAAAACTTCGTGAAATGTGAAAAAAATGGTCAACATTTTCGATTTGCCGAGGTTTTTATACTACTACTAAGTGCCGATGTACTTAAATGAAATTTGTTAAATACCAATACTGTAAAATAATTTGGTTAATTGATTTTTAAAAATGTTTACCTGTTGCCCATAATTAACAATAATGTAATCACTAATTACTAATCACAGATTCGCAGTCACGCAGTCACTGTATTATAAAAATAATTAGCTTTCTACATTCTGGGAAAACAGGAGTCCATGAAATTTCATTTAAAGAATTTTCGCCTAGAGGCGAAAATTAGCGTCGTATACGACGCTAAACTCAACGCTAGACTAGTTTACCAAAAATTTGGAGAAGCGCATATACAATGTATATTATACATGCGTATACATGTATTAATAAAATTTATAAAACATTAAAACACATGTCTATGAAATTAAAAAAAAAACGCATGCCGCGCTAAACTCGACACTAAACCAAGTTATCAAAAATTTGGCATATGAATAAAATTTATAAAACATTAAAATATATGCATATTAACAAAAAATGGCAGAAGAAAATTTCTTTTATCAAAACATGAAAATAAAAAAAAATTAAAAAAAATTCAACGAAAAAATTTTTTGAACATTTTTGAACATAATTTGACTAGTACTTGGGTAAAGTTTTAGGGTAGTTTTAGGTAGAGGGACTTTACTATATGTTCGGTAGCGACCACTCGGTTTGAAATCTCAATCCGCCCCTGGTAATACGTATTATTAAAGGTAGGTAACATAGTTATAATACAATTCAAAAATCGTATTTTACAATCATAAACGTCTTGTGTTGCATAATTAATAGGTCGGCATATATCAAAACAAAAACTGTTTTATAAGGCATGCCTAGATTTTCCATTCCTGTGAGATTATGATAGACTGGCGTGAAAATTCTTGGTTATGCCACAGACAAAATCTATTAACAAAAGTCCCTCTAGTTGCTATGCCCGCAATGTATAA
Source organism: Brachypterus glaber (assembly GCA_958510825.1). Lineage (NCBI taxonomy): Eukaryota > Metazoa > Arthropoda > Insecta > Coleoptera > Kateretidae > Brachypterus > Brachypterus glaber. Next base: position 100,433,976 of record OY294044.1, read on the forward strand.
AAACCGTGATAATAAAAGTGGACAAAACAAACACTAGTCGAATGCAGCGCCCCAACTCGGAACTACAAACTAAGGGTAAAGTAATAATCTCTTCAACGTTTGACTGCATTGCAATGTTGTATTTTATCTCTGACGAACCTTTTTATTTTCATTTTATAGTGTTATTTAGGTTTTTTTAATTTTTATTTTATTATTCATTGTTATTATTTATTGTTTCCCTGCTGAAAATGAGGGGTCTGGGCGGGTATAAATGGTGCATAAACCGGACTTGAGCGGATGAAATTCACCCGCTCAATAGGGTTAACTCTAAATTCTCCATACAATTCTTTAAGTTCTTTATCGATTATTTTATTTTATATCTATTTAAATCATATACGGGGATAAACTTGACAACCTGGTTAAAACTAGTGTTGGCCACTTCTAGGCTTTCCCATAATTTTTCAAGCAGAACTACTGTATGTTATTGTATTTTGGACACAGATTACCATACAGATAGGACACATAAGGCAAATTTCTCGATCTTCAGGGTAATGCTAAATTTTATCTTGATACATAAAAGTACTTGCATTAGGGCCGTAGCTATTGGGGGTTGGGGGAGCCTCCTTTCCTACATTAAGAAATCCGGTTAGTCTGTAAAATTAAAAAAAAATTCTTCCGGATTATTACGTAGAAGTTTTTTACATAAGAATCCGAATGAAAAAAAAATTGACACACTAAGCGGGTTTCTTTATGCAGGGTCACATATGCATATACTGCAGTAGTATATTACTTCCGAGACTACTTCCTACTAGTAGGAACGTTTTTTTTTAATCAACTTCTGGTAAAACTCAACTATAGCTGTATGGGTTTTGGCGGCCCATTTAAAATGCATTAGACCGGTGGTGGCGTACGTCGGCGCGAACGCGTTAAAGCAAAATTTTGCTTTAAAGGAGAATATACTCTCTTCGTTATATCCAAATCACACATTCTTAATTTAAGATAATATTTTTCTGTGTGTAACTTGCATATTGCCAAAAATCTAGGAAAAAATCTAATGATCAAACTTTGCGATCTTATGAAGTTTTATAAATTTACAAAACTTATAAATATTGTTATTTTGGAAATCAATATCAACTCTTCATGAAATTTTATAGTTTTTTAGATCAAGTTGCATATCACACCGTTTTTTAAACACCTTTAGCCAGAACAAAATGCAAGGCTCTGTTCTAGTCAAAATCTGTTTATTTAGAGTTTACTCGTTGATTTAAGAAAAAATCTATCGGTTATTAATAGTAGAATAGTGTTATACGGTAGTTTTGAAATTCTCAAAATCGCCAAAAAACGTCCTAGACAAAGAATTTTTTTACAGAAAAATTAAGTATGATGACAGGGAGAACCCTATTGTTTTTAAAAATAATCCCACCTAAAAAAAATTATAGTATTTTTTAAAAAAAAAAGGAAAAAATCTCAATGAAAACTCCGATTGACGTAATTTTTTCAGAAAACATTACTTGTATTATTTATTTATTTATTTATTTATTCATATTTCTATATCAAAAAACATGAAAAAGCACTATAGGAACGTAGGCCCCTAAGTGAGTTACGACCCTTTAAAGTTGTAATAAAAATGAGGTTTTTAAATAATAACTCTGGTACCTTTCGAGATAGAGCGACGAAGTTTTGCATGTGAACTAACCTTAATAAGGTTCATCTTCGCATGTTATTTTCATGTACTTATTTTAAACAGGGCGTGCGAAACAGGGGGTCTATCAGTTTTTTCCCCAAACTTTTTTCTGTGTAACTTTTTTGTAATTTTATTATTGGAGCATAAATCCTCACGCCAAAATATATAAAAAAGGTACTGTTGCTGTAATAGTGTAGGATGAACCGTGTTGGAGAAAAATTTCACATTTCGAGGACTAATAATTAAATACTAAAATGTAGAAAACCAAAATTTTAGTGATTCTACATCAAAAACTGAGAAAAAAACTTTCTATACATGTAGGTCGAAAATTTGGTCTTAAAGCTACAATAGCCCTTTAAAAATGGTGCATTTTTAGGAGACCATACCTTGTTGATTTTTAGAAGTACCTGTAAATGAGGATTTTTTCTTAGTTTTTGACGTATATTCGCCCAACATAATTGAAATTTTGGTTTTCAACATTTTAGTATTACATTTTTAGCCCTCGAAACGTGAAATTGCACATTCAAATGAATTTTTCACGAAAACGGTTAATCCTACAGTATTACAACAAGAGTACCTTATTTTTATCTGAGGAATCATATTCCAATAATAATATTACAAAAAAGTTACACAGAAAAAAGAAAAAGACCTCCAGTTTCGCACGCCCCTGTTAAAAATAAGTACATGAAAATAGCATACCAAGATTTGCCTTATTAAGGTTAGTTCACATGCAAAACCTTGTCGCTCTTGTTGGGGTTGGTGGATTAAAACATCGTTTTAACATTATAAGCACTAAAAAATAGGAAAATGTAAGCCCAAAAATTTCTTGCAGTAAAATAACATTTTGTAGACCTGTGTTAAATTCTAATGCGATTATACACAAGCAAGGTATGTCTAAGTCGTAAAACATAATTTAAAAAAATTATTTCGCCTTATACGAACAACAAGCTATGACAAAGAACTTTATTCACTGTTTTATCAGTTCAGACGTAAGTTGTACAATACTTAAGATCGTAAATGTAGAGATTAAATTGAGTTATACTTGGAAAAATTAACGTTAATCAAATATGTTATGGAACAAGGTAAACAAAAAAAACATACAGTGCGGTCCAAAAGTCACCCCACCCCTCTTCAGTTTTGAACGAGTTGAGGTATCGACTTCAAATTTGAAACAGTTAAAGAACAAAACCCAAACTATCTTTTCGCATATATCTGATATTTTTAGCTCTTAAAACGTGGATAGGGGGGCAAGGAGGGACATTTCTTTTAATAGAAAGGGGGGTGGTTTGATACATCATTTTAAACCTTATGAAATTCTCTATTTAACCATATATTATTTTATTTTTTAAACATTTTTTTTAAGGTTTTAATTTTTTAATTTTCTTTGCTAAACACGGCGACGTTCTAAGATTATTTTTTTTGTTAATTTTTCTTTATATCAATTAAAATTAATTTAGTTTAAAAGTATAATTTACATTTACAAATTTACATAAAATAATTAATTTCTCATTTTTTTTTTATTTTTTAAGAAATTTTAACGAAGATACCCATTTTCAACCCAAATTTTAAACTCATAAAAAAAATGTTTAAAAAAATAAAAAAATATGTATGGTCGAATAGAGAATTTTATGAGCTTTAAAATGATTTATCACACGACCCCCTTTCTATTAAAAAAAATCCCCCTCATGCCCCATGCCCACATTTTAAGAGCTGAAAAATTTAAATATATGCGAAAAGATAGTTTGGGTTGTCTTATTTAAGTGTTTTAAATTTGAAGTCGATATCTCAACTCGTTAGGAAAAGTTAAGAGGGGGGGGGGGGGTGACTTTTGGACCGCACGGTATAATAGTTTGGTCTTTGGTCTGCAGACTAAAATATAAAATGTTTACAGCCTTTAATAACGTGAGAACTGGGGTATGAAGTGTATAAATGTTGGTACAATATGCGTTAAGTAATATACGGACAGCCCCTTATAAAGAAAAATTCGACGTTTTTACGTGTTAGTAACTAAACTTGGGACAATCAAACCTTATCTGGCTTTGCAATTTTAAGAGCCTAGAGGAAAGTCGCCTAATTTCGGATACCATTTACAATGTATTCAATACAGGGTTATTCACGGAAGTGGCCTATTAAACGTTTATGGAGAACCAACAACTTTGAAAGTCTGCTAATTTGCACTTTGGGGTTTTTGAATATGGGCAATCGATTAAAAATGTTTTCATGCTTGTGCCACTTCCGGTTGTACCGGAAGTGGCACTCAACTTTAATTTTTTAAATGGAACACCCCATATATTTTTTAATTTTTAAAATTTGCATAAAATTTACTTTATTTTAATGTATAACACGTTATGTCTATCTCCAGTAGTTTTTGAGTTATTCAAGTTTTTAGCGAAAAATAAGCAAATTCAAGCACCCCTAAAAACAATAATTTCTCCTTGATTTTTTAAATTGAAGAAAAGTTGTTTTGTATTTTGCTCAATGATGATTAAGCGAATCATTCTAAGCTAAAATGGAATCCAAAATTTATACAGGGTGTCTGAAAAAGCAGGTCAAACTTAACAAAATTAAAATAGCCATAACTCTTTTTTTTTAAATGACACCCTACATTTTTTTTTATTTGTTTAAATAGAGAATTCAATTTTCTTTAAAATAAGTATAGGATACCCTATACCTAACTTTAACCGTTTTCGAGCTATTTGCAAATTAATGTGAAAAAGAAGTATTTTGCAGTATTTCTGCAATTACGTAAATTTTTAAAATTGTATTGTGTTTTTATTTCTTTTAACCTAAATGTTATCGTTCTTATCGTGATAAATTAGTGTAAAATAATGGCAGAGGCTTATTCTTACCCTGTTATTTTGGATTTATTTTCTATTTTTGGTGAAAATGATAAAATAATTAGTAGAACCTGCAGAAACTTTAATACAAAATATCCTGATTTACCAAGAATGTCATGTAAAAAATTTAGAAGAATACACAAAAATTTTTCGCAATTTGGAAAAGAAAATGCAGTGAAATCTCTTACGAAACCAATTACAAACAACGAAGATAACGAAGTCAATGTTTTGGGTTACTTTTATGCATATCCACATGCCTTAATTCCTGCAGCTAGTTACGACTTGGGAATTTCCTATTCAAGCATCCAAAGAATTTTAAAAAACCACAAGATGCACGATTACAAAAAGCAAAAAATACAGGCCTTAAAACCTAATGATTTTCAAAATAGAGTGGACTTTTGTGAAAATCTTTTGATAAATATTCAAGAAAAACAAAACTTTTTAAAAAGAATAATTTGGACGGACGAGGCTAAATTTTCTCAACAGGGTATTTTTAACAGAAGAAATGTACACTACTGGGCGCATGAAAATCCAGTTTTAAGGTAAATATAATGATCTTTGAGGTAAATAAATAAAAATCGATTAATTTTTCTGGCCTATTTTATAAAATATAACAAATTTTAACAGAAATACGGCTTTTTCACAATAATTTGCAAATAGCTCAAAAACGGTTAAAGTTAGGTATAGGGTATCCTATGCTTATTTTAAAGCAAATTTAATTCTCTATTTAACCAAATAAAAAAAAATGTAGGGTGCCATTTAAAAAAAATGAGTTATGGCTATATTAAATTTGTTAGATTTGACCTGCTTTTTCAGACACCCTGTATAATTTTTGGGTTCCATTTTAGCATAGGATAATTCGTTTAAGCATCATTGAGCAAAACACAAAACATCTTTTCTCCAATTGAAAAAATCAAGGAGAAATTATTGTTTTTAGGGGTGCTTGAATTTACTTATTTTTCGCTAAAAACTTGAATAACTCAAAAACTACTGAAGATAGACATGAAGTATTATACATCAAAATAAAGCAAATTTAATGCAAATTTAAAAAATTAAAAAATATATGAGGTGTTCCATTTAAAAACTCAAAGTTAAGTGCCACTTCCGGTACAACCGGAAGTGGCACAAGCATGAAAATATTTTTAATCGATAGGCCATATTCAAAAACCCCAAAGTGCAAATTAGCAGACTTTTAAAGTTATTGGTTCTCCATAAACGTTTAATAGGCCACTTCCGTGAATAACCCTGTATTTAATACTCGGTATTACTTTTTGATATTTTTTTTATATAACCAGATACAACTTATTATAGCGAACCATGATTTATTATAAAAGCAATTTTATTACAGTTTATTTTTTCCAAAAAACACGGTTAAAAAAAATCAGCGCATTTTTGTGCATTAGAAAAAGGGCTCCTAATTTCGGATTTATCCGAAAAATTTTTGTTCAAGAGTAGATCTGGATCCCATTGCTTATGTTTCTTGTTATTCCTTCACATTTAAGACGTAATTTAATCATTAAGCGATTTTCTACGAAATACTATAGGAACTATAATTTTAGATTCCCAATTTCGAATATCTTAGTATCTTAGGTAAATTTCGGTTTTTCAAAATTGTTTATCTTAGTTTGTTGTATCATTATAAAAATAATAATTAATGGTTGGTTATCCTGAATAATAATTACCTTGCGGATATCCGAAATTGGGAATCAAATGCACAAAAATGGTGTATCCGAAATTAGGCAACTTTCTGCTTTTTAGATTAGAAATTTGTAGAATGTTTACGTTTTCAAATTGCTTAATTATGAATAGTGGATCAACTTAACTAACATCATAACTTACCCAAGACAGAATCACAAACTTTTATAACGATTATTTATAAAATAAACAAGCATAATAATGCAACTGAGCACAAAACTGCCATTTGCAATATAAACGATTTGTGCTGCCATTTAAAGGGGAGAAGCTCTACCGTTATCATATTACAGGACGGATTTAGTTTGACTTTTGGCTTCACATAAAAGTAGATTTCTGTTTACCTTTGCAGACAGTATCTTAAATACACTACTATCCGAAATTTGGAAACCATCCGAAATTAGGCGCATTTCCTCTATATTATTTTTAATAATATTTTTTTATAAATTTATATTTATTTAATGTGAATATTTATAGAACCTCTTTTTTTATTTATACCAAGCATGGGTATCTGAGATACAAGATTGGTTAAATTAGAAAAAGTTGCGCATTTGCTGATCAATAATAACTATTATAATCTGAAAGTAAATTTGACTTGCAAAAAAAAATTAAAATCCTTTTTTGAGCGAAAACCGACAAAGCTAGACGATAAGGTACTTTTTTTGCAAGGAATCTAAATCTGTTATTATACTTTTCATGGCATTTTAGATGCAACAGTTAGAACACTTAACTTCGTTTTTTTCGCATGCGTCCATAAGAAAAAACGAAGTTAGATGTTGTATCTAAACTGCCATGGAAAATATGTTAACAGATTTAGATTCCTTGCAAAAAAGTACCTTGACAATGTTTTAGTTAAAAACGTCTAGCTTTGTCGCTTGGCGATGAAAAAAATAAAAACGTTGCTCGGGATCGGGATCCCAATTTTTTTTAATATTTAGGATTTCTGGATCGGAATACCGAAAATTGGAAACCCTACTTGGCACCTAAAAGCATTCAAATTTTTACTAGAGATTAATTCTATTAATATCTCGGGGGTAATTGAAGGTTTTGATGGGTCAATGTATGAAATGTAAAAAGTGTAAATTACGTTTTTTGTCGTATTTTTCTGAAAACTTTTTCATCTCCAGAGAGATGAAGAAGTTTTGGGGTCCCAAAGAACAACCAAAACAGATTTCAAATTAAAATTAAAAAAAAAACAAAATTTTCAGGCGAGGGTCATCTTGCTCCTCCGAGACAGATATTTTACTTATCTGTATCTTATCTGCGACCCTGGCAGGGTCACCCTGCATGCGGTAAAACTTTAAGCATTACTTTCTTGAGGCAAGAAAGTGAAAACGCCCCGCCCCCCATTTTGTACGTCCCTGGCCAAAATTGCCAAACAAAAATAACATATGAAAGAAAATATTAGTGGCATATCGGAAAGAAGAGAAAATTAGAAAAAAAGTCAGGTCTCAATCTGGATTCGAACCAGAGTCCCCACGGTTTCCGGCTGGTACTCTACCAACTGAGCTACCGAGACGCCCGTTCGAAAACTAACTAATTGGACATGCCTTCTTTTCTATTCTTCTCAAATTTGTTAGTTGTTAATTAAAGGAAAGAGGGTTAATTTTGTTAGTGGGAATAAACTCAATATACAATGTCTTAAGAGCCCTTTTACCCCTTCACCCTTGTATCGTTCACATATAGGAACTTCAACAGAGATCGAGATGCGGTCTCTAACATTGTAAAAATAACGTAAGATGATATTTATTTATTTATTTATACTCGTATGTGACCTACAAGGTGTTTTATACCACGGAGTGATTCTACAACTAAAACTTCGGTGCTCTCCTTCAAAATAACCATTCCATTTTTTAGCCAGCGTTCTATGTTGTATACCATCTTTTCCTTTTATCGATGTTACGACATGCGCAAAAATTCGTTATTGGAGTTCATAGGGTTCTAAGATATTAAATAAAAACTCCTTTTTAGACGTACCCTTAGGAGAGGCTTAGCTCCCTTATAGGACTTATTTCTGGACTAACCTTTTTAAGATTTTTTTTCATATTTTTAGATATAGAATCTCCCCTTTAAATTTTGTAACTTATTTCTGAATCACCCTGTATAGAAGTTACTAAATGAGGTTTCGGGGGCCCCCGGGGTCAATGTATGAAATGTAAAAAGTGTAAATTTCGTTTTTTGTCGTAATTTTCTGAAAATGGTATGTAGAGATGAAAAAGTTTTGGGATCCCAAAAAAAAATACCGAAACAGATTCCAAATTAAAAAAAAATAAATTAAATTTTATTTTAGGCGAGAGTCTTCTTGATTATCCGAGACAGACATTTTACCGAGGGGCTGACCGCGAGGAAATCTTTTGTACAAGCCAAAGGAACTCAGGAGGAACTCTGGAGGAACTCCGAGAAACTCTCGAGGAACTCCGAGGAACACCGAGGAACTTTGAAGGAACTCCGAGGAACTCCGAAGGAAGTAATTTTCTGAAAATGGTATGTAGAGATGAAGAAGTTTTGGGTCCCAAAAAAAAATACCGAAACAGATTCCAAATCAAAAAAAAAAAAATTAAATTTTTTTTTAGGCGAGAGTCTTCTTGATTATCCGAGACAGACATTTTACCGAGGGGCTGACCGCGAGGAAATCTTTTGTACAAGCCAAAGGAACTCAGGAGGAACTCTGGAGGAACTCCGAAGGAAGTCAGAGGAACTGTGAGGAACTCTTTTGTATAAATTTCAGACACGGCCAGAAACAATTATTATTTATTACCCACGCGGATTAAAATTTTTATTTTCAAACTAGATGAGCCGTAGCCGTTCCAAACACCTTATCAAAACATCCTACCTTTGGGCGCCAATTTTTTTTGCAGGGGCGCCAAGTTTGGTAGAAACCGTCAGGGACAAAGCTTTTTTCCAGAAGATATTTTTGGGGCGCCAATTTTCAATTTTTGTTTTGAAAGGGCGCTAAGTTTGGTAGAAACTGTCAGGGACAAAGCTTTTTTTCTTGAAGGTTAATCGGGGCTTTTTTTATTCGAAGGGGCGACAAGTTTGGTAGTAACCGTCAGGACAAAGCTTTTTATGAAGGTATTTTTGTTGGGCGCTAACTTGTTTTTTTTTTGTAGGGGCGCCAAGTTTGGTTGAAACTGTCAGGGACAAAGCTTTTTTTGAGGGTACCTTATTGGCAGTAGTGCTTGCACAGCGGTAATTTTACGGCTTATTTGCTAAAAAATACCCCTTCCAGAGAGGAACTCTTAAGGAACACAGGAGGTACTCCCAAGGAACTCTGGAGGAACTCCGAAGGAACTCTGAGGTACTCTTTGCAAAAAGGAACTCTTTTGTACAAATTTCAGACGCGGTCAGTCCCTCGCATTTTACTAATATGCGTCTTATCTGCGACCGTGGCAGGGTCAACCTGAACGCGGCAAACTTTAAGCATTACTTTTTATCGGATAAACAAAACAATTTTTATTAAAAGCGTGTTGATAAAATAATTGCCCGTCAAAATTAAAAGCGTAGTCGGTTCAACAGACTTTCGTCTACCGTTTACGAGCAATTTTGCCAGCCCCGGCCAATTAAAAAATGAGAAAAAAGTGCACGGTCGCTCGTACGGCCGGGGTTCGGTTCATAAACCTCTCGCATTGTCTAAGAATCTCACCGAGAGGCGCACAGGTGGCTAACGACCAACTGACTTTGCTCAATGTGTATTAGGGCTGGACAAAATGGCAGTTTGTCAGAAAAAAAGCTTGAGACAGGATCCTGAAGAAAAATTTATTGTTTTAAGAAATATATTTATCCTTTTTGAAAATGAAGAGGGCCTGTTTAAATTCAGGGCCGGCCTTAGCACTTCAGTGCCCTAAAGAGAGTGTTTGGTTTGGCACCCCTATTTAGAGGTCATGTGGGGGATTTTCATATTTTGGCTACCCCCCAACACCCTCCTATTACCCTATTAGAGGGGGTAGCCAAAATATAAAATCTCTACAGCGAGAACCGGGATATAAAGTGTTTGAATTTTGGCCCAATTACGTAATACTTGAGCGTCCCCTGCAAAATTTTGATTTATTTTTTTTTCCTTTGTTTTGTTTTGCATTTTTTCTCTAAACTGTTTGCTGTCAATTTTTTCCCTTTAATCATTTAAAGCGAAAAAAATACACGTTACTGGGACGACAGCAAGACGTCATAATTTGACGTCATTTAGGTCAGTTAGTGCCCAATAATTAACGTCAAATAGACGTCTTTTGGTTTCCTGGGAATAATAACTTTACATAAAAGCAAGTTAATCAAATCTTTTGTAATTATAGTTAAAAATGGTTTTAACATCAAGGTTCTATCAAACAATTTTGGTCCATTTCGAGCCGCCTTAAAGTGCGCGAAGCAGAATAAACACCGCGGGCCCCATTCGCCTTGGCCTTCGACCGGACAAGAGCGAAAATATGAAAAAAAAAATGCGCGCTTTAAATAAGATTTTGCATACGCAAAAAGGTTTTGTTGTTTTGACAATTAGGTAGGTATAATACACTGTTTGAAAAGTAGTAACATTTATTTTTAAATTATACGACATAAATAGGCATTTAAATAACACAGGCCAAGATAAAAAACGTCCATAACTCTTAACCAGATTATATTATTCTTACGTATTTTTAGGCGTTAAAAACGAAAAGTTGTCTAGAACCTAAACTATTGATTTTTGGGAGTTGTAGCCGTGGACACTTTTGATCAGAAACTCTCAAGCTAATAAGCATTAGGACGATAGCATAAATGAAATAAACTTTACAGTTTTTAAGGAATTAATTTTTACATCGGCACTTATACAGGGTGTAATTGAAATAGCGTAGGAAATTTTAACAGGTGGTACATGATAAAATATGACAAAAAATTCCTATAAACATATGTCTAAAAATGCGTCATAAGGGAGCTACGCCCCTTTGAAATTGGCTAAAAAAATCGGTTTTTATTTAATAACTCAGGAACCCTTTGAGATATGTTAACGAGGTTTTGCACGTGAATTAATCCTAATAAGGCCCATCTTTGTATGTCATTTTCACGTACTTATTTAATACAGGGGTGTGCGAAACGGGGGGGCCTTATCAGTTTTTTGTCCCAAACTTTTTTCTGTGTAACTTTTTTGCAATTTTATTTTTGAAATATAATTCCTCAGGTCAAAATACATAAAAAAGGTACTCTTGTTCTAATACTGTAGGATTAACCGTTTTCGAGAAAAGTTCATTTGAAGGTGAAATTTCACGGTTCGAGGACGAAAAATTAAATACTAAAATGTCGAAAACCAAAATTTTAATGATGCAATGTTATTCTACATCAAAAACTAAGAAAAAAAGTTTCCATACATGTAGGTCGAAAAAACGCTTGTAAAGGTACCATAGCCCTTTAAAAATGGTGCATATTTAGGAGACCATAGCTCCATTAGGATTGATTTTTGGAAGTACCTGTATATGAGGTTTTTTTCTTAGTTTTTAATGTACATTCGCCCTGCATCATTAAAATTTTCGTTTTCAACATTTTAGTATTTAATTTTTCGTCCTCGAACCGTGGAATTTCACCTTCAAATGAATTTTTCTCGAAAACGGTTAATCCTACAGTATTACAACAAGAGTACCTTTTTTACGTATTTTGACCTGAGAAATCATATTTCAAAAATAAAATTGCAAAAAAGTTACACAGAAAAAGTTTGGGACAAAAAACTGATAAGCCCCCCCCGTTTCGCACACCCCTGGTTGAAATAAGTACATGAAAATAAAAACGGGCCTTGGTAGGATTAGTTGACGTGCAAAACCTCGTTGATATATCTCAAAGGGTTCCTGAATTATTGAATAAAAACCGATTTTTTAGCCACTTTCAAAGGGGCGTAGCTCCCTTATAACACATTTTTAGACATGTTTATAGGAACTTTTTGTCATATTTTATGATGTAGAATCATCTGTTAAAATTTCCGACGCTATTTCAAATACACCGTGTATTAGTACTACTAAGAGTGCCGATGTATTGAAATCTTCGCCGAAAAGTCAAAATTTATGACCATGTTTTTTTCACATTTCTCGACATTTTAGACCTTAGAGTCGAAATCAGTGAAAATAAATTTTGCGTTTGGGTGTAAAATCGATAACTTCAATTCTAAAAAAGATATCGACAAGCGGTAATTTGCATATTGTTTCTTATCGAAGAGCTGATTAGATTTTGGGGGTAAACGATTGCCCCCAGAGAGTAAGAATGGGGTAATACTCCTATTTTTAGCGTTTTTTGGTTATAATTAAGTTAATTATTATTGTATTTTATTAATTTAGCACTTATACGAAAGATTTTTTTAAATTGCTCAAAAAATGTTATAAACATTTTTTTTTAAAATACATTGTTTTCGAGATATTAGCGTTTAAAGCAGTAAAAGGTTTTTTTTTGCATAACTCACTTATAAACCGATTCTAAAAAAATATATTTCAAATGAAAGCTCTAAAAAAAATTATATGCAGTTTTTGCTAGAATATAACTTTTTGGAGATATAGACTTTCAAACTTTAATAAATTATGCAACACGCAAGTGTATTAATGGTTGCCTATTCACACAACTTCCTATTTCATAACGTTTCAAATTAGTGCCTAGTGCCGATGTTTTGACAAGGTTTTTACTACTGTTCAGCTGGTTTTTAATAAATTATTGTATTAAAAATAAACTAATTAGGTTATTCTGGGAAAAAATAATAAATCGATCTTACTGTAAGATGAAGAATATTATTAACATCATTTCAAGAACAGAAAGGGAGATATAAGTAAAAAAAAATTCTTCAGCCATTCATGAGACATTGGCTTGTGTACTCACCCTGTACGGTAGGTGCATGCAAATATTTTACAAGTTTTCATGTTTTCTATTTATAGACATTGATTTTTCTATTTGCGTCTTAGAATTAACCCTTTGGGATACGCGAAAAGTGTCACACAAAATTGAATTTTGTTACACTCTTTTTACGCGTTTAAAAGTCAGCTTTGTGAAACGCAGATAGAAAAATTAATTTGTTATTCAAAAGTTTTAATTTTGTCGCAAGTAGAAAAAATAGTATACATAAATTGTTCGTTTCATAATACAAATCGATTGTTCTAAGAATATTTGTCCGTGGATTTGTTTTGTTGGATGCCAAGCAATTTTATACAAGTAGCGGCACCGCCTATCCCAGGAAACCAGAGGACATCCCCGAAGTACCTATCGACGTCAGTTTTAGGTCATATTTGTGACGTCATACATACGACGCATATCAGATGTCGACAAGACAGTTTTTGCTCAAGTCTTGATGTCATCAAAACTGTACTTCACTGGGACGTCAATTTAATGCTGAGACTATAGATGGCGCAACATATTTTTTCTACCACTAAAAAAAGTTTTAAATCCAATATATTGATTAAAGTCTTTTTTCCGGAATTACGTAAACTGAACAGTACAGTTTAGCCGCTATAGCGACTATATATAGTTAGCCTGCTAATTTGATGTACATCATCGGATTAGTATGGATTTTCTATGCCGGTGGAAAATTACTTTCACTGGACAAGAGCAGATATGTGGAGGGAGTAATGGCAAGAAATTTTCTATGAATTCCTGTCATAGAATCTCATATTATAATATTGCCTTCCCTAAAATTGACCCACTCCGTCTTCCAGCCTTGTGGGTTAATTTTCTCATGGGCATTCATACCATAAATAAATTGGAGATGTATATAAATTATTAGACGTTATGCTAACGTCATATTTCTTATAACGTCAATAATGTTACGTCCCTGGGCTATGTATTGGAACAACCGTAAGACGTCATAATATGAAGTCATGTAGATCAGTTAGTGCCCAATAATTGACGTCAAAAAGTCGTCTTTTTGGTTTCTTGGGATGCTTTACGTACTTCAAAAAAGTCTAATGCCACGAGAAAGGCGCGTCGTTAAATTAGTTTTCGTTTTTCATCGGCACTTAGTGCTACTAAGAGTCGAAATCAGTAAAAAAAAAATTGCGTCCATCCGTCTGTCTGTCTGTAAACTCGATAACTCCATTTTTAAAAAAGATATCGACAAGCGGTTTTTTAAGATTGTTACTTATCATATTTCAAAGATATTAAAAGAGCTGATTAGATTTTGGGGGTAAACGATTGGGGGTAAGGGTGTAAGAATAAAACCCATATTTTTAGAGTTTTTTTTTTGTTATAATTAAGTTAATTATTATTGTATTTTATTAATTTAGTACTTATATGAAAATCTTTTTACATTGCTCAAAAAATGTTATAGACTGTTTTTCTAAAATACAATGTTTTCGGGATATTAGCGTTCAACGCAGTAAAATGTTTTTTTAGCATAACTCGCTTATTTATAAACCGATTTCAAAAAAATATATTTCAAATGAAAGCTCTTCTTAAGCCCTACAAAAAATGTTATATACAGTTTTTGCTAGCATATAACGTTTTGGAGATACAGACTTTCAAACTTTAATAAATTATTCTATTCTTATTCACACAACTTTTTATTTCATGTTTTAAATTAGTGCTTAGTGCCGATGTTTTGACAAGGTGCTTGCAACTGTTCAGCTGGTTTATTAACAGCATCAACTATTTTGTTTTATTACATTCTGTGAAAGATCCAACCAATTAAAACCATGCATTTTCAAACTAATAAAATAAGGTACCACATTTGCTACTCTCAAATTTTTTTAACAATTAACCTTAATTTTTGCGAACTGTATATTTGAAATATTTTAACCTACCATTTTAGAGAATTTTAATGCTTAAAGCCGCTCATGTGCGGCTTGGCAACAGCGGAAAAAAGCGCCTTGGTTTTTAAATTAGTCAGTTTTATTTGTCAGTGTTAGTATTTGGTTTAAAATTAATTTGTTTAGATGCATTAATAATGACAGGATTTTCGCTGTTGGATATATTTGCTTTGAGAATATTAACAACAAAAATTGAAGATAATAAGATTTTTTTCATCTAATTTTTTTTGTAGATATAGGTATTATTCTTTAATTTTTTAAACCACTACTGTAAAGTTTGCCACACAGATCTGAAACAGTGAAATAAATTCCACAAAAAAAAATAACTTGAAAATACTATAGAATAGATTTAAAATAAATACTGTTATAAATATAATATTTATTTATTGTATCCTTATATTTAAAAAAATATAGTTTTCGTACGACCTAGTATACACGAAATAATGCATGTTCACTATATATCCTCGTTTGGATATATTTCTATCGCACGAGTACATAGTGCCTATTTGAATGAAATGACAGCTATGCACACTCATTTATCCAAACAAGTACACATAGCTTTCATTTTGACAAAAGTCGTATGACGTTTATAAAATTTTGAAATGTCAAAATTAAATACAGTTAATTCTTTAAAATAAATATTTTTAAAGAGTCTAGACTGTAGATCGAACGAAAAATGTTGTTCGCAACTCGTTTGCGACAAGTCCTTAGTTCACTCGAATGATTTTTTGACTTCACTTCGCTACGTCAAAAAAACTTCATTCTCGGGCACTAAGAACTAAAGTCGCTTACTCGTTACGAAAACTACTATTTCAGTCTAAGAACCTCGTAGTTTGCCGCATTCCTTTGACTGTCGTAGATCCGTGTTCCTGAGTATAATTACTAGGATAAAAAAGAAATAAACAATTTAGCCTCGACTGACGAGGTAAAGTCGACGTTTTTCGACGCGTTATACCGTTTTATATCGTTATCTAACAAGAGAACAAAATATCTATGTGTCGGCGACAATTCGAGGAAGCTCTGAGCCAAAGGCTTCAAATTTGGGGGATAAAAATTAATACTTTTTGCGATAGAGAGCTTAATATTGTCGATGCTACAATTTTAATTTGCTGTAAAAAGTTTAAATATTTTTTTTTAATAAACCAAAGTTTTTCTAGTTTCTTAATACATACAAGAAAGCAAATACCATACATACAGAGCGGTCCAAAAGTCACCCCCCCCCCCTTTTAACTTTTGAACGAGTTGAGATATCGACTTCAAATTTAGAACTCAAATTATCTTTTAGAATACATTTGATACTTTTAGCTCTTAAAATGTGGGCAGGGGGGGACATTTTTTTAAATGGTAAGGGGGGTCGTGTGATACATAATTTCAAAGCTTATAAAATTCTCAATTTAACTATATATTTTTTAATTTTTTTAAACAATTTTTTTTTGGGTTTAAAATAGGGTTGAAATTTTGTCAATATTTTTAAAAATAACTAATTTCATGATGAAAAAACGTAAATTATACTTTTAAACTAACTTTAATTGACCTGAATAAAAATTTACAAAAAAAAAACTTTAAAAATCGTATCACACGACCCCCCTTTCCGTTGAAAAAAATATCCCTCCATGCCCCCCTGCCCACATTTTAAGGGCTGAAAGTAACAAATATACGTTATTAGATAGTTTAAGTTGTCTTATTTAAGAGCTCTAAATTTGAAGTCGATATCTCAACTAATTCAAAAGTTAAGAGGGGCGTCACTTTTGGACCGCTCTGTATAAATATACGTCTAAATGGACATGCAAATTTCCTGCAAAATGATACAATACTCAAAAAAGGCCATTCAACGACTTCCGGAACGTGCTGTCAATGACAGCCTGTCATCTCTAATTACTCTTGAAAGAGATGAAGAGTCGAGTTTCATAAGGGGTTAATAAACGCCATCGACGCAATTTTTCAGGAGGAACAAAAATTTACTTTTTGCAGGACCGAAATTTTAACAAACAGTATTTAAAATTCGATAGTAGTTTGGTATTAGGTAGGTTTAGTTATTTTTTTCACAAAAAAAAATTCTAAAAAAAATTTAATTAGATCGTTTTTAAAGAACCAAAAATTTAAAAAAAAATGAGGACTACACGACAAAATCGAGAATTAAGTCGACTTTCGCACGGGTAACCGTGCTTATTTATGTGGAAGTCGAACTTATTCGCATTGTGACCCTCAGCGTTTTTGTCGTGTAGTCTTCAAATGAAAAAAAAATTGATTTTCTTTTTTTTGGTAAAATTGATCCTTATAATTTTTCCTGGAAAAGTTACGTTAATCGGAATTTTCTTTCAGCTTTTTTCGATTTTTTAAAAAGTTTAACACCCCATAACTTTTTTGTTTTTTGGGGGGATTACCTTAAAAAAATAGGGATCTTTCCCTCATAGAACTTGATTTTTCCTGAAAATTTAGTCGATCGTTTTTTTTGTTCTTGAGTACCGTGTCTAAAAAAAATCGGACAGATATCGGACAGACGGACAAAAAAAACTTTATTTTTTCATGAAAGAAATTTATATCCAAGAATTTTTTGTATGGGGCGATTTTTCAAAATTTTGAAAAGTTCGAAACTACCGTATAATACTATTCTAGCGCAGGCGCTGTGAATAGTATAATAATGAAAATGGCTCTACCGCAGTTACTTCCTCGCGAAAAGATTTTCATTATTTCGTTGTTATTTTCATATTAGAAATTATTTTCGGTGATTATGAAAGAGTAACCACAAATGTAAATTTTAACACGTTCGCGACGCAGGTGTTTTCGGTAAAACTCAACTATACAATTTTTTTGTATTTTATTAACATCGTATATAATCCATTATTACGGCCGAATGCGAAAACCCTGGTACACCGATGTATATACATTATATGTTTAGTCTTAAATTCAATATCGTAAATATAACTGATAAGCAGTGGATTTAAAAGCGTATATAAACTGAATTAAACCGTGTACCACCGGTGGCGCACGTCGTCGCGAACGTGTTAAGACGCCTTATTTGGGGAACCAACACCTTCTGATCAATCCCCTAAAAACCTCAAGTCTACAGTTTAGTCAGGGCGGACGGGCGGACATCGTAAAATTGGTTGTATAGCCCTTAAAACGGATAAATATTTTTCTCTTCAAAGTAGCCTAAAAGTAAAAAAGCTATCGTCAAAAATGGGATTTAAGCTCGGATTTAAGCCCTTGTGAAACGTGCACTCTTCAATTACTTTTTAAAGAGATATGAAGATGTTAATTAAATCTTTAATTTACACAATGTGGTCTTTTTAGTCCAGTCGAATAATAAATGTTAATTGTAATAAATGCACATGGACTGATATTTTAAAGGGTAGTAGTGGATGGTAACAGAACACTTCTGTAAGTTTTTCAATAGGTGATTTGGCGATTTTAGGTGTGTGGTTATCTCTCTAAACTTGCATGTTACGATAAAAATACATATTAATTTACAACAATTTTTGTTAAGATCATTTTTTTATTGAATTAATAACAATCAAGTTATACAGGGTGTCTCAACGAAGCCGACTCGCTCAATATATAGTAAAGAATCCACTTTAGAGAAAAACTTTAAAGGGAAAAGTTGTATGGTTTTAAAAAAGACACATTCTAAAAATATTTTAAAATATACAGGATGGTCCTCCTAAGGTGGGTAATATCTGACTTAATTTTTTTAAATGGAATGGTATATTTTTTATTATGTCATTGCAAGTTTATCTTAAAAGGGTGTATCTAATTACTTTATGTGCAAAAAATTTAATATTTTATGTATTTACGTTTTTAATTCACAGTAACTATTTCTTGTTCGAGTAAAGTCAAAGAATACTGCTAAAAAAATTATTACTATTTTTTTTTTGAAAATAGACTTTAACCGAGACTTTTTTACTTTCGAGCGATCTCGTTAAGAAAAAAGTATCTATTGGTATAGCGAATGAAAGTTTTCCAAATTTGATGTATCCGTTTAAGGACTATACATCCAGAAAAAAATATTATAGATATTAGCTTTGTTTTGGCTGCTTTCTAGCGTTTTATTCTATCCAACTTGCTCCAAACATTTTTTTTCAGTCCAAACTAATTTTGTGAAAAGTGTAAAATTAAGTAACTCAAAGGCACCAGAAGTCACTAGCTTTTGTAACAGCTCGGTAACAGCTGAAAACACCATATTTAGGTTAAAATGTTGAGTTATAAGTCGAAATTTACATATTTTTTTGTCCCTTCTGAGTGCCATTAACCTTTTACACATTACAACAAAAAAATAAAAAAAAATGAATTTTAAACTATTTAATTATTAACTCTCTGTCTCGAATGACTGACCTCTCTAAACTTGTATATCTATAATAAGTATCCCAACCAACAAAGTAAGAAAAATAAACCATTTCAAGATATTTTTACCAATACCTATTTGGTAAAAATAGGAAAATCTGAAATCGCTATGCTCAGAAGCACCAGAAACGGCCGAACACATTATGTGCTTCTGCGAAGCCATTGCTCGCAAAAGGCTACAATATCTAGAACAGGTATACCCAAGACCTGCAGATATATCCCAAGTAGCCCCCAAAAAACTCTTAGGCTTCTTTGAAAGCCTAAAGTTTGATGTGAACTAAATTGCAAAGGGGATTCACAATAGATCTCATTGGTCGCATTGATTTGAAAGGCAGTACCATGCCTCACAACCCCACTTGTATTGTATTGGTAAAAATAGGTATTTCATACCAAATATATATCCTTCAAAGTTAAAATTATCTTAGAGTTGCAAAATTGGTAAAAAAAAAACGACTAATGTACTGACTTTATGTTATTAAACACGTAAAATAACACCTAATTAAGGCAGTAGATTATTCTAAGGCTCTATAGAGACCTTTAGATTATCCTTGAGAGTTAAAAAAGAGAACGATTCGTGTACTGTTTTACCAGTTTTGCCGCTTGGGAAATCTTATAAACATATATTATTATTTATTGACCAGAAAAAAATAGAAACTTATATGTAACACATAGGTATATGCTTTCCAAAAGTACCAGATTTGTCACCAGATCATTTGCAATTTACCAGAATTTACACATGCACCAGATACCACGAAAAGTGTTAAATGGGTTTTCAAAAGCACCAGATCTGGTGCCAAAATCACCTAATTGGCAACACTGTTTTTTTTTATCTAAACATAAAGGGCAAAGTATTGCATAGCGTATTGTATAACATAAAACGATCATGACACATTGGGCACAGAAAAAAACAAACAAACATATGATATCTTAATTATTTTTTTCTATTTTAATAACCACGCTTTTAAAAAACCACTTAACATGTGTGATAACAATGCCACATGGTCTAATTAAACTAGCAAAGGGCGTCTAATTTAAGCTTTTTATTGGTTCTACAATTACAATGTAAAATTCTACTTGTACTTCGAGAAGTACGATGCTGGACATAAGCAGTGGGCGATTGCCTAAATGGCCTAGCAAAACAACCCAAGCAACAAAAAGTTATACTTTTTGACCGCTTCGTAAATGTTTATTATAGGAAAGACGTCTAATTTCGGATGGTTTCCTAATTTCGGTTAGTAGTATACCTAAGATACTATCTGCAGAGTTAAGTCTTGGTTTCCTACAAAATTTGCGACTTTTTTATGTATTTTTAACTAAAGAATTATATTATATTGAGAAAATGTAAAAATACATTTAAACAAGTTTGGGGCAAAAAAGTGACATAGCCCCACCGTTTTGGACGTCCCTGGTTAAAATTACCAAATAAAAATTACGTAAAATGATAGCCTTTATGAATGCTAAGGCATGTGCAAAAATTCGTTACTTTGGCTAATAGAGTAAAAGAGATGTTAAATAAAAACTATTTTTTAGGGGCACTCTTAGAAGGGCCGTAGCTCCCTTAGGGCTCGTTTTCCGACCAACCTTTATAGGAACTTTTTTTCTTATTTCTGTAGGTAGATTTGAAAAAGGGTTCCTAATTTCGGAAATATCCGATATTTTGTAGTAGATCTGGATCCCATTGCTTATGTTTCTTGTCAATCCTTGATATTTTTTTCTGCAAATAAGAGGTAATGCTAAGGCATGTGCAAAAAATCGTTACTGTGGTTAATAGGGTAAAAGACATATTAAATAAAAACTCTTTTTTATAGGCACTTAGGACTCGTTTTCGGACCAACCTTTATAAGAACTTTTTTTTCATATTTTTGTGTGTGGAATCACATCTTAAATTTCTGTACGCGAGCTCTGGAACACCCTGTATAAAAAATATCAAAAAGTAATACCGCCTATTAAATATTGGACAAATTGTAAATAGTATCCGAAATTAGGCGACTACGTAAATCAAAAATAATTTTCTACCAAAAAATATACCTTTGTGTTGCTTGGGAAGTATTTATATTGTTTAACCGGATGCTATTTTTTATTTCATAGCCACAGGGCTGTAATTGATTACAAAAAAATGCTCTTTACCTGGAGAGCATTTTTTTCTATCATACTAGTATGTAGTAATAGTAGTATTACTATCATCTTTTTCATCAACTTGAGTATTCATGCAATAGAACATTACAGTAAACCTACAAAACATTTTGTAGATACAGATGAGTACATTTTTCCCGGATCTTGTTCAAGACTTAATTTTGAAAGGGATCTAACTATTTACTAATTTAAATCATATTTTCAAGGGTCACAAAAAATGATGCTGTTCAAGACAATCATACTCATAATAAAAATTAATTATAATATGTCTACCAGTATGTAAATAAAAATTTGAAAACAAAACAGATGTTTCGGGCCACTACGCAGTCTAGAATGTCTAGTTTACGGTCGCATAATGCTTTTTAATGAGCTCTAGATGTTATCTATTGATAATGTTAGCTTAATGAAACATTTTAATGCTACATTGTTTTGAACAGTTAAAAATTAATCATTTATGTTTGATGATTAGAAAGAAATTATAATAAAACGAAAAATTTTAAAAAAGATAATCAAAAGTTATAGTTTTAAAAGCTTAAAATGTTTTATGAATGTCATTGATGTATATCAGGAATATAGCATGGGACCATAAACTGATCCCTGCGGTGTGGTATTCCGCCAGAATTACTATTCCCAACACACGTGTACTACTTTCTATTCAAAAGGTTATATTATTAATGAATAAATTAAAATTAAACATTTCAGTTTTTCCAGCAGCGCAGGGTAGGTCATGATCATACATGGTCGCATAGACCTACTCGGGCATACTCTTCATTTTCCATGCCAAAATAATATTTTCTATTAATTTAAACAAAAAAAATATCTACATGGGGAGTGCCAAACTAAAAAAACATTATTTTTACTTTTGCAGAATTTAAATAATGATTTAAAAAATAATTTAATAATACTACCCTAAAACTTAAAATTAATTGTTTTGAATAAGGCTCGGTACTTATAACTCACACTGGTCTGGAAACAATATTTAGCTTAACTTTTATACAACCCAAGTTTTTTTTCATAATTTAATTATTTAGAGCTTTGACATTAATTAAAGAAAAATCTACCGATGCGTTTTTGAGAAAAACGATTTTCATTTTTTTGACAAAAAAAACATGACATATTTAAAAATTATTTTATATATTCAGATTTTAAGTCAAAAAGTGAGAAAAAAGTTTTCATAGACGTTTGAACTAAATTGCTTTTTAAACATGTTTGTTTTACATGTGCATTAAAAATGCCACGGACTTTTTAGCCGGTTAAGCAAAATTAAAATAATTTAAGAATTAAATATATATATACTGCACGTTTGGTGAACAGATAACAGTGACCACATCAATAGATGGCACCATACTTTTATATCTATCTAAAGTTTTATTTAAATATTAACAACATACAGGATACACAGTGCTGATGATTCCCAAAAATGATGAAATGGTACTATTCACTGTTTCCTGTTCATTTGTTTTTAACGACAGACATATAACTTTCTAATTTAGCTTTATTGTTTATCGTTTTTTACAAATGTCTTCTTAGGGTTATTAAATGTCAAGGGGATAATGAAAAGTTTAATACATTACACACTGCGAAAGATCTTTCAGGTGCGAAAGTAAAAAGTAAAGAGTAAACTCTCGCATCTGGTAATGAATTTAACTATTGTTACAATACCTACAGTAGGTATATATCTGATGTAATATTTTGAAAACGCTGCTACTGACAAAGTGACATTGGCCCTTTTAGAACCAAGCCACAGATATGTAAAAGGTTGATTTTTTTTTAATTTTGATTAAAAGCCAAAGCTTTAAATAATTAAATTATGAAAAAAAAAACTTGGGTTATATGAAAGTTCAGCTAAATATTGTTTTCAGACCGGTGTGAACTATTTTTTATATGATAATCTTAAAACAAAATGGGTATGCCATTGACATTGAAATATTTTACTTAAATTATTAAAATTTAATTCAAAATAATTAACATTCAAATAAATAAATTTTGCAATGCAAATTCAATAATTCAATTAGTATGGCAATATAAACAAACAACTATGATTTAGTTTTATTATTATGAGTAGCAAAATATTATTAATTCAAATTGACTTGCCCCTACCCATTTTTAGAAGACTCGTGTTTATGGGATTGCCTTGTTTGTATTATCTGTAGTGTTATTAGAAAAAAAGTAAATTCATAAATGGTTATTTTAAATAACTCTTCTTCAATACTACAGATGTATTATATCAATAAAAAAAGAGCCAAATGATAACTATTTTAAACTCCAGAAACTTGGTTATACCAGCAAAATATCTAGTGTTACATTTCAGAAGTGTTACAAACACCATTACACTGGATTAAGGCATATCCACAGGCTCACATAACAACATAGTACATAAGAATGAGATGCCGTGATTGGCATGACGTGCCGCCATGTATCTTGTAAGCCAATCACGGTACCGCATTCTTATGCACTATTTTATTATGCGAGCTTGTGGATATGGCTTTATGTAGCCAGATTTCTGGTAGTACCAATCAAATTTCTAAATGTACCAGCTATATTAAATAGTAAAATACGAAACAACTATAAATATGCGGGGATTACTTTAAAAAACTAGGGATCTTCCTGTCATAGAACTTGATTTCGAGTCCATCGAGTAATTCGTTCCGGAGTTAAAATTACATCAGACGAACATTTTCAAAGTTCCTTATTTTTTCACGCCCTACATTCGTATCCAAGAATTTTTGTCTAAGTCGTTTTTTGTCAATTTTGAGAAATTCGGAACTAAGCGCTGTGAAGACTATGACAACTTAAGAACCAATTATTTAATTTTTTTTTCTCACAGTTTTTAATTGCTTAACTTATGAGATCTGGTTTGTGCAAATATAGCTAATTATAACTACCTATTCTTGTCTGTCCTTACCGTGAGAAATAAAAACCGTAAATATTCACATAGATTGTTTTAGAAACACGAGAAATATATTTATTTAATAAAATTCAGCGTGAAAATACTTTATTCATTCCGTACGGATTTGATCCTAGCATGCTCCGATGATTTTGGTGGTTAATGGAACAAAACCGCTAAATTAATTAAGTTTCTGGTCAGAAAAACTTTAGAATATTAAAATTCCTTTGATAAATTTCAAACCCGGAAGTTTATACGTACGTAAATTCCCTGATTTATTTAGGTTTTCCAGATATTATACTGTTCACAGCGCGTATACGCGCTAGAATAGTATATTTCCCGAATATGCCAAAAAATGTTCTAGAAAAAAATTGTTTTTGTGGACACGTTAAGGCCTATCCAGAAGCTTGCATAAGAACATAAAACATAAGAATGCGATGCCATGATTGGCTTACAAGATACATCGCGGCACAACAAGCCAATTACGGCATCGCATTGTTATGTACAATGTTGTTATATATTTATTTAATAAAATTCAGCGTGAAAATACTTTATTCATTCCGTACTGATTTGATCCTAGCATGCTCCGATGGAACAAAACCGCTAAGTTAATTATGTTTCTGGTCAGAAAAACTTTAGTATATTAAAATTCCTTTGATAAATTTCAAACCCGGAAGTGTATACGTACGTAAATTCCCTGACCTATTTAGGTTTTCCAGCGTAAGCGCTAGAATAGTATATTTCCCGAATATGCCAAAAAACGTTCTAGAAAACAATTGTTTTTGTGGACACGCTAAAGCCTATCCAGAAGCTTGCATAAGAACATAAAACATAAGAATGCGATGATTGGCTTACAAGATACATGGCGGCACATAAAGCCAATCACGGCATTGCATTTTTATGTACTAGGTTTTTATATATTTATTTAATAAAATTCAGCGTGAAAATACTTTATTTATTCCGTACTGATTTGATCCTAGCATGCTCCGATGGAACAAAACCGCTAAGTTAATTAAGTTTCTGGTCAGAAAAACTTTAGTATATTAAAATTTTTTTGAAAAATTTCAAACCCGGAAGTGTATACGTACGTAAATTCCCTTTCAGTTTTCCAGATATTATACTGTTCACAGCGCGTAAGCGCTAGAATACTGCCGAAATCTTTTAAAAAGCATTAATAGGTTTATTTATCAAGGTGGGCATTGAAATCGTACATTTTGCAATTTGCAATCGTACATTTTGCAATTTTGATTTAGTTTGACAGGTAAGAATTAATTTTTAGGTAAGTAAGGTTATTTATTTGTCAAATTCAAAACATATCAAAACAAAAACAAAGTATCCGCTTTGATTTTGTTTCTAAAAATTAAAATTACTAGAATAAAATTGATCGGAAAAATAAAACAACCTAATTTACACAACTTTTCTAATTATACAGCATTATAAGAATAATTTAAATAGTACAATACAAAAAACTAACAAGAAATCCAGTACTTACTGTATTTTACCCTGGACGGTTTTTGACAAAAGCTTAACCCAACTTTTAAAATCTCTTGTCAATGCCTCCCTTGATAAAACCTATTATTGCTTTTTAAAAAAATTCGGCAGAATAGTATATTTCCCGGATGTGCCAAAAAACGTTCTAGAAAAAAAATCGTTTTTGTGGACACGTTAAGGCCTATCCAGAAGCTTGCATAAGAACATAAAACATAAGAATGCGATGCCATGATTGGCTTACAAGATACATGGCGGCACATCAAGTCAATCACGGCATCGCATTGTTATGTACTATGTTGTTATGCGAGCCTGTGGATATGTCCTTAAATCGAGAACGAATATTTTTCAAAAGAAGTTGTAAGGCTCATAGACTTGACAATCAAGTTTGCAAAAACTTTCTATGGACTTTTTAGTCTGGCCATACTCAAGTTATTGCTCAGTGGGCGGCAGAAGTTAACTGTTTCTATTCTACTGTCTAAGGTCACTTTTGTTAATTCTTTTTGTGTATAAAATTTAATTAATTATATCATATTACAGTTACATTACTTGACTTCATTGACACCAGTTTTGCTTTATTATTATTTAATTACCACATATAACATTAATTAATCTATTTTTATCAAACTATGAGTAATACTGAAATCTTGAGTTTTCATGGTCAGATACATTGAATGGCTTATGTTTCCGGGATTGAGGCCCAGTTTATCAGTGTACAGTTAAAACCTTATCTAAAAGATAAAGTCTCAGTTAAGAGCAAATTCTTGATTTTGGTTGGAGTTGCTATGGTTATTACGTGTCAGCTAAATTTAGCTGCACTTTGATAAACCCAGCCTGAGTCTCAATCATTGAGACATGGAACAAAAATTTTTATTCTGCGTTGTTTATAAAGACAAATTAAAAAAATCTAAAAAAATATTACTTTCCCCTAGAAAAGTCCTGCGTTTAGTAGAAAAATAGGATGGCTATTCAATTGTCTTAATTATATTATTTAATAATACCTATTCTTCAGGTAAAAAGACATAAAAGGATACTTTTGTTGTATTATCGAAGGGTTAACCGTTTTCCAACTTATCTTTTTATTTGTTTTTATTATTTTAATAATAAATCCACAAAAAAGTTTGGGGAAAAAAGTGATAAGACCCCCCATTTCGGACGCCCATGGTTAAAGTAACTAAATGCAAATAGCATTGGCTGATAGGCTTTATTAGGGATAGACCACATGCAATACCTCATTGCTATAACCGAAAGGCTTCCCAAGTTATTAAAAATCAAATAATTGGAACGCCTTTTGAAGGGGCATAATAATGCAATTTATTGTATGATTTTTTTTAAACAGTAGTATACTACAAAAAAAAGGAAATATAAAATATATAGCTTTTACCTAATTTTTATTCATTTTGGGACGTTAAAGAACAAAGAATTTTTTTGACGGTCGCACGCGCGACACTGTACAATGAGCGCACTGCGCAATGTTTTTTAGTAAACGCGTGTTTCAAAAAAATAATAATTGATGGGGTTGGTTGTGCCTTAAAATCCTGTTAACATATTAGTTTACAAACATAATACAATGGCGAAAAATTATACTTTTTAAATATTTTATATATTTTCTTATTTAATTGGGTTTGTTACAAATTTGATACTCTGGTAGACAAGAGTTTAAGATAATTAAATTAGTCATGAATAAATAAAATATTATCAATATGTAATTAAAAATTAAACATTACAAGTTGTAAACAAATAATTCCACATAGCGTGTACACTGTAAAAAATAAATGGAATCATAGGTAATGTCTGCCTTGCAGGTACAAGAAAAATTTACGAGATTTCCCATGTAATTTTACAATTTTATATGAATATTACATGTAATTCAGATGTAATATTCATATAAAATCGTAAAAATACATGTAAAATCTCGTAATTTTTACTTGTCTCTGCATGGCAATACATTACCTATGGGTAATTCCATGATAACTGTCCTTACAGCCGGATATGGAATGACCCCTATGATTCTGTATGTAAATTTACATATTAATTTTTTACGGTGAACTCTGTAAAATTTACTAGATTTTACATGTAATTTGCATATAAAATTTTAAAATTACACGTAAAATTGTAAAATTACATGTAAAATTGTAAAATTACATGTAAAATTGTAAAATTACATGTAAAATCTAGTAAATTTTACATGTATTTGCATTGAATCACATTTACGTGCAGAATGATGTGTAATTACATATTTATTTATACAGTGTATCACAGGTACACTGTAAAAAAATAAATATGTAATTAATTACACATCATTCTGCACGTAAATGTGATTCAATGCAAGTACATGTAAAATTTACTCGATTTTACATGTAATTTACTGGATTTAACATGTAATTTTACAATTATGTAATATGAATATATAACATCTAAATTACATGTAATATTCATATAAAATTGTAAAGTTACATGTAAAATCTCGAAAGTTTTACTTGTACCTGCATTTCAACACATGATTCTATCTATTTTTTACAGTGTATATAGAGTATAAGTATATAAGAACCTACTATGATATTTACTTAAACCGTCGCGCATTTTAATTAATGC
Source organism: Brachypterus glaber (assembly GCA_958510825.1). NCBI lineage: Eukaryota > Metazoa > Arthropoda > Insecta > Coleoptera > Kateretidae > Brachypterus > Brachypterus glaber. The sequence continues at coordinate 100,462,344 of OY294044.1, forward strand.
ACGAGCTACAGTTTAAAAACTAGAGCTATCCATAGCTCCGTGGAGCTATAAATACGTGCCACCAATAATCTTCTGGTTGCCCTTGGGCCAATTTTTATTTAATGTTTTTTCATTGTCTCAGGCAAGTTTCTTTCAGATTATCTTGTATAGATAATACCACTAAATCAAGATATTATTATACTCTTCACGATAACTTAAGAACGGATTATCCGATCGATATGAAATATATGGGCGGTGTTACGCAATAACCACATTGTGAGATAACAGTAAATTGTTGAACTTTTTCACTAATAACTTTTAAACGTTTTGACTAAAACACAACACGTTCATTGCCGTCTCGGTCCATAAGACCGAGAATGTTTGTTCCGTCTGCGCCAACTTGGTCAAATAGACCGAGAGTAGATATTTTCCAAATTAAGCATTTGTTTCACTTGTTCATGTATCAGAACATTTACAAAATATGTAATCTTAAATTTAATTCTTTTAAAAGATATTGGGTAAAATGTTCTGTAAACTACTGTCATTTCATAATGTGGGTTAAACGGTTATTGCAAACCGACCCTATGAGGAGTTGCACTGCAAAAAACATATCCAAAAGGACTGCAAAACTTAACATATCAAAAAAAAAGGTAAAGAATCTATTATATATTATAGGTATTTTACCCAGTACAGTCAAAATCTCATGTTTCACAATATGTCAAGTTGAACTCCTTTTGGATATGTTAAGTATTGCAGTCCAACTCCTAATGTAGGAAAAATTAAGTTCTGCGAGAAAGGGTTCCTTCTCGCAGAGAAAAACATCCTTACAAAAATAAAACAGATAAAGGGGGTGAAACTTTTTTAAAACTTTGCCTTAACCCAGAAACATGAAATATGGTTTGGTGTAAAGATTTTTGTTGCTCCCTTTCTAAACTGAAAAAAGAGCCAAGACAGGGCCGTGGCGAAGAAGACGATTATGTGGGGGGGGGGAGAAGGTCAAAAATTACAACTTTTTTACCAACTAAAACATACACATCTTTTTTCCTCGAGAAAAAAGTTAATGACTAAAAAAAAGGTCCTCACCTTTTCGTGAAATATACAACTTTTTTATTTTAAATCCCTGCAATATACGACTTTTATCTGAAAAATATACAACTTTTGTTTTGGATCAATGACATAATATGTCAGTTGAATATTATTCAACTTAAATAAAAATAATGATAAAATAAACAACTTTTGTTATGGATCAACGAAATATACTACTTTTCAAGATGGGTAGAGGGATCCTCCACCACCTCCCCAAACCCCCCATAGCTACGGCCCTGAGCCAAATAGTTGGTAGAAACCTATACGTATGAGATTTTTTTCCGATGTCATGTAATGGAGATCTCTACAACTAGAATTATGAAACAAAAGACGTCTACCCTATCTCTATCTCATTTGTGCTACACTTTCCAGCCAACCAAATAAATACTGTATTTGTTTTTCATACAACAAATACAGTATTTATTTGGTTGGCCGGAAAGTGTAGCATTGAGCGGTACGAACGAACATAGCTAATGTGAATCTGTAGAATAAGATAATTCTACTAAAATTTAGATGGCGCCAGTAATTTCTTTGATAAAAATTAAATTGTTACACTTTTCGCCCGGCCAAGTAAATATTGTATTTGTTCAACAAAGAACAAATACAGAATTTGTTTGGTTGGGTGGAAGTGGGAGTGTATGTATGTCTTCTATCCTTTTTGGGTAGAACTTTTGTCCCTGTCTAATCTAACGGGAGAAATCGCCATTGGTTTTATATTATTAATAGACAATGAGTCATTTTATTATTCTACACTCTCTGTATATGGTTTAAATTCCACACAACAATATACGTTACGAAAGTTAAGGATACACCTGCAGATTCCCGTTCGACGACATCACAATGGGGGTGTATTCCGTTTGAACAGACCCCCCATTCGGTTGAACAGCTGTTTGAGGATAATAGTACAGTGGGTGATATTAGTTATGCAAAATGTTAGGTACTTGCAATAATTGAGTTTAAAACATGTACACTTGAGCAGCATTATTTCAAAAGTTAAGAAAACGAATATACGTGTTAAGGATTTGTTAAGTTTTGAAATAATGCTCCTTACTTGTATCCAGAATTTGAATTTAAATAATAAATTACAGTATAGCCTGCTTATAACGAACTAAAACAGATCACACCGGACAATAGGCCGGACATCGGATAAAAAACAAAAATTAAAAAATAAGAGTTTAAATTCGTTTTTCTTTATTATATTATTCACAGCGCCAGCACTAGAATAATATTATACAGTAGTTTCGAATTTTCGAAAAAAAAATCAAAAAACGTCCTAGTCAAAAAATTCTTGGATATAAATTAGTTTCATGAACAAATAAGTAACTTTTTTTTTCAAATGTCCGTCTGTCCGTCGGATGTCACGATTTTTGTAGACACGATAACTCAAGAACGAATAATCCGATCGTATTGAAATTTTGAGGAAGATCCCTATTGTTTTTGAAAGTAATCCCCCCAAAAGCAAAAAAGTTTTGTAGGTTAAACTTTTAAAAAAATCGAAAAATGCTAAAAGAAAATTCCGATTAACGAAATTTTTTTCGGGAAAAATTACTTTTATTATAAGAATCAATTTTACAAAAAAATTAATTAAAAAAAAATTGAAAAATTTTGAAAAATATTTTTTAGAAATGCGCTTCAAAAAAAAGTTTTTAAGTTTCATTGATTTACAATTTCAAAGAATTCAGTCTTGGTTAAAAAATAATAAATTAATATTAAATATAAAGAAAACTAATTGTCTATTTTTTCATACGGTGCAAAATTAATTTGATCATCCCACCGAGATATCTTTAGGAGAAAATTCCGTTACTATAGTAAACTCTTAGACCCCCTTAGGAGCGTTACGTAATACTTGAACGTTCCCTTACATAAATATAGTTTAAGGTGTTTATTTAATTTAAAAATAAGTTATTTGAAACTTTAATGAGCCTCCTAATCATGATTTTTCATAATTTTTCGAGGATGTTTCTAGGATTTAGAATGTCGTCATTTTTAGGGTACCTATTTTATAAAATATCCCAATATGTAATATTTTGCAATCCAAAATCAAAGTACCGGCCAGTAATAATTAATTTTAAAAATAAAGTAGTTTTTTACTTTTAAAATAAGGTTGTAGCAAGGTTTACTGTCCCCTGAAGCACAAATCAATAAATCTGTCAAGAGTGCGTTATACCGGATGTACGCATACCGTAAAAAAAAGACAATCGAGCGCACCCAAAATAAAAATGATCAATTTTCAATTAAATGAATGGGTATGAAATCGATCTTTAATTGTTAGAAAAATAATTGTTTTTAATTTAAACGAGCAACTGCACTTTATGTCGAGAATACTCGTCAAAATAAGATAATTTAGTTTTTAATTTAATTTTATCTTTACTTAATTACATTAATTTAAGGCCAATTAATCCAAAAAGTTTAAATTTTTAACACATTCACCAAAAAAAAAAAAAAAAAAGATATTTAGTTATTTTTCAGATTATTAGGCTAATTTGTGAAAATGAACAGTATAGCCGACAAATGCTATTAGATTCTGGACCCAAACCTAGTTCAGATATTTTAATTAATATAATAAAAAGTAGGTATTTTAATCCATAGTAAATATTTGCAAAAAAAAATTAACTTAAAAAATAAATAAATAAATAAAAAAATATTTGCAAAAAAAAATTAACTTAAAAAGTAGGTAGGTACTTATTATTGCAGTACAACAAAATTAAATGTATGAGGGTAATTAGGTATAAACTCGGCGCATTATCTATCTGAGTAACAAATTGGATCAAGGAAGCTATGATTAGTGGTTTAAAAATGACATTAGTGATATTTTTGTTGTCCATTGTGCTTTTGACAATTTTTAAAATTTGGGTTAAATTTACTGACATTTTACATCTCAAAAATAATAAAAAAATCTTTTTAAAAACTGAAAGTTCGTTTAAAATTATAATAAAAGTAAATTTTTATTCACAATGTGATTAAAATAAAATTTTACGTTACCTAATCTGGCGATCGAAACTTTAAATTATATTTTTTGAATAAAATTATAGACCAGTATTATTTTAACTTAAAAGTTTTCTGTTACAGCTTTTACATTAAAATTTTATTGAGCACTGCATTATATTGCTTCATTTAAACAAAATATTTATAGATTGATGCTTTAGTTTCCTTTTTAAGGACTCTTCTTGTAATTTCTTCTTGCTAAAGCAACTCATTTGGATTTATTTTATAAACGTTTCCGTACTTAAGTTCGTCCATATTTTTAGTTATAAACGCAGAATCACAAATGTAACCTAATTTTGTGCGTAGAATAAACATGAAAACAGTTAGTTATTTTTTTATTTTGACAATTGACATCTGTCATTCTCTTCATTCGGACCCCGATCGTTTGGTCGGAATGGCGAGAATGGTCAAATGTCAGCAGTAAAACGATTATTCCGTTAAAACCAGTGGCACCAGTGGCAACAGAATGATGCAGTAAAACGCACTAATAGTTTTGTTTTGTTTTATGGAGCTTTTTTAATAAGCCATTAAGGACTGACCCATGAATTTATTGAATAATATATAAAATATTAATCACATATTACTATAGGTCCAAATAAGTCATTTTTACTAAAAAAATTTTTGACGTTTTCTCTTGTTAAACGAGATTAGTAGTAAAATGTAAACAATTTACTGGCTAGAAATAAAAAAAAATAATTTTTGTATATCATCCTGATACCCGAGACCTTAGTTATTGGAATTTTTTGATAAAAATTGGAAAACATTCACCTTTAATCAATAAACATTACTGCTTAAAAATAAGAAATTTGATAACTAAGTTTAGGAAAGAATTGTAAATAGTTAATTATAATTAATTAATTGATTATATCTGTGGCTTGGTTCTAAAAGGGCCAATGTCACTTTATCAGTATTTTGAATAATACCGACAAACTAATTTTTTGCAGATTTACACAACCTCTAAAAGCCAATGTCAGTGCTTGTGAGATAAATGTAGGCTTTAAGCGACTACATTTCCGTTAAACTGCTAAAACGGTCAATGTTTGACTTAGTGTATCCGTTCAAAAATTTTGACATTGGCCCTTTTAGAACCAAGCCACAGATATATTACACTGGTCGACAAAATAAAAACATATGGCTCCATTTTGTCATATATAATTTTCGATGTAATTTTTGATGCTGAACACGAATTTGACCTTCATTTGTTAAGTTTGGTTCAAAAATAATAAAAAAATCTTTTTAAAAAGTGAAAGTTTGTTTAAAATTATAATAAAAGTAAATTTTTATTTACAATGTGATTAAAATAAAATTTTACGTTACCTAATCTGGCGATCGAAACTTTAAATTATATTTTTTGAATAAAATTATAGACCAGTATTATTTTAACTTAAAAGTTTTCTGTTACAGCTTTTACATTAAAATTTAATTGAGCACTGCATTATATTGCTTCATTTAAACAAAATATTTATAGATTGATGCTTTAGTTTCCTTTTTAAGGACTCTTCTTGTAATTTCTTCTTGCTAAAGCAACTCATTTGGATTTATTTTATAAACGTTTCCGTACTTAAGTTCGTCCATATTTTTAGTTATAAACGCAGAATCACAAATGTAACCTAATTTTGTGCGTAGAATAAACATGAAAACAGTTAGTTATTTTTTTATTTTGACAATTGACATCTGTCATTCTCTTCATTCGGACCCCGATCGTTTGGTCGGAATGGCGAGAATGGTAAAATGTCAGCAGTAAAACGATGATTCCGTTAAAACCAGTGGCAACAGAATGATGCAGTAAAACGCACTAATAGTTTTGTTTTGTTTTATAGAGCTTTTTTATTAAGCCATTAAGGACTGACCCATGAATTTATTGAATAATATATAAAATATTAATCAGATATTACTATTATAGGTCCAAATAAGTAATTTTTACTAAAAAATTTTTTGACGTTTTCGCTTGTTAAACGAGACTAGTAGTAAAATGTAAACAATTTACTGGCTAGAAATAAAAAAACATAATTTTTGTATATCCTCCTGATACCCGAGACCTTAGTTATTAGAATTTTTTGATAAAAATTGGAAAACATTCACCTTTAATCAATAAACATTACTGCTTAAAAATAAGAAATTTTATAACTAAGTTTAGGAAAGAATTGGAAATAATTTATTATAATTAATTAATTGATTATATCTGTGGCTTGGTTCTAAAAGGGCCAATGTCACTTTATGAGTATTTTGAATAATACCGACAAACTAATTTTTTGCAGATTTACACAACCTCTAAAAGCCAATGTCAGTGCTTGTGAGATAAATGTAGGCTTTAAGCGACTACATTTCCGTTAAACTGCTAAAACGGTCAATGTTTGACTTAGTGTATCCGTTCAAAAACTTTGACATTGGCCCTTTTAGAACCAAGCCACAGATATATTACACTGGTCGACAAAATAAAAACATATGGCTCCATTTTGTCATATATAATTTTCGATGTAATTTTTGATGCTGAACACGAATTTGACCTTCATTTGTTAAGTTTGGTTCAAAAATAATAAAAAAATCTTTTTAAAAAGTGAAAGTTTGTTTAAAATTATAATAAAAGTAAATTTTTATTTACAATGTGATTAAAATAAAATTTTACGTTACCTAATCTGGCGATCGAAACTTTAAATTATATTTTTTGAATAAAATTATAGACCAGTATTATTTTAACTTAAAAGTTTTCTGTTACAGCTTTTACATTAAAATTTAATTGAGCACTGCATTATATTGCTTCATTTAAACAAAATATTTATAGATTGATGCTTTAGTTTCCTTTTTAAGGACTCTTCTTGTAATTTCTTCTTGCTAAAGCAACTCATTTGGATTTATTTTATAAACGTTTCCGTACTTAAGTTCGTCCATATTTTTAGTTATAAACGCAGAATCACAAATGTAACCTAATTTTGTGCGTAGAATAAACATGAAAACAGTTAGTTATTTTTTTATTTTGACAATTGACATCTGTCATTCTCTTCATTCGGACCCCGATCGTTTGGTCGGAATGGCGAGAATGGTAAAATGTCAGCAGTAAAACGATGATTCCGTTAAAACCAGTGGCACCAGAATGATGCAGTAAAACGCACTAATAGTTTTGTTTTGTTTTATGGAGCTTTTTTATTAAGCCATTAAGGACTGACCCATGAATTTATTGAATAATATATAAAATATTAATCAGATATTACTATTATAGGTCCAAATAAGTAATTTTTACTAAAAATTTTTTTGACGTTTTCGCTTGTTAAACGAGACTAGTAGTAAAATGTAAACAATTTACTGGCTAGAAATAAAAAAACATAATTTTTGTATATCCTCCTGATACCCGAGACCTTAGTTATTGGAATTTTTTGATAAAAATTGGAAAACATTCACCTTTAATCAATAAACATTACTGCTTAAAAATAAGAAATTTTATAACTAAGTTTAGGATAGAATTGGAAATAATTTATTATAATTAATTAATTGATTATATCTGTGGCTTGGTTCTAAAAGGGCCAATGTCACTTTTTCCGTATTTTGAATAATACCGACAAACTAATTTTTTGCAGATCTACACAACCTCTAAAAGCCAATGTCAGTGCTTGTGAGATAAACGTAGGCTTTAAGCGACTACATTTCCGTTAAACTGCTAAAACGGTCAATGTTTGACTTAGTGTATCCGTTCAAAAATTTTGACATTGGCCCTTTTAGAACCAAGCCACAGATATATTACACTGGTCGACAAAATAAAAACATATGGCTCCATTTTGTCATATATAATTTTCGATGTAATTTTTGATGCTGAACACGAATTTGACCTTCATTTGTTAAGTTTGGTTCGGGATTCTGGGATATATGCTACTGCTTTTTTGAAAAAAATAGTTAAATATCGTTGTTTTCGGCCCTAATTTTTTTTCCACAAACATCTATAAGATGCACTTTTTTACGCAGATTTTAAATATATTTTGTTTTTTAGATATCTTTAACGGTTTTCGAGAAAAGTTCAAAAAAACTTTTTTTTATTGCTAAAGATTTTAATTTGTTTGATAGCTTAATTTGTTCATTTTTTAATACTCATTAATTATGTGAAAACGGATTTGAGATTGAAAATTTCTGTCCTGAGATATAAGGGAAAACATGCTTTTCTTAAGCTTTTTTAAAAAATAATGAGTCCAAACAAATTAAATCTTTAGTAATTACTGAGAAATAGGCATTTAAAAAACGTTTAACTTTTTTTACGTGTTTTCAACTTTTCTTGAAAACCGTTAAATATATTTAAAAAGACAAAATATTTTTAAAATCTGCATAAAAAACTGCATCTTATAGATGTATCAAGTTTGTGGAAAAAAAATTGAGGGCCGAAAAAACGATATTTAACTTTTTTTTTCAAAAAAGCAGTTGCATTTATCTCAGAATCCCGAACCAAACTTAACAAATGGAGGTCAAATTCATGTTCATCATCAAAAAGTACATCGAAAATTATATATCAGACAAAATGGAGGCGTATGTTTTTTTTGTCGACCAGTGTTATTAATTATATTTTTCCGAATAAACATGCCAATACAGTGTATTCAATAGACTTGTAAATTAGAAGTTCTAATGATCGTACTTTTCCAACACATTGAATTGTTTTGATTTATTCAATCAATCTGCTCAATGACAAAATACTTAATTAGTACTTTAAGGCCATTTTGGGCTATAAATAAGCCCTAAAATAAATAAACATGCTGCTAAATAAGTTTAATTCGTCGCAAAAGATTTTGAAATGCAACACTATGTTTACTATTTCCTAAGAAATTATATTCTGGCTTAACTCCAAGAATTTATTTTTATGACAAAAAGTTACAAATTTCAAAGGAAGCTAAACTAATCACTTGCATTAGGTCTATTTTTGAACAGTTTCATTAGAACAAGTTAATTACGAGTTTTAATGGTAATATAATATTTTACCACAATTTTAAAACACCCTCTTTTCTATATCAACGATCAATTTCCCTATTGCAAGCTGTAAAGATACACATACATACATAATGCTGCGCATATACTCCTCGAAGTTACAAGTAGCTTTTTACATCGGCACTTAGTGCTACGAAGAGTGCCGATATATTGAAATCTTCGCCGAAAAGTCAAAATCTTTGACCACGTTTTTTCACATTTCTCGACGTTTTAGACCATTCTGAGTCGAAATCGCTAAAAAAAACTCTCTAACTCTATTTCTACATGACATATCGACTTGCGGTTTTTTGCATATTGTTTCTTATCGTATTCCTAAGAGCTGATTAGATTTTGGGGGTAAACGATTGGGAATAAGGGGGTAAAAATAGGGTAAAACTCCTATTTTTAGAGTTTTTTGTTTATAATTAAGGCAATTAGTATTGTATTAGGGTAATTTAGCACTTATATAAAAGATAATTTTAAATTGGTCAAAAAATGTTATAAACGTTTTTCTAAAACGCATTGTTTTCGAGATATTGGCGTTTAAAGCAGTAAAAGGTTTTTTTAGCATCTCACATATTTATAATCCGATTTCAAAAAATTATATTTTAAATAAAAGCTCTTTTTAAGCCCTATAAAAAATGTTATATACAGTTTTTTGCTAGAATATAATGTTTTAAAGATACAGAATTTAAAATCAAACAAGACACCTAGTTTGAAATTTGCAAACTAGATGGCTCTAGTGTACAATAGTGCCGATGTTTTGACAGGGTGCTTGCAACGTTTCATCTAGTTTCTTGGTGAAGTTTTAAGTTAAAATTAATTTAATTGTATTTGGACTTTTTCTAACTTCTAAGTGGAGCCCCCCATGACTTTTTTGTTTGTAAATGCATTGTTTCCGAGTTTAGAATAACTGACTCTTTCAATAAAGGTAATTTTTCAGATCATAGTTTTTTTTCGAAATCAAATCAAAGTTTTTTTTATAATAATAGTGATGAAATGCTTGACCATTTGTAATTCGATTTCCATTAAAAATTCTTATATATTTAGGCACTCGCCACTTATTAGACCACCAAGTACCGGATTTTAAAAATATATGCATTACAGAGCCTTAGTGAGTTAACACTTTGGTGCCAAGATACATTACGCCCTGTAAATTTAAAAACATCCTAGTTATCACACGACCCCCCTTTCCATTTAAAAAAATGTCCCCCATGCCACCATAGCCACATTTTAAGAGCTAAAAGTATGAAATATGTGCTAAAAGATAGTTTAAGTTGTTTATTTAAGAGTTCCAAATTTGAAGTCGATATCTCAACTCGTTCAATAGTTAAGAGGGGGGGGGGGTGACTTTTGGACCGCTCTGTATAATATGTTCATCATGCACAGAGGAACCAAAAATTGATTTTTTGATATACGAGGTTTCGAAATTTACAGGGCGGTAGGCATTTGTGGATATGCTCCCCAGCACGTCGCGGCAAACGTATTCCACTACTTTTTTCCAGACATTTCACATCAGGAAAAAGTAAATATTGTTAAATTTCTGTTTCAAGGAATTTCGAAAACAAACGTTGATTTGAATAATAATTGGAGTGGGAATAATTAAGCATTCTATTGAATTTAAACATATCGCTATGTACAGCCCTTCTAATCAAGAAAGTCTTATCTGCATTTTTGTTGTTTTCAGAAAATCAAGTTTTTTATTAAGAAAGGCGTAAATTTCGCAATGAATACCCTATAAAATTTCAGATCCAAACGGATAAAAAATAAAATATTTTTAACCCGTTTGAATTAGTTTGAATTATTTCTATTTGCATTAAATTATCAATATTAATCCGTTTCAATTCGTTTCAATTAGTTAATCTGTTTTAATTTGCATTTGCTATTTAAATTTAATTCGTTTTAATTTGCATATGCGGAATATCATGTTTTAATTCGTTTTTATTTTCAAATGCGTAACATATTTTAATTCGTTTCTATTCGCATATTCGGAATATTATTTTTAATTAGATACTATTTGCAAATGCGTAACATGTTTTAATTCGTTTCTATTCGCATATGCAAAATATTATTTTCAATTAGATACTATTTGCAAATGCGTATCCGATTTAATTCGTTTCTATTTTATTCGCATATGCGGAATATCATTTTTAATTAGATACTATTTGCAAATACGCAACATGTTTTAATTCGTTTCTATTCGCATAAGCAGAATATAATTTTCAATTAGCAACTATTTGCAAATGCGTATCTGAATTAATTCGTTTGAACTTGTTTCAATCCGTTTTTGCAGATTGAAGTCATATTCAATAAGCACTTTCGAATTGATTCGGATTCAAACAGATTAAAAATTAAATATTTTTAATCCGTTTTAATTCGCAAATGCGTATTAAAATTTTTAATTGCTTCTCACCGACGTTTGCATAAAAAAAGTCGATATAAGCTTGTCTAGATGATGTATGTAAAGTAAATTACCGAGAGGAAATTGTATACACATTATACGATTTTCAATGGTAGGATGCTTTGCGCAGCCCGCGGGCTTTTTTAGACCACGGACTCGGCAACTTTTTATGCAGGTATAACATATAGCATAAAGGTCTAAACATATGCTAAGACCTTCCAATTTCACATATCGTCTTGTAAATTTCAGGACGTCTTATCTCAATTTTTTTCGATTTTGAGATTTTGGACTTTTGTACTAACGCTTTATATTATCAATTTACATCTAAAAAATAAGTTTCACCCGCTGTTTTTTTAAAATAACAAAAATATAAGCAAAATAGTAACGTCGTATCTTAGATGATTATAAATTAATAAATTTTTAAACCTCGTTTCTCTTAATTCTAGTTAACTGACTATTTTGGAACGCACTTTTTGCATTTGGCGACGCTTTTTTGACATCTTATGCGCATGTTATAAAACTTTTTGAAGTTTAAATGTTTCAATAATTAATAATATTATTATAATAGTTAATTATATTTTGTTAAAATATTAATATAATAAACTTTCAAAGCTCGTATCTTAAAAAATTTTATTAATTTTGAGCATCAAAATGTCGTATCTATAAACATTAGGTTTTTATTTCTATTTCTTTATTTTATACACAATAAACTGATTTAAGGTAAGTTAATCATTAAAAATGTATTAAGTTTATATTAAAAAAGTACATTTTCAACCTATGAATAATGCGAGAAGGAGTTATTTCTCATTCCTGTAAAGTTGTCTTTTTTGAGATACGACGTTCTAAAATTTACAAGACGATATCTAATTGTTTGAACCTGTTTGAATCCCTTTTTTTTGTTTTTTTTGCGAATTGATTCGGATTCAAAAAGATTAAAAATAAATTATATTTAATCAGTTTTAATTCGCAAATGCGATTTAAAAAACGGATTCAAACAAATTCAAACAGTTAGATTTTATTTAATTATTATTTTATTAAATTCTGTGAATTTTAATGTATTTTGATAAAAACTAATATCACTGAGCAAATATAGAAAGAAGTTTTGTAAAGTTAAACTGTTAGATACGACCTTCTTGTTTAGACGGCAGTATACCTATACATATGTTACCTACCTACATTTTCAAAATTTAAATTGTGACGCATAGGTTTATAAATTAACTAAACGGTTAGCTTATTTCCCAATAAGCAGTTAATATTGTAATCTCATTTCGCAATTTTTTTCTAATATGTACCTACGTAAATAATATTTACTAAATAGTATTTAGTAAATACATACATAACAATACATACGAGTTGTATATTTTGAAACCTCGTATCTCTAAAAATAAATTTTCGGTTCCTCGTACTAATCAACTTTGTTACAATTTGCACAAAGACTTTGTAACTTACAAAGTCTTTGTACATGATGAGCAGTAGTCGGCGTAAACTCAGTTATGACCTATCAACATTGAAAATAAACACAGAAACATAAGCTTACGGAATAATTTTGCCGAATTATGAAGGAAATTTTTATAAGGGTCACTAAATCGAAACATTTGACGACTAATTTGTTACACACAACAATATTGACTATACATATTAACTATACATATGACCTTCGATTTTTATCTTTTAAGAATACGGAAGTTTTTAATATTTATTTATCGATAACTTTTTTCCCACCTTACTCGTTTAAATGGAATTATTAAAAAAATCAAGATAAAAAGAAATAAAAATATAAATATTTAAAACCTCGCGTCAACGCTAGAGTCGACGCGGCGCCTATGCGAGGACTGGAAATTCGCCGAGTACTGGTCATCATCATCATTGATGACTGGAGACGTATTCTTGAATTTCGGGGAGTAGAAAGACTGATAGAACAACGCTTAGAATATGACGCATAGCGTTGAAACCAATAGGGTACGATCACAACCTAAGACTCGTTCTATCAATCGTTCTACTCCCCGGTTTTCAAGAACGCGTCTCCTGGTGACTTATACAAAGTCCAATTTTTTACTCGAATAAAACGTAACTTAGAATAGTTAATTAGAGTTTGTTTATGTCATCATGTACAGAGTTGATCAGAACAAGAAACCGCTAATTGTTTATTGAGATACGAGGTTTTGAAATTTACAAGTCGATATTGTCGTGTTACTTTCTCAACCTCGTATCTTCGAACAATCGATTTTGGGTTCCTGGCACTAATCAATTCTGTATATGATGACTGACAACCAGAGTTGATACTATTATTACAATAACAGGGTCGGACAACAGGAATTTTACATTATTTCTTATTTTTGGTTTGTTTGTTTAATACATACCTATGCCGAATAAGATTATATGTCTGTATACTGTATAATCTTATTCGGCATAAGTATGTATTAAACAAACTCACCAAAAATTAGAAATAATGTAAAATTCCTGTTGTCCGACCCTGTTAATGAAAGTATCAATTCTGCTGATAACTCTAATTTATTATTCCAGTAAAACGTAACTTATAAAATTAACAAGCCGTGAAAATGTAATGCTACGCATTCCATTATATATTATTCAAAGTAAATGGTATATTGCATTTCTCAAATATAAAAAAAAAATAATAATTTTCAAAAAAAAATAACAAAAAAAAATCTTTTTTGAGAAACGAAAAATTACTGAAAAAAAATTAAGTTTTCAAAAAAACTTTAATTCAAAATTTTTCAATTTGTTTTATTAAATTTTCTGTTAGCGAAATACGAAAAATTAAAAAAAAAATCAAATTTTTTGAATTTTTTTAATTTTCTTTTGGTAGAATTGATCCTTATAATAAAAGTAATTTTTCATGAAAAAAAATACGTTTATTGGAAATTTCTTTCAGCTTCTTTCGATTTTTTTTAAAGGTTAATCCCTCATAACTTTGTTTTTTGGGGGGATTACTTTCAAAAACAATAGGGATAGCTTAAGTTATCAGTCATCAATAATGTACATTAGTGCAATGAACCGAAAATTGATATTTTGTGGATACGAGGTCAAGAAAGTAACAAGAAGATATGTGAGGAGTTGAACTGCAAAACATATTCAAAAGGACTACAAAACTTAAAATATAAAAAAATAAATAAATAAAAAAAAGTTAAAAAATAGCTATACCGTGCGGTCCAAAAGTCACCTCCCCTCTTAACTTTTGAACGAGTTGAGATATCGACTTCAAATTTGAAACACTTAAACTAACCCAAACTTTTCGCATATATTTGATATTTTCAGCTCTTAAAATGTGGACAGGGGGGCATGGGGAGACATTTTTTTAAATGAAAAGGGGGATCGTGAAATACATCACTTTAAAGCTTATAAATTTTTTATTTAACTATATATTTTTTTATTTTTTTTAAGGTTTTAATTTTTCATTTTTTTTTGCTAAAAAATGCGACTTTTTAGATTTATTTTGTATTTTATTTATTTATGTCAATTAAAATTAGTTTAAAAGTATAATTAACATTTTTGCAAAATAAAATAATTAATTTTTCAAAAAAAATTATTTTTTTAAAAAGCAATTTTTACGAAAATACCCTGACTAAAATTATTTTAAGCTCCCAAAAATATGTTTAAAAAAAAATAAAAAATATATTGTTAAATAGAGAATTTTATAAGCTTTAAAATGGTTTATCACACTTTTCTATTAAAAAAATCCTGCCCATGCCCCCTGCCCACATTTTAAGAGCTGAAAATATAAAATATATTCAAAAAGATGAAGCTGAAGTTTGCAACGTTTTTTTGCAACGAAAATTCAAATAGTGTATTAAAGTACTAGTTTCATAACATACGTTTTTAGCGCACGAGTACAAGTTTAGAAAACAAGCCGCTTGCGGCGAGTTTTCTAAAGTACTAGTGCACTAAAAAAGTGTTAGGGAATAAGTGCTTTATTATACTATTTAAATTTTCGATGCAAAAAAACGTTGCAAACTTCAGCTTCATTCAAAAAGATAGTTTGGGTTGTCTTATTTAAGTGTTCCAAATTTGAAGTCGGTATCTCAACTCCTCCAAAAGGTAAGAGGGGAGTGGGTGACTTTTGGACCGTACGGTATATGTATTTTACAGAATACAGTCAAGATCTCAATTATACAAAAACTGGATTTGTCAACTTTTGCAGTTGAATGCCTTTTGGACATGTTAAGTTTTGCAGTTCAATTCCTTCGTTTTAAGAAAAACATTTTTATATTTTTTTTGAAAATTGAAATTTAATTGATATTTAACTATACAGTGCGGTCCAAAAGTCACCCCCCCCCCCCCCTCTTAACTTTTGAACGAGTTGAGATATCGATTTCAAATTTAGAACTCTTAAATAAGACAACTTAAACTATCTTTAAGCATATATTTGATACTTTTATCTCTTAAAATGTGGGCAGGGGGGCATGGGGAGAAATTTTTTTAAATGGAAAGGCGGGTCGTGTGATACATCATTTTAAAGCCTTTAAAATTCTCTATATAACCAAAAAAATTTAAATTTTTTAAACATGTTTTTTAAGGTTTTGATTTTTCAGTTTTTTGTGCTAAAACAATAAATTTTTAAGTTTTTTTTTTGTTAATTTTTATTTATGTCAACTAAAATTATTAAAAATAAAAAATATACAGTTAAATGGAGAATTTTATAAGCTTTAAAATGATGTATCACACGACCCACCTTTCCATTTAAAAAAATGTCGCTTCATGCCCCCCTACCCACATTTTAAGAGCTAAAAGTATCAAATATATGCTTAAAAATAGTTTAAGTTGTCTTATTTAAGAGTTCTAAATTTGAAGTCGATATCTAAACTCGTTCAAAAGTTAAGAGGGGGGGGGGGTGACTTTTGGACCACTCTGTATATCTTAAAAAAAATGTTTAAAAAAAATAAAAAATATACAGTTAAATGGAGAATTTTATAAGCTTTAAAATGATGTATCACACGACCCACCTTTCCATTTAAAAAAATGTCGCCCCATGCCCCCTGCCCACATTTTAAGAGCTTAAAGTATCAAATATATGCTTAAAAATACTTTAAGTTGTCTTATTTAAGAGTTCTAAATTTGAAGTCGATATCTAAACTCGTTCAAAAGTTAAGAGGGGGGGTGACTTTTGGACCGCTCTGTATATCTTAACCTATAGTTTAATTTGCGAAAAAGATTTTTTTCGTTTGGACTTTGAAAATGCGACCTTATTTTAATATACCTAACCCTCTTTACCCTTGTTAAAATCATACAAACTTCAATAACAGCAGGATCAGCAAAAATTCTATATTATTATCAACTTGTTCAATTAGTACAAAAATATTCTAATTCAAAATTCATATTCAAATTTTACGGACGCAAAAAATTGCATCCAACTGTTAAACTGGGATTATCTCGACTAAACTGAGTTTAAATTAAAAAATGCTGCGTTTTGATTGGTCGACCGTTTATTTAATCCAAGCTATCGTTGGTGCAAGTGGCCCTGTATCCATTAATGCATTATTATTTAGAAACGTAAGTAATCTAAAATTAAAGGCAGTTCATGTTGGATTGCCTTGTATAGGTCAGTTTTTGTTGGACCACCTTGTATAGGTGTTACTAAAATATTTCCGAATATATTTCTCGAGATATTTACTAACAGCGCAAAATATTTTTAATTATTGATAACATATTATTATTAACGAGATTATTCCTATTTATTATTAATCAACTTACTGTATGGCGTAACGGAGACTGTCCATGCCTCAAAACCGGGGCCGTAAAGTCTACTTTTTCTGTCTTCAAAAAAATCACTGCTTCCGAGAAAAATTTGATATAAACAAACAAATACAGATTTGACCTCGTGCAACTTGAAAAACGAATCTACCATTTGCGAACGTTTCGAAATCAACAACGCTTAGAATGCGACTGAACACGACCGTCAGCTGTTTCTGGAAACGCTAGATCGGTGTTGTCAAACGCCGCTTGAAATCTGTAAATATCAGATTTTCTTCGTAGGGGATATAGTCCAGTCAAATAATAATTTTAAATGGACTGCCGCCTATTTAGATTAGATAAAGAGAGAAGTTCTATAGAAAGAGATAAAAGCATATTTTAGACGATTCACTCACCGCAGTAATGAGGAGAATCCAGCGCATGCGCACTGATTCTGTTTTGACGTATGTCAATTATTTTAAGGTTATGAAACATTCTTTTGCGGAATTTTACAAAAATATCTACTTTTTTTATGCATATTGTTACACCAGGCAAGCATTTATTTTTTAATTAACTAAAGCTAAATTATTTAGCCTAGATATAATCCTATTTGATTCTTAAAATATATCGCCTTCTAAATTCTGAAATATCGTATCTGAAAAATGCCTCCCATAAAAAAAAACACCAAACCAAACTATTGTTAACGTAAACCAACGCCCCCATTAAAAAAATCAAACAGAAATTCTTGAGTATTTTAACAATATTTTGCTATATATTCTAACAAAAAAACTAGTGTACTGGTAGTAGTAGTTTGGTAGTTTGCTGGTTTGGTGTTTTTTTTTTTTAAATTGGACGCGTTGGTTTACGTTAACAATGGTTTGGTTTGGTAGTGTGCTGGTTTGGTGTTTTTTTTTAATGGAAGGCGCTGGTTTACGTTAATAATGGTTTGGTAGTTTGCTGGTTTGGTGTTTTTTTTTAATTGGAGGCATTTTTCAGATACAGATATATTTTAGGAATCAAATAGGATATTTAGGCTAAATAATTTAGCTTTAGCTATTAAAAAAAAAAAACACCAAACCAGCAAACTACCAAACCAACTCCATTGTTAACGTAAACAAATGCCCCCATTAAAAAAATCAAACAGAAATTCTTGAGTATTTTAACAATATTTTGCTATATATTCTAACAAAAAAACTAGTGTACTGGTAGTAGTAGTTTGGTAATTTGCTGGTTTGGTGTTTTTTTTTTAATTGGAGGCGTTGGTTTACGTTAACAATGGTTTGGTTTGGTAGTTTGCTGGTTTGGTGTTTTTTTTTTTTTTAATAGCTAAAGCTAAATTATTTAGCCTAAATATCCTATTTGATTCCTAAAATATATCTGTATCTGAAAAATGCCTCCAATTAAAAAAAACACCAAACCAGCAAACTACCAAACCATTATTAACGTAAACCAGCGCCTTCCATTAAAAAAAAAACACCAAACCAGCACACTACCAAACCAAACCATTGTTAACGTAAACCAACGCCTCCCATTAAAAAAAAACACACCAAACCAACAACATTTATGTTGCCTAACGTATTGGACTGCTGTCCATTGCAATAAATCATAGACAAAATAACAATATGTCTATGCAATAAATGCTGATATTATATCAGTGATATATTAAAGGGTAGTACTTAGGGTTGCCAACTCTGAACCATTAAAATAAGGGACAAGATCTCTAAAAAAAAAACGAAACATTCTTTATTAAAGGAACACAAGCGCTTTTTTTGTGGCAGAAGTCTCCCACATTGCAGAATATGGTAAAAAGGGGCATATCCAGTACCCATTACCCTCCCGAGACTAAACTAATGATAATTTTTCGATTTAATTGTGTTTTTTTTTTATATTTGCTATGCCTAAAAAGAAGAAAAAAAGAATAAAAAATTAAACGATTTTTTTTTAGCTTTTTCCCAAGTTTTTGTTTCTTTAGAGTTTTAGGAGAGCTGAATTATACTGAATATTTGTTTGCATTTTGTTTGCATACATAGAAAGTTTATAGAAGTATTTTGGATTAATATTGCCTTAAAGAAAAAATACACTGCCCAGTAAAAGAGCTTTCCCATTTTCCCCTCCGCACGTAAAATGGATTTTTTATTATCAGATTCACTTTTAGCAACCATAAAAACCTTAATATACCAATTTTCACGAAAACTACCATCTGCCCCTTTAGGGGCATAATAAGATTCACTTTCAGCAACCTCAAAAACCCCAATACACCAGTTTTCACGAAAACTACCCCACCCCTCAGGGGGTGAAATTAGAAAAAAAAGTATTATCAGATTCATATTCGTCGACTCCAAAAACCCCTATATACCAATTTTGAAGAAAATATTAATAATATTGAAAAATATTTATCCCCTCACCCCCTCGGGGGTGGAATTATAAAAGTTTTTTATTAGATTCAAAGTCAGCAACCTTGAAAACCCATATATAGCAATTTTCAAATTTTTCTAAAAAAAATGTATTTTCCCCCATTTGCCCCCCTTGCCGCAACCCAATGTTTATCAAAAACAATCCCGAGCGAGAACTTTTGGTAACATACCTGTATGCTAAATTTCAAGTCTCAAGGCTTAAAGCGATCTTAAGTTATAGTGCCCACAAGATTTCCTGGACAGACCGATCGACAATTTTTTTTTTGCTCGAAATTGATTTATATTGACATCAAACGTCATAAAATGCAAAAATACACAAAAAAAAAATTGAAAATTTTTACACGAATACAAGGCTTTCCGAAATTTTGAAAATTTTCTAAATGGGGAAGCAATAAAGTCCAAACCAACTTTCTACCCATCTTTGCTTAAGCCTTAAGGCATATATGCGAAAATACAACTTTACAATTTTGTGTTCTTTTTAACGTTTGATATTTAAAAACAATTGAATCGGTTATTGCTAAACACCCTGTCAAAAACCAATATTTAATAAAGTGCTAAGTGCAAAAAAAATAGGAATCTGAGTAAACACTTGTTTAGTGTGCAGTAACAGTTACTGAACACATTATTAAATATCGGTTTTTGACTTAAGGTGTTTTAGCAATAACCGATTCAATGGAGATTTCTCCATTTAGATTAGACAGGGACAAAAGTTCTACCCAAAAAGGATAGAAGTAATATCACCAACATAAAGAAAAAAAAAATCTACTAGGTTTTATGTTGGCTGCACTGTCAGTAACGCCATTTTCGTTAGCCACTGTCATTGTGTGAGCTGCGTTTGATATTGTTTTGATTTCAGTTTTTTGTGTGTTTTACTAAATATTGTGTTTTTATTGACTATTATAGTACTTTTACGAATTTTGATATTTAAATATTGTTTACCAAAGGTAAGTTCTTTCTTTATACCTTAGATTTAAAGCCTAGGCGAAATTCGTTTGGACTTTTGCAACCCTTGTAAAAACATCTTGGCATTTTGGTAGCTATAACAGAAATAACGCTAGTCATAAAATTTCTTGAAATGTAGAAACTGGTAACGATATTAAAATATATAATAATAATATATAGTTAATAATAAATATGATAAACGTTAAATAAATTCATATTTACCTTTTCATATTTGAGGTTATGTTTTGTAAATAAATATTTGAAAAAAATGCAATATTTTTTTAATTTATCTAAGTTGGTAGTGGTGTGCCGTGCACAAATGAGATAGAGATAGGGTATACGTCTTCTGTTTCATAATTCTAGTTGTACAGACCTCTATTGTGACACATGGGCATTAGGGTGAAGCGAAATACGAATTTAAGAATTTAAAAACACCTGATAGCATAAAAGTTACTACTTGTATTAACAAGTGTCCCACAAAAATTTGGGCCCCGAAATATTTCATCTACATTTTCCAGTTTTTGCTTGAAGTTAAAAATGCATGTCTGTAAATCACTACTTTTTTAAAATTAATATATATTTTTCCTAGAGTATAAGAGTAGCAATTTTTTTTTGCTTTAAATCATTTTGTCATATTCTCTTTAAAAAGCCCCTAAAGTATGACCCTTGTTAAATGCCCCTAAGGGGCATTAGGGGACCTTAAAAATAAAAAAGTAAAAAAAACACATATAAAACGTGTGAAATCCACACATTTTTATTATGATTTCGATATCATATGATCCATATTAAATTCAAACATTTCATTTTATTCGCTCACATTTCGGCTATTTAATATAAAATTTTAAATTTCGAAACTATTGATCGTTATCAATGATACGCGAATATCAATCATACGCGCTCTATGCGTACTCGGTGCGTAATATACTATTTTCAATGCCCAACCACATCTTTTTTTTCAGTTTTAGTAGATAGGGCACTTTAGATGCAAAATCTGACATCGTCGCAAATCGCGGTCGATCGTGCAGCTAAAACAAAGAAAAGTGCAATAGCCAGCCAGGGCTTATATCGTCGGCTTACAAGTAAAGAGCACTAAGTCCAAAAACATGGTTTTGAGATATTGACAAATTTAACTTTCATTGTTGCTTTTTAATTTTTGTAATTATTGTTTTTGGAAAAAAAACTACCACAAATTGCAATGACATGTTTGGACATAATAATGTGCCATTTGCAGTTAAATAAAGAAAAATTGAAGTAGTTTAATTCAACTAAATTTAAAAAAAGACATGGACTTAGTGCCTTTTACTTGTAGGCCCACGACGTCGACTTACAAGTAAAGAGCACTAAGTCAATAAAATAATATAAAAAACAACTATTTAAAATTAAAACCCTTGTATTAATTAAACGTAATGTATAACTATAAAGTATAAAACAAGATGTTTACATAAATTTTCAAAAACTAGATTTTTAAAAGAAGGGTTTGGACTTTTTGATTGTTTAAAGAACGTTTCCAAAATGAATAATAATAATTAATTAGTATTAATTATATGAAACTGCTTACTATGCCAGAACTAAGACAGTTTTCAGAGGCCATCGGCTGTGCCGGCAAAGAAGCATCTCATAAAGTCAATAATTATAATGAATCATTATTAATAATAAAACACTTCACGGTGCAATTCTAAGGGCTGTTTTCCGAACTTGCCGCGAACTTTTTTCCTTATATTCTTGTTATTTATATAGTAACCAAGGATTTAAGAGCAAAATTAAAATAATCTATCTAGTTAAAATTTGAATGCGTTTGTCAGTACAATAAATAACGCGTTATTGTATCATATAAATGATTCAAGCAATCATATTTTTATAAATTAACTCTTTTTAGAAAGTCGTTTAGTGCAGAAACATTTGAAATAATCTACAAGTAAAACGCACTAAGTGCACTAAGTGACTTAGTGCCTATTGCCAGATAAAATTTTAATCAAAATCAAATTGGTGCATTTTGTATAGTGGGTAACTCCCTTGGCAGTCCACCTAGAAATTAGTTCGGTTTACCTATACATAGATCATCAAAAATTAACTACAGTGCTATTAAAATCCCATTTTTGCAAAAAAGTGACTTAGTGCCTTTTACTTGTAAGCCGACGATATATTACTCCGTTTTAATAAATTGCAGTTGTGCAGACCTTATATGCAAATTTATCGGGAACTGAAATTAGTTTGAAAACAGCGTCACGCGCAGATAATAAATATGGATTTTTTTTATTTTAAAGTGGACAAACTAAACCGCAATATGCGTCTCTAGAAAATGCAATGGCCAAAAAGATTAATTTCGAAAGAAAAGAAAAGTATATAAATATTATGAAAATCCTCTAACGTTTTTATTTAAATAAAAGAAAATAAAAAAAAAAAACATAACAGATCCGAAAATTATGATTTAGTTGGACTTTTAAATAATCCAAATTATATTTAATAGTATTGTAACATGTTGGCTGGGTATTCTATCAAGTTAAAAAAAATCTGCCTAGCCAATCCTTTTTTATTCGCAATAAAAGCTCACGTGACGTTTATAACTTGAAAAATGTTTTTAAAAATTTCTTCAAAATTATTATTTTTACTTTAGTCTTTTGTTTTTTATATTATAAATAAAGCGTGTACCATGTACGTTATTTTATTGGTTAGAATCACGCGCATGCGGAAACAAGGTTTTTATTGCAGTAAATTGAGTCATTTCGTTTGACTAACTTAGCAATGCGAATTAATTTCTTTTTTTGCTCTAACTCTTTCGCTTTTAATATACCTATTGGGACTAATCTAATATTCATTTGTCACCGTTCATTTAATTAGCTAAATCCCTTTAATAAAATGTTCGTAAAACCATTACTTACTACGTGAATACAAAAACCCATAAAGGAGATGAGAAGCAAGGGCAATTTAATATTTAAAGTAAGCAAAAAATTACAAAATTAATTTTAATCGCAAGTTATAAACGTCACGTGACCTTTTATTGGCCAGGCAGATTTTTTTTAACTTGGTAAAAGTAATACCCAGCCACCATTCCACAATACTATAAAATTAAATTTGGATTATTAAAGAGCCCAACTAAATCGTAATTTACAGAATTATTTTTTTTTATTTTCTTTTACTTGAATAAAACGTTGATAATATTTATATAATTTTCTTTGGTAATGTAGTAGTTTGGCAACATATTAAACATTTTTATAAAATTAATATGAATTTGTTAACTTATTGTACCCGACTATGCATTTTGACGTCACGACTCGCTAAAATCCGATGTCTAGAAATGAGGTACCGATATAAACAAGAAGGTATCGACTCATCTTTAGAAAAAATGTTATTAAAATTCGTCTGAACTATAAAATAGATATTACAAAAACAATTGATAACAGAACGGAAATACACTATCTCGGCAAAAGGAAACCATATATACTCGTGTAAATCGCCACGTACCAGTTCTTTAATATGATAAAAAAATAGAAAAAAAGGTGATAGATAAACAAGCCGCGAAGATATGTATACGCGTTCCATTATATTATATAATGGAATATAATTTATATACTTACTATTCACAGAAAATGGTATATTGCATTTACCAAAATACTTAAAAAAATTAATTTAAAAAAAAATTAAAAAAAATGCGTTTATTTTAAAAAAGATCTTTTTTAAAAAACGAAAAATTACTAAAAAAAAGTTTTGCATAAAACGAAAAATTAAAAAAAATAAAATAAAAAAAATCAAAATTTATTTTTAAAAGTTCTTTTTTTTGAATACCAAAAAATTTTGAAAAAATAAATTATTTAAAAAAAAAATAAAATAAAATTCATAAATTTTCGTTTTGACTTTTTAATTATTTAAAAAAAATAAAATAAAATTCATACATTTTCAAAGAAAAACTTATTTTTCAAAAAAAAATTTATTTTATCTTTGCGAAAAGAGAAAAATAAAAAAAATGAAAATTATAGTTTTTTTATTATTTTAAACAGTGTAACACCCCATAACTTTTTTTGGGGGGATTACTTTCAAAATTGGTAAAATTGATTCTTATAATAAAAGTAATTTTTACCGAAAAAGTTACTTTAATCTGAATTTTCTTTCAGCTTTTTTCGATTTTTTTTTGTAAGTTAAACCCCCCAAAACTTTTTTGTTTTTGGAGGGGTTACTTTCAAAAACAATAAGGATCTTCCCCCTATAGAACTTGATTTTTCCTGAAAATTTTAATACGATCGGATTATTCGTTCTTGAGTTATCATTTTTTAAAAAACGAAAAAAAAATAAATTAATAAAAAAAGTAATTTTCAAAAAAAAAAAAATAATTTTTGATTTTTTTTTAGTTTTCTTTTTCCGAAAACCGAAAAATAAAAAAAATCAAACATGTTGACATTTTTTGAAAAACATTTGAAAAAAAAAATTATTATTTTTTTTTTAATTTCAAAGATAAACTTAGTTTTCAAAATTTTGCAATATTTTTGTTTTAATTTTCTTTTTGCGAAAAACGAAAAATAAAAGAATAATAAAATGAGTTTTATTTTTATTAAAACCCTTCTATTCACTTCACTGTACTTATATACAGGGTTATTCACGGAAGTGGTCCATTAAAAGTTTATGGAGAACCAATAATTTTAAAAATCTGATATTTTGTACTTTGGGCTTTTTGAATAATCGATTAAAAATATTTTTGGCCTGGGCCACTTCCGGTTGTACCGGAAGTGGCACTTAACTTCGATTTTTTAAATGGAACACTCAATATATTTTTTAATTTTTAAAACTTTCTTTAAATTTGATTTATTTTGATGTGTAACACTTTATGTCTATCTCTAGTAGTTTTTGAGTTATTCAAGTTTTTAGCGAAAAATTAGCAAATTCAAGCACCCCTAAAAAAATAATTTCTACTTTATTTTTTTTAAATTGGAGAAAAGTTGTTTTGTAGTTTACTCAATAATACCCGAATAATCTTAAGCCAAAACAGAACCCAAAAATGTATACAGGGTGTCAGAAAGCAGGTCAAATCTAACAAATTTAAAATAGCCATAACTCATTTTTTTTTAAATGGCACCCTATATATTTTTTTATTTAGCTAAATAAAGAATTAAAATTGCTTTAATTGAATATGAATACGCGTTAATATAAAGTATCGCCAAAATCTCGGTTTGTTTGTAAACAAATAGTAGGTATATTCAGGCCTAAACAATAACAATAACCAGTAACTGTTATTGTTGTCTCTGTTAGAACAAAGCTGAGCGAATAAGACAGAGGAATGTATATGTTGGCTACGTTTTTGTCAGTTTTTACGAATGAAATGCCTATTCTAGAGACAAGAGTTATTAGTTCGTTGACTGGATACTGTGTTTTATTGGCTGAAAAGCAAATGCTAAGTTAGGTTTTTGTCAACAACCGTAACGTCAACATTGTCTGGTTGGCCGCACGTTTGAATTTGCAATATATGGCGACAAACTTGCACCGTGTAAACGATCAAGCAAGACGAAACAACGTGCAATGGCGACTTCTCCCGTTAGATTAGACAGGGACAAAAGTTCTACCCAAAAAGGATAGAAGACATAGTAATAGTAGTAATAGTAATATTTATTGACCACAAGTGATACATTTAGTACATAATGGTATGTCAGTGATACATTAACCTAAATTAAAAACTTGCTTAAAATTAGAAGTATATTTTAAAAGCTAAACAAATACGTCTAAATAATCCTAACATATGGCTTGGGTTTTATAGGCCTTTACAGTATAAAAAGCTCTTTCTATCAAATATTTTTTAACAGATCTTTTGAAGGCGTTATTGTTGGAAATGCTTCTTATATTTCTTGGTAGTTTATTATACAGATACATACAACTATAGTAAGGCGAATTTTCATAAAGGCTTGTTTAGGAAGTTGCAAAATTTCGACAAGCCTTGTATGGCTTTTTGTGGAAAATTTTTCAGGATTATTCCTTACAAACATAACACATTTAAATATATAAATACACGGCACAGTTAAAATATTTTTATCTTTAAAAATCTTTTGACAACTGGCTCTATAGTACAAGTTAAATATAAGACGAATGAGTCTTTTTTGTGCTACCAAAACTCTGTCTATACCACTCACACATCCCCAACAAATAATGTTATATGCCATGTGAGGGTAAGCTAGTGAGTAGTATATGCCTAAAATTCCAGCCTCATACATACACTCCCACTTCCACCCAACCAAACAAATTCTGTATTTGTTCTTTGTTGAACAAATACAATATTTACTTGGCCGGGCGAAAAGTGTAACTAGAGTATTTTTATTAAAGAAATTACTGGCGCCATCTAAATTTTAATAGAATTATCTTATTCTACAGATTCACATTAGCTATGTTCGTTCGTGCCGCTCAGTGCTACACTTTCCGGCCAACCAAATAAATACTGTATTTGTTGTATGAAAAAAAATACAGTATTTATTTGGTTGGCTGGAAAGTGTAGCACAAATGAGATAGAGATAGGGTAGACGTCTTTTGTTTCATAATTCTAGTTGTAGAGAGCTCCATTGCCCTCTTGCTATATCTTGCAGCAAACTTGGATAGCACCAAACTTGCGTAATGGCGTCAATATTTTGTAATTCACAATTAAGGAGTTTAAGTTAGTATCATACGCAATTGAACTATAAAGGTTATATCGATTTAATATTTTTGGCACATAGACCCTTTAGAACTTACACTCTTTAACGGCGAATGTCCTAATTACTTGGTTCAAATTTTAATATCATGTCACAATAACGAACAGAAATTAATGCTCCAAGTTATACATATGAACCTCCGTGTATGTGAATAACTCAGATAAAGTTATAAATTATATCATAAAATAATTAACTTTAATACGGGATTTATCACCAAAGGTATTAGTTATTTTAAGTAGGTATTATTTTATAAATATATTAATACCTTTAAAATTATTGATGGTGAAAGCTCCAGTGGCGTAGCGTTTAACACGTTCGCTGCAGATGACGCATACGTGGGTTGGGTCTACTATTGGACCAAAATTTAAACTGGAAACAACATACCAACCAACTCTCAAATTCTCTGTCTAAATCTGTTTTCATATTCAGAAACTTGGTTAGAATGGTTTCCTTTAATGTACTAAAAACCGCTTGTTATGCCCTTTTTGAGTCTAAAATTAGGTATGGTCTGATAGTTTGGGGTCATGCATCTGGCACAGAAAGAATATTTGGTTTGCAGGGGAAAGTGCTTCGCATTATGACGAGTTTAGGGTATCAAGATGGGGTACAACATAAATTTATTGAATTAAATATTATGACCGTTCCATGTCTTTATATTTATATATCCATTTTATATGTTAAACAAAACATAAATATGTACCCTCTGCAAGCAAATATTCATGTAAAAAAATACAAGGTCAAACAACATAGGCTGAAAAGTAGTAAATTTGGGTCAAATTACTACGGACCAAAATTTTTTAATCACCTACCTATTCACATTCAGAACCTGTCTTATAAAAAATTTGAGGTAAAAATAAAAAACTTTTTATTACTAAGGGCCTTTTACAGTACAAGAGAATTTCTAGATCTAAAATTAAAATGTGAAGATTTTAAATGTATTTGTGAAATTTAATTTATTTAATTTTAAGATTTTAATTACGAATAATAAATGAAATGAAATGAAAATTTGTTGGCTTTAGAGCACTATACAAATTGCAACCGGCAGCGAAAGTCTTAAGGAAAATAACTTTTCTATGCATCGTTTTAAAGCTTAAACATTCCTCTACAAAATAAATTAAATGCAGTTTTCTATCTCTACTGATAAAGCGGAAAATTAATTTTGAACGCGACCACTACATTTTGTACCACTATGCGTCGGCAGCAAACGTGTTAAATGGCGGAAAACCTCGGGAAAACCTTTTTGAAGTATTTAGGGTTACGGTTAGTAAGAGTGCCTTAATGTGACGTTTACTGTCAAAAAAACTTCACATTAAGGCACCACTTTCAGTCGAACATTCAAGGAGCGTTCGGGTAGGACGATCTTTTAACTCTTTTGACTCCATTACTAACCTCATGTCAATTTTCATAAACGCAAATGACAATGACAGTTCAGTTACAGCATGGCCTTTGAATGGGATGGGTGTAGCCTTCTTGGCACATTCCAGTGCACCGAATTTGCCATCTTTTATGATGTGCCTTGTGTATTTTTGTTTTGCCATCTTCTATGATGTGCCTAGAGTATTTTTATATTAATGTATGTACAAGTTAAAGTGAATCATATATTTATGGTTATTAATCGTGTGAACTGTTGAATTTTAAGTTAATAATAATGGACGTTTGAAGATAATTTTTTTGTGTGTTTTTAATGATAACTTTTTATATTAGCGTGGAAATTACTACAGTAGTAATTTATCAGTGATAGTGCGCAAGTCAGGATACATATCCGATTAGTACTTGCGCATTGGAAACCTCATGATTATATAGAGAAACCCTGGTTAATTATTCGGAAGAAAAAGACCAAATAAATAAAGAGAGACAATGACAGTTGCCGTGAAGTTAGCAAGGGAGTCAAAAGAGTTAAAATATCGTCCTACCCAAACGCTCTTTCAAATGCAACATTGCCATTTAAAGTATTTGGTGTAAATACTATCAAATAATGACGTTGCCTGTTACTTACTCATTACACTTATAAAAAAACTTGGCATTACTTAACTTAAAGTCGATGTCCCCATTGAAGACGAACAAAGAGATGCCACCGAAAATAAAAATAAGCCGTGAATATATGTATACATGTGCATTACATTTATTGCTTCGCATTGCATAGGACACCTTTCGAGTGGTAAGTATATCGGTCTCAATCTGTCATCTATGACTCTACAATATGCCACCATTCGTTTCGGTCGAAAAAATCGTTAAGGTTAACGAACAAGGTTAGGTTGATTTTGGAGGTTCTTTTTTTGATAAGCGCTTCAATTAAATTAAAATTGATTACAAAACTAAGAATTAATTCCCCAAACACACTATAGCGAGTACCATTACTTTATTTTATTAAAACGAGATTTTTCAATTATGTCTTATATGGGAATTTGTGGTCTAGAATGTTTTTTTAATAAAATTCCCTGACTTTTCCAGATTTTCCAGATATATTATCATTCTGAAAAAAAGAGGTGTATTTGGGAAAAATTGATTTCTTAGCCAGTGACGGACATGAAATGTTGCGTGTTTTTACCAAAAATTAAAGAAAAATTGTATGGGATAATAACTTCCTATAGGATGCATATATGCATTTGGAACTGAATATTCAATTTTGCTTTTTGCAGTATTTCGTACATTTCGAGAGAAAAAGCTTACAGGAAAAAATATATATATAACCCTCAATGGCCCCTTGTTACCTTTAGGCAACATACCCAATAATTGGGTATGTTGCCCAAAGGTAACAAGGGGCCATTTAATTATGAAATTCAATTTAGACCAATGTATTGGGTTTTGCCAAAAACTTTTTGGTTTTAAATTTTTCTTTAGCTTGATATTTTTTTATAATTTAATTTTGATGCCGAGCTGTTTCCAATTTGAGTAGTTCAGACTTTATTTTGCTCACGAAGGCCTTTGGTTTTTTAAATCGAATCACTATTCAAAAGGGCCGTTGTTTTCAAAATTTGGGAAATGAAAAAGAACATATTTTTTAACTTAGAAATGAATCACGGTTTAATTGCAACAGCGAATAAAAGCTCGTTACACCCTTAAAGATTATTTTAAAAATGAAAGTTTGTTGAATTTACTTGTTTAGTAGTATAAGTACAACAAAAAGTATGATTTATAACATTCTAACTCCAATAGAATTAATTCGGGCCATAGAGGGATAACATTCCAGAAAACTCCTTGTTACTTCCCTGACTAGCTAAATTTTCTAACTTTTCCGGGTATTGCGGGTTTTCAGACCGTTGCAGCGCGCTGGTAAAAGCGAAGAGTTTTGTCCACAAATGGACTGTGAACGAAAAAAGAATACGATTCTCGGTAAATACGTGGCGAGACTTCTAAGTATGTTGACCAAGCAGACAGGTATCCAACTTTATGGAGAAATGTAAATAAAATACGGAGAAAATGTATTTAAATTTCATAATTCACGCTCGGTTTCTAGTGTTTATTTTAAAATTCAAGCCACTTGAATAAATTTACTTTATTGTTAAAAAATTGAGGTGTGATTTACATAAAAAGGGTGTAATGTTGACTGTGGTTAATTAAAACTACAAAGAACATTTCTGTCTTGA
Source organism: Brachypterus glaber (assembly GCA_958510825.1). Lineage (NCBI taxonomy): Eukaryota > Metazoa > Arthropoda > Insecta > Coleoptera > Kateretidae > Brachypterus > Brachypterus glaber. The sequence goes on from OY294044.1 coordinate 100,493,026, forward strand.
ATAAGCGGAAGGACTTTTTTCTAATAATTTTGGAAAAAAATTAAAATTTATAGGTATAAAACACACAATTCTAACATGCTCTGTTTCTTAAAACCCCGAATGTTTCTGATTACCCCTTTCTCCCCTATGCTAAGCCATGTATATATTTTGACCTACCCTGTAATTGGGTCCATTAGGACCTGTATGGATTTGTATATTAAATAAATAAATAAATTGGAAACTACACACATTTTAAAATACTCCTTACAAAATTTGTAAGGAGTATTTTAAAATATTTTTTTATTTTGCGACTTTTATAAGCTCATAATCACACGCATTTTGCGTGTTCTTATAGGCTCATAAGAGGTCTCTACTTTATTTCTTTTGGGTTGGCAACAGACAAAAGTCTATCTCTTGACGTTTGCCGTGCAATTGTAAACGTCGCTTTAAAGTTTAATTTTCTACAAAATTTTGTGTTTAGGTTATGTTTTACCGTGTTAAAATTGTGGCTTGGTTACTTGCAGTGGAAAAGAGAAGAAATTACTATAAAATATATAAAAATAATATTCGTTCTTAGAATTTTAAACATGGCTAAAACTGTAATGCCAATTCGAAACAAAAATACCTAAATCAGTCATCAATTTAAATGTAAGTTTTTTAAAATTTTAGAGCAAAATAGAAAAAATTGTATAAAGCACTCGTTTCATAACACGTTTTTAGCGCACTAGTACTTTAGAAAACTCACCGAAGCGGCTCGTTTTCTAAACTTGTACTCGTGCGCTAAAAACGTATGTTATGAAACTAGTACTTTAATATACTATTAATATCTGTAAATCTGTATGAGTATTTAGACGGTTTTTTATTATAATTTTACAGATAAATTATGGTAAAATTTGAAGTCGGTTAAGAAAAAAACACACATGGTGGTCATTGGTGTGTTTGTATCTCGGTTTGTATTTTCAGCCTTCCAATTATAATAATAATTATTACTACCCTACAAACATGGGTACGTCGGCCGTCAGATGGCCAACCTTCCGCCGACGCAAATTACGTCGGCTGAATATTGGCCGTCGAGCGGCAGTGTTTGTAAGGTAATTAATACATTCCCAATTTAATAATGTAATCCATGGAATGTATGTTATTAAATCGTTGCAATTTCAACTTGGAACTAAGCACATAGTAAACATAGCGCATTTTTTGCATTTTACAAGTTGTAAAATAAAAAATAAAGTGTAATTTACAACCGAAGTTACATAATATACTTTTTCTACGACCACTTTATTTTTTATATTTTTTTTACTATTATTTCAACTTTTCCTTTCTTCATTCGCATCAATTTTCCCTGGAGTAGATATGGTTTTATCTTAAAATCAGTATTTTTATAGTGAGTGATTCAGTAAAGACAATTATTACTAATTAATGCATTTCCAAGTGAATAATATATTCCAACTAAGTACAAACATAGTAATCACGGCGCTTTTTTGCATTTTAAATCAGAAATGTAGCATGCTGTTTTGTAACAATGCAGATACCGTAGAGATCCCATGGGATTATTATTAAATTATTACCATCGGCTTGGTTTCTACGCCATTTTTACTTTTTACATGCACGACATCCTAGATTTAGCTGCGGATAATTTTGTTCTGTGCGCATACAGGGTTATTCTTTTAAATGGTACAGTGCATCTAACTTTTGAACGGCATAAGATATCGACTTGAAGTTAGGAACAGACTTACAACATAAAATAAAGTATCTTTGCCGATAAATTGTATATTAATTAAATTTACAGTAACAGGGGGCGTTGGAGGGCAAAATCTTAAATGGAAAGGGGGGTCGAGTAATACATCATTTAAAAGGTACTCAAATTACCTATTCAGACGTATGTTTATTTTTTTATTTTCGATTAAATTGGAATATTTTATTTAGCTTTTAAATTTTGAAAAGCCGGTAATATCGCTGGTCTACTTCTAATGTGGCGTATCCCACAAATTTTCAAAAATATTTTTTTCATTAGGCTCATAAACCAACTGCGCATGATGTGAAAATATATAGTAATAGTAAGATTCAGTTAATTCCAAATCAGTTAAATTTTATTTTTATTTTTGATACGCTGTATCAAAATCAGGTGACTTTTTAACTATAACATATAATAACATATAATTAACATCAAGGAAGTTACGTTTCGATTTGTTAATAAAAATTTCGAAAATAGTTTTTATTAATTCATTTGGCAAAACATCAGCTCAGTACCTTAAATTAACCCTTCGGCACTAAGGTGAAATTTTGGGACAAATTTACTAAGGTGGGGTTTGATAAACCCCAAGAAGTAAATCTATCTAATATTTTTTAGAGTGTTACTTTATCCTTTTTATAATTTTATAGCATTTTATGGACATATTTAATGTAAATTATTATTATTAAGTATTTATATAGAAAAAACTAAAATGTATAAATTTTTCATTTTCTCATTGATGACTGTCTGGGGTTTAGAAGTAGACCAACGATATATTGCATTCGAATCTACTAATATCTCCGAAACCAAGCAAAATATTAAAATTCTACAAGAGAGGTCAATTTAATTCATCATCAGAGCAACTTAAATTTGCACATTTGAACATTTTAATTATTACCACCATACCCCCAACTACCCCAACCCCAAAATCTTAAAAAGCAACCACCTTAAATTTATTGGTAAATAACTTTATTTTTCCTTTAATTTAAGGGCATAAAAATAGATTTTCATGTTGGGGTATGGGAGTAAATTTTATAACCTAAAATTATGCAGATTTAAGGCCTAAGCTTAAGCTTGCATAAGAACATCAGAATGCAATTTTTTAGGATTTTGATAATAGACTTTATTCGAGAGTTATTAAGGGAGGATTGTCACATTCCATTAATGATTTATTAAAAATTTTAGGCTAAATATAACCCTTGAACATAACCTAAAATCAAAAAATAAATAGGTACACTGTTGGATAGACAATGGAGATTTCTCCCGTTAGATTAGACAGGGACAAAAGTTCTACCCAAAAAGGATAGAATACATGCATACACTCCCACTTCCACCCAACCAAACAAATTCTGTATTTGTTCTTTGTTGAACAAATACAATATTTACTTGGCCGGGCGAAAAGTGTAACTATATTAAAGAAATTACTGGCGCCATCTAAATTTTAGTAGAATTATCTTATTCTACAGATTCACATTAGCTATGTTCGTTCGTGCCGATCACTGCTACTCTTTCCGACCAACCAAATAAATACTGTATTTGTTGTATGAAAAACAAATAGAGTATTTATTTGGTTGTCTGGAGAGTGTAGCACAAATGAGATAGAGATAGGGTAGACGTCTTTTGTTTCATAATTCTAGTTGTAGAGAGCTCCATTGTAAAACCTTTTTGATGATATGCCACACGACCCACCCTTCCATTTAAAAATCTGCCCATTGTCCCCCTAGTACTATTTTAAAATATAAAAATGTGTAATTTACATAAAAACAGTTTATATAATGCAATATACCTGTTCAAATTTTAATTTGATATCTTACGCCGTTTAAAAGTTAGAGGCACTGTACCATTTAAAAGAATACCCTGTATACAGGGTGATTCAAAAATAAGTTACATAAAAAATACTGCTGCTAACAAAAAATACTTTCCCTATTGTTTATACAAAAAAGTTATGTGTTATAAAGAAAGAAGTATTCTCCCTAAACCGTGTCTTAAGGGAAAATACTTCGTGACGTAACGCTCTTTTTAAGAATTTTGACCCCCCATATAAAGCACTTTTTCCTATATTTTCCTATGCCATAAACATAGAAGTAATTCTGGTGTTAAAACCCCCAGGTGCGTTACGTAATACTTAAACGAACCCTTTACAAACACGCATAGAAGTCTTTCTTAATATGTATTTTTAGTTTTATATTTTTGCGTTCTAAAATTAAAAATATTAAATACTTAAACTCCGCGCATTATCTATCTGAGTTTAGGGTCATTTGTTTCTTGTTATTTGGTTGGCAGAATATATTTAGTTGTCTTGTTTAAAATTTATTGTCAATCAATACATTATTTTGACATTTATAAAAAACTCCAAATAATTTGCTTTAGCAAGAAGAAATAACAAGAAAAGTGCATAAAAAGAAAACTAAAGCATCAATCTATAAACATTTTGTTTAAATGAAGTAATATAATGCAGTGCTCTATAAATTTTTGAAGTAAACACTATAACAGAGAATTTTTTGGTTAAAATAATACTGGTCCGTAATTTTATTCAGGTAATGTTAAATTTAAGTTTATAATAGCACTTTATGAATAAAAACTTACTTTTATTATAATTTTGAAAAAAGTTTTACTTTTTAAACAGATTTTGTTATTATTTGTAAGAGGTAAAATGACAGTCAATTTAACCTAAATGTTAAAAATTATCAAAAGCACAATGGGCTACAAAAATATTACTAAAAGTCATTTTTAAACCACTAATCATAGCTTCCTTGATCCAATTTGTTACTCAGATAGATAATGCGCCGAGTATATACTTTTCTTTTTCCTTTTTTTTTTGACATAAAATATATTTTTTTTTACGTTTTTTCATAAAAAAAACAAATTTCTGTCTAAATGATAATCCATTCAACTCACATAAATGAATTTTGAATAAAAAAATTGGATATCAGAAAACCGAAAAATAACTAAGTTCACACCGTGACTTTTTTAGAATTTACAATTTTGGCGAAGGCGTTAGTATACAGTGCGAAAATTAAGTCTGGAATCACCCGATTAACTTTTTAGTTAAAAAAAAACGCTCAGACAGGTCGATTTTTATTTTTAATTTTCCAAATGTTGGTTTAAAAAAAGTTATCAAAATTTTCACCCCTGGCACCCTCCCATAACAACTTTTTTTTTTCAAATAGCATACCTCTTACCTCTTTTTACAAGTTAAAAAAACGGTCAGACAGGTCGATTTTTATTTTGAATTTTGCAAATTTTGGTTTACACTAAATGTTATCACATATTTCGCCCGCTTGCACCCGCCCATTCCATTTTTTTTTAATAGCCACCTATTTTTTATAAGCTCTCTGCCAAATTAGTCTTTATCATACACCGTTAGAAAGCATATTGAATAAAAGTCCAATGATGTGTCACGAGAGGTAAATTGCTATTTGAAAAAAAAAAGTTGTGATGAGTTTTGATAACTATTATTACACCAATATTTGAAAAATAAAAAAATATCGACGTCCAAACCGAGACGTAGGTATTAGAAAAAGTTTGTACAGTCTGTTTAACAAGAGCGTGTCTTTGATTATTCAAAAAATTTAAAAGGTATCTCCGCCATATTTTACAGCGTATTTCTCCTATCTCTGTACTATTTATGTAGCACTGATTTGTTACCGTAGTAGTCGAATTGTCGTGACGAACACACGTTAAAGAAAGTCATTTCGGTTTACGCCAAGAGATTAGAGGCGGTCGACCGCGGTCTTTTTGTGCCTGCATCCGCGAAGACCTAACTTAAAGGTCGCCAATGCATCAAAAGTGATTAAAAAGTCTAAATGCTTGTTCTTACTGTGAAATGCATTTGGTCCAGCGCAAAGTTAGGCACCCCGTAAAAATTGATGTTTGGGATGCTTTTCAGAACGTGGATTTAGCTCCCTAAAGTTGTTTACTAAGAATTTGAACGCTCAGAAAATTTTGAAAATTTACCAGCGTGGACTAAGAGTCAGTAAAAAGGATGTTTAGATCCAAAAACAAAGATTGGATATTGCAAGAGGACAATGATCCAAAACACCGCAGTCGACTCTGCACCGATTGGAAGAGGAAAAATGGCATCACGTTAGCGTTCACAGCACAGATTTCACGTATGTGAAATCTGTGGTTCACAGCCACCGGATACAAATCCGATCGAAAATGTGTAGGGGCTTTTGAAGTCCAAACCTGAAGGAGCAAAACTGCTAAATTTGAAGAAGCACGCAGCAGCCATTCGTGATAAATGGAGTTCGTTGCCACTAAAATACGCAGAAAGTATGCCAAAAAGGTTTTAAGCCATTCTGGATAACAACGGAGATTTCACGGTGTACTTAGTAGGAGAGAAATAGCATTTTTTGTCTACTTTAATGTAAAAAAATGAATAATGAAAAATAGAAAAAAAAATACTGAAGACACGCTCTTGTTGAACAGACTGTAAATATGGATATGCTATGTACCAATATTAGTAATAACCAGCATAAATACAAAAAAAAAAACAAAATAAATTTTGGAATTTAGGTATTGTAACCTCGGCCTCTTAATATTACTCGGCAATAAACCTATTTATTTTAAATTAACACTAATGTTCTTGAAGAGCTAGTGCAATTAGTTTTTATGTATGCCGACAAAACCTTACAAACAGCATTAAAATAATTTTTCTATTACTGTAAAAAATAAACAAACCGTAAAGATATGTAATGCTTCGTACTTTTCACAGTGGACAGTATATTGCGTTTTTTTTTTGTAGTATAGGTATTTCTCGAAATGAATTCTTTGAGCTCATGCGCGACTTTATTTTTTGCACTATTTAAAACGTGGAGTCCCCTTATAAGTTTTCTCTTTATGAATGATTTTTTTTTCAAAATTAATACAAATGTATCAACGAGGGGCTGACCTCGAGGAAATCTTTTGTACAAGCCAAAGGAACTCTGGAGGAACTCTATGTAAAAAGGAGGAACTCTGGAGGAACTCTTTGCAAAATGGAGGAACTCTTTGCAAAAAGGAACTCTTTTGTACAAATTTCAGACGCGGTCAGAAACAATTATTATTTATTTTATATTTATTACCCTTGTGGATTAACGTTTTTATGTTCAAACTAGATGAGCCGTTACAAACACTAAACATCCTACCTTTGGGCGTCAATTTTTTTTTCTTTGAAGGGGCGCCAAGATTGGTTGAAACCGTCAGGGACAAAGCTTTTTTTCCTGAAGGTAATTTTGGGGCGCCAATTTTTGTTCTGATGAAGGGGCGCCAAGTTTGGTAGAAACCGTCAGGGACAAAGCTTTTTTTTTTTGAGGGTGCCTTATTGGCAGTAGTGCTTGCACATCCGTAATTTCTATGGCTTATTTGCCAAAAATTACCCCTTCCAGAGAGGAACTCTTAAAGAACACAGGAGGAACTCCCAAGGAATTCTGGAGGAACTCCGAGGAACTCTTAGGAACTCTTTGCAAAAAGGAACTCTTTTGTACAAATTTCAGACGCGGTCAGCCCCTCGTGTATCAAAGTGATTTTTTCTTATTTTTTTTCTTTTAAAGGATTTTTTTCAAAAAGAATAGGTTCTTTCTCTCATACCAATTCATTTTACCTGAAAAATTTTTATCGATCGGATTTTCCATTCTAAAGTTATCGTAAGCACAAAAATCTAGGCAAAAATCGGTGACAGACGCGTCTCTCACCATCTGTCCGCCTAAACAGGCGGACGGACGGACAGAATAATTTTATTTAAGTTGTTCAGTAGTTTAAAAACATCCCAGGAAACCAGATGACGTCCCCGACGTAATATCGACGTCAGTTTTAAGTAATATTTGTGACGTCATACATACGACGCGTATCAGACGTCGACAAGACGCCAGTTTCTGGTCAAATCTTGACGTCATCAAAATTTTACGTTGCTGGGGTGTCAATTTAATGCTGACGCTATAGGTGGCGCCACATATTGTTTTCTGCCACTAAAAAAAGTGTTAAATTCTATATATTGATTAAAGATTAATGACTTTATAAAGTCTTTTTCTGAAATTACGTAAACTGAACAATACTATTCGGTCGCTATAGCGACTATAGTTACCCCGCTAATTTGATGTTCATCGGATTAGTATGGATTTTCTATACCTAGGCATGCCTGTGGAAAATTCCTTTGAAAGGAATTTAAAAGGCTTTCACTGGACAAGAGCAGATATGTGGAGGGAGCAATGGCAAGAAATTTTTTATGAAATCCTGTCATATTATAATACTCTAAAATTAACCCACTCCGCCTTCAGCCTTGTGGGTTAATTTTATTATGGGCAAATCCTAGTTTCCTTTTTCATACCATAAATAATCATTAATTGGAGTGTTATAATGTTAAACACGTTATTCTAACGTCATATTTCTGACCTTATTATAACGTAGGTAATGTTACGTCCCTGCGCTGTGACTTATACACGTCACTGGGACGACAGCATGAAGTCATAATATGACGTCATGTAGGCCAGTTAGTGCCCAATAATTGACGTCAAAAAGACGTCTTTTGGTTTCCTGGGATTTGTATATAAACATTTTTGACCTAGTTTAGATCATCTATAGTTATTTTCTTAACTAGTGTATTAAGTTGATAAAATCACTTAATACACGATTTGAGAATTTAATTTTATCCAACACCTTTTATTTTTAAATAAAAATCCATAATTTTGCGAAAAATTATGTCAAAAATATTAAGATTAAGTTTTCTTAATACTAAAATAATAGGTAGCCTAAGTATGCCTATTAAAAATAAACAATTGCTAGTTTTACATTTCTTACGAACGTCAAAATGGACGCGGTGATGACAGAATTTTTAATAAAAACAGTATTTTATTCAAAAACTAAAGAATAATATGGGGTTTTATTTAATTTTTATGGTTTAGTTAACGTGCTTCTATTTATAGAATAGTTATAATACTTAATTAATAGGGTATGTAACTAATTTTGGGTGAAATCAAAAGCTGTACGTAAAAGAGTGGGTGAAAAATTTTTTAGTCTAGTGGAAAAAAACTCACTTTTGACCTTTAAAATAGTGCTCAAAACAATTGTTTCTGTGAAGGTGTTGGATAATAGTTATTTTCTTAACTAGTGTATTAAGTGGATAAAATCACTTAATACACGAGTTGAAAATTTAATTTTATCCAACACCTTTTATTTTTAAATAAAAATCTATAATTTTGCGAAAAATTATGTCAAAAATATTAAGATTAAGTTTTCTTAATACTAAAATAATAGGTAGCCATGGCCTAAGCATGCCTATTAAAAATAAACAATTGCTAGTTTTACATTTCTTACAAACGTCAAAATGGACGCGGTGATGACAGAATTTTTAATAAAAACAGTATTTTATTCAAAAACTAAAGAATAATTTAGGATTTTCTTTAATTTTTATGGTTTAGTTAACGTGCTTCTATTTATAGAATAGTTATAATACTTAATTAATAAGGTATGTAACTAATTTTGGGTAAGATCAAAAGCTGTACGTAAAAGAGTGGGTGAAAAATTTTTTAGTCACTAGTGGAAAAAAACTCACTTTTGACATTTAAAATAGTGCTCAAAACAAGTGTTTCTGTAAAGGTGTTGGATAAAACTAATTTTTAAGAATATTGAAAACCAATATATGCTGTAAAGAGTAGGTATAATAAGTACTTAAAATATTTAATAGGTATTTATTTTATTTGCCGGATATTTTCTTTTGATTTTTTGTTTGTGGCTTTTTTACCACGGCTTTTCAGTTAATAGGTTTCTTTGTCGGCTTTTCATAGAGAACATTGTTTAATATTTTCTTCCGAAATATTTGAAGTGAATATTACGAAAAAATAAGCTACCTATTTATAGGTTTTTGTTTGAACACGCTGAAACAACAGTTGTGTAAACATTACATATTTTATGTAAATATTAACTAATAAACTTAGCATAATTGATCACGTGATTTTATTAGTCCCTATTAATTAATAGACGCGATAGCTCTGGAGAGCCCGATTTTAGTGCTCTACACGGTGTATTTGAAATAGCGTAGGAAATTTTAACAGGTGATTATTCTACATGATAAAATATCGGTTTTTATTTAATAACTCAGGAACCCTTTGAGATATATCAACGAGGTTTTGCACGTCAACTAATCCTACCAAGGCCCGTTTTTATGTGTTATTTTCATGTACTTATTTCAACCAGGGATGTGCGAAACGGGGGGGGGCTTATCAGTTTTTTGTCCCAAACTTTTTGCAATTTTATTTTTGAAATATGATTCCTCAGGTCAAAATACATAAAAAAGGTACTCTTGTTGTAATACTGTAGGATTAACCGTTTTCGAGAAAAATTAATTTGAAGGTGAAATTCCACGGTTCGAGGACGAAAAATTAAATACTAAAATGTTGAAAACCTAAATTTTAATGATGGTTTAAATAAGTATGTGAAAATGACATACAAAGATGGGCCTTATTAGGATTAATTCACGTGCAAAACCTCCTTAACATATCTCAAAGGGTTCCTGAGTTATTAAATAAAAACCGATTTTTTTAGCCAATTTCATAGGGGCGTAGCTCCCTTATGACGCATTTTTAAACATACATTTATAGGAACTTTTTGTCATATTTTATCATGTAGAATCACCTGTTAAAATTTCCTACCCTATTTCAAATACACCCTGTATAGTAAAAAATCTGACATGTTAGTGAAAGTAATTCTTTAAATCAGCACAAAGAGAGTGAAAAGCACCTATTTTCAATAAATACCTAAGGTACGTTGTCCAAATAAGGCCCGGTATCCCAATAAGGCCCAGTGCCCCTAACTTTCAAGGCCATAACAGAATGCAAACATTCTCCCCAATCTGATTGACCTGAAACTTTGCAGTAACTGTGCTTTGTATAAAAACATACAATAACAAATTTTAACCGAAAACTCGCAGTTGCGTAGGAGTAATTAATTTTTATTTCTTTTTGTATCAACTTTTTTGAGTTGTAGACTGGTCATTGGTTATCACAAAGTGATTTTTTTTTAATGTTATGTAACAAATATTTTACATAGAAAACCGAGAAAACTCGGGCTCTAGAGCTCTGTTAATAAATGTTTGTATTTGTCTATTTGTTTTTTTTTTTTTTTTTTTTTCAGTAAATTTATTAGTTGGGAAAATTGGAGCGGTACAGCGGTATAGTTGGGAAGTTAGCAGAGGACCTTCTTTTTTAGTCATAAAAATTTTTCGTCAGGTGTATAGCAAAAATTTCGAAAATTCCTTAATATTTAGTTGGGAAATTCTCTATAAGACCTTAAATGTCTCAATTTATATGAAGCTGAAGTTTGCAACGTTGTTTTGCATCGAAAATTCAAAGAGTATATTAAAGCATTTATTCCATAATATGTTTTTAGCGCACTAGTACTTTAGAAAATTTGCCGCAAGCGGCTTGTTTTCTAAACTTGTACTCGTGCGCTAAAAAAGTATGTTATGAAACTAGTACTTTAATATACTATTTAAATTTTCGTTGCAAAAAAACGTTGCAAACTTCAGCTTCATCAATTTATAAATTAAGTACTTTTTATGAGGTCATACACACAAAATTTAAAAATGACCCAAAACGAATAATAAACAATTTATCACAAACAACAATAATTTTATAATCTTTTGATACCCTTGCCCCACTTTAACAAAAGTTATCAAATAAATATTCTACTTTTTAGATTTAAAGTTTCGGGAATGATATTAGACTTACAGATACTGCCTCCTACAATGCAATATTTTCGATATTAGTAAAATGACAATCCCGCAAAAAAAAGGAAAAGAAACGTGTGATAAATTGTCCCATGATAAATTATCATTGATAATAGACTTTGGTTTGCTGAATTCGAATTTGGATGCAGAATTTAGCTATCCGGTCTGGTCTTCGAGAAAAACACAGTCAAAGAAGGGTATCGCATTTAGGGCTAAATCGCCTGCAACAATAATACTTTATATGCTTATAGATACATAAAAAAAAATACTTAGCCAAAATTTCAGCCCTTCTTATGTCCTGGAACATACTTTAATTAATTATTTTAATTACGAATTTTGACATATGTCAATGCACGATTTAGCAACATTGCACATTACGTTCATGTGTCAAGTGTCATGAAAGTAAATAGAGGTTTTGTTAACAGGGTATTTAAAATGGTTTTTCAGTGTTCTGTGTTAAAAATAATGCTCTTAAAATGTAAAAAGCTATTAAAAAATACAAATACCTTAAGCAGTTAATGTTTTATTTGTTAAATATAAAAAAATCATTGGTTTATCTTTACTGCATATTGTTTCGACCTTTGGTCGATAAATAAAATTAGAGAAGATATTTCAAATACGTAAATAGTAGAATATTTTTGCTTAAACAGAAGTGCCTATGTATGTAATCACTTTTTCATATTTAGTTTTTAAACAAAAAATAAATAATAAGAACTTGCACATTAATGTGTCAATTGAATACAAAGCAAGAACATGTATTTTTCCTGTGGGGCCAAGTGCAAAGTTTCAACCCATCCCTCTTCTCTTAATGCGCAAATATATTACCTCAAAACTAAAATTATTTTCCAAAAACATTTAATAGAAGCGAGGACAGAAATTTGTTATTTTATTTAATAGAAGCGATTATAGCTGCAGAATAATACATATCGAGGTTATAATCAAAAGCACAAAATTATTGAAGGTTGATTTATTACAAAAAAACACAAAATATACAAAAAATTTAAAGAATTTAAATTGTCTATATTAAGCTAAAGAGTCACTTAGCGCATGATGAGTTTTAAATGATGCATTGTTGTGAGGTTTACGATAACACAAAAATGTAAAATATTTTTTTATGTAATATTTTTTACTTCAAATAAATAGTTTTTTATCATTTTTTTTTTTTCATAATTTTGCACTGTTTTAAACAAAAACATATTTTTTTCATTTAGCCCAAAACTCGTCTTTAAAACGATACCCTTCCTTATAAAAATATATTTGCCGTTTTAGTGATTATTTTTCTCGATAAACTAACGATATGGAGAAAATAAATTTTAGATTCGGATTCAGCTGCCTAAAATATATAGGAAAGATATATTATTGTAATATCCCTGTTGGTTACCAAAATGTTTTGTAAGGTTGTGTTATTTTACTGGTATATTTAAAATAATGCGTTCTTTATTAACTATTAATAACTGTATTTTTGCACTAAAATTATATGATAAAAATGTATTTTAAGCGAACTTTGGTCTGCAGTTAGAACGGAAATTAAGAGTGAAATAAAGTGCCTTTTCTTTTTTTTTTAGGAATCTTTAGCTCTCGGGGAAACTAAGGTTTTTTTTTTCAATTTTCTTCAATAGACATTAAATTTAAGTGACTTGACAATCGAAACCAAGAGTTGATCCTGTTAGTAGGAGGTCTACAAATTATTAAACCCTTAACAATAAAATATGAGTTACGGAATATAATAAAATTTATTCCTCAGAAATGGCCATAAACTAAATTGATAAAAAACTGGTTTAATATTAAGAAAAACTAATAAACTTTATGTAATTTTAATGCAAAACTTTAAATTGCATTAAATTATTCAATATTTCATGGTAAAATATATATATATATATATATTTTTGCTAATTTTGCTACAGTTTTCTTTACTTTTATAAACAAGAGATGGCCCTACATGTGCTCATTCTAACACTTGATACGGAATATTCATACCGTATCTAGAGCTAGAATTGATTCATTCTGTGTTTGAAAAGTGTGTGTTTTTGCTTACATTCTAAAGCAGTCGTAGAAAAAGACATATTTTGTGATCGCTAAACAATTTAAAACAGAAGTGGAATTTGACCACCCCTAATGTGTACAGCGCAAAATAAATAGATATCACTATGGAAACGAACTATTTCTGCAGAATTTATCGCATTCGGCTAGTCAAATTAAATTTTATATTTTCAGGACTGTAAACGATTTATGAATCCTGTAAACGGATATAACGGACAAAATATATTTTTAATAAACAAAACTTACTTTGAAGAAAAATAATCCAAATGAAAACTCTATTTTCCGACGACAATTCTGTCACATTTTAGAAAACACGAAAACCTAAAACGACTTTTCTACCGCACAACTAAAATCACCACCGAACGAAAAATCAAACGCTACTTTTATTAACGTTTCTGGATACAAATTCAGCTGTTCTCTGTTTTGATTACCGTTTGACTGTTTCGTTTTTAAGATTTGCCAATTCAGCTGTTTTGTGTTATGAAAGGTGGTTCAGCTGAAACGAGGATTGCTGAAACGGAGCGACTGAAAAACAGAGAATCAATATACCGGGGCAGTCTCAGTTCCAAGTCCCCCCTCTGTTGCCGGTGTTCTGCCGGCTTGAGAAGAAACCCGCATGTGTAACATTGATAACACTAGGCAACACGGTTTCTTGCCCTGATTGAAGTCATATGTTTTTAACTAATTTTGGGTTGCTGAGACCGAATCTGGCTTCAGAATGTTTCTATTATCTTAAGTTTCTGAGAAAAATGAGATAAAAGTGGTAAAACATCATTATTTTAGACATCTGTTGTTCTAAATGCATGGGAGATAACAATATTTTGAGGGTAAATTTGGATTATGCGACTCAATAGTAGTTAAAAAATACCCAACTTAGTTTATAAAAACTTTAAATTCATAGGTAAAAAATAGAGATACTAGGAAAAAAAATATTTTTAAAAAATGGATCCTGTGACACAACTAAGTAGGGGTGGGTGACGAGATCATCCCTCTAAGGGAACAAGCTAAGCGTCACGTACTCATGCTATTAAACGTCAAAAAGCATTACTAGGGGTCAAAAATGAACCAGAAATAATGTATGTAATACGGTCCTTATGTAATCAAGTCACATTTTTATGATGTAGAACCATTCAAAAAACAAAAAAAAAATACGCATTATATTTTTTTAAATTTTTAAATTAGCATAATTGACTGTACTAAATTTAAAAAATAAGACATGCAGGATTCTGGGCCTATAATTGATAAGAATAATATATTTTTTGCGCTTGGGAGAAAAGTTTATACTGTGTGCTTTAATTTTATTTATTTTCTCATTTATTTACTTTTTACAAACAAATTAAGCCAAATAAAAAAATATTTGTATACATATTTTTGTAGAGAATTTTATAAGCAACAAATTAAGTCCTATGAAACTTTTACACAAACTTGATAGTTTTGCCACAAATGAGAAATTAAGTAAACTGTGCACATTAATATTAAGATTTTTATTATTTTCGCGTACTTACTGTGACAGTAGGTCCTTTGCATATGGATTTTTGAATTCCTCGTATTTTATTTAATATTTCCTATAATTTTCAAAATCCTACTATTTTGAAAAAATCCGTTATTATTTCCTGGACCTATATCTCAAAAATGTGAGATGCTGGAATTTTTTTAAGAACATATTCGGATTCTATGCTCTTGAATTATTAAGAAAAATTTACTTTCAGGTCAGGGCAAAAAAAATTGCTATTTGTTGCGTAGTGTAATCTGGAGACGGGCTTATCTAAAGGCAAATATTTTTAATTAAGATAAACAGTATTCACGATTATGCCTTAAGGCCTTACATTTGAATATTTTATTTACGACACAGTTCATTTTTATCAAAAATGACTGGTGTGTTTAAATAAATAAATACATGGAGAAAAAGATCTAAGAAAAGGATATAATACGGCAGTATGGAATATTCCAAAATTCCTGAAAAAAAGTCCAAGACAAAAAAATCTTGGAAACAAATTCATGAAAAAATAGGCAACTTTGGAGTTGTGCGTTTGTCTGCCCGTCCGTTCAAAGTCACGTTTTTGGTAAGCACTCAGGAAAAATCATGTTATATAAGAAAAAGACTCCTACGGTTTTTGATAATAATCTCCTCAAAAACAAAAAAGTTGTGTGGGATAAAAAAATGGATGTAAGTAATGTTTGGAAACATCAGACAAATACAATAAGAATCAGTTTTTAGATTACCAACACGTTTTCATCATTCAACACGACCGCTTTTTTCATATCAGGATTTTGAAAAACCTGGTAACAATTTTCAAATATTTTCTATAGTAAAAGGTAGATTATTACTATAGTTAGAATAATACCTCAGACAAATATTGTTTATATAAAAAAGTTATTTATGATAATCAAGTTAACCCCGCTGGCCCAGTTAACCCCATAGGGCAGGGTTAAGTAGACTACTACTCAAGCCTGCAGGGTTAACTGGTTCACTAACAAAAAATATATTGTGTTGTAATTAATGTAAATAAAAACGATTTGAAATCAAATACAATTTAATTCTAACATAAATATAGACAACATAATATGTAAAATATTAGTTGTATCTCAGGATTAACTGGTCCGGGGTTAACTGGACATGGTCCAGTTAACCCTGAGCTAATTAATATTGACATAAGTGATTTTGACCATGTCCAGTTAACCCCGAACCAGTTAACCCTAAGTGACACCACTGAATAAAATCATAAAATTTTAATACTTAATAAGATGTTAGAAGGCGACAATTATGCAAAATAATTAACAAAATACTCAATATATTAGGTAAAATATTAATCTAGATCCTGCTATTAATAATAAAGTATTAATTAAAAAATAAAAGTTAAGGTGAATACTTTTTATCGAAAAAACTTTCTTTACTACAACTTACACGTGATCAACACGGTCCGCCATAATTCTTCAAATAATGCTACTAACTAAATATCACTAGAATTTGCCTTAAGGCGCCAATTAAAAATTAAAAAAACTTGATAAAATCCAGGTGAACTAGTTAACCCTGTGGCACACTTAACCCCGACTTCCCCTAATAATTTTTAATCTAATTAAAATTATGTTTACGCCGATTTTATTTATTTAAAGTTAAAAAATCTATTATCTACCATGTAACAATAAAAAGGACACCTAATGTGAGTCAAAAAAAGGCTCAGATCAGATTTTTATTGAAAACTCGCACTCTTTCGGGAAAATATACCAAATAGATTTAAAAAAAAGCAATAACTCAATAACTGCACATATGGGTTTCTTTTAAAGAGGCAGTGTTGGTGGCGCTATAGTTTTAATGCTTTTGCCACCAGGCAATGGCGTAGAGCGCAATAAAAGACACAGTCGGAGGGGGGTGGATTATAAAAATGTCGATTTATCGTTCTGGGGGTGACGTCTTTATAAACTACTATTTATAAAATAATTTTCTTGACAGTTGAGAGAATTTTTAATTTTTTATTAATAATACTACTACAAATTCTAATTAATTTAATTACCGATGGATGAACAAACATATACACTGAAAAAAACGATCATTTCGACGTGTAAAGTTTATCAAATATAGGTACATTTTTTGCTCCCTTAAAAGCTCTGATAACTTTTGTTGATATATCTAACAGTTATTAAATTATTAAGGATTGTCATTATAAATGGACCACCCTGTATAGTCCAGAATCTAGATATACTTCTATTGTACTCTTGTGTTGGGGCAAGTTTTGTTTATAAAGACTTAGAAGGGATCAGTAATTACCAATCGGGTGATGCAGGGCCGTAACCAGGGGGAGTAGGCAGGGGTGCTAAACCTAAAAAAAACTACTGTGGTTATTTTGACAGTGTTGACAGTTATAAATGCTCGAAACTTCAAGCTTTAACATATTTTTTTTTTGGATTTTTATTTTTGTAAGAAAACCGAAAAAACCCTTAAAATGTTGACCGGTTTCACTACCGTTGATGGTACCCCAACTTGAAAATCTTAAATAGCAACTCTTGTTACACCATCAAGTTCTACGAAAACCATCGTAAATTAGACACTTAAACCATCTTTTAGCATATATTTGATACTTTTAGCTCTCAAAATGTGGGCAGGGGGGCACGGGGCTGAGTCTTTTTAAATTGAAAGGGGGGTCGTGTGATACATCATTTTAAAGCAAATAAAATTATTGGACTGTAAATTTTTATTTTTTTTAAGGTTTTGATACTTATTTTTTGTGCTAAAAAATGCGATTTTTTAGGTTTTTTTTGTAAATTTTTATTTATGTCAATTAAAATTAGTTTAAAAGTATAATTTACGTTTTTTCATCATGAAATTAGTAACTTTTAAAAAATTATTTGATTTTTTTAGAGTAGGGGTGACCGGGGCTAATTGTCGCAGGGGTAAGTTGTCGAAGTGCTTGTATCTCAAAAAGTTAAATAGCTTTCTGCACCAAACCGAGATTAACCTCCGCGTTACAAAAGTGACATTTATCATTTGTAAACTTAAAAGCAATAAGTTAAAAGAGCAGCAATTTAATCTAAAAAATGTCAAAATTAAAGGGTCCAGTAATTTTTTTGTGGTAAATATTTTTTCTTATTGTGAGGGATTTAAAATATTAAGATAAGAAAATTATATGTATATTAATAGTTTAAGGTGTATATTATTTGTTGATATTGTCATTTAGGAGTGTTTATTCGTTAATTAGACAGTACTTGATACATAAGGTAAAATTGACCACTGGGGCTAGTCGCATTTGGTTTGGGGCTAGTTGTCGCATGATCTGGAGATATGTTCATGGTATAACATTTCCTTTTTCGCATTTTTATTATTCAAAACTGTGTTTAAAAGTGAAACCTAATAAGATAGCAAATAAAATCGTTTATTAAATTAAATTTAAAAAAAAAAATAGAAAAAATATTATTTCATTATAAAGTTGACAATTTTGGTACAAGAGTAAAAAGTTAGATAACAATCGGCTTTTGGGAACGCAGATGTCTTATTAGTTATTTATATTTTTTTTAAATACCTTTATATTTCTTCAAAAAAATATACTTTAAGAGCCGCGACAACATGCCCCGTGACGGGGCACGTTGTCGCATTTGTCGAGACTTCATAAAAAAAATCATAACTCTAATACCCTGTAAATTTTTCCATGTTTTATCTTATAATAATATTACTGAAACATGCAGCTAAAATTACCATTTGGTCAATTAAAAAAAAAACAAAAATAAAGGAAAAAACTGACTGAAAAGTGCGACAATTAGCCCCGGTCACCCCTAATTTTGACAAAATGGTTATTTTATTTTCAACCCTATTTTAAACCCAAAAAAAATGTTTAAAAAAAATAGAAAATATATAGTTCAATGGAGAATTTAATAAGCTTGAAAATGATGTATCACACGACCTCCCTTTCCATTTAAAAAAATGTCCCCCATGCCGCCCTGCCCACATTTTAAGAGCTGAAAGTATTAAATATATGCTAAAAGATAGTTTAAGTTGTCTTATTTAAGATGGTTTTCGCATAATTTGATTATCTCTTTTAGTTAACGAGAAAATCGTTGGGTAAATAGAGTTGGGACACCCAGTATTAAGTGACAGGTGACAAATGTAAAATTTTAAATGTAATTTTTTGGTTAAGTTTCTTGCTCTACTAGATAGTAAAAACCTTCTTTTTTTTATATTTATTATTTTTTTTCCATATAGTCCAAACTTTATGGCGCTCTCTGTACATTAGGATGAAGCGAAATTCGAATTTGAGAATTTCAAAACGCCTGACAGCATAGAAGTTACTACTTGTATAAGTAAGTGTCCCACCAAAATTTGGGCCCCGAAATATTTCATCTTCCTTTGCCAGTTTTTGCTTGAAATTAAAAATGCATGTCTGTAAATCACGACCCTTGTTAAACGCCCCTTAGGGCTGGGACGATTTTAACGTTTGAGGTGTCAAAATATTCGTCTTGATCACGCAAGTGTCACAGGCCATATAAAATTTCATGTTTCGATAATAGCGATAGTTATCATCAGAAATTTAACAAAAAAACAAATAAATCCACACATTTTTATTATGATTTCGATATCATATATCAGAGAAATATACCGGGTGGTCCAACTCTACTTACCCAGCGATTTTCTCGAAAACTAAAAGAGGTTATCAACTTGTGCAAAAACCACCTTAAATGGGACAACAATATCTGTAAAAAGTAGCCAAAAATAAAATCCACCCCTCTCAACTTACCCCTAACTTTATTTTTTTAAATATCACCCCTAATTTCTTTAGTTGTATTGGATATACCTTCAGCTTGCAAATACAATGGTATTACACTTGCACCATTGTAAAAAAACATTTAAAAACACCCCCTGATTTTAAATATATTGGGCAGCAATTTCTTCTAAAACTAAAAGTGATAATCAATTTCTACAAAAACAGTTTAAATAAGACAACATTATCTATAAAAAAGTGTCCCAAAAATAAATCCACCCTACAACCCCTTCCACAACTTACTCCCAACTTTATTTTTTCAAATAGCACCCCTATGTTTTTTCGGTTGCTTTGGATAGACTTTGAGCTTGCAATTAATACAAGTAGTAACTTTTATGCCATCAGGCGTTTTGAAATTCTAAAATTCCTATTTCGCTCCACCCTACTGTACATACAATTTTACCAAAAAAAAAAAACCTTTAAAATTGGTAAAAAATTAACGGAATTATTAACAAATTAGTAAAAATCTAAAATCTTCAAGGTGAAAATGTATGTTCTCATTCTCAAAAATCGGAAAATAATATTTAAAATATTAAAAACCGGTAGTTTATTTTACCAAAAGTTACCTTTACGGGTGTGACAGTTGGGAAAGATTTACCGTAATTTCACACAACAAGAGTCCAGCCACACAACTATAGTCCACTAAAAAAAATATGACGTGGTTGAGCGAAATCTAGCATCTAGCATATACCTACTAGGTGTAAGCTAATAGTCTAAAGAAAGACTAGTCTACTAGCTAACTAGCGATTCTCACTGGCGCCGATTTGCCTTCTTCAGTTAATTAATAATTGAAATTTGGCGAAGGCGTAAGTGAAGCGGACACTCCCTATAAAAACTGGTTCGAAAGTCAGTATAAGCCGGTGGTTCCCTCTACTACTAACCCACACAAGTCCTGGACTTAGGGGATGCTTAATTAAGTAGAATAGTACGAGGTTAAACAAACATGTAATGTAATGTAGTTATAATCGCTTAACCTATTATTTCGATTTTTAATAATCGAATAACCGGTTAGGGAACGTTCAAGTATTACGTAACGCAAATTTTGATCATTTTGGACCTCCCCTGTAACGCTATTTTCATATACCATTAACATGGGCGTAACACTCCAAAATGACCCCCCCCCTAGGAGCGTTAGATAATACTTGAAGGTTCCCTTATTTTAAATTCCAATAACCTGCAATCTAACGTGTGTGTTTTAATAATGTGCACGCCTGCAACAGTTTATCTAGTTTAAGGGGTCTTTCTGCCTTCAAATTTAAAAAATATGTATATTTTTAAGCATTTTTTATATAGAAAGAAAAGATATCATTGTGTAAGCTTGTAGGTATGTTTATTTATACTCAGAAAATACAAAAAAAAATAGATTTTTAAAGTGGCATTTTATGGCCATATTTTTTTGTTGAAAAAGACATGAAAAAATGGTGGTTGTCATGATTCCGACCGTTTGGATCGACAGAAAAAAAATAATAATTTGGCAGGTATATTTATTTATATTCAAAAAATAAACAAAAAAAAAATAGATTTTTAAAGTGCCATTTTTTGTTCATAATTTCTTTTTGAAAAAACAACAAAAAACGGTGATTCCGGCTATTTGAATCGACTGAAAAATAAAACGGGATATTATTTTTCAATATTGAACTTGCTATGGCCCGAACTACAAAAAAATTTTTGTACAAAAAATAACAAAATGACGGACGTTTTTCAAAAATTAAAAAAAAAAACGTGCGCTATTTTGTTATTTTTTGGCCAAAAAAAATTCTTCTAGTTAGCGACTTTAATACTAATATCTTTTTTCTTTCTATACAGGGTGATCAATGACTGGCATGCCAAAATTTAAGAGGTGATTCTGTATCCAAAAATATCAACAAAAATTTCCTATAAAGGTTGGTCCATAAATAAACCCTAAGGTAGCTACGGCTCTTTAAAATTATCATAAAAATAAGGTTTTTAATTAATAACTCTGGTACCCTTTAAACTAGAGCAACGAGCTTTTGCATGTATACTAGTATTAATAAGGGCAATAAGTTTATGTTAACTTCTTTTTTTGAATTTATCCAGAGGCGTCCCTAGACGGAAAAATGTACTAGACTTAACACATTTTTGCCCCAAACTCTTTTATGTGTATTTTATTTGGATTTTTTGTAAAAAATATTGATTCCTTGAGTAAAAATACATAAAAAATGTCCTATAGTAATATTTTGTGCTACCAAAAACGTTACTTTTGAAAAGGCTATTACTCCTTTAATATTAAATTTAGGTGTTTTGGTGAAGAATACTTTTTAGCACTGTTTTAAATGAATAATTTCCCTGTAGCATTAAAATTTTATTGATGCTTTTTTTATTCCCCATTTAATATATCATCTTCGAAGAGCCGTAGCTCCCTTAGGGCTTATTTCCGGACCAACCTTTAGAGAAACTTTTTTTCATATTTTTGGATATACAGCCTGTTCCAGAACTCGCGTACCCAAATTTAAGAGGTGATTCTACATCCAAAAATATGAAAAAAAGTTTCTATAAAGGTTAGTCCGGAAATGAGCCCTAAGGGAGCTACGGCCCTTCGAAGATGACGTATTGAATGGGGGAACAAAAAAAAGCACCAAGAAAATTTTAATGCTGCAGGGTGATTCTTCATTTAAAACTGAGCAAAAAAAGTATTATACACCAAAACACCTAAATTTAATATTAAAGGAGTAATAGCCTTTTAAAAAGTAACGATTTTGGTGGCACAAAATGTTACTTCCTCTTAATTGCATTTTTTTTTGATAACGGTTGCTCCTACAGTGTTACACTATATGATATTATATATATATATTTTTACTCTAGAAATCTATATTTTTTACAACAAATCCAAAAAACATACACATAGAAAAGTTTGGGGCAAAAATGTTTTAAGCCTCATATATTTTGTCCGTCTGGGCACGCCTCTGGATAAATTAAAAAAATAAATTAACATAAACTTATTGCCCTTATTAATACTAGTATACATGCAAAAGCTCGCCGCTCTAGCTTAAACGGTACCCGAGTTATTAATTAAAAACCTTATTTTTATTACAATTTTAAAGGGCCCTAGATCCCTTAGGGCTCATTTCCGGACCAACCTTTATAGGAACTTTTTTTATATTTTTGGATCTAGAATCACCTCTTAAATTTTGGATCACCCTGTATAATCACCTTTTAAATTTTGGCATGGCAGTTACTGATCACCCTGTATAAAAAAAAGTAAAAAAAAATATTTTTAAAATTTGAAGGTAGAAAAACCCCTTAATTTATAATTAATTACTTTTGATACAGATTTGATATGACATCCACTGTCCCGCTAACCCATAATTGAGTTTCTTTGTTCAAAGGAATGCAATTGTTTTAACGTGTCCATCACCCTGTATAACGGAACAGAAAATACTTGTTTCTTAAAAATTTTACGATAACATTTATATTGTTATTGAATAACTGTTATTTGATGGATGAAATTATACACAATCCGTATTTATTTTTAGTTACCGATGTTGTTACCATGTTTCCGTACCGTGAAATCGTTTTTATTTCACCATTCCATGACAAAATGTTATTGTTTAACGATATTTATTGAATGGATGGAATCATTCAAAAGGTATACCAGTTGGCACCAATGAACTATACTCCGTCCAGTTATACAAGATAGTAAGGGACGCGGCCCGTTTTACACCACAGAGCGCATAAAAAGCATAATTATGCATAAATCGTAATGTATCAAAAATTTAATAGATATCGGTACTGTTTTCCTGGAACGGGCCTATCCAAAGACTCGCATAATAAGCATAGTACATAAGAATGCGATGCCAGGATTGGCTTGATGTGTCGTCATGTATCTTGTAATGGTTGTTATGAAAGCTTCTGGATAGGCCTTAAGTTGTAATTGTAACCTAAAAATTTGTCGTTTTCCTCGTGTTCAATATAATTTACGTTTGTATAATATGTAGAATATGCTAATTTAGTGCGAGTGTATGAAGAATAAACCAAAAAAGTACCTTTTTCAATATCATACAAAATAACATTAAGTATAACCATTTTTTTATGTAACTTTCTCTTCTTTTATTAGCTTTAACGACCGTCAATCATTGTCATAGACAAAAAATGTCACAATATTTTATATGTTAAAAGGTACGAGTTTTTAACCAATGATGTAGCTTAAAAATCGCGGGAATTTTAAACTACTATCTTGCATAATTAGACGGACTATAGTTAATTGGTTTGGTTGACACATTAGCTGCGTTCAATGGAAACAGCAAAACTAATCAAAAGTCATCAAATGATAGGTTTTGCTAGCAAACTGCTGAACGACTAATATCTGTCACTTGTCACAACCACCAATAAAATAGTAATAGTATATTACGAACCGAGTACGCGAACTTAGTTTTTAGTGCACGAGAGTGCGTTTTTTTCACGAGGCGCAGCCGAGTAAAAAAAGCACACACGAAAATTACAAAAATATAAAATAAATATATAAAATACTATATTTTTAATTTATTATTTGAATGGAAATTGTAAATTATTAGAATGCGGGTCTGATATCAATACCTTAACTTCGCCTTATAATAATAAGACTGGCAGTCTTTAGCTCCAAACTAGGTTTTGCATTTCATAGAGATGGTTCGTGAGGTTACTGTCGGTGATTTGGTCTTTTTATTTTTATTTTAAAATTTTTAAATAATTTGATATAATCTCGATGCCATCTACAAATTTTGTATAAAAATATTACCATAAAATGGTTTTGGCTGTGGTACAGTACCATTGGTACTAAGAGCCATTTTTATTAAAATAACCACCAAAAAGTCCAAACCACTTTCAAGTTGGGAAAATCCACCCGCCATGGCGCGCCAGGGGAAATCTACTGACAAGTTGAAAAAAAAATATGGAGTTGACCATTTTTTGGTCTTAACTTTTCACTAGAACATAAAAAGTTTGGAAAATCACAATCTTGAGTATAACAAGTTTGTAAAAATTGCAACCTTTAATTGGATTTTTTTTTGTTTCTGATATCCCCCACTCACTGGGTCTGTTCGTTGGTGTTGCACTTTCTTGCACTGATGTACACCTTTCGTCCAACCAAATAAGTACTGTATTTGTTCCCTAATTTTTAACCATCAACGAATGTGTTCGACTGAAAAGTGCAAGAAAGTGTAACAACAAAAAAAAGACTCATTGATGGTCGCACAAAAAGTACCTACGGGTAAAATTTCTACATCCCGGACGTAAAACAGGTCTTGTCATTGATATTTAACCAATGCTCCCTTTTGTATAACTGTATCCATTTACCTTGATTGTTTATGTGTTGGCTTGCCTATTCACAGGCTCGCATAAGAACATAAAACATAACAATGCGATGTCGTGATTGGCTTGATGTGCCGCCATGTATCTTGTAAGCCAATCACGGTATCGCATTCTTATGTTTTATGTTCTTATGAAAGCTTCTGGATAATAATAAAGTGTACATTAAAAGCAGTATGTTTGTTCCTAGATTTTATATACCTACTGGGCCATGTATTCTATATGTACTAAAATTTATTTATTTAATAATATTTATCGAATATACCTGACATAGAGGTTACTTTATGATACGAACTTCCTTGTATGTATAAAATAAACAGTTTACAATTATTCCTTTTACGATTTTTTAATAATAATAAAAGACTTTGTGATTATTATACTATTCATACCGCGTAAGCGCATGAATAGTATAATACGGTAGTTTCGAATTTCCCAAAATCGCCAAAAAACGTGCTAGACAAAAAATTCTTGGATACAAATGTATTTCATGAAAAAATTAGAAACTTAGAAAATGTACATCTGTCAGTCCGTCCAAATTTCCCAAATTCGCCAAAAAACGTCCTAGAAAAAAATTTATTGGATACAAATGTGTTTCATGGAAAAATAAGAAAATGTCCGTCCGTCCGATGTCACGTTTTTTGCGTAGACGATATCAAGAACGACTCTATATTTTTAAGAACAATCAAGGTCTATGAGAAAAAGATACCTATTATTTTTTAAAATAATTCCTAAAAACAAAAAAAAAATATTAGGGTTAAACCTAAAAAAAATCAAAATTTTCTGGATTTTTTTAATTTTTTTTATAATTTTTTTCCGACGTTTTCTCCTTTTTTGAAAAAATCGAAAAACTATATTTCTCATTCTATTTTTTAACATTTTTCTAATAATTTTTTCGTTTGGACTTTTTCTCGAAAACGGTTAATCCTAAAGTGTTACAACAAAAGTAACTTTTTCATATGATGTTTTTACGGAATACTATTCTAATAAAAAACCCACAAAAAAGTTAGGCAGAAAAAAAATTGGGGAAAAAAAGTGATAAGACCCCCACTTTCGATGCCCCTGGTCAAAGTAAGTGCATGCAAATGCCATTTGGTGATAGGCCTTAGATCATGTGCAAAACCTTGTTGCTATAGCAACACAAAGGGTTCCTGAGTTATTACCACAATATTCTTATATGGGATTTTCCATATAATTTCTAATCTTGTATTATAGGACCTTCAAAATCCCAGAGAGGGCCCAAATTTCTTTGAAGTAAAAAAATTTTTCATAAAAGTTTTTAATTAAATTATTAAATGAAAAAAGGACTAAGAATATATTTAAAAGTTGTAAAGCTTTTATAAACTTTTTAAAAGTATGGAAAATATTCAAGGGGGGCCCGGTCCTCCCTGCCATGAGTCCATGGGGGGCCATGGCTCCGGACCCCCTCGGAGTCGACGCCTATGGGTTCCTTGAAAAACCGGCTGGAGTGGAAGGGGTTAAATATTTTCCTTTCATCGCAAAACAGTGCTTCGGAAACACCCTGTATAATGCGTAGCATTAGATATCTTCAAGACTTGGTATAGAAACTACTTTCACTACAAACTATTTTTGTGATTTATAGCCACTAAAAATAAAAAAAAATGTTTACTTACATTATTTCAGGTCTTAACATAGTTTATAATTTTCTTTATGCATTTTTTATTATTTACCACTAAATACATTCACTAATTACTAGAAAACTGTTTGAAGCTGAAGAAAACCAGTACAAAAATATCAGAGAAATAAAGGTGAACTTGGCAACAAACAAACAGTCACGCCAACATGATATAAAGTAAATAATAAGAATTTACTTTTAAATAATTATTACGTTGGAATCTAAGGCTTATATATTTTATATATTAATTTTAAATTCTGAAATTTTATTAAAAAACAACCCAAAAACTATTTTTTTACATGCTTTTTGTTTTAATGTATATTTAATTTTTTAGGTTGCCAGCAATGATAAAAACAAAGATTTAACAGCAGGGGGGGCCAGCCTTAATTAGGTGACCTTGCAACACAGCTAAAAATGGCCGCCATAGCATCGCAATTTACGTGCTAGATGTCGCTAGCGTTATTTTTTGTAATTTTTAACAGATAGGTTTCTTTTATCTTTTCATGTAAAGCTTTACATTTATCCTGATAGATGGCATCGTATTAAAAATAATAATAAATTAAAAAATAGTAAATATTTTAAGATAATATTATTAAGAATATTTCTATATTGCATATTGACCATATTTAAAACAAAATCCCATTGAAAGTATTAGACTTACTTTGTTGTAAAAAAAAATATATATAAAGCGGGGGTTTCCGTGTTTCTAACCTCAAAAAATCTAAATCTTGGATTGGTGTGCGACGAAAAATTTTAATAACTTTGGAAAAGGTAATTATTTGAATAAATATACGTACACAACAATTAAAACTAAATAATAATTATGCTTTCATGTGTTTTTAGTGTTTTTGAAACCAATCAGTGGCGATTAACCAATTGGTTACACTTTTGAAGAGGGTCGAATGTTTCTTTCCGTGAAGCTTTTAAAAGTAAGTAATATACATACGTAACAAATAAAACTAAATATTAATGATCCATTCATGTTTTTAGTGTTTTTGAAACCAATCAGTGGCTATTAACCAACGAGCCACACTCTTAAGGAGGGTCGAAAGTTTATGTCAGCAAAGCTTTTAAAAGTGAGTAATTGATATACAAAACAATTAAATAAAATATTTATTATGCTTTCATGCGTTTTTAGTGTTTTTGGAAACAGTCAGTGGCGATTATTCAATTAGTATTACGAGTATGTACCCCAGTTTTAGTTTTAACTCATGTGGGTAAAAACTCTATTTTTTAAATTTTAGAGCCCCATGCCCCCCCCCCCCCCAGCGAGATATATTAGCAGAAAATTTCTATTAGAAATACCTTCAAAGTTATATTTTTGGTGA
Organism: Brachypterus glaber; assembly: GCA_958510825.1. Taxonomy (NCBI): domain Eukaryota; kingdom Metazoa; phylum Arthropoda; class Insecta; order Coleoptera; family Kateretidae; genus Brachypterus; species Brachypterus glaber. Next base: position 100,520,993 of record OY294044.1, read on the forward strand.
ATGCGCAATTTTTTTCCTTATGGATGCCCCTTCTCCCCTTAAAATGAAATAAATCCGCCCCTGCCAATATCCATACAGAGTGATATTTAGTTTACGCACTGTGACGTGCGATTCGTATACGAGAATATATTCTCTTATAAAACGGTGTATAATAATAATAATATAATAATATAATTATTTTTATGTTGTAAAAGCTGAGGGTGATAAAAAAAACAATTTTCGGATTTCGTCCAGTAAAATATTTTCATTGATTTGATAAAAAATTATTCTTTATGTATAGGTAATTAAGAATTATTCTTGTATGTACTTTTTTTAAATGAAATAAATTGTTTTATTTTTGTTTTGCATTTTTATTTCATTCTTTTATTACTTTGAATGGAGAATTCAAAGTAATAATTAAAACACGTTGAAGGACAATGACGCTGCCCAGCGGTATGTCTGCAAAAATGCAGGCAAACCGCTCGACGGCGTCATTGTCCTTCAACGTGTTTTAATTAACAATTTTATTAAGGATTTGAAATTGGCGCCATCTCTATTACTTAAAATTTCCGCTAGATGTCACTAGGGGTTTTTACAGAAACCGACTATACCGACAATAGTCCGCAATTTACGTGCTAGATGACGCCAGCAACCTTTTTGTAATCTGTGTTGCCTACGTTTAACACGGAAGCTAAAGTTCTTATATATATTTTCTTTGTTTACCAGCTGTCAAATATAACCTAAAAGTACACGTCACTTTTATTATTTTGGTGTATTTTTTGGTGATATTCAACGTAAAATTAAACAGTGAGATAAAAATTAATAATCCTGGCATTTTCAACGATGAGACGGGCTCATGCTGGAAATTTTTACGAGCCATTATCGCAGAATTCGAATGAAATTGAAGATGAAAATGATCGTATGACAAATGATCTACAGGAAAAGATTGGTGTACTGAAATCTTTATCCATAGATATAGGAAATGAGGTAAAATATCAAGATAAATTATTGCGGGATGTTGACGACGATATGGACAGAACTGGGGGCTTTCTGGGAACTACAATGAACAGAGTGTTACGATTAGGAAGAGGGTCACACAACTATTACATTTTGTACCTCTTTTTGTTTTCAATATTTGTGTTCTTTGTTTTATATCTTGTTCTTAAGTTTAGGTAAAAATTGTAGGAAAATATTTGTTATTTTAATTTTAAGGGCCAAAGTAAATACTATTGTAAAGGTTTATTAATTTATATTTGATTATATCTGTAATTGTATTTAAAAGAAAATAAATTAATAAATGTGTGTGGTTACACGAAAAGAGATCTGAATGGAAATAATATTGGGTATTTTTTAATAGATAATAGTAATCCTATTATAAAAAAAAATACGACATTATTCCTCTTCAGGTTCCTTTTTTCATGGTCACAAATATATACTATTTTTGTAAAAATATACTTTTAATTATGTATGTTAATTTTTTATTTTACCTTTGTATTTTGGGCTGACCTGTTTAAATTTTAATATTTTACTAAATATTCTAAAAAAAATAATTGGTAATAAAAAAAACAGGTAATAAAAAATTATTTGTTGATAAATGATTTTTAAATAAAATTTAAATGTTCACATTTTTTTATTAAGTTAGTTTTTTTTTGTGATTTAACTTATTCAATTTATTCTAGAATAAATTGAATATAAGCTTAGGGAACGTTCAAGTATTACGTAAGGCAAAATGTACCAAAATTCATATACTTCATACCTCAGTTCTCACGTTATTCAAGGCTGTAGAGATTTTATATTTTGGCTACCCCCCCTAACACACCCCCTATTAGGGGGGGTAGCCAAAATATGAAATCTATATAATCTATAATATCGCGAGAAACAGGGTATGAAGTGTACGAATTTTGGTACAATTTGCGTTATGTAATACTTGAACGTTCCGTTAGGGGCTGTCCATATATTACGTAACGCTAATTGGCCAAAATTCATACATTTCATACCCCGTTTCTCGCGTTATTAAAGGCTGTAGAGATTTCATGTTTTGGCTACCCCCCTCAAATAGGGTGTGAAGTGTATGAATTTTGGTCAATTTGCGTTACGTAATATATGGACAGCCCCTTATATATTTTTGAGTTTTTTTTTGTTCTGAAATGGAAAAGGATGTAAATAAAGTAAAACAATTATAATTTTTTTCATTTTATTTTTAGTAATAATAGGTACATTGTTGAACAAGAACACAAATCAATCAAATTCCTAAACACCTCCATTTTTCAAAATTTGGCAAAAGTCTAATATATTTGAAATGGTCCCATTATTTGGGAATTATAAATGTAGTAATATACAAGATTAACAAATACCATTACAAATTTTTCTGCCCAGAGTACATGGTTCAGTTTAAAAGTAAAAAGCTGAACCATGGGTATTGTTCACGTAATTGTTATGTTATAACTATCAAACTTTTAAGAATATTAAGCATTCACATTTATGGACTTTCTGTCCTTTTTAGCTGCAAATCCCTTAAGGGGACACTAGTTTTCATTAATTTTAGTTGTAAATAAAACCTCTTTTAAGTGTGAATGAATATCAAAGAATACTTAATACTTCCTCATATTTTCAAAGAACAGTTAATACTTCCCCCTTTCTTTTAAGAAAAGTCTTATTAGTAAAAAAAATTAACATTTTTATTACTTTTTACATTACTTGACATTTTATGTGCAAAAAGTTGATTCCACAAAAAAAATTGTCTGTCAGTCTGGGAAATTTTGTGACCACAATGATTCAATAACACTTTGAACTAAATACTTTAAATTTGGAACAAAGGTTCCTTATCCAAAGTTCTCGAATGGCATTGTTTTTGGTAAAAGGTAGGGAAAGGGCAGTGAAAATCATTTTTTCAAAAAAAAATCGTATTTCAAAAAAAAAAAACAAAT
>OY294044.1:100524098-100602217 GCA_958510825.1 Brachypterus glaber
GACCTTAGGGGAAGTATTCTTTTTTTAGTAACAGTTATTATTTATATGGTTACGTATTCATCAAAATTATCAAGCATAGACAGATAATTTTTTATATCTAAAGATTGTTTGAACTGTCTCAATTCTAGTAATCAATCCTAGACAAAATATTTAAAATAATCCAGCCCTTAATAAAGGCTTTGTTAAAAACAATGTGAGAAATAAGGGATTGGAATAATATTATGTACATGATATATATATATATATATATATATATATATATACTCATATTCCATCAATAGGGAGCCCGAAATTGCATGTTCGACCTGCGATACGAAGCCCACTACCGACATACGAGGCCCGGTTTTGGGCTTCGAATTTTTTATAGTGTATATCGTTTTATTGGACCTTAAATATAGTAGAAGAAGAAGACTTGAAAAATTGCCCAGGGCTTCCTATTATTCTAATACCCATCAAAATATACGCGCCTGTGTTCACGGAAGTTGAACTAGATGGCGACACAGTAGAACTGTATGTTGCATGTATTTTTATGTAGTTGTCATATGATATGAGTCCCTAAGATTTGGCAACGTTGTTGACTACTTCAACTTAAATTGTTCAGCACTGTAGTATTAATTGGCGCTAAATCTTTTGTGGTCATGTGCTTGTTAAAGAAGAAATGAATAGGTCTAAGAAGATATTAGAGCTTGCTTTAAAAGCTCAAGGTAAGTTAACGTAACATACCTAAATTCAATAAATAACTTTAAATATTTTCTATATTTCAAAGAGTTTTTATTGTAAGAAAAAAACTGTCTATCAAGTTCCGTTAACGGACTCTCGTGGGATTCACAGTGGGAAATAACGATCTTTTCCTGCGGAACGGTAAAAAAAGAGTACTTTAAATTATCCGATCGGGCTGAAATTTTGTACGCTGACTTAAGGGACCTTTCTGCACCCCATCATGAAATTTCAACCCCATCAAACAATATTTAAGGGTGGCTTCCCCCTTTAAAACAATTTTTTTTTCAGCGGAACGGTAAAAAAAGAGTACTTTAAATTATCCGATCGGGCTGAAATTTTTTACAGCGACTTTAAGGACCTCCCTGCACCCCATTCTAAAATTTCAACCCCATCGGAAAATATTTAGGGTTGGTTTACGCCTCCGAAACGATTTTTTCTGCGGAATGGTAAAAAACGAGTACTTTAAATTATCCGATCGGGCTGAAATTTTTTATGCTGACTTTAGGTACCACCCTGCACCCCATTCTAAAATTATAACCCGATCGGAAAATATTTAGGGTTGGTTTACGCCTCCGAAACGATGTTTTCTGTGGAATGGTAAAAAACGAGTACTTTAAATTTTCTATGCTGACTTAAGAGAACTTCCTGCACCCCATCCTAAAATTTAAACCCCATCGGAAAATATTTAAGGGTGGCTTCCCCTTTGAAACATTTTTTTTCAGCGGAACGGTAAAAACAGAGAACTTTAAATTATCCGATTGGCCTGAAATTGTTTGTGGTGACTTTAGGGATCTTCCTGCAACCCATTCTAAAATTTCAACCCCATCTGAAAATATTTAGGGTTGGTTTATGCCTGCAAAACGATTTTTTTCTGCGGAATGGTAAAAAACGAGTACTTTAAATTATCCGATCGGGCTGAATTTTTTTATGCTAACTTTAAGTACCCCCCTGCACCCCATTCTAAAATTATAACCCGATCGGAAAATATTTAGGGTTGGTTTACGCCTCCGAAACGATGTTTTCTGCGGAATGGTAAAAAACGAGTACTTTAAATTATCCGATCGGACTGAAATTTTGTATGCTGACTTAAGAGACCTTCCTGCACCCCATCCTAAAATTTGAACCCCATCGGACAATATTTAAGGGTGGCTTCCCCCTTTGAAACATTTGTTTTCAGCGGAACGGTAAAAAATAGAACTTTCAATTATCCGATTGGGCTGAAAATTTTTGTGGTGACTTTAGGGACCTCCCTGCACCCTATCCTAAAATTTCAACCCCATCTGAAAATATTTAGGGTTGGTTTACGCCTGCAAAACGATTTTTTTTTGCGGAATGGTAAAAAACGAGTACTTTAAATTATCTGATTGGGCTGAAATTATTTATGCTGACTTTAGGTACCACCCTGCACCCCATTCTAAAATCATAACCCGATCGGAAAATATTTAGGGTTGGTTTACGCCTCCGAAACGATGTTTTCTGCGGAATGGTAAAAAACGAGTACTTTAAATTATCAGATCGGACTAAAATTTTGTATGCTGACTTAAGAGACCTTCCTAAAATTTGAACCCCATCGGACAATATTTAAGGGTGGCTTCCCCCTTTGAAACATTTTTTTTTTCAGCGGAACGGTAAAAAATAGAACTTTCAATTATCCGATTGGGCTGAAAATTTTTGTGGTGACTTTAGGGACCTCCCTGCACCCTATCCTAAAATTTCAACCCCATCGGAAAATATTTAAGGTTGGTTTACGCCTGCAAAACGATTTTTTTCTGCGGAATGGTAAAAAACGAGAACTTTAAATTATCCGATCGGGCTGAAATTTTTTAGGGCGACTTTAGGGACCTCTCTGCACCCCATTCTAAAATTTCAACCCCATCAGAAAATATTTAGGGTTGGTTTACGCCTCCGAAACGATTTTTTCTGCGGAATGGTAAAAAACGAGTACTTTAAATTATCCGATCGGGCTGAAATTTTGTATGCTGACTTTACAGACCTTCCTGCATCCCATCCTAAAATTTTAACCCCATCGGAAAATTTTAACGGTGGCTTCCCCTTTGAAACATTTTTTTTTCAGCGGAACGGTTAAAAAAGAGAACTTAAAATTATCCGATTGGCCTGAAATTGTTTGTCGTGACTTTAGGAATCTTCCTGCACCCCATTCTAAAATTTCAACCCCATCTGAAAATATTAAGGGTTGGTTTACTGCTGCAAAACGATTTTTTTCTGCGGAATGGTAAAAAACGAGTACTTTAAATTATCCGATCGGGCTGAAATTTTTTATGCTGACTTTAGGTACCACCCTGCACCCCATTCTAAAATTATAACCCGATCGGAAAATATGTAGGGTTGGTTTACGCCTCCGAAACGATGTTTTCTGCGGAATGGTAAAAAACGAGTACTTTAAATTATCCGATCGGACTGAAATTTTCTATGCTGACTTAAGAGACCTTCCTGCACCCCATCCTAAAATTTAAACCCCATCGGAAAATATTTAAGGGTGGCTTCCCCTTTGAAACATTTTTTTTCAGCGGAACGGTAAAAACAGAGAACTTTAAATTATCCGATTGGCCTGAAATTTTTTGTGGTGACTTATGGGATCTTCCTGCAACCCATTCTAAAATTTCAACCCCATCTGAAAATATTTAGGGTTGGTTTACGCCTGCAAAACGATTTTTTTCTGCGGAATGGTAAAAAACGAGTACTTTAAATTATCCGATCGGGCTGAATTTTTTTATGCTAACTTCAAGTACCCCCCTGCACCCCATTCTAAAATTATAACCCGATCGGAAAATATTTAGGGTTGGTTTACGCCTCCGAAACGATGTTTTCTGCGGAATGGTAAAAAACGAGTACTTTAAATTATCCGATCAGACTGAAATTTTGTATGCTGACTCAAGAGACCTTCCTGCACCCCATCCTAAAATTTGAACCCCATCGGACAATATTTAAGGCTGGCTTCCCCCTTTGAAACATTTTTTTTCAGCGGAACGGTAAAAAATAGAACTTTCAATTATCCGATTGGGCTGAAAATTTGTGGTGACTTTAGGGACCTCCCTGCACCCCATCCTAAAATTTCAACCCCATCGGAAAATATTTAGGGTTGGTTTACACCTGCGAAACGATTTTTTTCTGCGGAATGGTAAAAAACGAGAACTTTAAATTATCCGATCGGGCTGAAATTTTTTACGGCGACTTTAGGGACCTCCCTGCACCCCATTTTAAAATTTTAACCCCATCGGAAAATATTTAGGGTTGGTTTACGCCTCCGAAACGATTTTTTCTGCGGAATTGTAAAAAACGAGTACTTTAAATTATCCGATCGGGCTGAAATTTTGTATGCTGACTTTGCAGACCTTCCTGCACCCCATCCTAAAATTTTAACCCCATCGGACAATATTTAACGGTGGCTTCCCCCTTTGAACCATTTTTTTTTTCAGCGGAACGGTAAAAAAAGAGAACTTTAAATTATTCGATTGGGCTGAAATTTTTTGTGGTGACTTTAGGGATCTCCCTGCACCCCATTCTAAAATTTCAACCCCATATGAAAATATTTAGGGTTGGTTTACGCCTACGAAACGATTTTTTTCTGCGGAATGGTAAAAAAACGAGTACTTTAAATTATCAGATCGGGCTGAAATATTGTATGCTGACTTTAGGTACCACCCTGCACCCCATTCTAAAATTATAACCCGATCGGAAAATATTTTAAGTTGATTTACGCCTGTGAAATGATTTTTTCCTGCGGAAGGGTAAAAAAAGAGTACTTTTAATTATCCGATCAGTCTAAAATTTTGTACGCTGACTTTAGGCACCTTCTTGCACCCGATCCTAAAATTATAACCCGATCAGAAAATATTTAGGGTTGGTTTACGCCTGCGAAACGATTTTTATCTGCGGAATGAAACAAAACGAGTACTTTAAATTTTCCAATCGAGCTGAAATTTTTTATGCTGACCTAAAGGACTTTCCTGCACCCCATCCTAAAATTTCAACCCCATTGGAAAATATTTAGGGTTGGTTTACGCCTCCGAAACTTTTTTTTCTGTGGAATAGTAAAAAACGAGTACTTGAAATTATCCGATCGGTATAAAATTTTTTATGCTGACTTAAGGGACCTTTCTGCATCCCATCATAAAATTTAAACCCCATCGAACAATATTCAAGGGTGACTTCCCCCTTTGAAACAATTTTTTTCAGCGGAACGGTAAAAAAAGAGTACTTTAAATTATCGGGCTGAAATTTTGTATGCTGACTTAAGGCACCTTCCTGCACCCCATCCCAAAATTATAACCTGATCGAAAAATATTTAGGGTTGGTTTACGCCTGCGAAACGATTTTTTTCTGCGGAATGGTGAAAAACGATTACTTTAAATTATCCGATAGGGCTGAAATTTTGTATGCTGACTTTATAGATCTCCCTGCACCCCATTCTAAAATTTCAACTCTATCGGAAAATTTTTAGGGTTGGTTTACGCCTGTGAAATAATTTTTTCCTGCAGAACGGTAAAAAAGAGTACTTTGAATTATCCGATCGGGCTGAATTTTTTTACAGCGACTTTAGGGACCTCCCTGCACCCCATTTTAAAATTTTAACCCCATCGGAAAATATTTAGGGTTGGTTTACGTCTGCGAAACGATTTTTTTCTGCGGAATGGTAAAAAACGAGAACTTTAAATTATCCGATCGGGCTGAAATTTTGTATGCTGACTTAAGAGACCTTCCCGCACCCCATCCTAAAATTTGAACCCCATCGGACAATATTTAATGGTGGCTTCCCCCTTTGAAACATTTTTCTAAATAAACGTTAACCTTATTTATTCCAAATTATGTTGATATTTTTTTACACCAGACCAAAACATCACTTTTTTAATAAAAAACAAAATAGTTTCATTACATTTTAAACATTTTAAATATTAAAAATAAAAACTACTTTTATAACAATATTATTCATTTATCATTAAAAAACAAGCGTTAAACTTTCATACAAAGACAACTTAAATAATTATTATATCGAATTTATAAGTAGGAAATATTGGCAACATCGCAGGGCTTCAAATAACTGTGAAAAATCAAAAAAATATGCATTTGGGCTTGCTATGACCGGAAAATATAATAGGGACTCGTATTAGCGTTACACATATATCTTTTTTCCTTGCCCCTAAACCCGGGCTTCGAATCACCTATGCTATGTATCGGGCCTCCTATTGATAGTTCTACGTGTATATATATATATATATATATATATATATATATATATACATAATAATATTTGATATATAGAAATAAATTTACATAAAAAAGTGTTTTTTCAAAAATTGTCATTTAGGGCTTTAATAATGAAAAACCTGGATTTTACATGATAAAATTTTTACTTAAAATATTCTACATAAAATACTCAAATTCTGGAATGCCTAGAAACTTTTTACATCCATTCACGTTAGCGCATTCACCAAAAATTCCAATACAAATTAAAAAAAAACTTTGTACAACGAACAAAATCACAGTTTTTTAATTAAAGAATTTTCTATTAAGGAATAAGAAAATAGTTTTTTTTTCTATGTTATTGTTAACGTTTTTGTACATAAATCAAATAAAATATACTTAAACAATAATTATTTTATATACAACAAAAATCATGTCTAACTATTATGAAAGGACCTTAAGAAAAATAATGGGACAAAAATAAGCTAAGAATCATCTAAAGATTCACATTATACTGTTTGTAACAACCGGGCAACAATTTCCTATACACGGTGTATAGCGTTAATAATCTTAAGGGGTGATTCTGCATCAGAAAATACGAAAAAAAGTTCTTATGAGCATGGCTAATAATGGATCATAAGGGATCTACGCCCCTTTATAACGGGCTAAAAATTTTGGTTTTAAATTAATAACTCAGGAACTCTTTGGGCTATAGCAATGAGGTTTTCGATATGATCTAAGTTTAATAAGGCCTATTATCTTATGTCATTTTCATGTAGTAGCCAGGGGCATGCCAAAAAAGTCCAAACCTTATCACTTTTTGCCCCAATTTTTTTTCTCAGGTATAAATACATAAAAAATGTAATCTTGCTGTAATTACAGTATTAAAAACTAACCAAATAATGTTTCTATACATGTAGGTCGAAATTTTTCTTTTAAAGCTAGTATGGTGCAATTTTAGGACACCGTAGCTTGGGATTGCTTTTTGGAAGTACCTGTTTGAGGTTTTTTCTTAGTTTTTAACGTACATTCACCCTGCATCATTGAAATTTCGGTTTTCAATATTTTAGTATTTAATTTTTCGTCATTGAACCGTAAAATTATACCTTCAAATATTTTTTTCTCGAGAACAGTTAATCCTACAGTATTACAACTAGAGTACCTTTTTTATGTATTTTGACCTGAGGAATCATATTCCAAAAATAAAATTACAGAAAAGTTACACAAAAAAAAGTTTGGGACAAAAAACTGATAAGGCCCCTCCTGTTTTACACACTCCTGGTTAAGATTAAGATTAGTTCACATGCAAAAAACCCTATTTCTATATCTAAAAGGGTTCCTGAGTTATTAAATAAAAACCGAATTATTTAGCCACTTTCAAAGGGACTTGGCTCCATTAAGACACATTTTTAGACATACTTTTTTATAGGAACTTTTTGTCATATTTTCTGATGTAGTAAATCACCTCTTAAAATTTCGGACCCTATTTCAAATACACCCTATTAGAGGGTTATTCTTTTAAATTAAACGGCACTTTTGTTTAAAGATTTAGAAATGGAAAAAAAATAAATAAAACTCAAAGAAGCACTTCAAACAAGAGTCAGAGTTGCTGAACCCTGCATATTTATACCCATTTAAATCCTAAAACTCAATGTTATTTTTTATTACTACCAGATTTAATAAGGGTTAAATCGTTTTCAGACCATTTTTTACAAATATTTTTTTCACCAGAAAACGTTTGAGAATATATTTAAATTTTATTTTACTTTAAGATATGATGCTGCCTAATGATAATGCCGTATCTGTATGTAAAATTTAAATCCAAATTTCACACAATTTTCTATAAAGGTAAAATAACTTTATTGTTTGTTCATTAATCACTTACTTTTTATTTTTTCAATAAACAAACTCCATTTTTTCTTTTAAATAAACAAAGTATAGTCAAATTAAAGTTGCAAGCAAGTTACAAAACAACTTTACACTACGATATTTCAAAAACACTTTGACCCAGAGACTTGAATTTTGGAACAAAGATTTTTTAAGTAGTAGAGAAAATTTATTCCAAATTTCAAGTCTCTATGTCAAAACGTTCTTGAAATATCGTAGTGTAAAGTTATTTAGCAACTTGCCTGCGACTTCAATTTGACTATAACAAGATTTTTCTAATTTAAAACGACAAATAATTATTTTTTATTTACAAAATCCGAGACAAAGTCATATAAACGAAATTTTCAAACTTGTTTTATAAAAAAATAGTTATTAGGGGTTGTTTAAAATTTACTTAAACGATAAGGTACTTGACGAAAAAAATTCTACATGAAACTACGTCGCGCTTTATGCAAACTAATTTTTCTGCGTAAAACTACAAATTGCTCCAAACGGTGTAGTTTTGCGTTGAAAGCTGTAGAATCGCGTAATTTGACATAGTTAGGTATAATAAAAATACAGCGTATTACGCGATTTTAATGTATAAATGTCCTGATTCTTATCGTTAGAATTCCTAACATATTGTGTCTTAAGTTAAAATAACGTTTGTTAAAACGCCTAATGTAAGATAAACGTTATTCTAACGTTAGACCTTAAGGTTAGGCAACCAACATTTAAACCACTTTCACACAACGTTAAGTCGAGTCGTTCTAACGTTATTATCCACCAGGATACACGATTTGGAAACGGGTTTGGAAAGTGAGTTTCGTAAAAACATGTAGAAAGTTTACGTCAGGGGTTACTAAGATTTCTTTTTTAAATATGTATTCGAGACTAAAATATTCTCTCTAAAAATGCGTAGCTAATATTTTTTGATTACATTTCATAACAAATTTCGTAAACGTTTTTTGTATAAAAGAAAAAATGCAAAAATGCAATTCCCAACTATTTTTCATTTGAGACAGACTACCTGAAAATCTGGGTTGCCTCTGGCCTCTATCAATAATAAACATGTTTATATATTATTACTTAACTTTCAAAATCATCACAATATAATAATACAATATTGGTGTGTTAAAAAAATAATCAATTAAAACTTTTTTGATTGTTTTAAAAATTGCACGGAAGAAAGTTAAACAGTTGTTCAAACTAAAATTAAAATTTTTGATTGTTTATTTCTCCACTACACCATTTTCGGTATAAAACCTAGCAAAACCATTTAAAATAACGGATTTGATTCGTTAATACATCAAAAAAGTTCATTTTTAAAAACAATTATATATTTTTTTTAAGTATAATCTATTGTCAGTGTCATAGTCCTTGGCCAGTTTAAAGAATATAGCGTACTGTTTCTGTGCACGCGCGAAACTACTAGTGATAAATGGAGTTTTCCTCAGTATTTATTTCCTCAAAAGCCAAGCCAAGGGGTTTGACACAGACTGTAAGTTTTCTCCAAAACTATATTTTTTTACTATTGATTTAACTTTCCTCCAATATTTGAGACAAAAGCCTTTTCAGACTGTCCAAACCTGTCAAAAAACCTCCATCAGGACCCTGGTGTAGAGCTTCTGTACTTGTGCTTGGATCACTCTTTGTTACGAAAGATGTATGAGCAAAATCGATCATCCTTACATCCACATTCGCTGGAGCAGGCGATCTGGGTCTTCTGGAAGTCCCAGCTGCAGCTGGTATTGCATCTTTAACGCACAAACGCTTGGTGATATTTTTGTGGGATACTGTGGGGCTTAATTCTTCATCCTCCTCGTCCTCTAGCTCCAATGCGGAAAACTGCATTGCACAGTTTCTTTTACTTTTGTGTGGTGAAGTAGTTTCAAAATCTGATGTTTCGTCGTTTGAACTATTTCCACCATTCATGTGGCCAGACAGAGAATACTCGTCGCTGCTACTGTTGGAAAACATCATCCAGCTGTCAACAGACATGGGGCTTGAAGTGGTTATACTAGGCATAGTAGGAGGGGAGTCTAAGAACACGGTTTCCTCCGAAATGGGGTAGAAGTTGCTGGATTTAGCCCCTCTAGCCGCAGCTTCGCCGAACCCGCGGTGGTGGGAATCTTGGGATACCTCGTCATGGCTCAGATTAAAGTCTATGGAGGAGTTGCTAGTGTCAGCGTCGTAGCAACAGGGTACTTCGCGGCTTTCCTCCGACTCGCGGGTACTGCAGTCATTGTCACAGAATCCTGGATCTATGTTGCTGGAACAACATGTTTCCACTGGTTTGGTGATGGACAGGTGTGGAATACCCCCGTTGCCCTCGTAGACCACCAGCAGAGAACTATAAATAAATAGTAAATTAATCAAAATATTACATGAGATGTAATAATAGTATGCCTTTTAAAGTGAACAGGTGAATTTTAAAGTGAACAGGGGAATTAAAAGAAGAGACCCTACTAAGGACACTAGATTAGTTGAGTCCACTTTTCTTGGGATCTAGTGTCCTTAGATCCTAGTACTGAGGCTTGTAGCAAAGATATCAACCACATTCCAAAAAAATATCTATCAAAATAGAAATAAGGGGGTAAATTCTGATTAAAAAACTGTACAATAATGTCTAAGAAATCATTGGTAAATCTGGACAGTCTGGGTAATCACCGCCAATCATTGAAATATTGTCAAGCATGAAGAATAACCCCTACTTCTTAATTTTCTTTTATTAGAAGATGTTTTTTGAGTTTTGATTAGTTATTTTTTGGAGAGGGCAATTTCTGGGTTATAATAATGAGACCAACATTTCTATACGTTGTTGGGGTCTCCGAGTCCGAATCTGGGGTTGGTTTGAATCGCTCATTTCGTTCCTAACCTCAAAAAAGTGATGAAAGTTGAAACATTTGACCGAGCCAAACCAACCCAGATTCGGATTCAGCGACCACAAAAACGTATAGAAATGTTTGGTTCGACCCCAGAAACAGACCTTTTTATTGTGTGCATGTGTTATTGTATCTCAGAAATGACCCTCTCCAAAAAAATAACTAAGCAAAACTCAAAAAAAAAACTCAGAATAAGAGAAAATTAAGAAGTAAGGGTTATGTCTTTATTTTTAATTTTATATATAGTATACTAGTATACTAGTTCTGAGACATCCCTTTAGAGGTATTTTATACCATAATAAAGTATTTATTTATTACATTTTAAAATTTACAACAAGTAAGTCTCATATTATAAAAGTTTAAATCTTGAATTTTCATGTTTCTTTATTTTTTTAGACCAGAATTTTGTATATTTATATATGCATTTCTTATTCTTTAGGTGATCAAAATTTAAGGGTTTTAAAGGAATATTTTAGATGAAGATATTTTATACCATTTTATAATACCGGTATAACTAAAATTATGTTCCGTGAAATGAAAAAAACCACTTCTGTAAAAATCATCTGATTATTTTTGTAACATGAGCAATCGTGCAATGGTTTTATAATAACACTGCCACGTGAGAAAAATTATGATGATACAGTTACTGAAATTAAACTTACCATGAATAAAATCGATAGCAACTCTGCCTCTCGATAACTCTCCGCAGCTGCTCCAATTTCGAGATAACTTTCTTGATGACATATTTCCTGCATCCATGTCCGTTGTCAAAAAACTTGCACAGCGCGTTCTTGAAACCCTCTTCGTTCAGTTCCCTGCCCCAGTACTTGTCCTTCTTATAATAATAGTCAGAGTCAGCTTGGTAGACCTGCATACCGCACAGTCTAACTCCTAGCGAAGCTGAGGTGCTCGCTGCACATTTGGCCATCTGCTTGGAGCGCTTCTCCGCAGAGGCGTCGTCGCCGTGTTGTCTGGTGCCCATCTTCAGGTCCAGGATACACGGATGGGTGTAGTGGGAGGTGATATTCTCCAACATCAGGAAATATTGCTTGTTGGTGTTGTCGGACTGGGATATGCTCTTTATGACGTCTTTTGGAGTACCCGTGTGGTGGATACGCATTCTAAAATAAAAATAAAATGGGAATTTAAATCCACGTCAAAAACCGTCTCGAAAGGGCGAAAAACTTGGTGATCGGACCCTTTTTCATGAGATAAATTATCAACTTGTGTGAGGAGATTTATTTTAGTCGACTTTTGACCTAAAGGGCGCAAATTTAGTATTTTCCTCCCCTGTTTCAAAACCACCATCCGGTACCTCTTTACTTGTGAATCTTCTTCAAGATTTTCAAGAAAGTTTATACCACGTTTTTTTTTACGAAAAACTGTTACCAAAAAAAGGATTTTTTTGTATACTTACTTTAAAACATCTTCCCGTTTCCTTTTTCTGTCACTTTTAGTCCTAGATAAGCCGTCGTCGCGGAAACTGGGACTGTACCGTTTTTCCATTTTACTTCCACTACATAATGTTGCTTGCATAACTCCTGAAACAAGTCGCGTGCGAAGATTAGAGAAAAGCATAATTGAAATTATTTTTATTTTTAAAAATATATTCGCAGACTATTATTTTAAGGTTTATTAAAATTATATTAGTTTTTTGTTAGATATTGTTAAATATTGAAAAAATATTTAAATACGAGGTGGGCCAATGAAGTTCCTTACAAGCATTTGTGGAGGTAGAACTTTAATATGTATAGATCATTTTAAAAACTTTTAAAAAGTGGGGAAATACATTGTAACTTATTACTAAGCTAGATCTGGAAAATGTCATTTCCCAACCAGAATTTTAAAATAAAATGGAATGTTTTGTGAAAGAATTGAGTATATAATAAACGATTTAATCTATCCTCGTAGACAAGAAAAGAAATTATGGACCTACCCTCGTAAATATAAAAAAATTAAGTACCTATACACGAAAAAATTATAAGCATATGAAAATGACAAAAATACATGACAATATGCAATATATGGACGTAACATTAAATCTTTGTAACTATTTGTGATTAAAAAATATATATAACAAATTAAGTATTTTGAATCATTTTAGTCACAATTTCGTACCAAAGCTCAAGATATTCTCAAATACAAAAGCAAAAAGAAACACATATAAGTCGTAAAACGTCGTAAAAGAGTATTAATGCATTAAATAAAGTTTGATTTTTTTAAATTTAAATATTGAGCTAACGTGGAATTTGAAACTAAAACATATTTATATTTAATAAAATAGCCTTTTTCCCGTAAAAATTTCAATAGAACAGAACCGACATACAAACCCAGAGAGGCAGTGGATTTTGAGCAGGTCCGGCTTCAGGGAGTGGCAGGCTCCAATCTGCTTTTTTAGTCAGATCCACAGGTCGGCAGTTGAGTCAACCCTCAATAAAAAATATAAACGTTTTTTTGTTTGTTTTTACGAGGAAAAAAGTACATTCATTCGCTCTTTCATACGATTATATTTATTTAAAAAAGTAAGAGATGGAATAAAAAATAAAAATAAAGTTCAATTGTAAGAATGTAGTTTATATATATTTTTGTTCCCACTATTATTATACTATCCACAGCGCAAGCGCTAGAATAGTACTATATTACCCATAATACGGTAGTATCGAATTTCCCAAAATCGCTAGGTCCAAATGTGTTTCATGAAAAAATAAGATACTTTAAAATGTCCGTATGTCTGTCTGCCCGTCCGACCAATGCAATATATCCAATGCAGTGTCATGTTTTTTGTGGACACGATAACTTAAGAACAAATAATCCGATCGACTCGAAATTTTCAGGAAAAATTAAATTCTTTGAGGGGAAGATCCATATTGGTTTTAAAAGTAATCCCCCCACTATGGGGGGTTAAACTTAAAAAAAATAAAAACCATTAATTAAAATTGTGATTTGTTTTACAAAAAAATAAATATTAAAAAAAAAATTGTTAAAAAAAATGATGTTGAAGTTTTTTATTTTTTTTTTTATTTTTTTATTAATTTTTTCTGAAAAAAAGAAATTTCTTTAAAAAAACGTTTTTTAAAACAGTCATAATTATGTTTTTAGATAATACTTTTTTTGGAGAATTAATTTTCAAACTTAAAAGTTTTACTAAAAAATTTTTTAGTCCATCTCTGGTTTCAAAAATCCAAAAATTAATAATATTTTCCTATACTTACCTTTTGAATATTATTTATTACAAAATTACTTACTTAAATTATAATTATTTACGACACTTTACCTACAGGATGTCCACAGGTAATCATTAAAAACTTTATGTTAACTTATATTTTCAACAAAAAGTTCTATTGCCTATGAACCACCCTGTATATAAAAATAACAATTTATAAAAAATTGTAATAGTTTGGATTTTTTCAAATACAGGCTATTTTTGTAAATGACCCCTCCCCTTATAGTCTAAGAGCTGGTGACCATTTTTATTTCATTATTTTCTCCCGGCTGTATTTTAAAGTACATGCAAATGGCCAGGTTCGGGATCGGGTCCCTTTGGGTGCTTGAAACCCCAGAAAGGTGGTAAAATGGGGTATACGAAAAATATTTTTTAACCTACAGAGTCAAATACATTACATTTATAACATTTAGATTAGTCTATTTTCACAGTTGCACACAATTATTCGGCAGGCCAAGGGGTAAAAACAGACTTTAAAAAGTTTATTTTACATAAGTCAATAATATAAAGTCGAAAGAATGTTCATTTAATCAAAATATCACTTCATAAATTCTCATTTCTTTAAAAAATTGAGTATCACATATGTCAAAGCCACTTTTTAAAGAGTGTTCTTACCCCCTTGGCCCCAGAATTATTGTGTATAACTATGAAAATAGCTTAATCTGAATGTAATAAATGTAATGTATATGACTAGGCAAGTTGGCTCATTGCCAGAGCTTTTGGAGCTTCTAACACCCAAAAGAACCGGATCCGAAGCCTAGCAATATGGAAATAGCTTAATTTGAATGTACTTTAGGGAATGTTCAAGTATTACGTAACGCTATACTGCCCTACTACCCTAAAAAGCAGTAACTCCATATTAAATAAAACTCAGATAATGGCAAAAACAGTAAATCGTCTTAGCCACACCCTTGTGTTATAGCTAGAATCGAGAAAGTGGGCGTATAAATTTAGGTTTGATGTACCTTTATTATAACACAAGTTTCGCAATTATTAATTATTTATTTAAAAAGAAAATGGGACTTACTGCTTTTTAGCTTAGTATCTCGTAGTCAAAATTTTTAGCAACGCTAAACTAAAAAGCAGCATGTGACAAGATAAAGAGAAAACAACCCAAATAATATATATATTTTTTAATTTCTTTTAACAGTCAATTTTACTTTCCCCTTGGGCCCAAGGAAAGTCTTGCGTAAGTAAGAAAAAATTGAAACATTTTTATTGTTTTTTTTCACGTTTCTCGACGTTTTATATCCACAAAAGACGATTTCCCTAAAAAGAAATCTGTTCCTCGGTCTGTTTGTCGGTCGGTCTGTCTGTTTGTTCGGAAAATTTGTGACCACGATAACTCGAGAAAACTTTGAGCTAAAGACTTCAAATTTGTATCATAGATTTATTATCCAAAGTTTTAGGCTGAGATTGTTTTTGGTAAAAATCGGTGTGTGGTAAAAATCGGTGTGTGGTAAGGGGGTAAAAAACAAGTTTTTTAAAAAACATTTGTTTTTTTATTTTCTTTTCTTTTTCAAAAAAAGAAACATTTTTTTAATTGCATTTAAAAAAAAAAATTATTTTTTTTGAATTTGTTTTTAAATTCAAAAAGTCCAACGTTACGTAACACTTAAAAAATGATAAACTTGTAAAATGTTTATTGTATCACGTTTTTAACAACGATCTAGGCGGATTCGTTGCAAATTTTATTGCACACGGCGTTTACTAAATCCTCTAAATAAAACAAAAAATAGAGATGGAAAACCATAAGCAATAACCGGCTTTCGGTTAACCAGTTGCGGAAATTACCTGAGGCCGGTTTTTGGTTAAAACACGGAAGCAATAACCTGTTAAAAACCGGGTTAAACCTTTTAAGGTTTAAAAAACAAAATTTCCTTTCAATTTCTTTACTTTTTGTAAAAAAAATGTTACATAACAAATGGGAGGGGGTGGGGGGTCTTGAAAATGTTACGCCGCGTTACATGGGGATGGGGGTCTAAAATGGCCAAATTTTGCGTTACGTAATGCTTGAACGTTCCCTTAAACCATATATCGTTGGCTTACAAGTAAAAGGCACTAAGTCACTTTTTTGCAAAAATGGGATTTTAATGGCACTGCAATTAATTTTTGATGATCTATGTATAGGTAAACCGAACTAACTTCTAGGTGGACTGCCAAGGGAGTTACCCACTATACAAAACGCACCAATTTGATTTTGATTAAAATTTTATCTGGCAATAGGCACTAAGTCACTTAGTGCACTTAGTGCGTTTTACTTGTAGATTATTTCAAATGTTTCTGCACTAAGCGACTTTCTAAAAAGAGCTAATTTATAAAAATATGATTGCTTAAATCATTTATATGATACAATATCGCGTTATTTATTGTACTGACAAACGCATACAAATTTTGCTATGTTAAAGTTGATGGAATATAGACAGAACAGGGAAACAGAACTTTACCTGTAAAAAAAATTACATGTACTTTCGATGTGTAGGTAATAATTTAATTATCATTTACATTGGTTTTTTTATTATCAGATAATTATCCTTGCTTACTACATAAATAACAAGAAAATTAAAAAAAAACTAAAGTTCGCGGCAAGTTCGGAAAACAGCCCTTAGAATTGCACCGTGAAGTGTTTTATTATTAATAATGATTCATTATAATTATTGACTTTAGGAGACGCTTCTTTGCCGGCACAGCCGATGGCCTCTGAAAACTGTCTTAGTTCTGGTATAGTAAGCAGTTTCATATAATTAATAATAATAATTATTATTAATTTTGGAAACGTTCTTTAAACAATCAAAAAGTCCAAACCCTTCTTTTAAAAATCTAGTTTTTGTAAACATCTTGTTTTCTACTTATAATTATACATTACGTTTAATTAATAGAAGGGTTTTAATTTTAAATAGTTATTTTTTATATTATTTTATTGACTTAGTGCTCTTTACTTGTAAGCCGACGTCGTGGGCCTGCAAGTAAAAGGCACTAAGTCCATGTCTTTTCTCAAATTTAGTTGAATTAAACTACTTCAATTATTCTTTATTTAACTGCAAATGGGATATTATTATGTCCAAACATGTCATTGCAATATGCGGTAGTTTTTTTCCAAAAACAATTATTACAAAAATTAAAAAACAACAATGAAAGTTAAATTTGTCAATATCTAAAAACCATGTTTTTGTACTTAGTGCTCTTTACTTGTAAACCGACGATATAAAATACAGCCGGGAGAAAAAATTAAATAAAAATGGTCACCAGCTCTCTGTCTATTATAACTTATTTATTTGAAATGATGCACGGTACTCCTGAAAATAGTTTTAGGCGTTATTCTATGAAGAGTACTGAGTAAAATAAGGCCAATACTATAATTTTACGCAGATCCGTTTTTAAGAAAATCGATTTTTTTTCCTTTAAACCATTACAGCAGTTAATCATTTTATGGTTTTTTCTACTTTTAAATGAAAAATGCAATCAACATGTTGCTGCAAATTTTGGAAAAAATCGATTTCTCCAAAACGGCTCTGTGGAAAATTTTAATTTTGGACTTATTTTAATCAGTACTCTTCATACAATAACACCTATATAGTAATTCGTTTAATACGAAAACTTTCATTAAAACTATTTTTTAGGACTACCGTGTGTAAATAACTTTAACCCAAAAATGCTCTCAATAGTCAGATTTTTTGATTTTTAATATGCATATATAGCTTAGGATTATTTTAAGACCAAATTTGGGAAAAGCAATTTTATTGCAAAAATAGGCTTGGAAGGTGACATTTGCTCCAAGAAGAAAATTACTATAATATACATATTACATATTATGTAACATGTACATATTACATATTATGTAACTTTAAATAAAAAAGTTACACGGGGGGAGGTCTTTAAAAAAACAAATTGTAGTGCCTTAAAAAAAACAATCTCACTATGCTGACTTTTGAACGGTTTTGAATGATTTTACTAAATAACTCATCAAAAAAGTATTCAAAAATTGGGATAGTAAGATTAATTTTTAAAAGACACGTTTGAAAATATTTGGAACAATATGACAAAAAAAACATTCAAACTAAAATTTTCATACACACAAAAATTCAAAATACAATAAAACAGAAAAGGCCTTTTAAAATAAATAAAATTGAAAAATAATTTTTTATTTTGTTCCAAACAATAATAATCTGACATAAAAACAATATTATTTTATTATAAAAATAAAATATCATACATTGTACAGTTTTATATCATTTTTTTTTTTAGTAAATAAGCATTTTTCACACAACAATATAACAAAAAAAACGACAAAATGTAATGTGAAAAGTAAAACATAAAAACATATGAGTTGCAGTTAGATTTTGTTTTTATATAGTTCATACAGTGTACAATTTCAAAAATGGGTAATTTGTTTTAGGTGAAACTGAGGGTTATGAATATATAATTCAAAAATGAACTAAACTCATGCAATTGAGATTAATTAAATATAAATATCGACATGTTTTATTATAAAAAAATAAATATAAAACAGGATATAAAAAAATAATTATATTTATTATATAGCCTATTCCAGAACTCGCGTACAGAAATTTGAGGGTATATTAAAACCTCTGGAAAATATGAAAAAAATGTCAAAAAAAATCCATCTTCGTTCAATTCAAAAATAAGAACGCTTTAAGTGGACCAATACTGTTGCTGATGTTAAATTACCTTTAAAATTTGAACTGGTAGGTATGGAAGCAAATTTAATTATTTCACCTACATATTCTGTAGGTTGACATGGTGATTAATGTGACATAAATATTTATTAATGTCAAAAAACCACCGCCGGATGGAGTGACCCTATACAAATAGAATATTTGATAGCCTCTGTCGTTTTGTCAAAATATAGTAACCTAAAAAGATTTTAAAGTTGAAAGTCTCAAACAATGCACGCGTCAACAATTAAAATGCAACCATAGTTACTAATAAGTAGGGAAAAACTAATTTGTAGGTAATTTAACATCAGCAACAGGATTGGTCAGATTAAATAGCTTCCTTTTTAATTAGTATTGAAGATAGTTTTTTTTTTGATTTTTTTTTCATATTTTCCAGAGGGTTTTTAATATACCCTCAAATTTCTGTACGCGAGTTCTGGAACAGGCTGTATATTTCTATATTAATTTATAGGTACTGACTGTATCAAAAATAAAGTGAATTTTGGCATCATTTAAAACTTAAACCCAAACTTAATGAATTTAAACTTAATTTTAATGTCAACGAGGCTTAAATTTAAATAACAAACAATAAAAACATGGTAGAGTCAAATTAGAAGGTATTTGGACTGACGTCATCATAAAATAGTACCTAAATATAGTTTTATTTTGCATAATATGATATCCATTTTATGGTAGTTAGTTATTACAGATCTTCCATAACATCAAATCACCATGGTAAAATGCAAGTGATGAACCATTACAAAATACTTGTACACGGACTTCCGAGATTTTTGTACGACTTCCGAGATTTTCGACATCATATCATACTATTTTTGAGCCTTTTCGGTAAGATTTATGAAAAATCTTGCCGAAAATTAACGAAATTTTCGATACTCTTGTTAAAATTTTTGAAAGATATTTAAAAAACTTTTTGTACGCGTACTTTCCAAAAATACGACGGCATTTAGTTATTATTTTGTGTTGACCTCAGTCCAAATAGATGTAAATTTGACTATATTTTTGGTTTTGATCAAGATGTCTGAAGGCTTTAGCCCTGGTGTACAGACTCGTCCTGTTGTTGCGGCGACTAACAGGGGCCGCCACGCTATAAGCGGCCGTCAAATTGGACTAAAAATTGCTAAAAATGTTGGTCAGTTAAGAATATCGTTAACTTTTAAAATTAAAAATGTAAACATTACCTACAAATACGATCGTTTCAGCAATTTTCAGTTCGATTTGACGACCGCTTATAGCGTGGCGGCCTCTGGTAAGTGCCTATTCACAAGCTCGCATAAGAACATAAAACATAACAATGCGATGCCGTGATTGGCTTGATGGGCCGCCATGTATCTTGTAAGCCAATCACGGCATCGCATTCTTATGTTTTATGTTCTTATGAAAGCTTCTGGATATGCAGTAAGTCGGCGCAACAACATAACCAGTCTGTACACCATGGAACTAAGTTTCTCCAGACATCTTGGCTTTAATGAATAAAGTATCCCGAAATTCACTTTTTATAACACCCAGTTGTCATAGTAATATCACAGAATATTAAATCCGAGATTAAATCACATTTTATTGCTGTAGTATGACAAAATACATTAATTAATACATAACAGTATTTGTAAAAGTAAAAAGTTTTTGAGTCTTTTTTGCTTCCCTTTCACTAAGTATATTTTCGCTTAACTCTACACTCAGAGAATTTTTAAGCATTTAGGGCTTAAAATCAAGTATTTATGTAGATAACTGAAACTTGAGTACTTAGAGCCTCTATTCCAATTACCGTAAAAAACATTTTTTTTTATTTTTAATTTTCTTACGTACTCTTTTGGTGATAAAGCAAGAACATCGTTTTCTTTAAAAACAATAAAGTGTAGAGATAGCAACTTAATTTATTATTTCAGAAACAGTAAAATTTTAATCACTTAGTTTTAAGAGATTTAAGCAGTATTTGGAGGATTAAAATACTAAAAGAAAGAGTCTTTTATTAAAAAATAGAATAAAATAGGCAGAATTTGATCAATAACTTAAAATAAAATATGAAAAAGTTTCTATAAAGGGTGGTCCGGAAATAATCCCTAAGGGCCCTTCGAAGATGACATATTGAATAGGAACAAATAAGAGCATTAATAAAATTTTAATGCTGCAGGGCGATTCTTCATTTAAAACTAAGCAAAAAAGTTTTCTTAATCAAAACACATAAATTTAATATTAAAGGAGTAATAGCCTTTTAAAAAGTAACGTTTTTGGAGGCACAAAATGTTAGTTCCTCTTAATTACATTTTTTTTAAACTACAGTGTTACACTATATACTTTTTTTATGTATTTTTACTCGAGAAATCTATATTTTTTACAAAAAATCCAAAAAAAAACTACATATAAAAGAGTTTGGGGCAAAAATTTGTTAAGCCTCACATATTTTGTCCGTCTAGGCATAAATTCAAAATAAATAAATTAACATAAAATTATTGCCCTTATTAATACTAGTATACATGCAAAAGTTCCTCGCTCTAGCTTAAAGGGTACCAGAGTTATTAATTAAAAACCTTATTTTTATACAATTTTAAAGGGCTCCCTTAGGGCTCATTTCCGGAACACCTTTATAGAATTTTTTTGTTGATATTTTTGGATGTGGAATCACCTCTTAAATTTTGGCATGCCAGTTATTGATCACCCTGTATATATAATAAAATTTTACTGTTAATAAATTAATATCAATTAATATAATAAATAAAGCTGGCACGAGAGCTGGCATCTCTACACTTTGTTTTTAAAGAAAACGATGCTCTTGCTTTATCACCATATCAAGAGTAAGTAAGGAGATTTACAATAAAAAAATATATTTTTGAAATTTCTCTTACTGTTACTGTACTCCAAATATAGTGTCCTACATATCGCACCCGTTATGGAACAGTGTCATAACACAAAATTTTGAAAAAGGTGTTTAGTGTATTATTACTGCTCTTATTGAGATCTAGCGATCTGTATAACTGGTATATAACATATAACTATGCTACTTAGATGTAATATGCCAGTTATACAGAACGGCAGATCTCAATAAGAGCAGTAAAATTTTTGAAAAAGGTAACACTAAACACTTTTTTCAAAATTTTGTGTTATGACACTGTTCCGTATCGGGTGCGATATATAACATTCTTAAAATTGAGCAATTGTGTGTTTTTAGCACACAGGATTATTTTTTTTTATTTTCAAATAAACTTCTTTTTAACCCCTAAATGCTTAACTTTTCACCACGCAGAATTTTTTCTGTGTGTACTCAGCTTACCTTTGTATTTCGGTACGAACGTTTTTATGTCTTGCTCCTGGATATTTTGGTAGAACTCGAGTTCACGGAAGTTCAGGGGTTTGCAAATTGTGCTCGGGTTCAATACCATGAGCCTGGTGTGGCCTCCAACCTGAAAATAAATATATTGCGTTAAAAACACGTAAACATTTTACAGATAAAATTTAATGGAAAGGACTACATTTAGATTAGATATTATCTAATTATAAAAAAAGGTATAATTACAGTCGGTTAAGAGCGTGGCTCGCATTGTTTATTTAAGAATATATTTATACTATTTTTTACATTTAATTACAGGTAATGATAGATCAATGCAAATAACTTAGTAACTTGTCCAGTCTCCATTTGCGACAATGATCGCCTGGCATAGTCGTGGCATACTTTGAATGAGACTTTTTGCATATTCCTTCGGCAAAGACCTTCAATTTCTCGTGATAGCTGCTTTAATGTGTAAACCTCTTTCCCGCGAAGCTTGTGCTTAATGAATGACCACACATTCTCAATGGGGTTTGCGTCGGG
This sequence comes from Brachypterus glaber, assembly GCA_958510825.1. NCBI lineage: Eukaryota > Metazoa > Arthropoda > Insecta > Coleoptera > Kateretidae > Brachypterus > Brachypterus glaber. Next base: position 100,546,494 of record OY294044.1, read on the forward strand.
CGATTGGAACGGCCAATGCAGCATGATGATGTCGGAAGTCCTTCCACTGGCTACACAACTTGCTCCGATGTTTGGGGTCGTTGTCCTCTTGGAGGTCCACTACTTATTTTTATCGCCATACCAACGTTTGGCAGTCGGTATAAGAGCTTTTTTTCTAATACTCGACCATTTTTTCAGCGTTCAAGTTGTACGTAAAGAGAAATAAAAATCCAAACCTTTTTCCGAGAGACACACCCCCAACATGAATCTTTACAGGGTCTTTCACAGTTCGCTGGACCAATCGGTTGGTGGAGGATGTCCAAAATGTAACCCCAAAAGGAAGCTTCAGATGTTTCTCTTGGCCCACGCGAGTCTTTTTTCTCTCTATGTCTTACTCAACAAAGGTTTCTTTATTGTACTTCGCCACTTTAAGTCATGAGCCTGGAGATAAGTACGAATTGTTTTATGTGATATATCCAAACCTTTCTGCATAATTTTTTTTACCCTTGGCGCAGGGTTAATAGAGGATTCTGCGCAAACATGTTTAAAATCATTTTTCGTGCTTAGCCGACACCTTTCCTGTTGAGCCACGATCTGGTAAGTCGTCAACATTTTTTGTTTTCGAGTATCGTTTCACCCACTTGTTGACGAATGTCTTTGACTTTCCCATATACTTTGCAGCCGCTGTAGGCGTCATTTTCGGACCTTTCGGATGCAAACAGAGAAAGCCTCGAACCGTGATACGTACGCAGCACTCATGTTTTAAAACGTGCTGAGGTACTAAAAATAAGGTTCAGAAAAAGTCTCTATGTACAAAGCATTGTCGGTCAGGAAGTAAAGTATATCCCCAAAAAAAAGTAAGGCTCTCTCTTACCGACTACACGTTATAGGCGACACGCTCTTACTTGACCGACTGTATTACTATTTTAAAATAAAACTAAGAATATTTTGGTTAAAAATAACATTTAAATTGTATTTTTCCCTGTTAAAAAAAACAAGTAGAGACCAGTAGGACCCAGTAGATTCCGATTCGTTTTCTACTGGTCTCTACTTGTTTTTTTTTAACAGGTTAAGTACATATTTGTACTTAATTGTAATTTTTAATCTTACATAGCTTTGTACCTAGGTCATAAGTTCCCTAAGAAACGTATGACCTACTGTTAAATTTGACACCCATTGATAATAGCCCGTTGTGTGTGAAGATTTTGTACTTGTTTTGTGTTTAGTGAGCTGTTTTATGCATTCGATACTAATTTTACACATTTTTTGTTGCATAAAATAATAAAATACAAATATAATATTTTTAGGGAATTTTCGTTTTCGGTTGGTATTTAAGGCACATATTTATGTTGTCCAATGTATTGTACCGATGACCATTGTATTTTACTTTCCCCTATAAAATAGAGAAAGCCAGGGCTACCCATTTCGGCGCCCGAGGCAAGCTTTTGCATGCATTGGCAACCCCGCTATCCGTAAAGAAATTTAAAAAAATCCCGAAAAAAAGCGAGGAACAAAAAAAAGGCAACCTTCTGGGCTGGTGCCCTAAGGCAACGTTCAAAGGCCGGCACTGGAGAAACCCAACACTGTAACAAGAATTATTTAAATTTACAAGAGAAGAAACGTTTCATTTTATCATATGTAATGTGATAATACCATACGTCAAATGTAATATTTGTATAAATATATTGTAAAGTTACATTAGATTCGAGAAAACCACTTAATAATATGGTAAAATTACTCCAAAAATGTATATTTATTTTTAAAATATGGTAATACTACGTACTATAGTTTGACGCACGGATCTGGCTGCGGAAAATATGTTTGGAATGTATGTGCAAGTGGGAGGCCCGATGTAGGCATGCACGCCTTATAACGCTCTTGACGGAAATAAGAGAGCGCGAATGATACCTCCCCCTTACGTCGGACACTTTCTTTCATGCGGAGAACTATAGTAATACTATTATATTGCATTTATATTAATTTTGTTATCAAGCTTTTTCCTTAGGGGCTCGGTATTCGCCCCTTTCCCCTGTACCTACCGTTAATAAGTCGATAATGTTTTTTTGATTATTAAATTATTAATAAATCAACACTTATATTAGTTTTAACAAGGTTAGAGGAAATGCGCCTAATTTCGGATGGTTTCCAAATTTCGGATAGTAGTGTATTTAAGATACTGTCTGCAAAGGTAAACAGAAACCTACTTTTATGTGAAGCCAAAAGTCAAACTAAATCCGTCCTGTAATATGATAACGGTAGAGCTTCTCCCCTTTAAATGGCAGCACAAATCGTTTATATTGCAAATGGCATTTTTGTGCTCAGTTGCATTATTATGCTTGTTTATTTTATAAATAATCGTTATAAAAATTCGTGATTCTGTCTTGGGTAAGTTATGATGTTAGTTAAGTTGATCCACTATTCATAATTAAGCAATTTGAAAACGTAAACATTCTACAAATTTCTAATCTAAAAAGCAGAAAGTTGCCTAATTTCGGATAGACCATTTTTGTGCATTTGATTCCCAATTTCGGATATCCGCAAGGTAATTATTATTCAGGATAACCAACCATTAATTATTTTTTTTTATAATGATACAACAAACTAAGATAAACAATTTTGAAAAAACGAAAATTACCTAAGATACTAAGATATTCGAAATTGGGAATCTAAAATTATAGTTCCTATAGTATTTCGTAGAAAATCGCTTAATGATTCAATTACGTCTTAAATGTGAAGGAATAACAAGAAACATAAGCAATGGAATCCAGATCTACTCTTGAAAAAATTTTTTCGGATATGTCCGAAATTAGGAGCCCTTTATCAAATGCACAAAAATGCGCTGATTTTTTTTAACCGTGTTTTTTGGAAAAAATAAACTGTAATAAAATTGCTTTTATAATAAATCATGGTTCGCTATAATAAGTTGTATCTGGTTATATAAAAAAATTACAAAAAGTAATACCGAGTATTAAATATTGAATACATTGTAAATGGTATCTGAAATTAGGCGACTTTCCTCTACTAATATTTTTATTGTTTATGAGTAAGTAGTTTATAAAACTTTTCCATTGCAGCTCATCGTTAACTATGGCTAGAACAAAGCCTTTCTATAAAATAACTAACTAATTAAAATTCAATTTAGAGGTCAGCTAACATTTGACAATTGAAAAATATATAATTTTATAGTTTTTATGACAACTTTTTCTACAATAAAGAATAAATGTAAAGGTCAAATCATACTGTGGATACAATGATTTTTAAGGATGTTACCCTGGAGCTAGTAAAGGGTACTTAATTAAGAACAAAACAAAAAATTATAATTCTTTTAAATTTTGGCATTTATAAATGTTTTTATATGCAAAAAAATGCTTGTGTGGAGCTCTAGCTCAAAAAAAGAGTAGAGAACTTTTGTTTGGAGTCAATTAAAGATCATTAGGTCTATATTAATTGGTAAAAATTTAATTTTGACATCTTTGTTAAAAACGCCACAAATCGCCTGAGCTGTCTACCGTGAAACACCCAGTATACTATTCACAGTAAATGGTATATTGCATTTTCCCTAATAAAAAAAACTTTTTTTAATTTTCTTATTGCGAAAAACGAAAAATTTTTGAAAAAAAAATATTTCAAACAATAAATTTTTTCAAAAAAACAATTATTTTTAACAATTTTTTTTTAAAAATAATAAAAAAAAAATTTTTCCAAAAAGAACTAAAAAAAATATTTTGTTTTTATTTTCTTTTTGCAAAAGATATATATTTTTTTTTTATTTTACTTTTTTCATTTTTTAAACTAGTTTACCTCCCGTAACTTCTTTGTTTTTTGGGTATTACTTTCAAACACAATAGGGATCTTCCCCTCATAAAACTTGATTTTTCCTGAAAATTTCAAGTCGATCGGATTATTGACTAAACCATTAAATAAATAAATAAATAAATATTCTTTCTTAAGTCATCGTGTCTACAAAAAACGTGACATCAGACGGGTGGACGAACAGAGGGACAGACGGACATTTTCTTATTTTTTCATGAAACGCATTTGTATCCAAGAATTTTTTAGGACGTTTTTTGGCGATTTTGGGAAATTTGAAATTACCGTATAATACTATTCTGGCGCTACGCGCTGTGAATAGTATAATCTGCGGTTGCTATGGAAAGTAGTCTAAAATACATTTTATCCAATACATACAGATAATAAGACAATTACCAGCTTTATTTTAAATAGATAAACTCAATAATAACCCCCGCGTGGCTTTTACTTTATTGAGTGGATAATTATTTATTTTACCCACTCAACTGTCACTTGTCAAATTATTTTCTTGTAAATGTCATTAAAATTTTTAAGAAAAATATGAATTCCTAAGCTATTTATGGGATAAAACCTTGTATGGCATTCATGGGTAAACCGATAAGGCTAACATCGCTAAATCGAGAGCAGAAAAGAAACAAAAAGTTGTCGCTTTTTAGTCCTCAACATTTTTTGAATTTTTCAAATTTTTAATCCTTAAATTATGAGAAATTTTTCCAAAATTTTTGAAATTTTCACAATTTTCAATATTTTCAAAATTTTCGAGATATTCAAAATTTTAAGAACGCAAAAAAAAACGAAACAAACTTCAGAGAATAAATGCAAAAAAGAAACAAAAATCTGTCTCTCCTTTGCTTAAGAATTATCTGTTTCTTTTTTTCTCTAGCGAATATTTTTCTCGCTTTTGCCCTTAAAATATTTCAGTCTCTCTTTTCTTTAGGACTCGCGGGAGCCTGACGTGTTCAATTATCTGCTTTATAACTTTATCTTTATAATTACCTACTTTATAAGTTTTTTCAACAACTTGGTAAAACTGTACTTTTGGAATAATAGTTACTTTTTGTTTAAAATTATATGCTTTATCAAACTTGTAAGCGTGTCATTTCAAAACTCAAACTTGGGCTGAAACCCCCGAAGCATTAATGATAATCAAAATTCAATCAACAAAAAATAAGTTTAGTTAATAAAATGGGATTTTGTGCAAAATGGGGTAATTAAACCAAGGAATACTAAAACGTTGGAATACGAACTAATGCAACTGAAGTCAAAAAGTGAAAGGTTTTGGGAAATTGAGAAAAACCGTCTAAAATTTATAAAGTAGTGGAAAAAATATCTCCGACACCTTAAAAAAGTGTATAGATGCTTCTAAGTCAAAAGGCTTTTGCAGAAATATTTGTATTTATCGTAAAATAATGACTGACATAAACGTAAAAAGTCCCATTTTATGTATTGTACCAAAATTCATACATTAAAGAATGCTTTTGTGTTTTTGTGTGTTTCCTACAAACGGTATACATTGTCAACCCCAACCCCAACATTTTATTAAAATTCATACACTTCATAGCCCGTTTCTCGCGTTATTAAGGGCTGTAGAGTTTTCATATTTTGACTACCCCCCCTAACACCCCCCTATTTTGGAGTAGCCAATAAGAAATCCCTACAGCCTTTAATAAGGCGAGAAACGTGGTATAGTTTCGGTTTTTCAGCACAAGTTTAAGTTTTAAAATGGAACGCTTACCTACATACTATGCAGTACATAGGCACCTATCCGCCCAGGTGGATAATAATAATAATAATAATGTTTATTGTGTTCAAAATTCAAAAAATATTTACAATATCATTAGCATATCAATAAACTAATAAAAAAAAATAAAGAATATTATTTTAAACAAAAAGTTAAATGTAAGTATAATAATAATAATAATTTTGGAGCAATTATAATTCATCCAAAATTAATAGTCTCGATTATATCAAATTATGTTAATTTTACCCCAATTCACTTTATAGTAAGTAAAGATTATAATTATTATATTTCTTTTTACAATAAACGTTTATTTAAGGTCTACGCAACCTTACAACAAATAATGTTGTTTTTATAAAAATAAATATCGGCTAAGGCCGTCAGCGAAACGAATTGATACAAAAACAAAAAATACGAATTTATTAAAAATAAAATTCTTGATCTAGAAAATACCTATTAAACATTCTGTTTCGTGTGACACATAATTTTAAAGGAAATAAAATTCTCAATTTGACAACATATTTTTTAATTCTTTAAACATTTTTTTAGATGTTTTTCAATTTTTTTTTGCTAAAAAGTGCGATTTTTTGAGATTTTTTATAAATTTTCATTTATATTATTTAAAAGTATAATTTACGTTTTGCATCCTGAAATTAATCATTTATCAAAACGAAAAATTGACAAAAATTTACAATTACAACCACATTTTAAACTCTTAAAAAATATACAGTGAAAGCTCTATAACTCGAAACTTAAGGGACCGCGAGATTAGTTCGAGTTAGAGAGATTTCGAGTTGTGGAGGTTCGAGTTATAGAGAATTTTATAAGCTTTAAAATGATGTATCACGTAGGGACACTAGATCTAGGTCTTAAGTCAGCTTACTTAACATAAGACCTAGTGTCTAGTGTCCCTAATCACACGACCCCCTTATTTCCATTAAAAAAAAATCACAATTTAAAAGATACGAATATCAAATATTTAAAAAATACCTAATTTAAGTTGTCTCAAGTGTTCAAAATATGAACTCAATAACTTTGAACGTTTAAAAGTTAAGAAGGGGTCTCTGTATATTAAATCCAAAGCCAGATGCGTTTTCAAGTTAGTAAATCTTAGATACGTAAGTGGACCCGCAAAAAGTGACCTGCCCACGCCCCTTCATAAAGGGAAAACATGTCGGATGTGTTTTAAATGCTTGTTAAATGTCAGTTTGATTTTTTTTAAATTTGTTTAAATTATTTTTTAGAACTGTTAAATTTTATGTGTGTGACTACGATAACTCGAGAAGGCTTTGAGACTTTAAATTTGCACCATAGGTTTATTATCCAAAGTTCTCGGCTGGGATTGTTTTTGGTAAAAATCGGGATAGGGGCAACGGGGTCTAAAGGCGTAATTTTTTTTAAGAAAAAAATCTTTAAAAATTATTTTTTTAAGAAAAAAATTGACCATTCTTAAAATTTTCAAAAGCCAGTTGGGCTACCAACTTTGTTTGGTTACATAATGAATAGAACAGAAGGTATTATGAATGAATGTATGTTGGTACAACTGGTGAGGTTAAATACGCGCAATAACCGTATCGTGAAATATTAAACTATAGTAAACTATGTAATAATTTACTATTCCTTAAAACTACTTTTGTATTGACTAAAGCAGTCGACCAACCGCGGTTAACCGTGACTGATAAGTGACTGATCGATTTCGTGCTTTTTTGCACTCAGAGCCACATATCGGTAGAAGGATAACTACGAAAATCAAATATTTTCCATATAATATATTGAGTAGAAAAATAATTGTAAGGAACACTAATAACAGCTAAAAGTAGAGACTGGATAAAACCTAACGACCGTCCAAAAAACCTCTTGTACGCATGTCGATAGGGGGCAGCATTTATGCCACAGTGGACATTAATTTATAGGAAAACCTATAGATTTCCTATAATGGAGAAAACAAAAATATAACGCTTAAATTATTTAAAAATAACTAACTTTGGCAGCTAGGCTCTAGGCTCTAGCCTAGAGCCTCCAATTTTGAGCCTCTCGCATTGATTCCAAAAAATTCATAGTTTCCCCGTACACGTGTCATAAATGCGAAGGTTATGTGTTATCAAGGTTGTTTTAAGAGTAAAAATGTCCTCAGACCTGGGATTAAATTTGATTAAGGGCAGCACTACCAACCTAAGAATGAACCCTGTATTTGAAAGTTGCGTTAAGGGGTTATATATCTTCTGGCTCGGGAAAATTAAGGGTTTTTATTGATTTTTTTCAGGTATGTCATCAAAACTTTATTCGAAATACCTACAAAATATGAAATAGTATATGTTTTGATGTGTTTTATTGGAAATTTCAGAAAATTGTGAAAACCATGGCCCTTGCCCCGAAACGCCTTTTTTTCTATCGTTTTCTCGAAAACCAATTTACCGATCAATGTGAAATTTGTAGTTGTTGTTCCTAATTACAATAGTTAGTTCGTGAACGAAGGATCTCTCAAAAAAAAATTGAAATTGGCGATAATTTTCCCAAAAAATTGATTTTCAATGTACCGAAAATTGAATTCTCCGTTAGGAAAAAGTATAAATTTTCGTTCAAGTAAAAATCCCTTCGTTTACGAACTAGCCATTGTAATTAGGAACAACAGCCGATAACTACGATCTTTATAAAAATTTCAACAATAATCAAGTTTGATAAGAGAACCTATTGTTTAAAAAAAACTAAATATAAAAAAAAAATCAAAGAGAAAAAGTTAGATATATAAAAGAATACGGGGTTCGTTATTAAATACGCACAAAGGCCAGAATGGGATTTGCGATTCACGGCAAGCACGTGCCACGCTTTAAAATAGGTCACGATAAACCACACATGGAGCTTTGTCCTCAATTTAATAACAGCTCACTATGGGTTGAACCTGGTTTCATTGCCAAAAGTGGGCAAAATCGACGTTTTCAAAAATAAAGCACTTGATTTAACCATCTAGTCAATGTAATTATTGAAATTAAAACATTAAATTAAAATTTTGTTTCTAATTAGTCTTGAACTTTTCTGTAATTAGTAATTAAAAGTCCAAATTTTTTAAAAATGAGATTTTTATGTCATTAAAACTGCATTCAAGGGCTGATATTTAATATCGATTGGCGTTCTGAACCAATAGAGGTAGACATGGGCGTGCCCCAGGGATCTATCCTGGGGCCCATCCTTTTTATCTTATTTATAAATGATCTCCCACATTTCATAAAACAAAAAATTATCATGTATGCAGACGATGCCTCTATCCTCCTATCGTTTAAGTCTGAGGAGGAATGGAAACATCATCTACCAATAATCTGTCAAAAATTAACGCAATGGTTTAATGCCAACTCGTTATACTTAAATGCTTCTAAAACAAAATACCTAAGATTTCACACCAATAAAAAGAGGAATCTAAATAATATTAACTTAGAAATTAATGACAAAAACATTGAAAGAGTTGATCAAGTACCTTTTCTGGGTGTAACAATAGATGAAACCTTAGCATGGAACGCCCAATGCGATAAACTAATCAAACAAATTAACACAACCTGCTATCAAGTACGAGCCTTAAAGCGTATACTGACAAGACCTCAATTAGTCATGTTTTACCACGCCAATATAGAATCACGGTTATCTTATGGGATCTTAACGTGGGGTCTCTCAACAAACTTTGAATATGTTTTCCGGGCACAAAAACGTGTTTTACGCTGCCTAGCTGGGGCTTCATATGATCACCCATGTAAACCTCTATTTCTAAACATGAACATTCTCTCACTACCGTGTATCCTAATTCTTGAACTGCTAACAAATGCCTATAAAAATAAAACTACTTATGTCACAAACAACCAAGTTCATGATTATTTCACTAGAAATGCTAATAACTTTCATATGCATTATCGAAGATTATATAAAACTTATGACAAATCTCCCATACATGTTGGCTTAAAACTATTCAATTTGTTACCCTGTGACATAAAAAACATTAAAAACGTACACCTGTTTAGAAAAACAGTAAAGAAAACTCTATTAAAAGAATGTTTCTATAAAGTAAATGATTTTAAATGGCCATTGGTTGAGTGATAGTATACTGTATAAACACATGTATATACTCATTCTATAATTTTATATCTGTGACGTACCTATTTTTGTGCTTATGATAAGCTTTTAATCTGTAAGTTAACAATTATGTAATTTAACATATCTAACATTTTTATGTAATTCTCTTTGACATGTTCAAAAACTTGTTTCTACGCACGAAATAAATGATTTGATTTGATTTGATTTGGATCAAAAGTCCATCTTTAGGGGTGATAAAGTAAAAAAGGTATAAAAAATGTTTTGACTCTAAATTTTTGGCATGAAGAAAATCTTAAAACCAATAAAAAATGAAAATAAATACAAAAACTAAAAATATTATGCAGGGCAGCGAATGGAAGATATTGAAATTCTGACTGTATTCAAACACTTTGGCATTTCCACTAGTTAAGATTCGATGACATACCAGTGTATCATAAAATAGTCAGTTATTTGTGTAGAATCAACAGAAAATCAGAAAAAATTCATAAGGTATACGTTTCGTAATAGATATTTACGATACAAGTGAGTTAACAGAATCATTAAGATACGCGAGTGGAAGTTGCACAACGAGTGCGTAGCGCGAATTGTGAAACCACACAAATATATTAATGGGGTTAACTCACGTGTATTGTAAAATATTTTATCTACGACCGTAAGTTGAGAAGTTCAGAAGCCCAGGCTTTTGACACCCCCAGCACCCCAATTTTAGTTCAGAACTGGGGTATCCGATATAAAATGGAATCATTGCATGTTTATTGAAACCAGACCTGTGAACATCAATCCTTTGGTGAGGTTGCGTAGATTCAATTTCTGGTCCTAAATCCCGCCTAAAGCCTAATTCAGAGTAGCATTTGTCGTCAACCCCAGATATCAGTACGTGGCTTCTCACGTGTATTCCCGTTGGTTTTTCACACTTGCCGGGAATAAAATGGATTTGTTCCGGGAAATTTTAGAACGCACATTCAATTCGATAGTCAAGGAAGAGATTTTGTGCAAAAAATACCCCGAAACTCGAATTTTTTGGGCAATTCTACCTATTTAAAAGTCAGACTATCGTTAGATTAAATCTGAAATAGGCAATTCGCACGTTTCGCCGGGTGTTTTCTGATGGGCCGAAATTTCTAACCTAACTTTTGCACAAATTTTGGTCTTGGAAATTATGTATCTCTTTTAATATAAAACCCAGGGATTTGGGACCGCGACAGGCGGATCGGAAATTTAAAATTCTAGGGGGGTCCCTCGCCTTCAACGTGAGAGCGTCCCAGAACTACTGCTCTCAGACGTTTCGTTTAAAAGTTATTCGCAATAAACTGACACTTTTAAAAAAAGTGCTGCAATGAAAATGTGTGAGTTAAGAAGCTCTTAACTCATGCATAATCCGTGAGTTAAGAGCTTCTGAACTCACGGGCGTAGATAAAACCTTGAAGAATTACAATTTTGCATGGTTACGTTTTAAAAAAATCACAAATTTTGTCACGAAAATTAATTTATGCAGTGATGAGAAAATATGATTTCCCAAGTTTTGCTCGTTTTTTTTTTAGGTTGACGTGCTACAAATTTTTAATGTACTCACCTGGTTGCTGAGGGGGTGCAAGTCGACCTCATCACAGTCGTTGTCGATGGTCTGGTCACGGGTGCGCAAAAGTTCAGAAGAAGGAGTGGTGCTATCGGCATATTTCCGCGTACGCGTTTCAGTATCTCCCATACCCCAATTGGCTAATAAGAAAACCATCCCCTTTTGTAAGCTTTTTATGCAGAACTATTATGTTCCGGTCTTCTTGTGGGATGAATCACTCTTCAAAATAAAAATAATTGTAGGAAGACCTTATTGTAGGTCTGTTTAAATTCTGCTCCTAAGTTGGAACAGAGATCTGAAACAAGGAAAATACTATTTATTAAAAAGAGTGGGTATATATGTTTAAAATTTTGAGGTTTTGTTGTATTTTCTTATTTTGTTATATGTGTTGGTTAGCTAAGATTACGTAAGGTAGATCACATAGCGTGCATAATGTATGGATGTATATTGTAAAATTATAAATTTAACACTAGGTATTGTTTGTATATCAGATAATGGGTAAACATTATTTTAATTTCTAACTTGCAAATTTTTGCACTATTGATTTTGTAAAATCCTTCAAATTTTTAAAACGTCATTTTAATTTCAAAAAAATATATTTTAAAAAATCGTAACTTACGCTGTTAAAATTAAATATCTTATTAAATAGGTAGGCTAGTATAACTGTAAATATACGTTAAATATTTTAATATTATTGCTAAAACTTTATATTAAAATGTCAGATCAGATAAAATAAGCCTGCCTTCTTATCTCTCTTTGTTTTTTGACGTGAACGTTAACCTAGAAAATTAATGTGAATAAACTATGAGCTGTTTCATCAAGCAAGATAGTAAATTAAAAATCGCACAGTGAATATTTTCAAAACAGATTCGAATATATCGAAATGTGCGAATATACTGCGTAGTTTATTTTATAAAACATAACTATATTCTATACACAAACATAATATGTTATAGTATATTATACTATTCGATTTGCATGGGAGTGGGGATAGCACAGGGCAGCGTTCTGGGTCCTATTCTATTTGTTGTGTATGTAAACGACATGATGTCATCAGTAGCATATGGTAGCCTAATAAACTTTGCTGACGATACAAACCTAATCTTTAAAGCAAAAGACTCTGCCAAGTTGATGCAGGAAGTTGACGTTTGTATCAAAGAGCTGTTGCAATGGTTCTTAAAAAATAAACTTATCCTTAACAAAGACAAAACCAACATTATGTTTTTTAAAACGTCTAGATCTAATTTTATTACGCCAAACCAGGTGCCATTTGATGATATCATGGTCGAAACAACACCTAAAACCAAATTTTTAGGCATTACTTTAGATGAAAATCTTAATTGGGGCATACATGTAAACGACTTGAGCAGGAAACTGAACGCAGCACTCTATTCCCTCCGAATACTTAAACCATATGTAAACCTTGACACTCTTAAAGTAGTCTACTCGTCAAATTTCCAGTCAATTTTAAAGTATGGTATACTTTTTTGGGGACAATGTACAAATATTAAAGAAATTTTTGCAATACAAAAACGCACAATTAGAGTTATTTTTGGTTTAAAATTTAGTGAGTCATGCAGAGGACATTTTAAAAGAAATAACATCTTAACGCTTACAGGCCTTTATTTGTATGAACTTATAATGTTTATTTTTAAAAATAACCATTTATTTCAAAATATGAGATGTGTAAGTGGGCGAAGTCAAAACTACAATTTACCTCATCACAGACTGACTCAATTTGAGAAAGGCTGCTTTTATTCATGCATATCGGTCTTCAATAGGTTACCGGATAAGATAAGTTAACAAGAAACTTGGTTAGGTATAAAAGGCTTGTTTTTGATCACCTGCTACAAATGGAACCTTATTCAATGGCTGAGTTTATGTTGTAAGCTTAATTATATTTATTTTATTTATTTTATTTGTGTAAAATTAGCTTGTAAGTTTACTTAGTTTTTTATATATTATATTTATGACAAATTTCATGTTCAAAATTGTTTATTCATGTGTGTCCACGGTGGAATATTCCGTTTTAATTTGTGAAATAAAGATTATTATTATTATTATTATTATTATTATTATTATTATTATTATTCAAACCTGTTGTAAAAATATTTACTGTGCGATTTTTAATTTACTATCTTGCTTGATAAAACAGACCATAGGTTACAAAGTTCACTTAACTGTCAGTTAACCGCAGTTAACCCGACAATTAATTCGTTGAAATTTTTAGATGTTACCTAACAAATCAAATTATATTTTTGAAATCCGCGTATATCTAAATTTCTATTGAAAAATATAGGAGGGGCGATTTATGGCACATCCAGAGGCTCGCACAACAAGCATAATACATAAGAATTCGATACCGTGATGGCTTACAAGATACATGACGGCACATCAAGCCAATCAAGGCATCGCATTCTTATGTATTATGCTTGTTATGCGAGCCTGTGGATGTGCCCTTACTCCTCGAAAAATGTACACCTGCTTCCAGTTTCTGGTTGTAAATACTTTAAATTTATTTGAAGCACTTCAATGTACATCGAAGTACTTCCATGTACTTTCAAGTATTTTCAAGTACTTCCACAGAAATTCTATGTACTTCCAAGCAAAAAGTGGTTAAAAAATGCTTCTCTCGCTACTTTTTTACAAATTTTTGTGACAAAAATACATACACCCACTTCCAAACTTTCAAGCACTTCCGAGATACCTTTAACAAAAATATACACTTACTTCCGGAGTGAATCGAATTTTTGGTGGCACGAACAGTTTAGTATATTCTATAACTAGTATGGAATACACAATATTCCGCTAGAGCGGAAAGTTTGTCATACGAGTAGGCGAGTATGACGGTCCCGCGAGCGCGGAATGACTATTCCATACGTGTTGTAGACTATACTTTTTCTTCGACTGCAAATATGAAACACTGTATGGCTTTAAACTGCGGACAAGGTTAAAAACAATGTTATTTGTGACTCGAAATTATAAATGCAACAAAACACATATTTTTAAATAAAGCAATTAATGTTATTTAATAATTTTATGACATCAGTACTTAAAAAAGATTTTTATTTAATTTTAGCACATATTTACAAATTATAATGCAAAAATTGAAGGTTATGTCAGATTGTTGTGACAGATATCAGGTTTAAATATTTAACAAAAGATGGAGCAGTTTTAATTTTTTGAACTAAATTGATAAAAAACTGATCAAATGTTAAAAAAAAAAAACAATAAAATTTATGTAATTTTAACGCAAAACTTTAAATTTCATTAAATTTTTCAATATTTCATGGTAAAATATATATATTTTTGCTAATTTTGCTACAGTTTTTTTTACTTTCATAAACAAGAGATGGCACTACATGTGATCATTCTAACACTTGATACGGAATATTCATACCGTATCTAGAGCTAGAATGGATTCATTCTGTGTTTGAAAAGTGTGTGTATTTGCTTACATTCTAAAGCAGTCGTAGAAAAAAATAGTTCCTATTTAATTGCATTTTTCTCGAAAAATATTGCTCCTCAAGCTGTAAGACATTTTCGATGTATTTTTATTCAAGGAATTCATATTTTTTACAAACAATAAAAAAATACACATAAAAAAGTCTAGGGCAATAATGTGTTAAGCCCCATACATATTGCCTGTCTAGGCACGCACGCCCGTATTAATACTAGGTATAGTATACAGAGCGGTCCAAAAGTCACCCCCCACCTCTTAACTTTTGAACCAGTTGATATATCGACTTCAAATTTGGAACTTTTAAATAAGACAACTTAAACTATCTTTTAGCATATATTTAATACTTTCAGCTCTTAAAATGTGGGCAGGGGGCATGGGGCACATTTTTTTAAATGCAAAGGGGGGTCGTGTAATACATCATTTTAAAGCTTATAAAATTCTCCATTAAACTCCATATTTTTAAATTAAAAAAAAAATATTTCTTGATTTAAAATGGGGTTGAAAATGGGTATTAATGTCAAAATTCTTAAAAAAAAAAACAAATAATTTTTTAAAAATGCCTAATTTCATCATAAAAAAATGTTAATTATACTTTTAAACTAATTTTAGTTGACATAAATAAAAATTTATAAAAAAAACTTAAAAAATCGAATGTTTTAGCACAAAAAATTGAAAAATCAGAACTTTAAAAAAAAATTATAAAAAAATTAAAAATGTTAGTTTAAATAGAGTATTTTATAAGCTTTAAAATGATGTATCACACGACCCTCCTTTCCATTTAAAAAAATGTCCCCACCTGCCCACATTTTAAGAGCTGAAAATATCAAATATGTGCTAAAAGATACTTTAAGTTGTCTTATTTAAGAGTTCTAAATTTGAAGTCGATATCTCAACTCGTTCAAAAGTTAAAGGGGGGGGGTGACTTTTGGATCGCACTGTACATGCAAAACCGCGTCGATTTAGCTCAAAGGGTACCAGAGTTATTAATTAAAAATCTTATTTTCAGAACCATTTTAAAGGTTCGTAACACTCTTAGGGTTTGTTTCCAGACCTATGTTCCTATGCTGATTTTTCATGTTTTGTGATGTAGAATCACACGGTTTATTTTCTGACAAAAGACCGTAAACACCGTGTATAGAAGTTATAAATGTCGCTCAGTAAAAATTTCTTAAAATATACTCTGTGACAAGTGATAACAAGCATCTTGTATAATATACAATGTATATGATTATAAAAATATTCCTACATCAAAATTTATTAGTGGAAATTTTCACAGGTCTATAATTTTCACTTAATTACTAATTAACTTAATTTTGTAAATATTTGGACACGACCTATAAACATAAACCGTATCAGTGGCGTAACTACAAATGGCGGCCTGTGTGCCAATATTTTTTGGCGGCCCGATCTATAAACTTTTTCAAGTGTCAATTTTTTCTTTTCGAAAATATTTGTTTTATAGCCAGTATACTAGTAACGGCTAGCCGTGAAGATATCGATGGCCTAGCGTACAAATGTGCTAAGTACCGGATGTCCTAGCGTAGAAAAGGTCTAAGGGGCTGTCCATATTATTACGTAACGCGCCTAGGGGGGGGTCAGAGAAATTGTTACAGTTTGTGGCAGGGGGGAGGGGGGGTCTAGGTAAACGTTACGTAACGGAATTTAATAAATTTAATGTTTATTTCCTAAGCTTGGCAGATGTATTTTTATTTCAACATAAATTACTATTTAGTGGCCCATAATTCCCTTTTCCACACAAACATTGACGAAACTATGCATATTCAAATAATATTGTAATCAGTAAAAAAACTGTCAACTTTGATATTAAAAAAAAATCTTACGGCCCTGTTCTTGCGTGATCTTGCCGATGAATCATCGGCGATGATACATTTTCGCGCAGAATGTGTACTCACAGAACACCAATGTGTGTACTATTTTGTGTACCTGTGCATAAACAATATACGTGTTATATGTGACACTCAGTGTAAAAAGAGGTACCTAGTATGTTTTCCCTGTGTGATATTGATTATGAATATTTTTTTTAAGTTTGAGTGATTTTTTCGTGTAAATTTTTTTTAAGGTTATGTTATACTATATTTTAGGATCATGTTTGTTTTTTCGAGAAAAAACGAATCAATAGTGAGAATACAGTTAAATTTATTGCGAAACAAAATTTTTATATTGTTACGCGTTACACAGGGGGGGATGTTGGTAAATGTGACAGTTTGTTACACAGGGGGAAGGGGGTCAATTTTTTTGAAAAATTGCGTTACGTAATATATGGATAGTACCGTAACCGTACTTATCACATTTTTACGCTAGGCCATCCGGTACTTAACACACTTGTACGCTAGGCCATCGATATGTAAGTCTACGTATTCCTTTCTATATTATTCGTCGGAAATGGTGTATTGCATTTACCCGATAAAAATTTGAAAAAAATAAAAAAATAATTTTTTTTTTAATTTAAAACACTTTTTAACAATTTTTTTAATTTATTTTGCAAAAACAAAATTTTTTCAAAAACATTTCTTTTTTTAATAATATCTTGTTTAAGAAACAAAAAAAAATAAAAAAAATTAAAGAAAAAAATATTTTTTTTCTTTATTTTATTTTCTTTTTTTAATGATAGTTTTTTATTTTTTTTTTTTTTGTTTTAACCACCTATAACTTGTTGCAACATAGTAGTGACACCACTGGATCGTATTTAATTTTGCAAAGTTCTATTATAGATATAGGAAAAATTTTATGATGGTAATATTCTAATTTAACTAAAAAACATAATATCAATTTAAACACTTGGGTCAAAAAACACATTGTGTAATTTATATTGACCCTGTTATAAAACAAAGAACCAAACGACGCTTTATTAGAAAACATGCATAAATGCAAACATAGTTAAAGGTTACCGAAACTCTTATTTTGTAGTTTAATTTTTAGTGTAAACGGTCAAAATTATTTTATACTTTTTTTCGTAGGTTATATTCCTACCTAAAGGTTGATTCAGGCATAATTATCACTAACTAAACTAAGCAATTCTGTCCTTTTTATTGGCCAGTGCAACGAACTACTAACTCTTCTCTCTAGAATAGGCATTTCATTTATAAAAACTGAAAAAAACGTAGCCAACATATACATTTGTCTGTCTTACTCGCACAGCTTTGTTCTAACAGGGACAACAATAACAGTTACTGGTAATTGTTCAGGCCTGAATATACCTACTATTTGTTTACAAACAAACCGAGATGTTTGCGATACTTTATATTAACGGTATGCGTATTCTAGAGAGAGACTTGTTAGTTCGTTGGCCAAATGAGAAGCCATCTTTCTTTCTAGCCAATCAAAAGCACAGAACGGCTTAGTTTAGTTAGTGATAATTATGCCTGAATCATTCTTAAATCTTTTATAGAGTTTTTTTTTTAATATTGCAATTTTTTTTTGTTTTTTTTTTTTCATATGTATTATTTTGTTGCTGCAGTATTTTCTAATTGCATTAATTTTAATGCAATTGTTATTGCATATAGAACATTTGTCGAATGTATTTTTGTTTTGTTTTAATACCGTGTCATAACAGTGTCTAGGTTTTATGTTTTTAATTGGATACCGCTTATCGAAAAGGAACCATGCGATATTTTTAACGAAATTTTCTTAGGCCTGGGAATAGATTGTACTAAGCCTAAAGAACCTATTCCTATTCCCAGGGGCGTATCCAGGGTTTTTTTCCGGGGGGGTGGGGCAAAACATTTAACTTCTGTTAATTTCCGGCCTTTTTTTTAATTCAATGTAGTTAAACTCAAGTTTTAAAAATTTAAATAAAAAAAATTAAGAAAGCCCTAGCTCCGCAGGTGAAAAATTTTAGAACTGTGCTGGTCTATTTAAATTTGAAAACAGTGGTATAAGTTCTAGCGCCGTAGGCGAAAATATTGACAAATTTCAAGCTTAGGTTTTACAAACTGCAATAAAAAAGAACGTAAAAAAGTTATAGCGCCGCAGGCGATTTTTTTTAATAAATTTTATAGCCTATTTTAATTTAAGAAGTGTTACTATTTAAAGTTTATATGCAAGAAAAGTCTAGCGCCGCAGGCGATAATTTTTACGAATTTGAAGTCCTTATCGTTCTGGGGGAGTAAAAAGGCTATAGCGCCGCAGGCAATTTTTTTAAAAATATTATAGTCTATTTTAATTTTAAAAGTGTTACTATTTAAAGTTTAAATGCAAGAAAACTGAAGCGCAGGCGAATTTTTTTACGAGTGTGAAGCTGTATGGTCCACTTGGAAAAGAGCCTGCATATTTGCTTCGCTTTGTGCCCTTATCGGCCTGGGTAGTAAAAAAGTTATAGCGCCGCAGACGAATTTTTTTAGAAATGTTATAGTCTATTTTAATTTTAAAGGTGTTACTATTTAAAGTTTAAATGCAAGAAAACTCTACGAATTTGAAGCTGTATGGTCCACTGCATATTTGCTTCGCTTTGTGCCCTTATCGTTCTGGTGTAATAAAAAAGCTATTGCGCCGCAGGCGAATTTTGATAGAAATTTTATACGGCCTTGCCCATGCCTGTAGTGCGTTCGTCCAAACTTGCGAATAAAAAATTCAAATCTGATATGCCGCCGTCAGCTGTGTTTATGGAAATTAGCGGCGTTCCAAATCATAAACAATGTAACAGTTTAATTTCGGGATATTACACTAAAAAAACATGGTTTTTAATCTGTGAATAATCATTTTTTTGCTAACAATATGATCTAGAAGATTAAATCGGTAAGAGTTTCAGCTCAACAACTATCCGAAGGTGGGACTAGCCTAGACTATTAAAATTGTTACTGGAACAACTCTTAAAGTCGAAAACACAGTGTTTCTGGTGTGACGTCAGAATTTTTTATGTGTGTTGGACGAACATACTATAACAAAATTTCGTTAAAAATGTCGCTTGGTTCCTTTTCGATCAGCGGTATCCAATTTAAGGAAATTAAAAAAATACTATTTTGATATATTTAATAATTATAATTATTATAATTATAAATAACAAATTAAAATTATTTTAATTTGTTATTTTGCATTTCCTTTATTTAATGTGATTAATTTAAGTTCAAAAGCCTCTCAAGTTTGGAAATAAATATAGTTACTGCAGACATTTAATCGAGCATTTAATTATAACACTGTGCGACAAAATCGAGGTTGATCTTTAAGGCAAGAGATCTGTTAGCGTCATTCGAAAATATAGGTCTAATATAGTCGAGTCCCCAAGGGGTTTCGCTAATTTGCCAGGGCTAGCATGGTTTGGACCAGGGCGGTAAAAACCATAGGTATTTACCGGTTTTTACCACTGAGCAAAATCCCGGGTAGTAAATACCATATGGTAATATTTTCAAATGGATTTCTAATAAATACTTTTCGCAAAAAAAATGAACCGACTTCTATGTCTCTAAAAATATTTAAGTCGGTGCCAATTTCACCATTCCCTAAATTAATTACTAACAATTTTTTTATTATTATTTTATTATTGTTTGCTGTGAAATTGGCACTAACTTAAGTATTTTTTATTTTTTACTTTTTAGAGACATAGAAGTCGGTTAATTGTTTTGCGAAAAGTATTTATTTTTTACTTTTTAGATTTGTAACGTCATCTAAGCTAAATTATAGTTGTCCTTCCATCTCGCCAATTTGCACTAAAAGTGCGTTGTGACGTCATTATCTTAAAGATAAATTTCTAAAAAATAAAAGTAATATTTTTATCTCAGCGCCCAAGTTGGACTCCAAGCCAACCTTATTTGAAACGAAATACTAAAGAAAATCTTGCTAAACTTTAAGATTTTCAGTGTGCCGTAATATTCGAGTGACCCCTTAATCAAGTTATCCGGCTTATCCGAGTTTTCCGATATTTCTCTAAAAATTTGGTTGGTAGTAGAACCAAATTTAGCTGTTTTTAAGTGAAATTGCGTTAAAATGGTTAGATTTATCCTAATTATCCCACTTATACGGCATTCTCCAGGCTTCAAATTGAAACGGGACCACCTCATGAATGCCCTCTTTAAGTTGCAAAAAGTTTCATCAAATTCCGTTCGTGCGTTCCAAAGTTATGCGGAAACAAACATTAAAAAAAAACAAAGTCACACGTCGAATCAATAACCTCCTCCTTTTTGGAAGTCGGTTAAAAAAAAACAAAGTCACACGTCGAATTGATAACCTCCTCCTTTTCTGGAAGTCGGTTAAAAAGACTGTGATTCTCCGTTGTGTTCCTAGTAATTAGGTAGGCCAGCAAATTTTAAAACTTGGTTGTTGTATCTACTAAAATTAAAGGTATTGTATTTCAATTTTTTTACTAAAAATTTAAGTTTTTCCCAATTTTTCCCGGTTTTTTACCCTGGTAAATACCGGTAAACCCCACTTGATTTTTCCCACCATTTAGGCAATTGTGACCTGGTTTTTACCGGTAAATACCCTGTCCGGGATTTTCCGGAAAATCCCGTCTTTTTGCCAGCCCTACTAAGCATTTTTTGACGTAGGTTTATATGAACTTTTTTTCATGTCTTTTGATAGGAATTCACCTCCCAAAGTTATGAAACGCTAAATTGAAAAATGGGTCTTCTTATTAGCGTGAGCTGAAAACTTTAAATTCAAAAAAATCGCTTAAATGACCTAAAGTAGTGAAACCTCTTGGGGACTCTACAGTGGTCCTAAATTAACGACTGACTTTGACAGATTTCTTACCTAAATTTTCTGTCGCACTGTGCGACTCGCACAGTGTAATTAGCAATTAATATATGTGATAATATATTATATTTACTGTAATTAATGTAAATTATTTAATTAAAGCATTTTATCACGAAAAAAATGTATCTGGCACAGGTTGTCAATATTTTTGTTTCTACGTTTATAAACAATTTTGATTCGATTTTATCAGATGAAAAATAAAACTGTAATAAAATTAGAAACTAAGTTTTAATGATAAGTAAACAAGGAAGTGGTTGGTTTTAAATGATAAGCTAAATATATTTCAACCATTTCTGCATAACATGGTTCGATTCGAAACATTTATAACTGGGTTTTGTATGATAATTATAATTACCGATTATAATATAACGTGTAATCGCAATTCGATTTGACGAATAATTTGAGTTTTAAAAAGGGGTTATGTCCACAAAAGTTGTTTTCGAGAAAACATAAAAAAAAAACTATTTATTTGCAAACCATTGTTGTATGATACAACTTGTATACCATCAAATTATCAATAAAAAGGAATTTAAAACTTTTACCGTTTTTTGTTATGGAAAAAAGAACATGCTTAACATATACCCCTTATAAAAGTTGATTAAAAATTCGCATATATTAATGTTTTTAATATAATTTTTATTTTTATAATCCTGTCTCAGCTTAGCTTAAATCGTATAAAACTCAATCTTAATAAAACATTCATATTATGACTAATTTAGTCATTATTTCTGAGATATTTATTATTATTTTTTTTTTCGTCATATCCTTAAAAATCCGGTAAATTTTGCGTTTGTATTCTGGCGTTTGTATTCTGGCGGATTAATGAAGTAAAATGGAGAGTTAAATATTTTTAAAATACGCTACCAAGTTTTCAAAATAAATAATAAAAAAAAAAGGAAAAGACTAGAATTTTTTTAAATATTTTTCCATGACTGGGCAAAAATATCTATCTATAATCTTATTTTTAAGAAAATAAAAGGCTTGGCTACGAATGGATTAAACAATGCAATCACAAAAAATAATTATTATATTTATCTATCCAAACGGAAATTTAATTAACTTTGCCGATGACACTAACCTTATCATAAAAGCAAAAAACTACTGTGACCTAATGAAATTGCTAGAAACAACGCTCAAAGACCTATTTCAGTGGTTTTTGAAGAACAGGCTAATTTTAAATAAAAACAAAACCAACATTATTATGTTTAAGACTACCAGATCAAACGTTATGACACCAGAACAGGTATCTTTTGAGAATTTTCAAGTAAATACTTGCAACCAAACTAAATTCTTGGGTTTGGTTTGGACGAAAACCTAAATTGGAACCATCAACTTGAAGTACTCTGCAAAAAGTTAAATAAATCAGTTTATTCTATTCGCGTCCTTAAATCATACATATGCTTTGGATACATTAAAAATTGTATATTTTTCTAACTTCCAGTCAATTTTAAAATTTGGTATTATGTTCTGGGGCCAAAGCACAAACGTGCAGGAGGTGTTTACAATTCAAAAACGAGCTTTACGAGCTATACTGGGTCTGAGATATCATGAGTCATGTAGAGGTCATTTCAAAAAGAACAATATTTTAACTTTTACAGGTCTTTACATTTACGAACTTCTAATTTTCATACACAAGAACAATTCTTTATTTCATGATATGTTGGGCTCAAGCACAAGGAATATTAATTATAATTTTCCCATCCATAGACTTACACAGTTTGAAAAGGGTTGTTTATATTCATGTATATCGGTTTTTAACAAATTGCCTAATAGCATTAAGTCATCTAGAAATTTTAACACATACAAAAAAACAAAAAAAAAACAAGTTCATGCATTGTTATTGGAATTGGAACCCTATTCTATGTCTGAATATGTTTAATTGTAAATATCCAATTTTAAATGTATTTATTTATTTTTTTCATGTATTTATATATTTTATTGTTTGTGTATTGATTACTATACCTATTGGTGTACACTTTGACTAATTTCATATTCAAAACTGTGTATCCCTGTAATACTTGTACTAGATATTTCAGTTTTTATTGATGAAATAAAGATTATTATTATTATTATTATTATTATCTGCTTTTGGAACTAAATCCGGCAATTATTACGCACATTTTGGAAATATTCCAATCTAAAAATTATAATAAAAAGCATATTCCTACTTATCAACTATTATATCCACATTTTATCTATGAAACATAATGTTTCTAACAAGCCTTATCTAATCAATGACGGTACATTTTAATTTAATTATGACTTTGGGCAACAATTTATTTAAGTAACTAATTAAATTATAGCGAAAAGTCACCTTTAGGTTATTTTTGTATACGCGGTGTTTGCAGTCTGATGTCACATATTAAAGGAGAAGATTCTACACCAACAAAACATGAAAAACCACTACATAAACTCCGCGCATTATCTATCTGAGTTGATGGTCATTTGTTTCTTGTTATTTGGTTGGCAGAATATATTTAGTTCCTTATGTAAGGTTTTCATCTTGTTTAAAATTTATTGTCAATCAAGACATTATTTTGACATTTATAAAAAAATCCAAATAATTTGCTTTAGTAAAAAGAAATAACAAGAAAAGTGCATAAAAACTAAAAGCATCAATCTATAAACATTTTGTTTAAATGAAGTAATATAATGCAGTGCTCTATAAATTTTTGAAGTAAACACTATAACAGAGAATTTTTTGGTTAAAATAATACTGGTCCGTAATTTTATTCAGGTAATGTTAAATTTAAGTTTATAATAGCACTTTATGAATAAAAACTTACTTTTATTATAATTTTGAACAAAGTTTTACTTTTTAAACTGATTTTGTTATTATTTGTAAGACGTAAAATGACAGTCAATTTAACCTAAATGTTAAAAATTATCAAAAGCACAATGGGATACAAAAATATTACTAAAAGTCATTTTTAAACCACTAATCATAGCTTCCTTGATCCAATTTGTTACTCAGATAGATAATGCGCCGAGTATAGGTTAGAAAACGACCCCTTAAAATTGTAATAAAAATAAGGGTTGTAAATAATACTCTGATACCCTTTGAGCGACGAGCTTTTGCATGTGAACTAACCTTAATAAGGCCCATCTTCGTATATTACTTATTGAAGGTGCAATTTTACGTTTCGAGAACTAAAAATTAAATGCTAAAATGTGGAGTTTTCAGGAAAAATCAAGTTCTATGAGCTCATGAGCGGAAGATCCCTATTGTTTTTGAAAGTAATCTACCAAAAACTTTTAAAAAAATCGAAAAAAGATGAAAGAAAATTCCGATTAACGTAATTTTTTTTAGTAAAAATTACTTTTATTATAGGGTACAATTCTACCAATTTTGAAAGTAATAATAAAATTTTGTTTGCATAACTTTGCGTTTCTCGCAAAAAAATAAAAAAAATATTTGAAAGTTTTTTTTTTATTTTTTTTTTACTGAAAATTTTTTTTTTCTATTTTTTTTCAAAATTTTTTTGTTTTTCAAAAAAAAAACGTATTAATTTTTTTTAATTTTGTTTTTATTTAGGTATTTAAATTAATTAATTAATTAAATTAAATTTAAATTTTCCTTTTTGAAAAAAAATATTTTTCAGAAATTTTTGTTAATTTTTTTTCGAAAAATTTCGCAAAAAGAAAAAACAAAAGTTTTGTATTTTTTTGATTTTTTTTTCTCAAGTATTTGGGAAAATGCAATATACCATTTACTGTGAATAGTATACAATGGAAGCGTAGCATTACATATCTTCACCGCTTGTTATTACTTTAACTTCACAATTCATTTGGAAATAATCATTTGCTTTAACGAATCTATTTTTTCAGTGTATTAAAACAGGTTTCATTTTTAAATACTGTTTATTAACAGTAGTAGGCGTAAACTCAGTTATGACTCATCAACGTTGAAAATAAACACAGAAACATAGGCTTACGGAATAATTTTGCCGAATTATGAGGGAGATTTTTATAAAAAGTCACTAAATCGAAACATTTGACGACTAATTTGTTACACACAACAATATTGACTATACATATTAACTATACATTTGTATATATATATATATATATATCGGTGTTTTTCAAAGAAAAAACCGACATTCGATTTTTATCTTTTAAGAATACGAAAGTTTTTAATTTTTATTTATCGATAACTTTTTTTCCCACCTTACTCGTTTAAATGGAATCATCAAAAAAAAAATCAAGATAAAAAGTAATAAAAATGTAAATATTTAAAACCTAGCGTTCGCGTTAGAGTCGACGCGGCGCCTATGCGAGTACTGCAAATTCGCCGAGTACTGTTTATTAACATAAAATATGATATTTTTAATCTAACAAAACAAAAATTAGCAATTTGAAAATAAATTTGTTTACATTCTAATAATCTAAATGGAGTATTTTTTTGTTGGGACAGGACACGTTTAAAAATATTAATTAAAATTATATTTTAAAGTACATTTGTGACTTAAAAACAAAATATTTGGTATTTACAGGCAAACCAAAAACTAGAGTCAAATTTACAGCTATTTGGACTTACGTCATCATAAAACAAGCCGTGAAGATATGTAAGGCTACGCATTCCATTATATACTATTCACAGTAAATGTTATACTATTCACAGTGGATGGTATATTGTATTTTCCCAAATAACGCAACGCAAATAAAAAAAATAACAATTTTTTTTTCAAAAAAATTTTTTTGAAAAAATTTGAAAAAAAGTTATTTTTTTTATTTCATTATTCGGAAACGATTTTTTTTTTGAAAAATTTAGATTTTTTTTATAGTAAAAAAAAAATTATTCAAAAAAAAAAAATCCAAAATTATTTCTTTTTTCGAAAAACGAAAAAAAAAATATTTTTTTAATTTTTAATGTACATAGTACAAAGTACAAGGTTTTTTTAAATGATAGTTTTTGCAATTGTTTTAAAAGTTTAAGCCCCATAACTTTTTTTTTTGGGAGGATTACTTTTAAACTACACATCTTGATTTGATGTTTTATATCCAAGATGACTTTAGGTCGATTTTTACCATACAGCGTACTACCGTATATACGGTATTTTCTTGTATTTTATATACGGTATTTTCTTGCATTTATAGTAAAAAATCATCTTCGTTATATCTTAAAAGCTTGCCTATTTGACTTGTGGTACTATCATAAACCATTATGGCAGATTAATAATATGACATTAATAAATAATATAATAATAATAATAAATTAAAAAAAATACATTTGAAAGACGAAAAATAAAATATTTTTCAAAAAGAAAAAAAAATCAAAAAACTTTATTTTTTTTTATTTTTAAATTTAAAAAAAAATTCAAAATTTTTATTTTTTTTTTATTTTCTTTTTGCGAAAAACAAAAAAAATAAAAAAAAATTGAAAATTATAGTTTTTTTTTTAAGTTTAACCCCAAATAACTTTTTTGTTTTTGGGGGGATTACTTTCAAAATAGGTATATAGATCCTTATAATAAAAGTAATTTTTCCTGAGAAACTTGAGGTAATCGGATTTTTTTTCAGCTTTTTTAGATTTTTTAAAAAGTTTAACCCCTCATAGCTTTTTTGTTTTTAGGGGGATTATTTTCAAAAACAATAGGGATCTTCCCCTCGCAGAACTTGATTTTTCCTGAAAATTTCAATTCTATCGGATTATTCGTTCATGAGTTATCGTGCACACAAAAACGTGACATCAGACGGACGGACAGACAGACAGACAGACGGACAGAAGGACATTTCAAAAAAAAGTTGATTATTTTTTCATGAAACAAATTTATATCCAAGAATTTTTTGTCTAGGACTATTTTTGATTTTTTTTTTGAAAATTCGAAATTACCGTGTAATATTATTCTAGCGCTGGCGCTGTGAATAAAATAATAATAATAATAATAATATATCGTCACTCAAAGTGCAAAATGTCGTATGTTTAACTTTGTTGTTCTAAATTGTAGGAAACCTAAATGTAATTTCAACATTATATTCACACTATATTCACACTCTATTCAGACCCTACTGAATTGTTGCGTTTTATTAAAATGCCACAATTTAGCACCAAAATAAAACAAAGTAAAATTTAATATACAACCTTTTGCACTTTAAGTGACGATATTATAAATAAATACTATTAAATAGAACCATAGACCAAACCGCGATAGTGCACGGGTTTGACTGGGCTCGAACAATTGTCTGGTGTATGTATAACAGATAAATAATGTATTTAGAATAAATATTTTCAACTTGCAAAAACAATTTGTAATGGTTACTAAATAGGTATGTTTACTAAATAATAATCAGTTTTTTTTTGTAGCTTGAACAACAATTTTAGAATGTTTCTATAGTTCCACTAAAATATATATTATAATGCTAGACTTAAAAAAAAGAATTTTCTATTTAAAAGCCGCGACGATGTATCCATCGACTTCTTTACCAAAGGGTAAAAAAATGTAAAAAAAGTAAAGTTACCATTTTTTTTTCGTTAATTTGTCAGATTTCTTTAATTTTAAGTTAAAATTTAAATTTTTAACAATGTTAAGGGGAAGTTTCCCATCCTTGTCTGGTTCTACCTTGTATTTATTTCACTGATTTGTAATGTTTTATCAAAAACATTTATAAATGTTGAATCAACATGACAAAGAAAGAAAAGATAAAAAATAACTGGGTCCATTTTTCCTTGAGTGTAATAGAAGGTTCCTATAAATATGGTCTGAAAAAGGGATGTTGATCCGTTATGAATGTGAAGGTCCTTATAGATAAGGTCTAAAAAGTAGATGATGATCCTTTATGATTGTAAAGGTTCTTATCATAAAGAAGGAAAGAGAACCATTAGTCCAGCCTGCGCAAGATTTCTTTGTGACAGAACGGGGCAGCGAAATGACGTAACGCAATATATCTGACCTTGCGCAGTACGCATCTCTATCATCTATGAAATGCTGTCGGTCGTAAAACAATTCATCACCCCAATATTCATTTGTCTTATCTCTAAAAATCCCCCAGTAAAAATCTTAAAATGTCCAAAAATAGAGATATAGCAAACCAATACTGAGGTGACGAATTAGTAGTTTGTTTATACTGTCAGTACTGTCAGATCGTCGTTTGTTTCTGTTCATTTTTCGACTTCTACTCTGTTTTAATTGTTTTTTTGCTGCATTTGTTTATAACTTTAAACCTAACCTGTATTGTTGCTTTATGAAGAGCAAAGGGTCAATTCCTGGTGTTCTCAAAGTAGGTGTACAAAATCCCGAAACTCAAACACACCTCGACAAATTCTTATAAAATAATAAAAAAAAACTATTTCGACGTTTCTTCGTAGATATTTATTGGTTTTTGTTGAATTTTTTACAATTTTTATTTGACACACAAAACTAAGGTTAAAAAATACTCGTCAAAAACAAGAATAGTAGTGCGCATGTGCAAGTTTATCTCAGATGCGCAAGGCACATTTATCACAGTATTCCGCAACGGCTTTGGAGGTCTTTCCTTGTCTATGGTTCTTATAGACAAGGTCTGAAAAAAATGATGAATATCCGTTATGATTGTGAAGGTCCATAGATAAGGTCTAAAACGAAGAGCGATGATCTGTTAAGATAATGAAGGAACTTCCTTATAGATAGAGTCTAAAAAAATCGATAAGAATCCGTTATGACTGTGAACAAATATCCTTTAAGGAAGGTCATAGATACCGTATGAAAAAAGGTCCTTAAAGAAACGGTCTTTATAGGCGCAGTCTGATTAAGATCCGTTATTATTCTGAAGAAAGGTCATTATAGGTACGGTCCGAAAAAGGGATGATGATCCGTTACGATTGTAAATAAAGGTCCTTAGAGAAACGGGTTAAAAAAGAACGATAATCCATTAAAAAGTTACTCATCTAGTTTTGTAAATTTTCCTTCCACTACCTGTTTATGTGAATCACATGATTTGATTGATACCGTTATTCAACACTATAAGTAAACAAAATTATTAAACGTATTAAATGATATATTGCAACACTGCCAAAAAAAAAACATGAAAAATTCCCTATTAACTTACATAAACATGTTCAATTTCAACAGTTTCAACAAAATTACGCTAAAATTATGAGGCCCGCGTAAACACAAGAACTGACTAACTAAAAGGTGGATCGTAAATAAAAATTTTAACAACGCTTATTATGACGACATAGATAGGTTTAAATTTATTTTCGGAATATATATTTTGATTTTTGAACTTTGTGACGCACGGTATCTATAATAAATGTTTTTTCGGTATTTATATATTGTTAGATTATTTTTAAATAATTAGCGTAATTACTGTGCTAAATAGTAAATAGTAGCGTAAATAAAATTCGTCTGATATAAATGTGTCTGACCGTCAGTAAAGGGTCTTGTTTGTCACAATAATACTTGCACTAACGAATTTAAACTTGGTTTTAATGGACAGCAGTCCAATCACATAGGTAGAGAAGCTTCAGTGGGTATTAGACACAAAGACAAAAACACATTAGGTGTGTAAAATTTAGTCCGCCATTTTTACCTTTTAAACGTCAAAATTTGTAAACAAAAACAAAACCTCTAAAAGGTTTCTCACAAGTCTTTACAAAACAAGTAATTTTTAAGTTAAAAATTTTAACACTATAAACAAAATAAAACTATAAAGACACGCAGATACCACAAACAACGACACAAACAAAATATCACCAATTATTCGATTTCATAACAAAATGACAGAGTGCAGCGTTGTCGGACCTCCTACCCATGTAAATTTACGTTTGCTTGCATTTAAACGGTTTGAATGTAAATTTATGCTGTCTTTAAGTGTTCTTATTAAAATTTGTAGCAAAATATTGAAAATATATTGGTTTTTATAATTAAAAATTATACAGTTGAAATATTGTTGGCAACGTAGAACCGCCATTTTTACCGTTTAGATGTCAATTTTCTATCTATTGTTATTACGCACCGCAGAAACCTGCGCAAACGTTTATTTCCTCTATATATTCTCTACCTATGTGAGTCCAATACGTTAGGCAACATAAATTTAGGTCTTCAATACCAACCCAAAAAGAAAATTCCCTAATAATATTATATTTGGATTTTATCACAGTGCAATAAAAAATGTGCATTATATGCAAAATTATTAAAGAATGCATAAAACAGCTTATTAAACACAAAAACAAGTACAAGATCTTTACACACAACGGGGTAAATATATTATCAATGACTAAATTAAGGTCATAATTTCCCTAGGAAACTTTAGACCTACTGTACACATAGCTGTGTAAAAATTAAAAAAAAAATTGTTTTTAAAAAAAACAAATATCTTACCTTAATCTAATTTAAAATATAATCTAAAATGTTATTTTTACCCAAAATATGCATAATTTTATTTTAAAACAATAATAATTATACTTTTATCTCTTTCTGTAGTACTTCTCTCTTTATCTAATCTAAATAGACGGCAGTCCATTGAGGAATGATTCACTCGTAAAAAAAATGTACACCTACTTTTAATTTTTGGAAGTATTTCTATGTACTAATTTTTTTCAAATACTGTAATGTAGTTTCAGTATTTCCTGTACTTCAAAGGCAATTTTATGTAAAGAATGCGCTTCTTGCCTCTAAAAAAAAGCTTTACCCCGACGAAAAATTCTTAAGACAAAAATAAGTTCTTGCCTCTGAAAAAATACCACTAACGGTACAAGTACTTTCAAATATTAGCAAGTACTTCCAAATTTTTGCAAGTACTTTCACATTGTTGCGAGTACTTTTACAATTTTTTCGAGTACCTTCAAATACAAATACAAGTAAAGTACTTCCAGATAATTCGAAAGTACACCTACTTCCGGAGTGAATCGCCCCTCGGTTTTTAAACTAACTAAAATGTGTATACCTGCAAAAAGGACCCTTGTTTTCGGTAAGGAGAGATTTCTTATTTTTTAAAACTAGATTAGTTCCCAATGGGAACTACATGGTTACATTTTTTTTATGGTGCTTCCAAGCTGAAAACTATAAAAAGTTCTTTTAGGAAAAATGGCTTTTTAAGAAATAAGTACACTTAAAAGTTAAAAAGGTTTAAAATTAAAATAAATTAAAAAAGTTATGTTGTAAAAAAATTTATTTATTCCAAAACTAGCTGTGAAACACGTATGCATAGGCATGTTATAAGTGTTCATAGTAGTCACATTTTTTTTCTCGCGCATCCCAACGAATAAGAGTCAAAGAGCGAAAATTCAACCCATTTTATTATATTTAAATATATCCGTACCTTGGTAGAATAAAAGCCAATGTTCTGGCAAATTCAATGCTAAAAGATGTCAATTGCATTAGTATCGGTCGATTATTTACTATACGATATGTTACTATAGCAGTAATTTTCACTATAGACGAGCGCGCTCTCAACTTTACGCTTTAACCTTCGTAAGGCAGGATGCGAGCAAGTGAGAGGCACAATCGTCTATAGCAATTGCGCCGGCTATATACTTTACCGTTTTTGGCATTGAAGTTATTAGGATTTTGTATGAAATTAACACAGCTCGGTAAAATAAAACCCATTAAAGGTTTTTGTATGGTATTTCCCGAGGTATTTCCCTAACGACCGGGGCCCGGGAGTAGTAACCTACGGCTCCCCCTCTGTTAAATTTTTATGATTCGTAATCAAATTTTTCAGATGCATATTTAACTTTTTCCGGATTTTAGGATTTTGATTTAAATCCAGGCCCCCTCAGAAACTCTGGCCCGGGGGGAATCACACCCGACCCCGACCCCTCTCGTCGGGCCTGGGTGGTTGCTATGCGAGGTTCTCTACCAAATAGAAAACTTTACTTAAAGGTGAATATAATGGCCCATATTCATTTTTTTATCTTGTCAGTATTTTTTGCAATTTCCAATTCTTAAAACAGCTCATGACGCATATATGCGATTGTTCCACGTGTACCAATGACGCATATATGCGTCATGTAAATAACAAATATTAACGTTTAAAAACTAAATATTTCAGAAGACATAATCTTATTTTATTAAGAGAACATAATAAAGGTAAGATAATATCTAACGAACAATGGTTAAGATTCGTATAAAATTGTGTGAAATCTCTACATATACAGGGTGATTCACTTAACAGAAGATAAGATAAAACCTTCTCCAATTTCTTTATTTTTTGTCAAAAATTAATAAAATTTTGCGAGCTTATCTTAAAAGGATGTATCTCATTACTTTATGTGCAAAAAATAAAATATTTTATACAGGGCGTTCCAAATAAATATTCAAACTATTGGATTTTCAAACATAAAAAACTCCATTTTTTAAATGGAATAATATATTTTTTATTCACTCGTTAAATGTAGAATGAAATTCTGAATAAAATGATATAAGATACTTTATAGATCCCTTTAGCGCTTTTTAAAATAATTGAGTTTAAAAAAATAAAGTTGTCAATTTGAAGAATTTTATTTTATTTTTTTTTTAATGGATATTTTTAAAATCATTTTTATATTAGGATAATAATGTTTTAAAAATAATTTATACCAAAAAAAACTAACTTGTACTCAACGCTTAGGAGAACCATCTCTAAAACTCGAGTCCGTTAATAAGTTGACTCCATGATGTATTGGTTTTGGCGCTATCCACAGGCTCGCATAACCATAAGACATAGCTTAGTGCACTTCCACAGGCTCGCGTAACAAGCATAATACATAAGAATGCCATGTCGTGTTTGGCTTGATGTGCCGTCATGTATCTTGTAAGCCAATCACGGTATCGCATTCTTATGTACCATGCTTGTTATGCGAGCTTGTAGATAGCCCCAAAACCAATACATCATGGAGTCAAATCATTAACGGACTCGAGATTTAGAGATGGTTCTCGTTAGCGTTGAGTACAAGTTAGTTATTTTTTTGTATAAATTATTTTGTTTAAATTATTATCCTAGTGTTAAAATTATTAAAAAAAATCCACAGACTTCTTATTAAAAAAATAAAATAAAATTCTTGAAATTGACTACTTTATTTTTTTAAACACAATTTTTTCAAAAACCGCTATAGGGATCTATAAAGTATCTTATATCATTTTATTCAGAATTTCAATCTAAATTTAACGAGTGAATAAAAAATATAGCATTCCATTAAAAAATGGAGTTTTTTATGTTTGAAAATCCAACAGTTTGAATATTTATTTTGAACGCCCTGTATAAAATATTTTATTTTTTGCACATAAAGTAATTAGTTACACCCTTTTGAGGCTTGCAAAATTTTATTAATTTTTGAGAAAAAATAAAGAAATTGGAGAAGGTTTTATCTTATCACTAAAAATTAATTTTTTCTCAAAACAAAAATATATCTCAAAAACTATAAATAATAGACCCATACAATATGCTTAAAATAAAGGCATTCTAATAAGAAATAAGATGGCATAATAAAAAATATACCATTCCATTAAAAAAAAATAAGTCAGATGTTACACACCCTAAGAGGACCATCCTGTATATTTTAAAATATTTTTAAAATATGTCTTTTTTAAAACCATACAACTTTTCTCATTAAAGCTTTTCTCTAAAGTGGATACTTTACTATATATCGACAGACTCGGCTTCGTTGAGACACCCTGTATAATATAAAAAAAGTAGTATGTATATATAGAACTTTTGGCCAAAATAGTTACAAAAAGTAATACAAATCGAAAGTCAACATTTAATAATGATTTTGGGGATCATCATACAATATTTATTTTTGTATTAAGAGCGCAAAAAAAAATTCGCGTGATTGCTGATCTCGGCTAGACGCCTCGATCAGCAAATTCCACGCGAAAGCAGAAATCACATTTTGCGCTCGTAATACAAACAACGTTTTTTCTACGATCTAAAATAAATAAATTTCAGGCGAAAATTCATAACCTTAAAGGTCGCAGAACTTACAATTTTTTGCAAATCTGGTGGAACTTCATTTATTTTTGTAGAAATGTTAACTTTTCTATTAGATCGTAGAAAAAAATACGTTTTTAAT
Source organism: Brachypterus glaber (assembly GCA_958510825.1). NCBI lineage: Eukaryota > Metazoa > Arthropoda > Insecta > Coleoptera > Kateretidae > Brachypterus > Brachypterus glaber. Next base: position 100,580,815 of record OY294044.1, read on the forward strand.
GTAGTTTACAATTTGCAGGTTTTTGTTATTTGATTAAAAATCGTAAATTGTTTCCTATTTTTTTTGTTACATTTACTTCCTATTTAGACTAACCTTACTTAAAATGACTAATAAACTATAAAAAACACAAATTACCGTGCAACAAAAAATAAAGAAGGCTGCGATTCCAAGTATTGACAAAGGAAATACGAGTGTCGAAACAATACTGACAGTAAAATAATCTAGAGTGTCGTTATACTGCCAGTTATCATCTTATCTAAGCTATCTAGATTATTTAGAATTTGTTAATTAAACAAATGAGTAATTAAAATAATTTAAACGATTATAATCGATGAATTAGTACCACGCGGAGTGATTAACTCTGATTTAGAATAATATCACGCCGAGAAAAATAAAGTAAAAAAGATACCTGTGACCCAAATCATATTTCACGTGATTTAATATAATCCAGCTTCACCCCACCTAACAGTTTAGACCAGTCAAGCCATTAAAAAAATGCACTAAAATTGGCGTTCACCGGTGATCAGATCACTTCACATGAAATGGGTATCGGGTCCCTGGTAGGTGGTAGGTATGAATCAAACTAACTAACTAAACTGCTTTACAATATGATTGTTATTCGCTTAGGCTTTACTCACGTGGGGTAGATAACTTTATATAATTTTCTAAATTTAACGAGTTCCTAATGTAAAAATAAACCATGAAAAAACCGTACTAAATATAAATTTAAAAAATGATTCTTCAATATTCTTGTAGGTATATCAGTGGCGGATTTAGAGCGGGGGTAATTACCCCCATGACCATAATTTTTAAAGAAGTACTATAAAATGTAAGAATTAAAACAATTTTATCATTATTCTGTAAATTTTTTGAAAAAAAATCGCCTGCGGTGACTTTCTTGACTACTGTCATTGAGTAAAATATTTTTGCACTTAATTTTCCCTTAATAATGTTTAATTTTTAGTGGATGCGATCAAAAATTTCGATTACCCTCCCCCCATACCTTGAATCTAGATCCGCCACATTTGTTTTTATTTAAACTTGGTACTCGGGGGTTTTTGGGGTCGCTGATTACTAATCTGGTGCCAGTTTTCCAAAATTCAAAATGGCGGATCCAATATGGAGGATTAAATTTTTTAAAGTTTCTCGGAGAATTTAATCCGCCATATTGGATCCGCTATTTTGAATTTTGGAAAAGTGGCAACAGATTCGTAATCAGAGACCCCAAAAAACCCCGAGTACCAAGTTTCAAGCAAATCCGAGCAACTTTAAAAAATCTTATCCGCCATATTGGATCCGACATTTTGAATTTTGGAAAACTGGCACTAGATTCGGAATCAGCGGCCCCAAAAACCGCCGAGTAACAAGTTTCAAGCAAATCCGAGTAACTTTAAAAGTCTAATCCACCATATTGGATCCACCATTTTGAACGTTAACTTTTAAATTCTGACCTCGGATTCAGATTCAGCGACCCAAAAACATACAATATGATAACATCATGTTTTTTTAACAAAAATTTGTTTTTGCACAAAACTTTATTTTCACTGCACTGTGAAGAGGTTAAGCCGATCTTTAGGAGAAAGTAAAAACATAGTTTTTAATTGGAAAATGGAAAATTTTGAAAATTCAGAGAAACTGAAAAAAAAAGTAAGTGGCCATCATAAATAGAATAAAAATTCATATTAGCACTTTAATTTTTTGTGACATCACGTTGCTATAGACCCCCTCCCATTGCCACAAACTCCTGGACACCTCCCCTACCCTATAGGAGTGTAATACTTTATGGACGTTTATGTATACCTACAACCGGGGGTCACTAGGGTAAAGTGAATCACTAGGGTGAAGCGAATCACGAGTTCGAAGCTAATTAGTACCACCGTGGTACTACCACGTGGAACTGTCACTCCATTGGCAGTGGTCTGGCAACGGGTAAGTACTGATTAAATGAGGAGCATGGTTTCAAAAGTTAACAAATCCAATATTATAATTAAGGACTTGTTAACTTTTGAAATAATGCTCCTCAAATGGAGCTGCGCGGATAAAAATTGTGAACGAACTTTTGATTTACTTTACCCCTCGAGATTCACTTTGAAGGTACCTATCTAATTTAGGTAGGTACCTTCAAAGTAAATCTCCCTGCTAGGACAAGTTGTCCTAACTGCAAATGAGATGTTTGGAGTTATGACCAGTTTTATCATTCTTGTTTGCACTTTTTGAAAACATGTTTATATAAATATGGGGTTTATTTAATAAACGCCATATTTACTTGAACAAGTTTTTATAAAGTGCTAATAAAAATGGTAATACTGGTAATTACTCAAAACATATAATTTGCAGTTAGGACAACTTGTCTTACCAGGGCAGTATACGGGTGAACATGGTCATGTAGACTCTCATCTACTGTTGATTTGGGTTAAAGACCTCTTCGCACATCAAAGTGGTTCAGGACTACCGTAACCAACTAAAGGCTTGAACTCTAAGACTTTTTAAAGGATTTAAGCTTGATTTTTTTTAATAAATTGATTCAATTAATTAATTTAATTGAAAATATATTTCTTTGTGTATTTTAAAATATTATTCATAAAAAAAATAGTTAATTTGTGATATCTCATATGGATTACGAAATCAAACCATAAACAATATGCAAACGAGAACAAAAAGTAATAAAATACAAATCTATAAATATATTTACAAAATAATTCACTATAAGCTCTTTTGAATACCCATTTACATACATATTTATGCTATAAATATTATTAAAAAAAAATACAAAAGTTACCATTCACATTAAAATAAAATAAATTTTTATTATTTTAAAACCGTTATTATACTATTCAAAGTGCGTAGCGCTAGAATAGTGTTAAGGGGTCGTCAATAAAATACGTCACACTTTTTTAGGTGCTACGAAGCGATTTTATGGGGGTTTGAAATTAAAAAAGTCAAAAAAAAAAGTTTTACCCCTCACAGAAAGAAGAAGAAGAATTTTGATGACTAAGAAAAAAAAAGGTCCTCACCTATGAAAAGGCTCAAAAAAAAAACTTTTAACCCTAACAGAAAAGTTTGATGACTATCAAGATTTTTTTTTCAAAATATTTACCATTTTAGTAAACGTTTTTCCATTACATGTTTATGTATATGGATGTATATTTTTTTCACTTATTTATTAGTTACGATAATCCTGAATTAATAATAATAATAATTATAATTACATCAAAATGGCGAAGTTTGATTATAAAAATCAATCTTACACTTAACCATAAAAATACATAGGAAATATATTTATAATATCACAATAAAAAAAGAAAAAGTTTAACAAGTATTAAATATTAAAATATAATATGTAAAATATTTAAATATTAAAATATTTAAAGTGAATACTGTAAAGTATAGCGAATATATTGCACATAATAAATGTCTATAAAGAATATAATCATTGAATCACACAATAGTGTAATAACCAAATATGATAAAAAAAATGTGGTAAACTAGCCTTGCTTTTCAAGTTTTTTTTGTACTAGCTCGAAACGTGTTTGGCTTAATGGTAGTGAATCCTGGTTTTAATGAACTAATCCAAGAAAACAAACAAATGAGACCAAGGTAAACTTGAATTGACTTATCAAGGTTGACCCATACAAATTCGGGAATTTTAGCAAAACTGTAGCTAAATTATTAGTTTTTAAGAAAACAAACAAAAGAGACCAAGGTAAACTTGAATTGACTTATCAAGGTTGACGTATAAAAATTCGGATATTTTAACAAAACTGCAGCTAAATTATTAGTTTTTAAGTGAAATACTTATCTATTAAGAGTTACTTAATTTTAATTAATCTAATAATTTTAAATAATGCTAAGTTTATTTATCTTTATTTAAAAAAATATATTTATTTTAAATAAATTTATTTTTGTGGGGGTCGTACAGTACGACCGTCGTACTAAAAAATTGTGTACATAACTTGTCGGAAAGTATCGTTGTTGTATTCGCGACGTTTTGCTCATGCGAAATAAGTCACTTTCCGCACACGTTATGTAATATACAATTTCGAAGCGGTTTAAGCAAAACGTATTATTATCCAATAACCTAAGAAGAAGGTTATTATAATAACAACCAATTTCTAAGTGTGGATAATACCCACGACATTTGCGCTGTTCTATTTTCCTATTTTAAAGCTAACCTTTCTTCGACAAGGTTCAGACTCGAAAGTGAATAATTTGCTGACGACATTTAAGTACGGAAAGTCTGCATTGCAAATTTGCTTAAAACGTGACGTTCCCTGCGGATATGACCCTTAAGACTCAGATATAACCAGAGTTGATACTTTCATTACAATAACAGGGTCGGACAACAGGAATTTTAAATTATTTTTTATTTTTGGTGAGTTTCTTTAAGGGGATATCCATACAGGGTGTATTTGAAATAGCGTAGGAAATTTTAACAGGTGATTCTACATGATAAAATATGACAAAAAGTTCCTATAAACATATGTCTAAAAATGCGTCATAAGGGAGCTACGCCCCTTTGAAATTGGCTAAAAAAATCGTTTTTTATTTAATAACTCAGGAACCCTTTGAGATATATTAACGAGGTTTTGCACGCAAATTAATCCTAATAAGGCCCATGTTTGTATGTCATTTTCACGTACTTATTTAAACCAGGGGTGTGCGAAACGGGGAGGCCTTATAAGTTTTGTGTCCCAAACTTTTTTCTGTGTAACTTTTTTGCAATTTTATTTTTTAAATATGATTCCTCAGATCAAAATACATAAAAAAGGTACTCTTGTTGTAATACTGTAGGATTAACCGTTTTCGAGAAAAGTTCATTTGAAGGTGAAATTTCACGGTTCGAGGACGAAAAATTAAATACTAAAATATCGAAAACCAAAATTTTCTCGAAAACGGTTAATACTAGAGTATTACAACAAGAGTACCTTTTTTATGTATTTTGACCTGAGGAATCATATTTCAAAAATAAAATTGCAAAAAAGTTACACAGAAAAAAGTTTGGGACAAAAAACTGATAAGCCCCCCCTGTTTCGCACACCCCTGGTTGAAATAAGTACATGAAAATAACACATAAAAAAGGGCCTTGGTAGGATTAGTTGACGTGCAAAACCTCGTTGATATATCTCAAAGGGTTCCTGAGTTATTAAATAAAAACCGATTTTTTAGCCACTTTCAAAGGGGCGTAGCACCCTTATGTTTATAGGAACTTTTTGTCATATTTTATGATGTAGAATCATCTGTTAAAATTTCCGACGCTATTTCAAATACACCGTGTATATTACGTAACGCAATTTTTCAAAAAAATTGCCCCCCCCCTCCCCCCTGTGTAACAAACTGTCACATTTACCAACACCCCCCCTTTTTTTAACGCGTAACAATATAAAATTTTCGTTTGGACTTTTCGCAATAAATTTAACTGTATTCTCACTATTGATTAGTTTTTCTCCACAAAACAAACATGAACCTAACATATAGTATAACATAACCTTAAAAAAAATTACACGAAAAAATCACTCAAACTTTAAAAAAATATTCATAATCAATATCACACAGGGAAAAAATACTAGGTACCTCTTTTTACACTGTCACATATAACACGTATATTGTTTATGCACAGGTACACAAAATAGTACACACATTGGTGTTCTGTGAGTACACTTTCCGCGCGATAATGTATCATCGCCGATGATTCATTGGCAAGATCACGCAAGAACAGGGCCGTAAGATTTTTTTTTAATATCAATGTCAACAGTTTTTTTACTGATTACAATATTATTTAAATATGCATAGTTTCGTCAATTTTTGTGTGAAAAAGGGAATTATGGGCCACTAAATAGTTATTTATGTTGAAATAAAAATACATCTGCCAAGCTTAGAAATAAACATTAAATTTATTGAATTCCGTTACGTAACGTTTACCTAGACCCCCCCCCTAGGCGCGTTACGTAATATATGGACAGCCCCTAATACCTATGCCCAATAAGATTATATGTATACAGACAATGTCTGTATACATATAATCTTATTCGGCATAGGTATGTATTAACCCCTTTGCTCCTGGAAATATATGTCCCAGCAGATGTTTAAAAATACCTTTCGCTCCTGTATGTAAGAACATTAAAAAAAAATCACTTGTTTCGTAGTTTTGATAGCAATTTATTTTATATACACAAAAAAAAGTTTCCGAATTTCAAAGAAAACAAATCCGGAGCGAAAGGGTTAAACAAACTCACCAAAAATTAGAAATAATTTAAAATTCGTGTTGTCCGACCCTTTTACTGTAATGAAAGTATCTACTCTTTTTGGATATAACAGATCCGACACTATTTTGAAAAAGCAAAAAGCCAATAATAGCAGGGCTGTATAAAAGGAAAGTCCGAGACGCGTGTCTTTTTCTGACCTCTTCTAAACTTTTTTTTGACTGTTTTTAATATTTTTTAAATTTTATACGTTAAATTCGCAATTTTTTGTCAATAAATTATATTTTAGTGACCTTTAATCCACCAATCTTCATGATAATATTCCAGGGCTGGCAAAAAGACGGGATTTTCCGAAAAATCCCGGACAGGGTATTTACCAGTAAGAACCGGTAAAAACCAGGCCACAATTGCCCAAATGCTGGGAAAAATCAAGTGGTTTTTACCGGTATTTACCAGGGTAAAAACCGGGAAAAACCGGAAAAAATTGGGAAAAATCTCAAGAAAAACCTACATTTTTAATAAAAAAAAAATATAATAAAATACCTATGAGTTTTATGAATACAAAAACCGAGTTTTAAAATTTTCCCGCCTACTTAGGTACTACGAACACAAGTGTGAATTAAGTCGGTTTTTATTTTTTAAAAATCTATTTGAAAATATTTGCTTGCTTCTCACTCTAGCACATCACAAAATCCCAGTGGGATTTTCCTTGTGTTTTTTACCGGTATATACCGCTATTTAACAGGTAAAAACCATATGTTATTTACCACCCGGGATTTTGCTCAGTGGTAAAAACCGGTAAATACCACTGGTTTTTACCGCCCTGGTCAAAACCTTGCCAGCCCTGTAATATTCTAAAGAAAACAAAATATGTTGTCCAAAGTTTACCGGTGCACCGCGGTGGTGGATTTAGACACAAATTCTATGAAACTTGGATTTACAATAATCTACAAAAACACCAAAACTATTTTTGAAAAAAAAAATGTGTATATTTAAAAACGCCGACTATTAAACTTTCGACGTAACATAACTCTTTGGTTAAGGTCGTTTTTTTCGCCTGTTTTTGATGCTAATGGGGGGGGGGGCGTAAATATACCTCAAAACCCTAAAAATCAGACAATAAGAATACGGAACGTATACTTAGGATCGTGTACGTTGGACGTACAAATAGCCTGTTCCTTGAAATTTGTGTCCTTCTAAGGTGTCCTGGGTCCTTGGGGGATTTAAAGAAAATATAGCATAACATTAAAAAATAATGATTGGAAAGTTTCTTTTTCTGGTCTTGTGTAAAACCCATATTTTGTTGTCTTTTTATAAAGGCCTTGAATAGCCTTGGGAAAACTAGTTATATAAAAAATTGAATTTATTAAAAAAAAAAACATAAAACTTTTGAAAAAATATATTTATAAAACGCCCTAGGGAGTCGTTAAAAAAATCAGCCTGAATAGTACCTTTTCTCGTGGAATTGCACAAATACTAAAAATAGCTATAAAAACAGTGTTTGTAATATCGTGAGAAATGTAATTTGAAGTAGAAATTTTACGTGAAATTGTACGAATTTTGCGTAAATGAATGAGATGTTGTTAGATTTAATGTTATTTATTAGTCTGTTGCGTGTTTAGGCATTTACATACAAGGGGTATTCCGCAGGAGAGTTTTGGTGTACAGGGGAATAATAAAAATTAAAAATGAAAATTACTCTTAAGCGGACTACAGACATTTTTCAGCGTTGAATATTTTTCGTAAGGTTTTTAAAAGCTTTTTAAAATATATTCGTATGCTACGTCACACATTCAATTCAATCAATTTTTGGGCGCTGAAAATGAAATTGACAGTAAAAAATATTTCTGACCCCAAAAAAACTGCAAAAAATGATATCGGACGAGCTAGCTCGACTCAAGTTAGTTCGTTTAATATCGTCAAGCTGATAGAGTTCTTTAAAGTTGTCTAGCACCTAAACTTTTGAATTTTGAGAAGTGTGACCGCAAACACTTTGGATCAGAAAGTCGAGAACATGTTCGAGCTGATTCATTTTCAAATTAGTTTAAAGCGCCCAAAAATACATAAGAAAAATAGAGAGTACTTAATTGACGTTTATTTTTTTTTGTAGGCCTGTGTAATAAATAATAAAGCAATTCCTTACCTTGTTGATAATTGTACTCAAAATAGGTTCTGAAAAAAAAAGAAAAAAATTAAAATGGTCTCATAGAAACAAATATTTTTCATAAATTTCCAAAATCCCACTTATAACAGTTGACTATATATTTTTTAAGCTTACGTCAAGAATAACGTGAGTAAAGTGTGGCAAAATTCATACACTTTATACCCCGCGGTTCTTGCTTTAATAAAGGCTTTAGAGATTTTATGTTCTGACCCCTCCTAACACTTAAGGGGAAGCCAAAATATGAAATCTCTACAGCCTTTAATAAAGCGAAAATTAATTTTGCCCCAGTTTTTAGACCCTTAGGGGCTGTCCATATATTACGTAGCGCAAAATTTACCAAAATTCATACACTTCATACCCCGGTTCTCGGGTTATTAAAGGCTGTAGAGATTTTATATTTTGGCTACCCCCACTAACACCCCTCCCCTATTTGGGGCGGTAGCCAAAAAATATGAAAGCTTTACGCAAGAAACGGGTTATGAATAGTATGAATTTTGGTACAATTTGCGTTACGTAATATATGGACAGCCCCTTACTAAGTAAAAGGTTTAAAGGTTAGTTTATAAAATTATTAACACTAAACTAATTTAATAATTTAACCAATGACATGAAGTGTTTCAAATAAGTATGATATTTAATTGGTGAAATAACACAGGCCCACAAAAAAAAATTGTGAGTCTTGGATTCCAATATGATATTCCTATGTATTTTTTCCCGCTGAAACCGAATCCGTAACCCGTTTAACCCTTACACGTCAGGATTTTGACATAACCTCAAAAAACACTCGAAAAACTACTGAAACCGCTAAAATCATCTACTCCATACCAGTGTCACCGCCCTGTCCCCAAAAAAATTTTGTAGGCCTGTGTTATTAGTGATTTTAGTGTTAAACCATGCATTATGCTTTAACCTTTAACATTTATGTTATAAGTAATCTTTAATAGCACATTTATTTTTGAACTAGTTAAATTAAAAATTAAAATTTTAATTAGTTAAATCAAAAGCGTGAAATTAATTAATAAATAATAATAAATGAAGCACTTGATTCAAGTCGTATTAATTTTTATACAATTGAACCGATGAGAGCAAGAAGGGAAATGTTGCACTCGATCCAACTTTCGGGAATCAACAAAAAACTTAATAGCAACCAAACCATAAGCCCAATAAAGAAACAACATTACAAACTTGTTCATCGTAACCATAGTAACAATGTTTAATAAGTGGTTTCTTTTTAAAACCTTTAGTTTAGCTCTGATATGTAGTACAAATTGGTGTAATCTTTTCCTTCTTGATCTCAACTGACTAAAGTTTTAGGATAATTAAAAAAAACATTTTTTACTGTTAATTACAAGACTTTTTGAAATTTCTGGAATATTTCCCTTCTTTGTCTCAATCACACATTTAATGTGTTACTGCAGTAACACATTATGCCCCCAGTACACTGGGGCATAATAGTCGGGGATATGTTTACCTTTTTTGTGTTAACAGATGCGTTTTAAACCAAAGAACGAATTGGCTAGCTCAGTCAATTTTATCTAAAAAGTGCGGTCTTTCCCTTTTTGACCTCACCGATTCAATTTTAGTCAATGCCAAGTTTACTAGTCATTCATACCCGCTATTAAAATTTTTCATCCGAATTTATTTTTTATGCTGAATTTCAAACTTGTTATGTATCTGGCCAAAAACTGTTGCAAATTTGTAGTTAAATTATGTACAAAAAATAATTTGATTAAAATGTTAAAAAATGTATTTTATTCATTGTTTTATTTAATTCGATTGCCAGATATCATGTCACCTTTGAATAAAATATTTTTGTATACACGTGTACAATTATCTGTGTTTAGGTATAAATATTTATTAAATACGTTATGCCCACGATTATTTATGAATCATAAATTATGATTATGAAAAAATTACATATAGTCGTGTTACTTTTTTAACCTCGTATCTCAAAAAAATCGATTTTCAGTTCCCTGCACTAATCAACTATGTACATGATGACCAGAGTTGATACTTTCCTTACAATAACAGGGTCGGACAACAGGAATTTAAAATTATTTCTAATTTTTGGTGAGTATGTTTAATACATACATATGCCGAATATATGTCTGTATACACAAAAATAAAAAATAATTTAAAGTTCCTGTTGTCCGACCCTATTATTATTGTAATGAAAGTGTCAACTCTGATGATGACTGATAACCAGACCCCGGAAGAAATAGGACAAATGAAAAAATACAGGATCGCACAAGTATTAATATGAAAATATAGTTGATATTGTTTTATCTTAGTAACTAATGTTTACAAATATGTTTTATTACATAATATGTAATAAATAATATGTATATTTGAAAAAAATGGTAACTTTGAGAATTAAAGAAAGATTTTTTATTAAATTATAATTTAACAACACTGTTTCTATTTTATTTATTGCTTGTTTTGATTCAAAAAATTACACATTGTAACAATAAAATAAAAGCAATTTGTAAAATAACTTTACTAAAAATTGACGAAAAATAATAAAAACAGTGACAAAAATATGATGATTCATTGATGAATTAATATGAAAAAAAATACGTACGACGTACAGCGCATCCAAGTACCCTATTAAAATACCATATAGATTCCGATGAGTTTTAATCGGAATCTATACGATTCTTTTTGATTTTTCCACATAGAATACCATAAAAAACGATAGAATCGTTTTCTGCCATATATAAACGATTACGTAATGTTTGATCAGCCCCTTATATTTAATATTAAATTTTAAAAATAAAAGATAAAATGGTTACTCACATTATCAGATAAATTTTTAATAGCATTGTAAAAGTATACAAACTGTTTTATAACAATTTACAGCATACTGGTTTGAAACAAGTTGTTTCAATAATAATTCATTTAATATTATAAAATGCCAATAATTTTAAAGCCGCATTGGGGTGCGGCAAGGGGGCAAATGGGAAAAAATATTTTTTTTTAGAAAAGTTTGAAAATTGCTATATAGGGGTTTTTGAGGTTGCTGAAATTGAATCTGATAATAAATTTTTTCTAACTCCACCCCCGAGGGGGTGAGGGGGTAAATATTTTTAAATATGTTCAATATTTTCGTCAAAATTGGTATATAGGGGTTTTTGGGGTTGGCGAATATGAATTTGATAATAATTTTTTTCTTATTTCACCCCCTGAGGAGTGGGGGGTAGTTTTCGTGAAAACTGGTATATTGGGGTTTTCGAGGTTGCTGAAAGTGAATCTGATAATAAAAAAAAATCTAAATCCACCCCCAAAGGGGTGGGGTGTAGTTTTCGTGAAAATTGGTATACTGGAGTTTTTCAGGTTGCTGAAAGTGAATCTGATAATAAATCTTACTCCACCCCCTTAGGGGCCGAGGGTAGTTTTCTTGAAAATTTATATATTGGGATATTTGAGGTCGCTAAAACTGAATCATTTAATAAAATTTTTCTAATTTCACCCCCTGAGCGGTGGGGGTAGTTTTTGTGAAAATTAGTGTATTGGGGTTTTTTAGGTTGCTGAAAGAGAATCTGATAATAAAAAAGTTCTAACTGCACCCCCTAAGAGGCGGGGGGTAGTTTTCGTGAAAATTTGTATATTTTTAAGGTTGCTAAAAGTAAATCTAATAATAAAAAATCCATTTAACGCGAGGTTTATAATGGGAAAGCTCTTTTACTGGGCAGTGTCTTTTGATTTAAGAATATATTATTTAGGTCAAGTAGATCATGCATTTAATAAATAGATCACAGCACAAAATTTTATTTAATGCATTTATTTCGGGATCGGGATTACATATTATTACATTATAGGTATCTATTAAAATTTAATATAAACAATTTAAGTTACATCGGCACTTAGTGCTACTAAGAGTGCCGATGTATTGAAATCTTCGCCGAAAAGTCAAATCAGTAAAACAAATTTTTGCGTCCATCTGTCTGTCTGGGTGTAAACTCTCTAACTCCATTTCTACATGAGATAGCGACTTGCGGTTTAGACTTTTTGCATATTGTTTCTTATCGTATTCCGAAGAGCTGATTGGATTTTGGGGGTAAACGATTGGGGTAAGGGGGTAAAAATAGGGTAAAACTACTATTTTTAGCGTTTTTTGTTTATAATTAAGGCAATTATTATTGTATTTGGTTAATTTAGCACTTATATAAAAGATAATTTTAAATTGGTCAAAAAATGTTATAAACAACGTTTTTCTAAAACTTATTGTTTTTGAGATATTGGCGTTTAAAGCAGTAAAAGGTTTTTTTAGCATATCTCACATATTTATAACCCGATTGCAAAAAATTATATTTTAAATAAAAGCTCTTTTTAAGCCCTATAAAAAATGTTATATACAGTTTTTTGCTAGAATATAATGTTTTAAAGATACAGAACTTAAAATCAAACAAAACACCTAGTTTGAAATTTGCAAACTAGATGGCTCTAGTGTACAAATTTTAAGCTTCCATTCATTTGTTTTTAAAATCAATCAAAAATTGTAATTAATAAGTTCAACTTGCATCCAAGTAAAAACATATTTTTATTATTAATTTTAATTATGTATTAAGTGTAAAAGAAAAGATAAAGTTTAATATAAATATTATACAAGTTAGTTTGTGCAGTGAGGAGTAGTAGTAAAATTTTAATTATGTTATGCTACCCTATTCTAATAGCATGTTATTAGTTTTCCCAATAGAGCCGATGTTTTGATAGGGTGCTTGCAACGTTTCATCTAGTTTAACATATATTTTTAATTTTCTTAGATATAGCAAATATGCATTCTGGAGTTAAATGATAATTTGTTTAAAATAAATAAATAAATATAAAATCTCTACAGCCTTTAATAACGCGGGGTCCGCGGCACGAAGTGTATGAATTTTGGTACATTTTGCGTTACGTAATACTTGAACGTTCCCATTGTCCATAAAATAAGTAATACCGATAAAATCGGGATTGATCAACGCACTAACAACTCTTCTCTCTAGAATACGCACACCGTTAATATAAAGTATCGCCAACATCTCGGTTTGTTTGTAAATAGTAGGTATATTCAGGCCTGAACAATAACAATTACCAGTAACTGTTATTGTTGTCTCTGTTAGAACAAAGCTGTGCGAGTAAGACAGACAAATGTATATGTTGCCTACGTTTTTTTTAGTTTTTACAAATGAAATGCCTATTCTAGAGAGAAGAGTTATTAGTTCGTTGGGATTGATACCCGGATCAAAACCAAACCTGAGTATGTATACAATGTAACTTAGCATCAATATGTATAATATTAATAATATTATTATTTTAAATTGATCCATCTTGAAAATATCAAAAATCTAAATTTATAAACTGAGTTTATTTTAGTATCATTTCAAATGAACTGAAATCTTACATTTTTCATTTTATTTTTAGCCAATAATAATAATTGAAAATTATATTTAAATCGATCCGGTTTATATTTCTTCTACACAAAGAAACATGATTACTAAAAACAAGCACGTAATATTCAGATGAAGTGTCTCAAAAGTTGCTATACCCGCATCACGTAGAAGTGATTGGCTTAAATAATAAATTTTCTTGTACTGAGGTTTAAAGAAACTTAAATGAAAGATGGCAAGTAAATATTTATGCAGAGTATTTTAAATACTGAAAACCAATACTGATTTCCTGGAAACAAGTACTAATTATTGTATTTCTAAAAATTAGTTAAATATGTTTATATCAAGTCAGAAGCATAGAGAAGGAAAGAGAACCATTAGTCCAGCCTGCACAAGATTATTTTGTGACAGAACGGGGCAGCAAAATGTCGTAACGCAATATATCTGACCTTGCGCAGTACGCATCTCTATCAGCTGTGAAATGCTGTCGGTCGTAAAACAATTCATCACCCCAATATTTATTTGTCTTATCTGCAAAAATCCCCCAGTAAAAATCTTAAAATGTCCAAAAAATAGAGATATGGCAAACCAATACTGGGGTGAAGAATTATTAGTAGTTTGTTTATACTGTCAGTACTGTCAGATCGTCGTTTATTACTGTTCATTTTTCGACTTCTACTGTGTTTTAATTGTTTTTTTTTGCTGCATTTGTTTATAACTTTAAACCTAACCTGTATTGTTGCTTTATGAAGAGCAAAGGGTCAATCCCTGGTGTACTCAAAGTAGGTGTACAAAATCCCGAAACTCAAACACACCTCGAAAAATTCTTATAAAATCATTTTAAAAAACTATTTCGACGTTTCTTCGTAGATATTTATTGTTTTTTGTTGAATTTTTACAATTTTTATTTGACACATAAAACTAAGGTTAAAAATACTCGTCAAAAACAACAATAGTAGTGCGCATGTGCAAGTTTATCTCAGATGCTCTAGGCACATTTATCACAGTATTCCGCAACGGCTTTGGAGGTCTTTCCTTGTCTATGGTCAGAAGTTACGCAAGGGATTTTTTTTGGGAGGGGGGTAGAACAAAAATTTCCCAACTAAAGATTGGCAAAAAAAAATTGTCAATAATTCTTGCACTAAGGATATAGGCATTGTGGTATTGTCCAAAAACGTTGATAATACAATCCGATTTATCATTATTTTCTAATCAATATTAGCTAAATTTAAAATTTTCGAAGGACGAAACTTTCTGCCATCTTAATTAGATTTAAACGAGGGGTAAACCTTGATGGACACTTTGTACAATGAATTCCAAGGAATACTAAGGAATTCTTATTTTTTCTCGGGTCTGTACAATGAATTCCAGGAAGGTGAAGGTGAAAACCGAAATATTGATTAATATCTCATATTCACACGTGTAGTGTCAATGGCGCCATCTACTTATAGAAAAGTATAAATAAACAATAAACTAGCTAGCTATTTTTACGTTAATCGTGGCATCAAACGAAAAATTTTAAGAACAAGGCTGTATAATAAAATATCAATTTTCTTCGTTTTAACTTTTAACGATTGTACTTAGCCTAAAATCGTTCGTGCTTTATTGCAAAATATTTGAAGTACCTACTTTTAGAAATATGAGACTAAACAAAATACCACAGTGTTTTGTGAAATTACCTCCACAGTTGTGAAATACCAAGTTAGTATTTTATAAAGAATATTTTATATTAAATCGGTACTTTAAGGCCTATCCAGAGGCTTGCATAACCATAATACATAAATCGCGCATAAGACATAAGGATTTTAAAAGCACACAACTCAATGGCGCAAACTTCGTAGTAACATAACACGACATATTACACAAGAAAAATAAAAGTTTCTATGTACGTCCTATGCGTAGTGGGCTATGCTAATTACATTTCTTCTTCTTCTTCTGTTTCTTGGCGTTGTTTTTAAAACCAGTTTTGTTTTATGTTTTATGTGGTACAACCTAACTTTCACAATTGTGATTTAAATCTACTATTAAACAAAATATTAAACATAATATTTAGCCAATAACGACACAAACTGTCAATAATAAATCTTATGTGCTTATGTATAGCAAGTGGATGTGTGGATAAGTCTTTATGTCTTATGTCGTATGCAAATTATGTCATTATGTTATTATGCATTATGTTCTGTTATGCAAGCCTGTGGATATGGATTTAAACGATCTTTAACTAACCATACCATCATGTCGATGCTATTATTAAATACACAGAAAAAAAAAGCTTCCTTGAACCAAGAACACGTGTCTTTCGATATGTTCAAAACCATATTCTCTTGTTTCAAGGCTAGCATTTCTTTGAACCAAAGTCAATGTCCTTGAATAAAGAGCGACGATCTTCATTCAAACTCGCTTTTTGGTTTAAAGCATTTCTAGCCTTAAAACGAGAGGATATGGATTTGAACATATCGATAGACACGTGTCCTTGGTTCAAGGAATTCTTTTTTTCTGTGTAGTGCCGTATCTATGGATGTTCATAAATAGATATATACATATGTCGCTTGGTTCACAAAGGACGGATGTGACTTTGTTAATAGCAAAGTTTTCAAGTCAACTCTGATGTAATATTTTGAAAACGCTGCTATTGACAAAGTGACATCCGCCCTTTGAGAACCAAACGACAGATATATAAATTTCAAATTGGTGTATCCCAAAAAGTCGCCAAAAAGGTACAAACAACGCATCGAAATGGTGATTCAGTTAGTGGAATATGGTTTAGACAGTGTTGCCGATTTGCCAGTAATTACTGGCATTTGCCAGTAAAAAAACTCCTTCAGAGACAATTGCCAGTAATGACTTGATGCCAGGAATTTGCCAGTAATTACCAGCCCAGAAAATTTTATCAGAAAAACGCTATAAAATTGAAAAATTTGAATAATTTTGCATAAAATTTAGAAAAATATTACCCTGCGGCGCTTGATCTTTCTTGCATTTTTACGAAATTTAAAATTTAAGAACAGTTATAAAATTAAAACAGTCTTTTTTTTTTAATTTTTTGCCTGCGGCGTTATGACTTTCTTATTTTTCTTATTTAAGATTGTAAAACGTAAAATTCGTGAAAATTTTCGCCTAAGGCTTGAACTTTCTTGCGTTTTGACAAATTTTAAATTATGCTGTTTAAATTTTTTTTCTAAAGCTTACTTAGATGTTTTATTTTTAATTTAAGATTCTAAAACTTTTTTATAAAATTGAAAAATTTGAATAATTTTGCATAAAATTTAGAAAAATATTACCCTGCGGCGCTTGATCTTTCTTGCATTTTTACGAAATTTAAAATTCTTCAGAGACAATTGCCAGTAATGACTTGATGCCAGGAATTTGCCAGTAATTACCAGCCCAGAAAATTTTATCAGAAAAACGCTATAAAATTGAAAAATTTGAATAATTTTGCATAAAATTTAGAAAAATTTTACCCTGCGGCGCTTGATCTTTCTTGCATTTTTACGAAATTTAAAATTTAAGAACAGTTACAAAATTAAAACAGTCTTTTTTTTATTTTTCGTCTGCGGCGCTATGACTTACTTATTTTTACATCGGCACTACTAGGGGTGCCGATATATTGAATTCTTCGCCGAAAAGTCAAAATCTCTGACCACGTTTTTTCACATTTCTCGACGTTTTAGACCATTCTGAGTCGAAATCAGTAAAATAATTTTTTGCGTCCGTCTGTCTGTCTGGTTGTAAACTCTCTAACTCCATTTCTACAT
Source organism: Brachypterus glaber (assembly GCA_958510825.1). Taxonomy (NCBI): domain Eukaryota; kingdom Metazoa; phylum Arthropoda; class Insecta; order Coleoptera; family Kateretidae; genus Brachypterus; species Brachypterus glaber. Next base: position 100,598,303 of record OY294044.1, read on the forward strand.
AGACTTGCGCTTTTTTGCATATTGTTTCTTATGGTATTCCGAGGAGCTGATTAGATTTTGGGGGTGAACGATTGTGGATAAACGCGTGTGAAGTTAGCAACGAAAGTTAGCAACGAAACTATGAAGCGGCACATCAGTTTTATTTTAATGCAAAGGCAAATTTGACTCATTATTCTTATTAAATATAAGGTTAGGGTTATCTACAATGATCACCCTAGTAAAAAAAAACGCAGGGGTGCAGCGAAATAAAATCAGTATAAATATTTAGTTAAAAAAAATTAACTCCAGAAACAATCGCCAAAGTGCCACGAGCGATTTGCTTCAAATTTTTACAGGATGACCCTCTTATTATTTTTAATCATTGTACAAAAAATAATTATTCGCAAATGAGAATTGTGGGTGCAGCAGAAAAAAAATAAAAAATTATGATCTCCAGCAACGATTGCTCCTGCGGCCAAGTGCCACGAGCGATTTGCTTCAAATTTTTACAGCATGACCCTCTTATCATTGTTAATCATTGTACAAAAAATAATTATTCGCAAATGAGAATTGTGGGTGCAGCAGAAAAAATTAAAAATTATGCTCTCCAGCAACGATCGCTCCTGCGTCCAAGTGCCACGAACGAATTGCTTCAAATTTTTACAGGATGACCCTCTTATCATTGTTAATCATTGTACAAAAAATAATTATTCCCAAATGAGAATTGTGGGTGCAGCAGAAAAAATTAAAAATTATGGTCTCCAGCAACGATCGCTCCTGCGGCCAAGTGCCACGAGCGATTTGCTTCAAATTTTTACAGGATGACCCTTTTATCATTGTTAATCATTGTACAAAAAATAATTATTCGCAAATGAGAATTGTGGGTGCAGCAGAAAAAAATAAAAATTATGGTCTCCAGCAACGATCGCTCCTGCGTCCAAGTGCCACGAGCGATTTGCTTCAAATTTTTACAGGATAACCCTCTTATCATTGTTAATCATTGTACAAAAAATAATTATTCGCAAATGAGAATTGTGGGTGCAGCAGAAAAAAATAAAAATTATGGTCTCCAGCAACGATCGCTCCTGCGTCCAAGTGCCACGAGCGATTTGCTTCAAATTCTTACAGCATGACCCTCTTATTATTGTTAATCATTGTACAAAAAATAATTATTCGCAAATGAGAATTGTGGGTGCAGCAGAAAAAATTAAAGATTATGGTCTCCAGCAACGATCGCTCCTGCGGTCAAGTGCCACAAGCGATTTGCTTCAAATTTTTACAGAATGACCCTCTTATTATTGTTAATCATTGTACAAAAAATAATTATTCGCAAATGAGAATTGTGGGTGCAGCAGAAAAAAATAAAAATTATGGTCTCCAGCAACGATCGCTCCTGCGTCCAAGTGCCACGAGCGATTTGCTTCAAATTTTTACAGAATGTCCCTCTTATTATTGTTAATTATAGTACAAAAAATAATTATTCGCAAATAAGAATTGTGGGTGCAGCAGAAAAAAAATTAAAAATTATGATCTCCAGCAACGATCGCTCCTGCGGCCAAGTGCCACGAGCGATTTGCTTCAAATTCTTACAGCATGACCCTCTCATTATTGTTAATCATTGTACAAAAAATTATTATTCGCAAATGAGAATTGTGGGTGCAGCAGAAAAAATTAAAAATTATGGTCTCCAGCAACGATCGCTCCTGCGGCCAAGTGCCACGAGCGATTTGCTTCAAATTTTTACAGAATGTCCCTCTTATTATTGTTAATCATTGTACAAAAAATAATTATTCGCAAATAAGAATTCTGGGTGCAGCAGAAAAAAAATAAAAAATTATGATCTCCAGCAACGATCGCTCCTGCGGCCAAGTGCCACGAGCGATTTGCTTCAAATTCTTACAGCATGACCCTCTCATTATTGTTAATCATTGTACAAAAAATTATTATTCGCAAATGAGAATTGTGGGTGCAGCAGAAAAAATTAAAAATTATGGTCTCCAGCAACGATCGCTACTGCGGCCAAGTGCCACGAGCGATTTGCTTCAAATTTTTACAGAATGTCCCTCTTATTATTGTTAATCATTGTACAAAAAATAATTATTCGCAAATGAGAATTGTGGGTGCAGCAGAAAAAAATAAAAATTATGGTCTCCAGCAACGATCGCTCCTGCGTCCAAGTGCCACGAGCGATTTGCTTCAAATTTTTACAGGATGACCCTCTTATTATTGTTAATCATTGTACAAAAAATAATTATTCGCAAATGAGAATTGTGGGTGCAGCAGAAAAAAATAAAAATTATGGTCTCCAGCAACGATCGCTCCTGCGTCCAAGTGCCACGAGCGATTTGCTTCAAATTTTTACAGAATGTCCCTCTTATTATTGTTAATCATTGTACAAAAAATAATTATTCGCAAATAAGAATTGTGGGTGCAGCAGAAAAAAAATAAAAAATTATGATCTCCAGCAACGATCGCTCCTGCGGCCAAGTGCCACGAGCGATTTGCTTCAAATTCTTACAGCATGACCCTCTCATTATTGTTAATCATTGTACAAAAAATTATTATTCGCAAATGAGAATTGTGGGTGCAGCAGAAAAAATTAAAAATTATGGTCTCCAGCAACGATCGCTCCTGCGGCCAAGTGCCACGAGCGATTTGCTTCAAATTTTTACAGAATGTCCCTCTTATTATTGTTAATCATTGTACAAAAAATAATTATTCGCAAATAAGAATTGTGGGTGCAGCAGAAAAAAAATAAAAAATTATGATCTCCAGCAACGATCGCTCCTGCGGCCAAGTGCCACGAGCGATTTGCTTCAAATTCTTACAGCATGACCCTCTCATTATTGTTAATCATCGTACAAAAATTATTATTCGCAAATGAGAATTGTGGGTGCAGCAGAAAAAATTAAAAATTATGGTCTCCAGCAACGATCGCTCCTGCGGCCAAGTGCCACGAGCGATTTGCTTCAAATTTTTACAGAATGTCCCTCTTATTATTGTTAATCATTGTACAAAAAATAATTATTCGCAAATAAGAATTGTGGGTGCAGCAGAAAAAAAATAAAAAATTATGATCTCCAGCAACGATCGCTCCTGCGGCCAAGTGCCACGAGCGATTTGCTTCAAATTCTTACAGCATGACCCTCTCATTATTGTTAATCATTGTACAAAAAATTATTATTCGCAAATGAGAATTGTGGGTGCAGCAGAAAAAATTAAAAATTATGGTCTCCAGCAACGATCGCTCCTGCGGCCAAGTGCCACGAGCGATTTGCTTCAAATTTTTACAGGATGACGCTCTTATCATTGTTAATCATTGTACAAAAATAATTATTTGCAAATGAGAATTGTGGGTGCAGCAGAAAAAAATAAAAATTATGGTCTCCAGCAACGATCGCTCCTGCGTCCAAGTGCCACGAGCGATTTGCTTCAAATTTTTACAGGATGACCCTCTTATTATTGTTAATCATTGTACAAAAAATAATTATTCGCAAATGAGAATTGTGGGTGCAGCAGAAAAAAATAAAAATTATGGTCTCCAGCAACGATCGCTCCTGCGTCCAAGTGCCACGAGCGATTTGCTTCAAATTTTTACAGGATGACCCTCTTATTATTGTTAATCATTGTACAAAAAATAATTATTCGCAAATGAGAATTGTGGGTGCAGCAGAAAAAAATAAAAATTATGGTCTCCAGCAACGATCGCTCCTGCGGCCAAGTGCCACGAGCGATTTGCTTCAAATTTTTACAGAATGACTCTCTTATTATTGTTAATCATTGTACAAAAAATAATTATTCGCAAATGAGAATTGTGGGTGCAGCAGAAAAAAATAAAAATTATGGTCTCCAGCAACGATCGCTCCTGCGGCGAAGTGCCACGAGCGATTTGCTTCAAATTTTTACAGAATGACTCTCTTATTATTGTTAATCATT
>OY294044.1:100602417-100759800 GCA_958510825.1 Brachypterus glaber
GAACTTTATGTCCAATCCACAATATTTGCAACATTTTTCGCCTGCTGCGACGGATTTTCTATTTAGGAACCAATAATTAACAATAAATAAAAACAAAATACCTGTGGCACCATATTTGCATTTTTACCAATTTTTCCTGTTTTTGCAAAAAAAATTGACTAGTTTTTAACCTCTGATTTTTTTTACAAATTTTTGCTGTGGCGCCAGATTTGATATTTTCTAACCAATTTTTAAGAATAAATGTTGCGCCAGTTTTGGCATTTGTCCAAAATGATCAAAATTTGCGTTACGTAATACTTGAAAAGGGACAATGTCACTTTTTCCGTATTTCGAATTATACCGCCGAACTAATTTTTTTCAGATCTATATAACCTAAAAAAGCCAATGTCAGTACTTGTGAGATAAATGTAGACAAGGCATATCCACAGGCTTGCATTACAAAACATAAGCTCGCATAAGAACATAATACATAACAATGCGTTGCCGTGATTGGCTTGATGTGCCGCCATGTATCTTGTAAGCCAATTACGGCATCGCATTCTTATGTTTTATGTTCTTATTCAAGCTTCTGGATAGGCCTTTAAAGCGAGAAGGGCCGACGTGTGTTTTCAATAAACATTTTTGTTAAACTGCTAAAACGACCAATTGTTGAAAACCAAGCCACATACAGGGTGATCCATAACTGGCATGCCAAAATTTAAGAGGTGATTCTAGATCCAAAAATATAAAAAAGTTCCTATAAAGGTTGGTCCGGAAATGAGCCCTAAGGGATCTAGGGCCCTTTAAAATTGTAATAAAAATAAGGTTTTTAATTAATAACTCAGGTACCGTTTAAGCTAGATCGGCGAGCTTTTGCATGTATACTAGTATACATAATAAGGGCAATAAGTTTATGTTAATTTATTTTTTTAATTTATCCAGAGGCGTGCCCAGACGGACAAAATATATGAGGCTTAAAACATTTTTGCCCCAAACTTTTCTATGTGTATTTTTTTTGGATTTGTTGTAAAAAATATAGATTTCTAGAGTAAAAATACATATAAAATATCATATAGTGTAACACTGTAGGAGCAACCGTTATCAAAAAAAAATGCAATTAAGAGGAAGTAACATTTTGTGCCACCAAAAACGTTACTTTTTAAAAGGCTATTACTCCTTTAATATTAAATTTAGGTGTTTTGGTGTATAATACTTTTTTGCTCAGTTTTAAATGAAGAATCACCCTGCAGCATTAAAATTTTATTGGTGCTTTTTTTTGTTCCCCATTCAATACGTCATCTTCGAAGGGTCGTAGCTCCCTTAGGGCTCATTTCCGGACCAACCTTTATAGAAACTTTTTTTCATATTTTTGGATGTAGAATCACCTCTTAAATTTCGGTACGCGAGTTCTGGAACAGGCTGTATCTTTATTATGTAATAATAACATAATATATTTTTTAAAATTGGAAATTTTGGGAGCCCCCGGCAAATGAATACCAACAGTCTGGTCTCTAATTGTAATTCTTTAATTCCTGTGTCTACAAATATTACAAAATAAAACAAAAAAAACTAATTTAAAAACGCCAAAAGACATGCTTTCTAAATTGATAATCATTTAAAACCTATTTTATTGCAAATATTTTTTACAGTAATAAATAATTGCAAACCATAGAAATTTTACAAAAACGTAATCTACATAGACGTAACGTATGTTTGTAGGTATTCACGGTGCTTCACTAGACCAAAAGAGGCTATTTTAGCAAAAAGTTATTCTAACGCGCCATGACGCATGACCTTACTTTTTGAGTTGGGAAATTTGTCAATCGTTAGTTGGAAAATTTTTGTCCTCTCCCTCAAAAAAAAAATATACTTGGGTCACCCTTGCACAAGGAGATTCTACATTGAAAAAAAAAATCAGTGGACATTTATCTCTAAAGCCTTTAGCTGTTTCTATAAATACTTTTTTAAAGCGCTGTATATTCTAAAGGGACCTTTCAGGAACCATTTGTGGATATGCCAATGGATCTTTTCTATTATTTTTGAATGTAGAATTTACTACGGAGCAAAAAGAAACTTCACAACCTTTTTTTAAATTTTTTTTGCTAGTATAATCCTAGAGTAAGAGGTAAGCTTACCTTAGAAAATAATTATAAGAAAAGAATTGATTAAAAAAAATCGGTTAAAAAAATGTTTTTATCCAATACATACAGATAATGAGACAATTACCAGCTTTATTTTAAATAGATAAACTCAATAATAACCCCCGCGTGGCTTTTTCTTTATTGAGTGGATAATTATTTATTTTACCCACTCAACTGTCACTTGTCAAATTATTTTCTTGTAAATGTCATTAAAATTTTTAAAAAATATATGAATTTCTAAGCTATTTATTGGATAAAACCTTGTATGGCAATCATGGGTAAACCGATATTGCCCTCTCGAAAATTAACCTGCTTGGCTGACGCAGGTTAAGTTTCTCATGGGCAATATCTTACTTTACCCACTAGTACCATAAATAACTATTTTTTTTTACAGAAAAGCACCGTGTATAATTTAATGACTTATTATTAAGTAAATTAGAATTAAATATCTATAATAAAAAAATCACTAAATTTTTATTAAATTGCCTCGTAAATTACTTAAATTAAAATTAGGTAAATTACCTATAATAAAAAAATAATTATATTTTTTATAAAAATATTAAGTCAGTTATTTGAACAAAAAAACGCAAATTAATGGCCAGGGCTCTCGAGTCGTGGGCCCAGGTTCGTACTCAAAAAATTTTAAATTAAAAAAATAAACTTTTTGTAAACATAATGCGTTTAAAACAACACTGATAGAAAAATCTAAAAATAGTACAACCAAACGTTGTTGTAACAATTTTGAGGTACATGATACCATTTTTACGATTATTCTAAAACAATATAACATTATATTAAATTAGATAGTAGATGGCTGGATTAGGGTTATTTATATTGAAAAACGTTTTTTTACTACTGCCGACGTTTCGTTGGCTTTATTCCAGCTTCTTCAAAAGGCACAAGTAAGTTACGTTTTCTTCGTTAAAATATAACAATTAAGGATTTAAATTGTTATATTTTAACGAAGAATACGTAACTTAATGTGCCTTTTGAAAAAGTTGGAATAAAGCCAACGAAACGTCGGCAGTTTTAGTAAAAAAACGTTTTTTAATATAAATAACCCTAATCCAGCCATCTACTATCTAATATTATTGTTGGGTTACCAAACCAAGATTAAAATTATATTAAATACCATATTAAAATTGTAGATTCATATTATTTAATAATACAACAACGTTGATGTAGTCAGAGGAAGGATGATTAATAAATATGGCGACAATCAGCTGATTCTAAAAAATGCGAATCTAATAAATTCGAATATTACCAAAATATTGAAAGCAGGCAGTTTGGGCTACAATTTTTATGTGTATAAGTATACCCAACGATAAGCATGTACATGTAAATCCATGTGATATGTAGTTTCTATGTGCACATAAATGAATTACACCAAACTTTGAAACGCAGTAGTGAGCCGACGCATCCCAGGTTCAGCTAGCCAGCCGCATGGACGGGTCAGCTGAATTGCCTGCGTTTTGAAGCGAGGATCGTGTCGTAATAAGAAGCGACAATCCGACCCTGCGAATTTGCAAGCCACTCCCAGCGCGCTCTCTGCGTGATAAAGAAAAACCCCATCGCTTAACAGTTGTTTGTAGCGGACATGTCCGTTATCTTACTTATTTTATGCGTCTTACGATAAAAATGCATGTAACCAATTTTGTAAACGGGAAAATTTCCAAAAAGTCCAATTTTTGATTGGAATATTTTTTTAATATGTTAATAACAACCGAGTTAATTCAAAAAAGCCACGTTGGAGGTGAAATTGGTTTTTTCCATTTTTCAGCCAAATTATTCATCGGACTCTAAAATTCAAAATAGCGGACATCCCTTACGCAAATCACCAGGTGAAAAACTAACAGGAGTGTTCTCTTACCATCCACTACTACCCTTAAAAATATCAGCCTGTGTACATTTCAAAACCCAAAACAAAAATTAACGTTGTAATTCAAACCTGACCATATGTCCATGGATTTTTTTCTCTTGTTTTTGAATGTACTTGTGATACTAAAATAGCTATTTTCTTAACAAGTGCGGAAAAACCTCTTTACGCACGCGTTAGGAACAATACTTTTCCTACGAGCAGGGTTAAAATAAAATATACTTTTATATATTATCAAATAAATCGAAATAAATCTTATTTTTATAATTTTCCAATAAGAAAATCAATTAACAGGTAAAAAATTTAAACATTTTTATAATATTATGAATAAATATAACAAGAATAACACTACGCAATTAATAAATTAAGCTTTCTTTCCACACCCATATGCGTGCGGAAAGATCACGTAGGAAAATGTAAACTTACTTAGGGAACGTTCAAGTATTACGTAACGCAAATTTTGATCATTTTGGACCCCCCCCTGTAACGCTATTTTCCTATACCATTAACATGGGCGTAACACTCCAAAATGACCCCCACCCCCTAGGAGCGTTACGTAATACTTGAACGTTCCCTTACTTACACTTACTTGATAAGGGATCATAAAATAACTGATTAATAGAAATTGGTTCTTAAAGAATTTTTTTTTCTACAGAAAAGAACCGTGTATATTGACTAATTTAATTACTTATTGTTAAGTAAATTATAATCGAGTATCTATAATAAAAAATTCATTAATTTTTTATTAAATTACTAAAATTAAAATTAGGTAAATTAGCTATAATAAAAAAATCATTATTTTTTTATAAAAATATTAACTTTCGAACAAGAAAAAAATAAAGAACATTAATGGTCAGGGCTTTCGAATCGTGGGACCCAGGGCCGTACTGAAAGAAAATTTAATTTTAAAATTCTTACTATTTTGAAACCTAATGCTTTAAAACAATAAAATCTTGTAAAAATTGTCATTTGTTAGTTGGTTACTATGTTTTGGCATTAGATGTTACCAATGGCGATTTCTCCCGTTAGATTAGACAGGGTCAAAAGTTCTACCCAAAAAGGATAGAAGACATAAGCTTTGTTCGGGATACGCTAGAATCAGTTCTGGACTACTGTTTATTGGTTATTTAAAGTCACATGGTAATAAGGATTAAACCTCCATTGGTCAGAACCAGTTCTGAACAGTTCTGAACTCGAATCTCGAACAAGCCTATACATACACTCCCACTTTCACCCAACCAAACAAATTCTGTATTTGTTCTTTGTTGAACAAATACAATATTTACTTGGCCGGGCGAAAAGTGTAACTATATTATTTTTATTAAAGAAATTACTGACGCCATCTAAATTTTAGTAGAATTATCTTATTCTACAGATTTACATTAGCTATGTTCGCTCAGTGCTACACTTTCCGGCCAACCAAATAAATACTGTATTTGTTGTATGAAAAACAAATACAGTATTTATTTAGTTGGCTGGAAAGTGTAGCACAAATGAGATAGAGATAGGGCAGACGTCTTTTTTTTCATAATTATAGTTGTAGAGAGCTCCATTACATGTGCGCACATTTATAAAGAAAATGTTTATTACATGTTAGGTACTACCTACAGATCAGAAGAAGAAAATGGGTTTTAATTATTATTTAAAACTTCATTTTTAATAACAGAATAAAGAAAGAATATGATTATATCCCAACTGGAGAGCGATAAAAGTTCAAAAGTATGCGAGGTATGGCGAACAAGTCTATTTTTGCATACGGCACTGTAAAAATATGTCATGATAAATATCCTTAAAAATATATGTTAACCTGACACACACATACAAGCGCCTAATTTCAGCTCTCTGTGCAGGAGTTTGTTTTGTTTTTTTCTTGGTTTGGACTTTTTTTTTAATGAGGGGGCCTTGGTTTACGTTAACGTTTGTTTGGCGTCCGTTTTGTTTTTTTTTTAAATTTTTTTTATTTAAAATAATATTGAAAAACGGTCAGCGCATGCGCAGTTTATCAAAACACGGCATAAAGAGCTGCACATAAGCGCTCCTTACACACATAGAGGGGTTCTTGGGCCTCAGTCAAACTGCCTCAAATTTAAATATTCTGTAAAAATTAAATTAGGAAAATGGCAGCCAAATTAAATGACCAGTTTCGGAGAAAAACGCTTTTTAAAATCTAATTTTGTTTTTTGACGTATATTAAGGTTGTTTTTTACTTACGTAAATGTTAACTTAATTTAAAGTTTATTATACTCTATTAATTAAAGAACAGGCATTAGAAATATTATATAAAAGGCTTTATTATCATTTACTTGCATGTTTGTACTATAAATATTAACACCTTTGTGAATCTTTCACATGCTGACATTTTCTACGTGTTTGCTAATTATCTGCATATTTTCACTTGATTAATAATAATAATAATAATAATAATATTTATTGGTCTAGAAATTACATAATATAATTTTTTTTTTACAATAAATATGCTATTTTACACTAAAATGCATAAACATTTGAACGTGTAAAAACAAAAATATATATACGTGATGTACATGTGCACATTTAAATAAAAATAAATTTAAAACTAAAAAAAAAACAAAAATAAATTTAAAACTAAAATATTTACATTTTTTTTTATTATATCTTTTTTTTTTTTATTAATAATTATTTTTCTTTTTTTTTTTTGTTTATTTATTTATTTTTTTTTTATCAAAAAAGGAAAAAGAAGGTAAGGCGCATTTTTATCATTAAAATATGAACTAAATAAGAGAAACACTTCATCTAACACAACAATTAAAAATAAGTAATTAAATTACGTTTCACTAGATATTTTTCAGATCAATTTGGTCATTAACAAACTGTCTAGGTCTCTGCAGTATATAGTATTTACATAACCTTTTAAACAAATTTATATGTGACGCAGTTTTTATATTTTCCGGCAATAAATTGTACACTTTTGGACCTAGGTAAGTAGCACATCTCTGTCCTATTGTTTTATGGATTTTAGGTAAAGGTAAGTATTTATTTTGTCTGGTGTTTGTTAATTTAAATTGTTTTTTTTTCAGAGTGCGTGTATACCAGAAGACTCAAGTAGTAGTGCTGCCTGCAGTCCAGTTTTCTGCCAAGTTGGAACAATTCTTCAGTAGGGTAAGTAAAGTTAACATTGTAAATAATTTTTAAAATTCTTTTTTGTGTCACCTCGAGATCGTCCAGTTGATTTTTATAGACCCCTCCCCAGCCTAGTATGCCATATCTTAGATGAGACTCAACAAGTGCATTGTAAACCATGTTTAGTTGAGGGATACTTAAAATTGGTTGTAGTATTTTAAAATATGGTATCAGGCTTCTAATTTTTTTAGTAATTTGTTGTACCTGTAAGTCCCATCTAAGATGTGGATCCATGGTAACTCCCAAAAACTTGACTGAATTAGTAGAACGAATTGTAAATGTATAGTTCTCTGTCTTAAAATTTAATTTTCTGTAGTTTGGTAAACTAATTGTGTAAGAACCAAATGTCATAAACATTGTTTTATCTATATTTAACGTTAATATAACCACTCCTTAATTAAATTAAAATCGTCTTCAATCAAGCTTCTAAGGAGTTCCCAAGTAGATCCTTTGTAGAAAATAGTGGTATCGTCAGCAAAACTAATAATCATTCCTTTAGAATTTACCCTAAATAAATTATTTATATATAAAATAAACAATAACGGCCCCAAAATAGTTCCCTGTGGTACGCCATATTCAGGTGACATTGGATCACTGATATTGTTTCCTAGTTTAACAAACTGCTTTCTGTTTTTTAAGTAGCTAGTTAGGAGTTTCAAAAGGGTACCTCTAATGCCAATATTCTCTAGTATACTAATTAGTTTATCGTGCGAGACTGTGTCGAATGCTTTTGCCAGGTCTAAAAATATGCAAAAGGCTGGTATACCCTTATCGATTGCATCATAAATTTCTTTAAGTAGAGTTATTATTGCATTTTGAGTAGATTTACCCTTTTGAAATCCAAACTGTTGTTCAGAAATTATATTATATTTTTTAATGAAACTGTCCATTCTGTTCTTAAGAAGTAACTCAAAGATTTTTGTAAAGTTTGTTATAAGCGATATTGGTCTATAGTTAACAGGATCCAGTTTATCACCTTTTTTGAATATGGGTACCACCACTGAAGTCTTAAATGCAGTTGGGCAAAATCCGGTTTCAAAAATTTTATTTATTAATTTAGAGAGAGGATATGCGATTGACTCTGCTATATTTTTTATAGAGTTGCTGTCGACACCATCTATCCCCACTGACTTTTTGTTCTTTAATTTTTTAATAACTTGGATTATTTCTTCTGGACATGTTGGCATCAAAAAAAGAGAATTTTTTACTCTTAATTTATTTTCTTTGTAATTTTTATTTTGTTTAATGTTTTTAGCCAATTTTTTTCCCATTTTTATGTAGTGTCTATTAAAAGTATTGCATATTTCTTGTTTATCTTTTATTATATTTGTTTCATCGCGGATTTCTTTGATTTCATTATCTTTTGAGTGGGAATTTTTTAAACTGTTTATGGTTTGCCACATTTCTTTATTATTTGAAGAATTTTTAATTTTATTTTTATAGTAGTCATTTTTAGTTTTAGTTATTAGTTTATTTAATTTGTTTCTGTATAAGTTGTGTTCTATTTTTATATTTATATCTTGAGTCCTGTTGTAGGTTTCTAATAAATTGTCCCTGTGGTTAATGGATTTAATAAGACCTTTCGTTATCCATGGTTTCCTTCTTTTTGTTTCTTTTCTTACTTTTTTGCATATTGTGTTATCTTTAATCTTTTGTTTTATTATATTAATAAAATTTTCTGTTACAGGTTCAACTTCACCGTGTAGAGCTTCATCCCAGTTAATGTTTGTTAGATCACTGTTTAATTGTTTAAAATTTATTTGTTTAATAAAATTATTAGAGTTATTTTGTAGTTTTTTTCCTTTATTTATTATAATTTGAGCAACTATTGGATAATGATCCGTGATATTAGTTTTAACGATAACTGGTAATGTTAAATCCTCTAAATCTTTCTTACATCTTAAAAATATGTGGTCGATGCATGTTCCCTTTTCGTTACCCTGTTTCCTAGTTATTCCATTAATTAAAGAGGAAAACTTGTATTCCCCCATTATATCAAGGTACTCCCCTGTTGTTCCAACTGGATCTAGAATATCTATATTTAAATCTCCTGTAAAAATACAAAGATCTGAATTAGAGATATTGTTAGAAAAATACCTATCCAAGTCCACTAGAAAGCTTGCAATATTAACTCCATGAAGTCGGTATATACCTATAACGTTGATAAAATTATTGTAAAAGTTTATATTTGTATTTATAATTTTGCATTCATTAATTTTATCAATTCTACAACTAAAATCAATACCGTTTTTTAAAAACATAATTACTCCGTCATTTTGGTTAAAAGTGCCACCACTATACACTACAGTATAACCTTCCAGCTTGACATAGTCTATATTAACTTGACGCGTTTCTGTAAGTACGATGCAGTCAAAACTTTCTGTAAATTGATCTAAGAAAACCTCTAGTTCCTGTAAATTTTTATTAACACTTCTAATATTAAGTTGTAAAATTTTAAAGTTTAAATGTTGTGAATTTATTTTAAAAATCTCACTACACTGTTGTGCATTATCAAGTATTTCTGTTTCAATATTTTTTATTTCAAAATCTCTTAAAAATGCGTCCATTTTTTAAAAATTTGACAATTTACCTTCTTTTAATTTAAAGTATAAATAAAAACCTATCTGTTAAAATTATGAAAAATGCTTAAAATTATTGGTTAAAATAAGAGAAAATAAGAGAAAATACAATCTAATATACCTCAAATTTAACGTCTTAAAAATTATATAAAAAGAATAAAAATAAAATTTATTTATTGTTTGTTGTTGATCTCAAGTTTCTATATTGGGTTGTTAATGTCTTTGGTTTTTTTATTTCTTTTTCGATCTTTTCCTGTTGTTCTTCGTACTCTTCTTGTTCTTCATCCAGGCCAAGCTCTTTTAACAATCTTTTATTTCTGTTTGCTGGATTGGGCGTAGACGGTGCACTGTTGGGTTGCTGTTTTTCTGGGGTTTCTGTTGGGTTTTTTACTTCAAGTTGCTGAATGGTGAAAAGCTCAGAGCCAATAATTAGTTTATCCCCTTTTATGTGAGCAGTAAGTCCTTTTTCTCTGGCGTCCTTTCTATGTTTGAGTAGTATGTTTCTTGTTGTTCTGTCTACTTTACATAAATCTTCACTCACAGATACACCGGCCTTTTTTAACTTTGCGGAGTTTTTTAGTATTAATTGTTTTTGTTTACAGCTTACAAATTCAAATAAAACTGGTGTCTGTGGTTTTTTCTTGTCTCCAAGGTAGTAAAAGGCGCTTATATCTCTTTCTGTTATATCTATTTCTAAATTTTCCTTAATTATTTTTATTAGTGTTTTTTCGATGTCCGAATCTGTTTCTTTTAAGCCAAAGAAGATAAGATTATTTTTACGCACTTTTCTTTCCAATTGAAGCAAGTTTTCTTTTAGAAGGGAGTTTTCTTCTTCTAAATGTTTAATTTTTTTCTCGTATTTTTGTGCTAGTTCTTTTTTAATGCTAATTTCCTTTTTTATTGCTGCGGTCTCGGTTGTGATGTTTTTTGTGATTTGGTTACTAAAAGTAGCAATCGACGAGGTAATAATTTGGGTTATAAACTCTTTTTGTTCTGGTGTAAAATCTGTATGGGTAGTCATCTTGTTTATAGTTCTACCTTGAGTAGATACTAATTTTTACTCAGTAAGCGTAACGGCTAAGGCGTCAGAGTGCAAATCCACAGCACCGAACCGCCCCAGGTTCAGTCCTCCTCAGTGGACGAAGAAACTTTTTTAATTTTATTTTATTTTTACCCTTATCAATGTTTGTTTTTTTTTTTATACAGTATACATTTTATATTGCTTCACAATAACAAAACATTTAGTCTGTTTTTCTCGATTTCACTATTAGTTAAACACAGTTGATTGTTTATTTTAACCGGTATTTTACTATTAAGTAATTTGATATACTTTTTAGCAATTAAAACTTTGATTTTAAAACATAAAAATAAATTTTACTAGCACTCGATATCAGAACGTACGTACGTATGATTATGTTGGAACATGGTTTGGTATATCGACAATTATATTATAATTATATATTTTAGATTTTCTTGATATATTTTTTCAAAACCACATCTGATGGTTGACAAATCTGTCGTAATATTTTCATAAGTAAAACATATTTTTTGTCATTAAGTCTATTAATGATTGTTTAATATTGCAACGTGACCTAGATAACTTAGTCAATTGGTGTTTCATTAATAAATTAGCATTAAATCCAGAGAAATGTAAAATAATGACTTTTTCTCGAAAAACTTTAAATATAACGTTTAATTATGACATTAATCGCATTGTATTAAAAAGAGTCAATGAAGTAAAAGATTTGGGCATTACTTTTGACACAGCGTTAACTTTCAATTCTCACATCGAAAAAATATGTGCTAAAGCTACTAGGACTCTAGGGTTTGTCATTCGCAATAGCAAAAATTTTGTAAATATTGACTCAATTAAAACATTATACTACTCTTATGTGAGAAGCAAATTGGAATATGCTTGCATTGTGTGGAATCCGTTCTACACAAAATATATTGATATGATTGAAAGGGTACAAAAAAAGTTTCTGAAATTCTTGTACTTTAAAAAATATAATATATATATATATCCCAATAATGCTGATTACAAAGAGTTACTTATCGAATTTAATATGCAATCATTAAAAGAAAGGCGCACATATCATTTGGTTGTCTTTTTGTATAAGCTTTTACATGGCATTGTTGATGTACCGGATTTGTTAAATATGTTAAATATATCAGTGCCTAGGTCATCCATACGTATATCAAAATGTTTTTATATAAATAAAACAAATACATTACACCATTTAAATTCGCCTGTAAATGATATGTGCATAGCCTATAATAATATATGTCAGGATATAGATATATTTAATAATAATTTTAATAGCTTTAAAAGATTATTGTCACCCATCATAAAAAGTACCTGTTCCGATCCCGAAGTTTAAGTGTAATTATTTAAGTTTGTACTAGTACTTTAAAGTTGTATCTAAATAATTGTTAAGAACCCTGTAATTAGGTTAGCCTGTTGGGTTTAAATAAATAAATAAATATTATTGAGATTGCCTAGCAAGGGAACGTTCAAGTATTACGTAACGCAAATTTTGACTATTTTGGACCCCCCCATGTAAAGCTATTTTCCTATACCATTAACATGGACGTAACACTCCAAATGACCACCCCCCCCTAGGAGCGTTACGTAATACTTGAACATTCCCCAACAAGGTAATTCATTAGTAAACCCTTTATAGTAATACTTATTAAAAGTGGTTGCTAGGCAATCTCAATAATATATTTTACCTATGAAAATATGTATCGGTATGTATTAAGCAAACAAAAAAGTCCAAACCAAAAATTTGATAAAATTAAAAATTTCCTGTTGTCCGACCCTGTGGTAATGATAGTATCAACTCTCGATATTAGCGAGAGATTTCTATTGTTTCCAGCTAAAAGGGAAAAATTATATCGATTATTTATTTTCCACTGAATCGGTTAAATTTAGTTTGGTTTGCGTGATTCTACTTAATAATCTTTTGTACAAATCTTATCGTAGGTTTTTATGAGTAGGTAATAGAAATATTTTTAGACTTGATTCACAGAATTTAATGGATTTTCGTTCTTGGTAATGTAAAACTCGATGTTGGAGTAAAAAATACACAATAGAAACGAAAACAATCAAACAAAATTTAGTAAGGTGAAACGGGGCAAATTTGATTTGGACTTTTTTTGGTATTTTTTTTAATATTTCCAGTATCATGAGATAAATAGGAGCAGTAGAGAGTTGCTTAAAAAACGACTAAAACGTGACACTCCCTCATTTTGTTATTCATCACAAAAAAAACTACTTCAGTACAAATTTCGTCAAAATGTACCACGGGCAAGAACATTTATTTTAAATAACTATTAACAGAATCCTTGAAAATTGAATCGATAGAGTAGTCAAAAATTAGTTACTTTAGTTACCTGGAATTTTACCGAGTAAAATCCCAGGTAAAGAACAAGACATTTGACATTTTAGATTGTAAAATTAGAAATTAGAATTATAAATCAAAGTAAAGAAAGGAAGAAAAGGGTGTGGTTTTTAAATCTGGTTGATTATCCTATAGGAAAACCTTAATAAACCATTAGAAAGTTTTAACAAACCTTTAAAAAAACAGCTTTTTATAAATACATACATGTATAATATTTTAAGAACCGCTTTCAGAAAAGTAATGGATTTTAGTTCTTTGTAAATTATTAATTATAATTAAAACTCGATGTTGAAGTAGAAACAGTTTGTAAATAAAAACGAGAACAATGTGACAAACAATGAAGCTGAAGTTTGCAACGTTTTTTTGCAACGAATATTCAAATAGTACATTAAAGTACTAGTTTCATAACATACGTTTTTAGCGCACGAGTACAAGTTTAGAAAACAAGACGCTTGCGGCGAGGTTTCTAAAGTGCTAGTGCGCTAAAAACGTGTTATGGAATAAGTGCTTTAATATACTATTTGAATTTTCGATGCAAAACAAACGTTGCAAACTTCAGCTTCATGACAAACAAAATATGTGAAAACTAAAATTCTAAAAAAAAAGGTCAATTAGTTTTTTTCAGGGGGAAATTTAAGCATATTATTCTGGGGGTTGTAACTTTCACACCCCTAACTCCCAGATACCCCAAAATTAAAATCTTAGATAGCAACCCTCACCTTATTTAAAATACTAGTGCTTTTCGAAGAAACTCTTTCCTATTGTAAAAAATCAGTGTAATCATTTTTATTTTTTTTTTTTGAATTCTTGAAGTTTAGGGCTGTAGAACCTAGATAAAACAGTAAGTGAAATTAGTTTGCGACTGACTTTTCGAATTTCAAAAGACTTTTATACTCGTGAACTTTTAAAAAGCTAAAAGTAGCAAACTAATTTCATAATACGCCATACAATCTATGTAATGTAATACCCGATGTTGAAATAAAAAGTATTTGAACAATAGAAACAATGTTTAAATCATAAATACTAAAATTAGAAAATAAATTGGAATTTACTTTTTTTGAAAAAGTAGGTTTTTAGACTTGATTGATGGATTTTTGTTCTTTGTAATGTAAAACTTGATGTTGAAATAAAACTAATTTATAATTCAACAGAAACAAATGTCTAGCATCATAGAATAAAGTGGCATATTTGTAAAATGAAGAATGTTTTAGAAACAAACCTAATTTATTAATTGTTAACAACTAACGGGTATATTAAGTTTTGGCATTTTCATCCCATTTTTAAAACTTTTAAAATTTAAGAAAAGCATTGTGTTTGTAAAAAAAACAATTTATTTTGGCTATTTTTACAAAATTTTCTTAAAAAACGGCATATGGAGGTTTTTAAGGTCGCTGAAATTAAATCGGGGGAAAAGTGGGAAAGCCTTTTTATATGTGCAGTAATTTTTTTTAATGCGATGAAGTGATCTCGTTTCTATATTTATTAATCCAGAAATTACATACATAGAAAAAACGGATTCCTTGAACCAAGGACACGTGTCTTTGGTTATGTTCAAAGACACGTGTCCTTGGTTCAAGGAATCCGTTTTTTCTATATAGTGTTTAGTACACAGTATACGCTATACTAGAAACTTTCTGGTATACTTAGATTAAATTAATCTACAAAGAAAATAGGTAATGACTGTAACCATAACGGAAGTTATTACTCCATTTGGAAAATGCGTGTATATATTATTATTTTTTAAATTGAAAAATTTAATTTAATTTGTTGCTGACGCACGCTGCATAATACATATACCTATTACATAAGTCAAAAAAAATTTTTTTTCTTTACCTCTTTAAAGTTTGCTTTTGTAGTATTGCTAGTAATAAAAGAGTAATTCCATTTCAAATCGATCAGTGGCTGCGATTTTTTTTTTAGATTTTTTTGAATTTTAGATATGTTGTTCTACTACAGTTCTTCGCATGAAAGAAAGTCTACGACGAAAGGGGGAGGAATCATTCACACTCTCTTCTTTCCGTCAAGAGCGTTATAAGGCGTGCGTGCCTACAACGGGCCTCCCACTTGCACACACATTCCATTTTTGAAAAAAACCGCCTTTAAATTAAAAATAGAGGATTATCCTTAAAATATGTATTTATGACTTCAGCAGTCAAATCGATGGAGATTTAAAGCGTTTTAGAGAAAAAAATAAATATCATTAATGAAAATATAATGGATGACTAGATTTGGGGTTTAGTCAGAGAAAGTACTCATGAACATACTAGGACGAGTTTATTTTGCTTCATTTCTAAACTTTTTTTTATAATTTTGTTCACTAATATAATAAAGTTATTAAATTTTTTTATTAACTCCCTTTTTTTTAATACAATCTATCCTAGGACAATAAGTATTTTCTATGTACAATAAAAATAGACATATGGAGTAGGATGCCAGTGCATTCTCTCCATTATACATTACAATATATTTGTGTGACAATGGAAAATAAAATAAATAAAAAATATCACATAAATCTAGTGGGTAAGTCGTTTGGTCTAAATCGCTTCAAACGTTTAGGTTCATTAATGGGCTCCATTAACTTATTAGCTAGTTTATTTGGGTGGTCACTTATTCTGTCTTTGTATTTAGAACTAAAGTTTTGTATTTCATCTTTTCCTTTTCTTCCGATTTAATTTTGTGTTTTGGTGGGCAATAAACTGCTGAAATCTTTAGTGTACATAATTTATCTTCTATTTGGACAGTCGTAGCTTGTAGATAATCTTTCTGATACTATTCTAGTTCAAAGTGTTTGATGTTATTTCTGATTATTATTGCTGTTCCTGCATGTGCTGTACCATCAGGATGGTTGAAAGTTATTAAATAAATATAAAAATATATTTGTTTTGGTTAATGAATGTTTTGGTTAATGAATGATTAAAGTCATAGATTTTCTTAAATTTTAAAGTAATCTCGTTTTCCTGGCTGCAAAATCAAACTTTTTTATGAAATATTATAATTTTTTTTTTCCGATAATCATCTCTATAGTAATTACGTACACTAATCCCAGGCACAAAATTCATGTTGACTTGTGTTATTAACGAACTTATATGATAGAAAATTTATTAATATCATAATGTATTGTAGAGGGTTGGTCATTGATGAGTCATGATTTGATGGGACCGAGAATTGTATTTTCTACGACTGCTTTAGAATGTAAGCAAATACACACACTTTTCAAATACAGAATGAATCCATTCTAGCTCTAGATACGGTATGAATATTCCGTATCAAGTGTTAGAATGAGCACATGTAGTGCCATCTCTTATTTATAAAAGTAAAGAAAACTGTAGCAAAATTAGCAAAAATATATATATTTTACCATGAAATATTGAATAATTTAATGCAATTTAAAGTTTTGCGTTAAAATTACATAAAGTTTATTAGTTTTTCTTAATATTTGACCAGTTTTTTATCAATTTAGTTCAAAAAATTAAAACTGCTCCATCTATTGTTAAATATTTAAACCTGATATCTGTCAGAACAATCTGACATAACCTTCAATTTTTACATTAAAAATTGTAAATATGTGCTAAAATTAAATAAAAATCTTTTTTGAGTACTGATTTGATAAAATTATTAATTAATTGCTTTATTAAAAAATATGTGTTTTGTTGCATTTACAACTTCAAGTCACAATAAACATTGTTTTTAAACTTGTCCGCAGTTTAAAGCCACACAATGTTTTATATTTGCAGTCGAAGAAAAAGTATAGTCTACAACACGTATCGAATAGTCATTCCGCGCTAGCGGGACCGCCATACTCGCCTGCCGGCTCGTAAGATTTTAAAGGAATAGCTCGAGGAATAGAAATATGAATTACTATTTTAAAGTGAATAAAACGCTACAAAATTTTCTCAAAAACCATGAAAACATATCAAGTTGATGGGATCTTTCCTACAATTTTCTACTTTATTGATGGGATTTTCGTAAGATTTCATAGGACCGTTTACCGTAAGATTTGATGGGGCTTTTTTTACAGGGTAATATTTGTTTTTATTTTTTTATTTTTTTTTTCCAAAATTTTGGAGTGTTACGCCCATGTTAATGGTATAGGAAAACATCGTCCAAAATTATCAAAATTACGTAATAATTGAACGTTGCCCAAGTATTTAGTAAAATGTAATATGCCATTTACTGTGAATGGTATATAATGGAATGAGTATCATTACATATTTTCACGGTTTGTTTTGTAATCACGTCAGTCCGAATAACTGACAATTTGACTCTATTTGCCTAATTTATATAATAATATTATTTATACAGGGTGTATTTGAAATAGCGTAGGAAATTTTAACACGTGATTCTATGTCTAAAAATGCGTCATAAGGGAGCTACGCCCCTTTGAAATTGGCTAAAAAAATCGTTTTTTATTTAATAACTCAGGAATCCTTTGAGATATATTAACGAGGTTTTGCACGTGAATTAATCCTAATAAGGCTCATCTTTGTATGTCAGTTTCACGTACTTATTTAAACCAGGGGTGTGCGAAATGGGGGGGCAGTTTTTTGTCCCAAACTTTTTTCTGTGTAACTTTTTTGCAATTTTATTTTTGAAATATGATTCCTCAGGTCAAAATACATAAAAAAAGGTACTCTTGTTGTAATACTGTAGGATTAACCGTTTTCGAGAAAAGTTCATTTGAAGGTGAAATTTCACGGTTCGAGGACGAAAAATTAAATACTAAAATGTTGAAAACCAAAATTTTAATGTTGCAATGTTATTCTACATCAAAAACTAAGAAAAAAAGTTTCCAAACATGTAGGTAGAAAAAACGCTATTAAAGCTACCATAGCCCTTTAAAAATGGTGCATATTTAGGAGACCATAGCTCCATTAGGATTCATTTTTGGAAGTACCTGTATATGAGGTTTTTTTCTTAGTTTTTAATGTACATTCGCCATGCATCATTAAAATTTTGGTTTTCAACATTTTAGTATTTAATTTCTCGTCCTCGAACCGTGGAACTTCACCTTCAAATGAAAACGGTTAGTCCTACAGTATTACAACAAGAGTACCTTTTTTATGTATTTTGACCTGAGGAATCATATTTCAAAAATAAAATTGCAAAAAAGTTACACAGAAAAAAGTTTGGGACACAAAACTGATAACCCCTGGTTGAAATAAGTACATAAAAATAACACATAAAAACGAGCCTTGGTAGGATTAGTTGACGTGCAAAACCTCGTTGATATATCTCAAAGGGTTCCTGAGTTATTAAATAAAAATCAATTTTTTTAGCCACTTTCAAAGGGGCGTAGCTGCCTTATGACGCATTTTTAGACATATGTTTATAGGAACTTTTTGTCATATTTTATGATGTAGAATCATCTGTTAAAATTTCCGACGCTATTTCAAATATACCGTGTATATTATACAAACATATTTATAGCTACTATAACTAGCTATAATACCTCCAATGCTAAATTTTTCCAAGTATTTGGGAAAATGCAATATGCCATTTACTGTGAATGGTATATAATGGAATGGGTGGCATTACATATTTTCACGGCTTGTTTTGTAATTACGTCAGTCCGAATAACTGACAATTTGACTCTTTGTCTAATTTATATAATATAAAAGTATTTATAGCTACTATAGCTAGCTATAGTAGCTATAATAACTTTAATGCTAAAATTATAATTTTTTAAAATAGTTTCCAAGGTTTTTTCGGTTTAATTTATTATAAAAAATAATCGTAAAGTATGTTTAAACAATTTTATAATATTTGAATGCAATTTTACTACCTAGACATTTTTGAGGTCCATGAACTAAAAATGTAAGCAGGTGTTCCGTATTTTTAAATTAGAGACCTTGGCAGTGGTTATCGTTTTTTTCTGTCTCACGTGTACTAGATACATTGAAATGTATGTGGAAATTTTTGGAAAATTTACTTTAAATGCTTGTATAAAGATAAGTTTATAAAATATAAATTTTATTTAAAATACTATGAAGCTGAAGGTATCGTATTTTCCAAAATTTCATATGCAATTATTTAATAAAATTTAGTAATAAATACTGTGATATCAGGCGATTTTTTTTTAATTTCTAAGTTCACGTATTTTCCTAACAACAACAGTTTAAAAAGAAAATTATTAATTAACATTTTTAGGAATATTTAGGTTTCGCGTTTTTCAGATAGAGGTATTTAAATTATTGAATATAATATACCGGGTGTCCCAACTCTATTTACCCAGCGATTTTCTCGAAAACTAAAAGAGATAATCAAGTTCTGCGAAAACTATCTTAAATTAAACAACTTGAACTATCTTTTAGCATATATTTGATACTTTCAGCTCTTAAAATATGGGCAGGGGGGCATGGGGGGGAGTTTTTTTAATGGAAAAGGGGGTCGTGTGATACATCATTTTAAAGCAAATAAAATTCTCTATCGGACTGTATATTTTTTAATTTTTTAAACAATTTTTTGATTCTTTAATTTTTTGTACTAAAAATGCGATTTTTTAAGTTTTTTTTTTGTAAATTTTTATTTATGTCGATTAAAATTAGTTAAAAAGTATAATTTACTTTTTTCATCATGAAATTAGTAACTTGTTGTTTGATTTTTTTAGAGTAATTTTGACAAAAATACCCATTTTCAACCCTATTTTAAACCCAAAAAAAAAATAAAAAAATTAAAAAAATTAAAAAATATATAGTTAAATGGAGAATTTAATAAGCTTTAAAATGATGTATCACACGACCCCCTTTCCATTAAAAAAAATGTCCCCCAATGCCCCCCTGCCCACATTTTAAGAGCTGAAAATATCAAATAAATGCTAAAAGATAGTTTAGTTTGTCTTATTTAAGATGGTTTTCGCAGAATTTGATTATGTCTTTAAGTTTTCGAGAAAATCGTTGGGTAAATAGAGTTGGGACACCCGGTATTAATTAAAATTGTTGTATCACCTTATTGTTAAACAGTTTAGAGCCGCAGGCAATTTTTTTTTAGGATTTTTAATGACACGGCACTCGAACTCGGTTCCGCAGGCAAAAACTTTTATAAATTTTCAAAGAAAATTTTAATTATTTATAAAACATTTTAAATACAAGTTTCTTATGGATTTGCGTTTTGTAACCATTTTCAGCGCCGCAGGCAAATATTTTTAGAAATCTGAAGAACCAAACACTTTAGAATTGTTAAAAACAAAGCAAAATAATATATTGTCTGAAAAGTCAGGGCGGGGCGGGGCACGGTCCCCTGCTCCCCCCCCCCCTCGGGGCGCCTATGTTTCACACTACCACCTACTTGCGCGACGTCCTGTATTGACAATCCCTTATTAATAAAATTCCATTTACAGTGTAACAGATTTCCAGATGTTAACCATACTATATGCGTGTTCCCAGTTTAAACGCAATAAAATTGTTTTCCTCAAAGTTAATATTTTATTTACGGCCAGGATATATGTCACATTATTAAATACTGATATTATTTATATCTACTAAAATAAAAATAAAATAAAATTTCCTTCGTAATTAAAGTACAACTTGTTAACTATGGAAAAATAGGTCGTGTTTTGATAACATTTTGCGCTTCAAGTGGCGGGGTTTTTGCGTTTTATCAAGTTCAAAATATAAAACGTATATTACGCACAAAACATTTGTGGATACCTCTCGGGATACCTTTAAATTGCATCCCGATGTCTTCAGGCGCGGACTGGTTTCTTGAGGGTGGGTCGAAAAAATGACAAAAGGGTCTTGTAAAACAGCTCAAAAACCAATAGAAATAGAAAAATCAATGTAATGAAACCAGGGGCACGCCCAGGCGGTCATATCAAATTATTGAGAGGATGGGAAATGCCTTCCAAAGGGGGACATAGTCATCCAAATACCTAAAAGGGACTGCCGCTTGCCCGGAACAGTTAAAAGTCGAGGCAAATGTCTTGACCCAAAACTTTTGCCCTCCTTTCGTACATTCATATGTACGAAAGGTGGGCAATTCTATGTGTGTACATGTACCCTAGGGTATTTCAAAAAATTGCGTTACGTAATTTATAGACATTTCCTTAAAAGTGTTATCTAAGTACACACTTCTGTCAAAATCTAGGTAATAAAATAGATAAGATAAACTTGAAAGCCAGACTGCTTGTGTGTGATTAAATATTTTATATAAATTTTGCATAGGAAAATAACGTAATAAAGTATGATATATTAAATATACAGAGCGTGTCAAAAGTCCGACCCCTTTAACTTTAGACCGGCTTAAGATATCCTTGACATTTGGAGCACATAATTATGTGTTTAAATAGGGTTAAAAATGGTAATTTTCGTCAAAATTTCGTAAAAAAACAATTTTTAAAAAATGGATTATTTCATGATACAAATACTTCCATTATACTTTTAAACTAACTTTAAAAATATATATATATATATTTTTTTTTTTATTTTATTAACGGGATAACCCCCTTTTTAAAAAATTACATATATACATACATAAAATTTACACTAATATATGGGTATTTCTGTACGAATCCATACCACCTTGGTGATTGAATGTCACGGATTTTCGTTAAACTTTTTTTATATTATCACCACTCTAATACTAAAAGCCTTATGCAAAAAAAAGAATTAAAAAAAAATTTTTGGCTGAGATATGATTTTTTTAAAATTTTGTAATTTTTCAATTTTTGACGATAAAGAAAACAGCTTTATTTTCAATTTATTACTATAAGTCTGACAATTTTAATCCAAATTTGATGAAATTTGGTGCACCCATGTAATCTTAGATGACAATCTTGATTTTTTTATAATTTTTTTTAATAGTGGGTTTCTGCTCTTCTTCTTCTTCTTAAAAAATTTTTTTTTACGTTTTTTTATAACTATGTTTAACCCGATTTTTCGTAAAGTGCCCCCCCTACGATTTTTCTCAAATTTTGGTCAAATGTACTTCTAAGTGTCCTTTTTTCAATGACGTAAAATTTATTCTGGGCAAATTAGGTTTACTATATACTTTAGCCATTTTAAATTTTTACGACAATGAGGAATTGTGCTGGAAATAGCTGTTTTACAAAAAAGGCACATATTATTTTTTATATGTTTTTAATAGTTTAGGTCAAATGCTTCATTTTAAGACAAAAACAAAATAATTAATTGTTGTTTTTTTTTCAAAAAAGGCGCAAGTCCACAATTTTATTACTTTTTTATTTCTATATATTTTGTAGGCGTTTTTTTTCTGGTGTAAACGTTAGCTTACGTTAAATACTAAGTCATTAACATCAAAAACTATTTTTATTTTTTTTTTAACACAATATGTTTTATGGTTTTGTTTTTGATCTTAAAAATGCCTGAAAGTTGGTAAACTGTCAGAGTAAGAAACTTTTTTTTGTTATAAATCTTTTTTTAATTCGCAGCTCAGAGAAAAGTTTTCTATGCCGGGAATAAATCCTTAATAAAAACTAATTTAAAAAATATTAATTTATTTAACATACTAATTCTTTATTTACAATTTATTTATGTCTTATTATTTAACTTTAATTATTATACAAAGCTTATCAAAATCTTTTAAATTTTTGTGAAGCGCATCCATCGCTAAAATATAATGAACTATTTTTTTATTTGCTTGTATTCCAAAGTGACATTGTTCGGTTAAAACTGTTAAGTTAAAAGTGACAATTTTGTTAACAGTTTGTCTTTTGTTTTACTTCGGCGTTCCCTTTTCGAAAATTGTATAGCGGTTGTGCTTGAAAAAACAAAAACAAAATTTTGTTGGCCCCTTATGGAAAATTGTCAGATAACTGACAGAACCAAATTAAAACTAATTTTACCTATTACTTTTACCTTTTTGTGTTAAAATATGTTTAGAAGCGAAAAAAAAAATAGCGTATGATCCAAAGACGAGGAATATATCTCAATCTCTGCATGCGACCGAGCAACATTATTTCTCGTCCTTGGATCATACGCAATTTTTTTTTCTCTTATAAAGATATTTTATTATATTTATTAACAAGAAATAAATAATAATGTCATATTAAAAAAATGGCAGGCCAGCATCTTGTCGTATATAACTGGCAGTTGTTTTACGATTGACAGGCCGCGGCATGCCGGTTGCCTACACTGTGCGCGCGAAAAAATGTACTTTCCCGCACGCTGCCATGGTAACGTGCGGGAAAGTAAAAAGCTAAGAAATAGGATATTTTGTGGTCAGAAAACTTCATTTGTTTATGTAGAAATGTGAACTTTTCTATTAGATCGTAGAAAAACTTTTTTTGATCTGCGTTATTATGGTATGGTATTTTTTAATTGTAAATCAGTTAGCCTTGGATTGGTTTATGCATGACATGTGTCAAAATATACTAGCGTCTTTTCAGAATTTAAATAAAAAATAATTTTGTATAATAAATTAAAGTTAAATAATAAGACATAAATAAATTGTAAATAAAGAATTAGTATGTTAAATAAATTAATATTTTTTAAATTATTTTTTTTTCAAGGATTTATCCCCGGCATAGAATTCTCTGAGTTGGGAATTAAAAAAAGATTTATAACGAAACAAAAGTGTCTTAGTCTGACAGTTTACCAACTTTCAGGCATTTTTAAGATCAAAAACAAAACAAAAAAACATATTGTGCTAAAAAAAAATAAAAATACGTTTTGGTGTTAAAGACTTAGTATTTAACGTTTACACCAGAAAAAAAAAACGCCTACAAAATATATAGAAATAAAAAAGTAATAAAATTGTGGACTTGCGCCTTTTTTGAAAAAAACCAACAATTAATTATTTTGTTTTTGTCTTAAAATGAAGCATTTGACCTAAACTATTAAAAACATATAAAAAATAATATGTGCCTTTTTTTGTAAAACAGCTATTTCCAGCACAATTCCTCATTGTCGTAAAAATTTAAAATGGCTAAAGTATATAGTAAACCTAATTTGCCCAGAATAAATTTTACGTCATTGAAAAAAGGACACTTAGAAGTACATTTGACCAAAATTTGAGAAAAATCGTAGGGGGGGCACTTTACGAAAAATCGGGTTAAACATAGTTATAAAAAAACGTAAAAAAATATTTTTTAAGAAGAAGAAGAAGAGCAGAAACCCACTATTAAAAAAAATTATAAAAAATTCAAGATTGTCATCTAAGTTTACATGGGTGCACCAAATTTCATCAAATTTGGATTAAAATTGTCAGACTTATAGTAATAAATTAAAAATAAAGCTGTTTTCTTTATCGTCAAAAATTGAAAAATTACAAAATTTTAAAAAAATCATATCTCAGCCAAAAAATTTTTTTAAATTCTTTTTTTTGCATAAGGCTTTTAATATTAGAGTGGTGATAATATAAAAAAAGTTTAACGAAAATCCGTGACATTCAATCACCAAGGTGGTATGGATTCGTACAGAAATACCCATATGTAAATAATAATAAAAAATACATTAAATATATAATTTAAATAATTAAAATAGTTAAACTAAAACTAAAACAAAACTAAAAATTTAACTAACTATAAACTTTTTATTTAAGAAACAAGTTCAGTATGCTTTAAAAAACGTTTAAGTTGACTAAGCGATACACCAATAACATGCACGTTTGGGTTCAAATTTGCTAAACGTACCACTCGAGTTAGAGGACCATTT
Organism: Brachypterus glaber; assembly: GCA_958510825.1. Taxonomy (NCBI): domain Eukaryota; kingdom Metazoa; phylum Arthropoda; class Insecta; order Coleoptera; family Kateretidae; genus Brachypterus; species Brachypterus glaber. Next base: position 100,627,165 of record OY294044.1, read on the forward strand.
AGAGCATAATTTGTATTATGAAAATTAATGTAAAATAAGTAAGAGTTTCTTGTTAGAAAATTAATATTAATATTTATTTTAGAAAGCAGATTATGACATTGAAAATTTCCTGATAAAATATTGTGTAGCACACATAAATCCGCTTTATTACGCCTCGATTTTAAGGATTCAATAAGCACTCTGTTTGATATGGTATTATAGTCATAAACAAAGTTTACTCTCTGTATGCCTAATTTGTAACCAGCTGTTCTCAGGAATCTCCGTTGAACCTCTTCTATAGCGTCTTTACCGTTTTGATAAAATGGACTCCAAATTACAGATGCATATTCAAGTGTTGATCTTACAATCGAACAGTATAGTATTTTATAGGTGTCAGTCGAGAAGTCAGTACTTAATCTGGTAATATACCCAAGTAACTGAAAACCTTTATTTGTATTTGCAGTTATATGTGCGTTAAAATTTAGCTGTTTATCAAAAATAACACCAAGGTCTTTGATTTCATTGACGGATTTAAGGTAAACACTTTCTATATCATATTGATATTCAAAAGGCTTTTTATTCCTATGGAATGTGATGCTGTAGCATTTGTTAGTATTTAATGTCATACCGTTTAATTTACACCAATCAGCCAAATTATTAACATCACATTGAACCAAGTACTGATCAGCTATTGACTGAATAATTCTAAACAATTTTAGATCATCTGCAAATAATAGGATTTCACAGAATCTAATAACAGTAACTATATCATTAATGAATAATAAAAATAGAAGAGGTCCAAGATGAGATCCCTGAGGTACACCCGAGGTTACGTTTATAATAAAGGAAATAAAATTTTTTATTTTAACTTGTTGTGTTCTACCACTAAGAAAACTAATTACCCATTTCAACATGACTCCGGTAATACCAAGAGCCTTTAGCTTTTTAAATAGATAGTTATGAGGAACCCTATCAAATGCTTTCAAAAAATCTGTATAAATAGCGTCAACTTGTAATTTAAGTTCAAAAGCATTTAATATATATTCCTCATAAATCAGCAAATTAGTAACAGTAGATCGACCCTGGTAGAAGCCATGTTGAAATTCTGTAATTATATCCTTAAAAAGTCCAAACGAAAAAGTTAACTTATTTGTGACAAGTTTATCTAATATTTTAGGAATAGCAGACTGTATGCAAACACCACGATAATTTGATATATTTTCTCTATCGCCCGATTTGAAAATTGGTGTCATAAAAGTTGATTTCCAATACTCTGGAAATACCCCACTACTTAAAGATATATTAAATAATTTAGTGATTGGCTCAACAAGAACATCTTTACATTTCAAAAGAACTAAATTTGGAATTTTATCTGGACCGTACGAGACAGTTGATTTTAATTTTGTTATAACATTTAAAACATCTGTGGTATTAACAGAAATTTGGTTTACATGAACTGTATTGTTAAAAGTATATTCTTGTTGAGGATCATCTGGACATTCTGAGTAAACAGAAGAAAAAAATGTTGCAAAAAGGTTAACAGTCTCTTTAGCATTTGAACTCGTTTTATCATTCAAGTACATTGTATTCGGAAAATCATAACCGTGATTTCTGGCGCTAGCGTACTTCCAAAAATTATTGGGATTAGTATTTAACTCATCTTCAATATTACGTATGTAATTAATATAAGTTTGGTCTGTTAACTCTTTAACTTGAGTACGTAAAAGTTGAAAAGCTAAATAATCGGTTCTCGAAAATGTGGTTTTGTACTTTTTATGGGCTGCCTTTTTTTTTAAAATAAGATCTTTTAAACTTTTTGTGTACCAATGTGGGAAAGTTGAACTTTTAAAATGTGTCATAGGAATAAATAATGAATAAGCTTCATATATTACTTTATAAAATTCTTTAACTGCTAAATTTATGTCTGGCTGTTCTATAAAGGACCAATTTATTTTATTTTAATAATCAACCATGTTGTGAAAATCAGCTTTTTTAAAATCATATGCAAAGTCATCGTATTCCATAATTTTTTCCGTGTCCATTTCCAAATCAAAATTATAACCAATATGATGGGCAGTATTTTTTGTTAAAAGGTCAACTGCAGGTGTAACTTTTATATCATTTAAATCTGAGAAGAGTAAATCTAGAAATACACCTCTATTATTAGGTGTAGTAATATGTTGAAATAAATTAAGATAAGAAAACCTTTCGGAAACTAAATTTGCACATTTTAGTGTACAGTTGGTAAATGAACTAAATTCGTCATTTGTCCATACTGCTTCAGGAAGATTATAGTCGCCAAGAATCACTAACTTATGTTTTAAAAACCGATTTCTAATTTGTTCAACAGTTTCGCAGTGCGATTGATAAAGTTCTATATACTGTTCTTGATTTAACTCAGGTAAACTGCACCTTGGTGGAATATACACACAGCCAATAACAAAGTTTTGGGATAAACCAGTTACTTCTACATAAATGTCATCAACATAATTTGCGTTTGTATTTATTTTACATAACTTCGATTTAATTTTTTTGTGAACTGCAATCAAAACTCCACCGCCACGCGTTTTTGTCTCTAAAGACCTGTCACACCGATATACAATATAGTTCTTTAAAGTTACTTCAGCCGCGCTATAATTTTTAGTTAACCAAGTTTCTGAAATTATTATAATATGATAATCACAACTTAACACTTTATTTTTAAATTCATTTAGTTTTCCCCGGATACTACTAGCATTATGATAATAAACATGTAGGTTATCCCGAAATATTAGTTTTTCTGTACTATTTGAGGTATATTATTTATATACTTAATAGTTAAATTTTCACCATTTTCTACGCGTTTGGAAAGTTCATCCCTAAGTCGAATAGAGAATTTTATGAGTTTAAAAATTATGTATCACACGATATGTTTCCCCTTGCGCACCTGTCTCCATTTTGCCCCCTAAGCACATCAAATATATACCAAAAAATATTTGCGCTATGTTATCTAAGTGCCCCAAATTTCAATTTGATATTTTAAACCGTTCAAAAGCTAGAGGGGGCGGACTTTTGACACGCTCTGTATATTATCATTATTATTATTATAAAATTGTATCTACTTATTCTATTTATTGGCTTTTTTTTTAAATAACTGGATCTATGAGCAAGTCACAGGGGCGGTATTTCGTCCCTTCGAGAGGCGATATGAAGCGATATCGGGCGATCTAGAGGCGACATGGGCGATACTGATCAATGTAAAAGGCGATATTTCGTCCCGCTAATGAAGAGTGACATGCCCCTCGAATTGGACAGATCACGACAAACAAAAATCACCACGTGGGTAAGACTAATCTCATATGTATGATAGGACAGGCACTTAAATTATAAAAGGCGGCTTTCGCTGCAAAAGGTCAAGTAGAGTTCTAATTTGGTAGATTTGTACAGTTTGTTGTCCTTATTAATAATTCGAGTTTTCGACCTTGAGCGACCGCCGCTCGCGCCGCCATATTGGAAAAATGGTGCCGAAAACCAGTTTTGCGAGAATATCTTCTCTCCAGCGCCACCTAGCTTAAAAATAGCTATTACAAAAATTCTAAAGCATGAAATTTCCTGCATTGTAGGATACATTTTTCAATCGGATGAATAATTCACGAGTTACATCGAAGTCAAGCTCAGAAAATTTATACAATTCTCAAAATCTAAAGTTTACCATAAAGTTTACATGTTTGTTTACCTCGTACTATTCAACCTAATTAAACATCGCCTTAGTCCAGGACTTGTGTGGGCTAGTAGTAGTGGGAACCACCGGCTAAGAACTGTACAAACCAAACCAAATTAAAACTCTCCTTGACCTTTTGCAAGTCAAAACCTACCCAGTGCCTGGCTTCTTCCACGTTTTAAGCCAATTAAAATTCTTCAATATTATTAAAAACTCAGTCTACATTAAATTAAATACGCTTATAAAATAAATCGAACCCTGTGCATGTCTGATGATAGCAAAGTTGTTGTTGGTCAGCCGTCTTAGGACTGGCTCGGTCTAAACGGCCTTTCTACGCAAAAACCTACCAAAGATATGCCTTAAAGTTAAATAATTATTATTAAAGCAAGTTCTGTACACAGACTTTTTTCTTTTCTTTCTTTTTTCTCAACTTAAGGGTAGATCCAAAAATGACCTATAAAACGACTCAAAAACTGCGGAATAGCCAACAGAAGAAATTATCATGGCTAGTCGTGTGTCGTAATCTGTACCAGGTCTGTAGCCAGCAAGGGGGCTGCGGTCAGTAAATTAATTAGTTGGAAAAATCGAGCTGTAAATTTGAAAACTTTGCAGAGGCAAGGACCTTTTTCTAGTTACCAAAATTTCTCCAGGGCAAAAAGTTGGGAAATTCCTTAATTAAATGGGAAAGTTTTGTTCCGCCATCCCAGAAAGGACCCTCGCGTCACCCCTGATACGAACAACTATTTTTTTGGTTGGTGCAACCAGAAATTTGGTAAAGGCATCAACAAAACTTGTGGTTTATACTACGGTCACTTCATTTGAGTTTTGGTCGTGGGTTTTCTGTTTTTGTCTTTTTTTTTTACTTTTTGCCAAAAAGAAACAAACTAGAGCAAAAACAGACCAAAATACAAAGTAGGTTTAAATGAAGTGAGCCTAATTTTTGCCTGTAATATAATAAAATATTGTTATAGTATACCAGAGTTTTATTTATGTTCACCCCAAAAATTAAGATTAATCCTAGGATCCTCATTATATAAAAACGAAAGTTTGGTGAGTTCTTTATACATACCTAGAATTTTCGACTGAATTCGAAAATGTAAAAAATTACAGGGTGTTTACTCAAAAAAAAAACATACTTATGCCACTTACGGCGTAACCGGAAGTGAATAAAAAATTAATCCGCCATTTTATAGCCAAAATTATATAAATCACCAAAGTTTCGTGTTTATCACACGGAGATTAATTTTAATTTCAGGGGTGGACATAAATAAAACTCACCCGGTATAACAATACAACATATATAGTTAGATCTTCACACAAAGTAAAAATTAACAAATTTTCATTATTTAATTCCAAAGTAGAATATTTATTTTGCATTTTACATATTTAAAAAAAATCTAAATAATTATTTTCTTAGAATCTCAGAAATACTTTTATTTGAGTAAACTTGATTTTTTTCTATATTTCTTTTCTTTTGGAAAAGTTCCAACCACTCAAATATCTTACAAATCAAAAATAAAATCTCTTGGCGCCATACTAAAAAAAATCCTGAATTCATAAAATTTTTGCGAACGATGATGAATCAACAAGAATTTATTAAATATTTACAATATTTGTTGAATCATATGTTTTTTATGTAGGTTTCCTTAAAAATTAATATAATACATAAATACATAGAAACACAGATACGAATTTTGGGTATTCATTTACCGGGGGCTCGCGAAAAATTATAACTTACGAAATAACTTTTAAGTAATTTTTAAAGTTAATCGACATTACAAATAATTTAATATAAATCTGTGATATAATATCACTAACAAATTATATCGTCATTACATACATTATATAGTGGCGTATCTACAGTGATGCCGCTGGAATTTGGGGGGGGGGAGGAGAAACGAAAATTTTCCAACTAAAGATTTAAAAATTTTCAAAATGCGATTTTTTCAACTTTTTACCCAGGATTGAAAAATTCCCAACTTTTTACAGCAAAAAGTTAATGACAAAAAAAAAAGATCATCAAGTTGATGACATGATCTCAACTCCATAATTTTCCCGAATGTAGAGTGGGTTTTCCCAACTCGAAAGTGGTTGGGGTGGGGGCAGCGTTGGACTGGACAGGTGAGATAGCCCCACCTTTAGGGGCCCTTCAAACTATGGGGGCCCCCGCCAGAGGTAAAAGTCAACAAAATTTCCGCTAGGGGGTGATGAACTTTTTTTTATAGTCATTAAAATTTCTGGCAGAGGTAAAATTATCCTCAAAATTTTTGGGAGGGGAAAAAAGATTTCAGTCGGCAAATTTTACTTATTAATATTAACTTGCGGCCCCTAACGGGTTACAAATCTCACTAGCCTCGGGCTGCCCAGTCCGACACTGGGTGGGGGGACCGTCCTTTATTCATTTCAGTTCAGTTTGTAGTTTTTTTGGCACATTTAAGAGACAGCAAGGGCGTAGATGAGGTGTGGGCGCCAATTTTTTTTTGCAGGGGTGCCAAGTTTGGTAGATAGAAACCTTCAGGGACAAAGCTTTTTTTTCGTGAGGGTGTTTCTTCTTCTAGGGGCGCCAAATTTAAAGCTTGCATTAGGGTGCCGAAAGGCGGGCCCTGGGTATTACACCCCCTATAGTATAAAAACATCTACGCCCTTGATAGATAGGCTTATTGCCTATGGCTCATTTTTCTTAATAGGAATTAGTTTGAATGGAGATTAGTGGGGGAGTAAATTTCTGCTCACTGTTGCTGGAGTTGCATCTGTCATGGATTGTTGAAAGGGGATGTGGAGGGGAGGAGAAGGAGGATTTGGGGGGTGGGAAGGAGGAAGGGAGGGATGAGAGGGGGGAGAAACCCTTTTATTCTATAGATAATTTTATAAACATTTTAAAATGACTGTCATGCACATTTGCCAATTTTAAGAGAAAAGTCTCTGTTAAATTTCCATATAAGGTAATTTTTTTATGAAGATAGAAAATCGTTTTAAAGCGTTGATCTAAACAAATCGTTGTTTGAAAAATATTTTTAATAACTCATTGACCTGACTTTATAAAATAATATTTATGTCTAGAAAATGAACTGCACTCGCTAAATCAATGACAATTGAAAAAAATAAATAGGTATATTTAAAAACCCATAAGCGAGCTTGTTTCTCATCACAAATTTCTCCATATAAAATATTAAATGGATACTGAACTGGATATGAAGAAATTTGTATATTAAAATATACGTAGGTATGTTTTTTTAAAATAATGCTTAATGACAAAAAAAAATGTATTTTTTACGGGTATTAACACCCGTTATTGAAATCGACCGATTTAAGATTTTTCCATGGAAAAAATTTACAAGGTAAAACTTTTACGCAGTTAAGTGCCCCCGCGGAGGATGAAAAAAATCACATTATTGCCATAAAGGCTATTTTTGGTACCGCAGATTACGAATATGATAATAAAAATTGTGATACCCCAAATCCCACGTCATTAGGGTGGTCACTTTTTTTTTGTTTTCGTCCGATTTTGATAAAATTTGGTATGCAGGTTTTGTATCATGATTTAGGTGATCCATACCTACCGGGTGTTACAAGACCAAGGTACACCCCTTCTTTATTTATTTTAATGAGAGGGGGGAGAAACCCTTTTATTCTATAGATAATTTTATAAACATTTTAAAATGACTGTCATGCACATTTGCCAATTTTAAGAGAAAAGTCTCTGTTAAATTTCCATATAAGGTAATTTTTTTATGAAGATAGAAAATCGTTTTAAAGCGTTGATCTAAACAAATCGTTGTTTGAAAAATATTTTTAATAACTCATTGACCTGACTTTATAAAATAATATTTATGTCTAGAAAATGAACTGCACTCGCTAAATCAATGACAATTGAAAAAAATAAATAGGTATATTTAAAAACCCATTAGCGAGCTTGTTTCTCATCACAAATTTCTCCATATACAATATTAAATGGATACTGAACTGGATATGAAGAAATTTGTATATTAAAATATACGTAGGTATGTTTTTTTAAAATAATGCTTAATGACAAAAAAAAATGTATTTTTTACGGGTATTAACACCCGTTATTGAAATCGACCGATTTAAGATTTTTCCATGGAAAAAATTTACAAGGTAAAACTTTTACGCAGTTAAGTGCCCCCGCGGAGGATGAAAAAAATCACATTATTGCCATAAAGGCTATTTTTGGTACCGCAGATTACGAATACGATAATAAAAATTGTCCAAACCCCAAATCCCACGTCATTAGGGTGGTCACTTTTTTTTTGTTTTCGTCCGATTTTGATAAAATTTGGTATGCAGGTTTCGTATCATGATTTAGGTGATCCATACCTACCGGGTGTTACAAGACCAAGGTACACCCCTTCTTTATTTATTTTAAAACTTAGAGATTCCAAATTTGGAAAAATTTTTATTGCCATAAAACGTCAACTTTTAACATAAAAAAGTATATTTTACGCCAACTTTCGATTTTTAAATGGGACACCCGATATTATTACATATTTCAATTCTAAGTTTCATTCTGAGTACAATGATACCAAAAAAGTGATATTTTAAATTTCAAAGTTGTTTTTATTTAATTTTTAGTTTCTATCATAGGTAGGTCATGATTACTTAAAATTACTCGAAATTATCTAAGTAACTAGAAAAATAAATTTACGCTGAAAATTCCATTTATAACTTAGTTGTACCATTTTAAAGATTTCGAAAATGGTTTTTGCTCAAAAACTCATTTTTTTTAATGGCATTATATTGGTACACCGGTACCATTAATTTTTATAAATGAAAATAAACGTTAAAAATCATATTTTTGTTATTTTAGTAAGAAATTTGGCTTTGAAAGCATCAGAATGCAGTGATTTTTATCTGTCAAATTTAAGTAAAAAAAAGGTTTTTAGCGTAAAATTATTTTTTGATCTTTTTTCATACTTAAAACCAACTTATCTTTAATTTATTTTAATTTAAGAAATCACTAGGGCTAATATAAGATATTTCCTATACCTGGACAATAAAATTCAATTCACGGAATTCTGACGACCTTGAAATGAATATTTTAACTAAAATAGATATAAAACTGTATTTTTACCTTTCATACATGCTTTGTCATATTAAGTGTTTTAAGTTAGTCCTTTCCTTAAAATCGATGACCTTGGACTACTTTATAGCCTTAATTTCGACAACATTCTAAAAACCGATACGCCATATTGGCTCCGCCATTTTGATTTTTGGTGTTTTAACCATTGGTCTACGTTAATATCCCTAGAAAAGCCTGCACACCAAATTTGAACAAAATCGAAAAAAATTTAAAAAAATAAACCACCCTAGTGTCGCGGAATTTTTTTTCAGCTTTTTCACTATCATATTCGAAATCAGAGGTATCAAAAATATTTTTTCTAAAAAATAAAATCTATAATTTTTATTATTTATAGTACCTAGGACAAAATTTTTACATAGCTGAAAGTAATTTCCTACGAAAACTTTAGCATTTTTATCGTAGTACCAATGTGATATTGTATGTTGTAGGCGGGATATTTAATATCAATATGAATATGCATAATAACTATATATGAAACAAGCCGTGAAGATATGTAATGGTACGCATTCTATACATACTATTTACAGTGAATGCATATTGCATTTTCCCAAATACGCAAGTTAAAATCATTTAAAACTTAAAATAAAAAATTGCTGCCAACAAAAGAATACTTCTCCTGTAGGCTCCCTACAGTACGCCTATATAGGCGTACTGTAAACATAGCTATGTTTATGAAAAAAATTTGAAAAAAAAATATATATATACAGGGTGATTCAGAAATAAGTGATAACCTTTATCAATGTTAAGGCATGTGCAAAAATTCGTTACTATGGTTTATAGGGTTCCAGAGATATTAAATAAAAACTACTTTTCAGATTTACCCTTAGGAGGGTCGTAGCTCCCTTGGGGCCAGGGGCGGATTTATTCCATTTTAAGGGGGGGGGGCATCCATAAGGAAAAAAAATGCGCTTTCACCAAAAATAAAATTTTTGAAGGTATTTCTATGCAATATATCTTGCTGGGGGGGGGGCATGGCTATGTTATTTTTTTGCCTGTTATTTTATTAAGAAGTATCGTTTTTTTTTTGGACCTACATATGTCCTTTATTTTAATGACTTGGCAATGAGTTGGCAACCCTAGTTATTGTGTACACAAATACGTGATGGACGGACGGACAGACGAAGTGGCCACAACTGGTGAGGCCAGCCTGCCCTATTATAGTTTATTTCTTATCTTATTACATAAGCATGGAGAGCCCTAAATAAGCTTTTGGCTTGTGTTTTGAAAAAAAAACAATCAAATTTTTTAATATCGTATTTATCACATCTACATTCTTTCGCGCTCCAATGGATATAGTTTGCCACACGGTAAGAAAGCAACGACGAAACGAGGAGGCCAGAGCAAAATCGCTCCGATTAAAGCGAATTCAACGCGAACGTGTTAGATTTTATATTCAAGAATTATCATTTTTTGCGCATTCTTTCAATAGCTTTAGAACCGTGTATCAAACAATAATATCCAAGGACAATCCCTCCAAGAAAATTTTTTTTGAACGTTGAAGATTTTCGAAAAACCTTAGAATTTTTTTCCTTGACATTTACATACAGGCTCTCCAGCTCCTAGACAAAGAAATGTGGTTCTATGTTTTTAAGCGAGTGTATTAAGCACAAAAGCCTATAATTGCACAAGAATATAGCATAAAAAAAAGAAAAGTACAGTCATTTAAATTTTAAGCGCTTCGGATTTTCTTTGTACGCAGCACTATTTTTAAACCGGGAAACGAAGGTGCTTTCAGGGCCGGATTAAAGGGTTCGTTTTAAATAAAAAAATATTTTTGACAACACCCATTTCTACTTATTGCATTTTTTGATTGCACGTATTAAAAGCCTAAAATAAAAATGAAAATGATCGTGGGGTCAGATTTTTTTTTATTTACCACTTGAAGTAAGAAAATATTTATTCCGAAACTGAGTGCAGCTACCAAAAAAAACCCTGTATAGCAATTTTCACTAATAAATATTTTAAATATTTAAAAATAATTACCCCCTGTCCGCCGGGGGTGTAGAAAAATATATGAAAAGATTCAGTTTCAGCGACCTTAAAAACCCATATACACCAATTTTAAATAAAATATTAAAAATATTTACTTATTTCGTTTAAGGAGTCTTTCTACCTTCTACATCCAAACCAAACTAAACGTCAGAAAAAAAAAACTTTTCTTCCAGGTCGCTCTAGAGTAAAAAGTAAAAAGAGTATTTTTATGAAATTTTATGACTTTTATGACAGTAATTTTATTTTATGGCGATTTTAGGACAAATTTGATCATTTTATAATTTTATGACAAGTGGGAGGCCTGGGGTTGTAAAAAAGTAGACTTTTTCTGAAATTGTCCAGGCTGGTGGACAAAACTGGACAAAATCAAAAATTATCTCTCATAATATCACATGGTCACGGAAAAAATATTTCAACTTCCAACTGGGGTCTGACTAGTCTAGTCTCTAGTCAACTAGAGGTATGCGTGTGCGCCGCCGCCGGCATATATATAGTACCCCGCCTCCAAATTTACGGCGCGGCGCAGAACGCCGTCTGGAAATAAGTAAAATGATTCATTTGGTAAAGCTTTAAAATCATGAAGCTGAAGTTTGCAACGTTTTTTTGCATCGAAAATTAAAATAGTATATTATAGCACTTGTTCCATAACACGTTTTTAAAGTAGTAGTACTTTAGAAACCTCGCCGTAAGCGGCTTGTTTTCTAAACTTGTACTCGTGCGCTAAAAATGTATGTTATGAAACTAGTAATTTAATTACTATTTGAATTTTCGATGCAAAAAAACGTTGCAAACTTCAGCTTCATTTAAAAGTACATTTTTCCTAAAAAAATATAACAGAGCAGCGCCGCGGCAGGGACGACTTCGCGCCGTCGTAAATTTTTTGTGGGGTGGCGCACCGCCGCTCTCGGCTAAAATTTACAAAAACACCGCTGACTCGAAATTTTCGCGGCGCACACCTCTAGGTCTGATATATTCCATGAAGCCTAAGTTTGCAACGTTTTTTTGCATCGAAAATTCAAATAGTATATTAAAGCACTTATTCCATAACACGTTTTTAGCGCACTAGTACTTTAGAAAACTCGCCGCAAGCGGCTGATTTTCTAAACTTGTACTTGTGCTCTAAAAACGTATGTTATGAAACTAGTACTTTAATATACTATTTGAATTTTCATTGCAAAAAAACGTTGCAAACTTCTTCATTATATTCCATACAGAGCCGGCCTTTGTAAGAACCCCCTGCTTCAGGTGCGAGTCTATATGAAGCTGAAGTTTGCAACGTTTTTTTGCAACGAAAATTCAAATAGTATATTAAAGTACTAGTTTCATAACATACGTTTTTAGCACACGAGTACAAGTTAAGAAAACAAGGGCTTGCGGCGAGTTCTCTAAAGTACTAGTGCGCTAAAAACGTGTTATGGAATAAGTGCTTTAATATACTATTTGAATTTTCGATGCAAAAAAACGTTGCAAACTTCAGCTTCATGAGTCTATAGGGACGCCGCCGAGGGGCTTCATACACTTTGAAGCGCTGAATCCTAATCTAGCTTCAGAATTTGCCTTATACTCAGGATTTTAAGAAAAATGTGTCTGAAAATATTTAAAAATTATTATTCTTGGTATTTAAATTTGATTTACCTTGGAAACCAGACCAAATAAATTAAATATAGTGACGATGAATTCAGCAGCTTAAATTTAGGCCTATGTTGGATTTAGGAAACAAAAAGTTTGCTACTTTGAGTTTTTTTGTTGTTTATATTCGTTATAAGTTCTGGAAAGGCAACAAACTTAAGAAAAAAATAAATTTTAAAATTTATAAATGAGGATTATTTTCAATATACATATAAGTATTTCAAACAGAACTTTCAGATTATTAGGTTAACTCACCTAAATTTTGTCATATATTTTTGGTATTTTTAGTTATGTTTTATGCTTTGTTTTAACTAAAGTGTTTTTTTAATGTTTTTATGTATAAATACGTATTTATTATTTATATAAAATTTAATATTTAATTTTATTTTGTCCAATTTTGTCCAGAATTTGTGGACAAAATCAGTTTTTTCATTTTGTCCAGTCCGCCAAATTTGATTACGTCCGTCCAGTTTTGTCCACCCTACAAAATTAAACAACCCTGGACCTAGGTCTTAAGTTAGCAAGGCGGCAGATAGCAATGGTGCGTAAAACAAAAGGCACACGACGTGCGGACTTACGCGTGCGCGCTATCACGCATTCAATATGAAGTCACGCGTGAGTTTTGGGCGCACGCGATGAGATCTAAGTGCAAGTCGCACCAAGTCTCACTCGTGCGCCTCAAATGCGACGCATATGTGGACATATATATATGTCCACATATATGTAAGGCCATAGGCGACTTCAAGTCGCACGTGTGCACTCAATAAGCGCATCGTGACTACATTTTGCTATCTGGGCCGAATAAAGTTGGGACAAATTATATACCTTAAAAGCTTCAAAATCCTAAAAATCGGCAAAAAAAAATACTGGACGTACATTTGTGTACGTTGGACGTGGAAATAGCCTGCTACTACTTTGTTTCTCTTTGACCTCGGTGGCAGATAAATTGTGACCAGTACCTGTGATTTTACTGTAGGTAATAATTTGTTTGATGGTTCCGCCGCACACAGGCGGAATTTTCTAAATTCATGGCCAAAACCCTCGAAAGCGAAATTGCTTCAAATAGTTGCCTCTATCGTTTTCTATCTTCTCTATAAACTGTACCAATAAATGGTGCCAAAGTCGTTTTTCTATCAAAACAAATGAACCGAAAATGTCAGTTCAAAAATCGTGTTTCAAGAAACTAATTTTGAAACGTTATTTTTCCCGAAAAATCAAGTTTTTTTAATATAAATATCAAAGTTGTTGCTTTTTTTAATCAGTTTTTTAAAATGGATTTAAATTCCGTAAGTATGTACCTATTTATTTTTTATTGTTTTTGATTATTGAGTTTAAAAGGGGAAGTCATAAGTTTTAGTCTGTAAATTTGGTTGCTCTTTTTAAAACTTGTATTACGACTTGGCAAAAAAAGTTTCAGATTAATCAGCATTAAGCAACTTTTTACACTTGGTTGAGAAGATTAATGTGTTTGCTAATTATTAAAACAAAAATTTGCTGCTAATATCCCCTGCCCCTCCCTCCCCAAACCTAAAAAATATCTAAGACAGACAGATTTAGTTTTAGGTATTCTTGCAGTAAAAAAATACTACTGCCAACAAAATAATACTTTCCCCTGTAGGTCTAGGTTTATTAATAAACTAATAAAAAAAATTGAAAAAACCAAAAAAAATTCAAAATTTTTTTTTGAAAAAAAAATAAAAAAAAATTTTTTCGAAAAAAAATACTTTTTTTGAAAAACGAAAAGAAAAAATAAAAAAAATAGTGTTTAAAAACATATTTGGATCACATTTTACCCCCTTACCCCACCTCGATATTCACAATCTGCAAATTTTGATATGCCTTATTGGATCCGCCATTTTGTAAAAATTAAAATAAGTTTTACATTCGTATTCAGCAACCTCAAAAACCCCTGTACAATGGTTTTTAGTATTAAAAAAGCACAGATTGGCCAAACTAAATCTGATGCTGGTCGTTTCCTGTTCCGAAAAGGTGAACCTTTTCGGGACGGGACGACTATGGTTTTAGCACTAGGTAATTAGCGCTGATTGATTTTTTCGCAGCGTGTCATGGAAAGGGGGCTGTTAATGAAAACGGAAGAACCATCAAACGTTCTGTAACTATGAAGCTGAAGTTTGCAACGTTTTTTTGCAACGAAAATTCAAATAGTATATTAAAGTACTAGTTTCATGACACACGAGTACAAGTTGCAACCCCGGACCGGATTCCCCGGCCGTTTTCGGTCCCGAAAAGGTTAAATAAAACAATCAAGATTTATAGTTTTCTTAACCATTAGTTTATCATTCGGGAAGTAAATGAAAATGTTAAGCAATAAGTTATTGCCAATAACAGACTGAATTAGATGTTATCGAGCTTTATGGTTCACCGTTTACATGCGTATACACTATTTTAAACACTTTTTCCAGACGTAATCTAATTTTTATACTTTTACTAAATTTTTACTAGTTTTTATACTTACAAATCGAGTTCCCTGTAAAACAGACCAGCGTTGTCGAATCAAAGTGGCAACGTCGCAATAGAAATATCGATTATTAGGTAAATTTCCGCAAATTACACCCAAAATCTAGATTTTTAAACACTTCACAGAAGATATTCTTCAAAAACAAAACAAAAATAACACAAAATATTGCCGTATATGTCACATTACACCTTTATTGCACTTCACAGATCATTTTAAAATAGTGAAAGTCCGGAACTAAACATCTGATTAACATTAATAGAACAATAACAGTAGATTTAATAAATAACTTTGCTTTCAAATACTTGGACCAATATAAATTACCTAAATATTAGTTAAAAAAACTAATTTGTCTTGTAAAACGTTCAATATTTTTGTAAAATGTCATGCATCCATACACCACGAAAGTGGAAATAACACTAAATTCGACAACGCTGGTTTTGGCTGAGATTATTGAGCTCCCAGTGTTGCCAGTTTGATGCTACACAAAGCCTTCTATTTTTAATCAAAACTTTCGTAAAACCATTTAAAGAACAAATTTTAACACAAATAAGTAAATATAAGCATACTAAACAAATAAAATTTAATATGAAACCTATAAATCTTTTGTAAATTAATGTTTTTTATAAGAATTCCAGACAAGCTGGCAACTAAAATAGTTCATTTTGCACCTGCGCTCTGCATAACAGCTGATCATCATGTGACTTGATAGTTGTTTTTTTTTATTGGTGCCTGGATTTATTTTAGTATTTTACTTTTTAATTGATAAACCAGGATTTATTTGGTTGCCACCAGAATATACCAAATATATTAGTTAATGTTTATATTAGGTTTTAGGCCGTCTAAATGTAAATAACCTAGCTATTACCTAGTAGAGAAAAAGTCGCTTGCAAAACAAATTTACACTACGATATTTCAAGAAATCTTTGACATAAAGACTTGCAATTTGGAACAAATTTTGTTTACTACTCAGAAAATCTTTGTTCCAAATTTCAAGTCACTGGGTCAAAGCGTTTTTGAAATATCGTAGTGTAAACTTGTTTTACAAGCGACTTGTATCTTTTTCTCTTCTGTAGTACCAAACTTTTTTTAAAACCAGACTCGATTTAGGGCCACTTGCAGCAATGATGATTTAACTTTAAACTTGCATTAAATTGACGGCCGACCAATCAGAAAGCAGCATTTTTAACTTAAACTCGGTTTAGCTGAGATAATCCCAGAACAAAAGTTGGTGCAAGTGGCCCTTACAACAAAGACTTTATATCTGATATGATTTCTTTGTTTACAACCATACTTGTAGTACAATGTACAAATCTTGTACATTGTTTTAGGTATGACCTTATAGCTCTAGGGCTGCGGTCAATTTATAATATTTAATGTTCTAATAATATTTAATTCTGTAATAAAAATAATAATAATTATTACAGAATTTCCATTGAGTGTTACTACATAGTATGCAACCGTTTATATAATGCTAATGCAATTTGTAAATCCACAAAACCAATGGACTTCACCAAAATGCAACCGTTTAAACCTGCAGGTGTAATAAGAGTTGCACACCAATTCTTAAAAAGTTATAAAATCCATCTTCCCTTGAGAAAATAAATAACTAATTATATTTATTTATAACTTATATCCTTTTTTTTGCAAGTGTGTATATATTATAAAATGCTGTGTTTGTATAGAATTTGTTTACAAAATCGCCTTTGGTTGACAAAACCCCAGCTAACCTCAAAAGTTGGTAACCTTGTGCGTCTCGAAATCGTGTTTGGAATAACGTGAATAAAAGTTTTATTATAAAAGTGAATTTATTATTCAAACAATCGTCTTAATTATTGTTATAGGTGTAGTTTATGATATAAGTATCCATTCAATTAAATAATGGAAGGTAAGAGTAAATTTCAAGGTGGTTATTACTGTAAAATTTTATATAAATTTTGATAATAAATCCTGTAAAATTTCGAGATTGAGATACATATATATTGTTAATATTTACGCTGTTTGCATATAAACAATATTTATAATATGAATAATTTATATTTATCGATAAAATCCTCTGTGAAGTCCCGCCTCCATTGACATGAGTATACGTCATTCGGACGGGGAAAAACCTATTCAGCCATCGCGTTGTTTTGGATGACAAGCGTTACATTTCTCGTTTGTGTTTAAAGAGTTTACAGATCTAGCATACTTCAAATAAATACTCAGGTAATGAAAACTAACTATAGTTATGTAATATTACACATTAGATACTATGTATGTACATTCACATATTAAATTTGGCTCATTAATGGCTGACTATGCAGCATGTAGCATGTGGTATAGAAAAAATTGCATAATAAGTATATCTACCTATTGTTTATAATTATTATGTATTAACTTAAAAGCGAAGGTAATGTGTGTAGATATCAATACCATATCATAGACTATCATCCTTAACTGAACTGTGTTGCAATGTTGACCCACACCATAAATTGATAGGTTGCAGAAAATTTTACTAGATATATTTTAAATATATTTGGACTTTTTTTTTGTAGATAAATGAACAAGTGAAGCAAATGCTTAACTTTTAGTGTTTTAGTCAAAACGTTTTAAAGTTCTTAAGAAAAAACAACTTACTGTCATCTCACAATGTTGGTTACCATACTGTTGCATAACACATTCCAACTAAGTCTCTATATCAATATCTAGACCTTTATATTAATATCTAGACCTTCAATTCCAATTATATATATATATATAATTTAGCGCTTCAGGCCTTAAAGGCCCATGGCTTCTATTGTTTTAATTATCCTCCTCCAAACATGGCGATCATTTGCAGCACCCTCCCAGTTTTGCACTCCCACACTTTTCAAGTCCTCTGTCACATCCTCCAGCCATCTTTTCATTGGACGAACTCTTTTTTTCTTGCCTCCTTCTCCTATTCTTAACACTTTTTTTGCCACTCGACCATTGTCCATTCACACCACATGTCCCAACCATCTCACTCTTTGACCTTTTATCACTTGTACAATACTAGGCCTTTTATATAGTTCCATTATTTGCTGATTTGTCCTTCTTCTCCAAATCCCTTTTTCTTTTATTCCTCCATATATACGTCTTAGGATTTTTCTTTCCCATCTTTCCAGCTTTTCAGATACTTTCTTTGTCAGCACCCAAAGTTCCGCACCATATAAAACCGATGGAAGGATCACTGTTTTATAAACCCTTACTTTAGCGCCCCTAGAAATAAGTTTTGATTTTAGCATTGAGCTCATAGCTCCAGCCGCTTTATTTCCTCTTGCCAGCCTTTTTTCAATTTTTACTTCTTCCTTATTTCTATTTGTGACTGTAACACCCAAGTAATCAAACTCTGCAACTTCCTGAAATTCGTATTCTTTTTGTTCGTTTATTTTTATTCTAAATTTTTCCAAATTACCTTCTCTATTATTCATAGCCATAAACTTTGTTTTGCTTTCGTTTATCCTGAGACCAAATTCTTTAGCTTTACTTTCCAAGATTTTAAATATTCTCTTTATTTCCAACTTTGACCTAGCTAACAACGCTATATCATCCGCAAAAGCAATACATTGATGCCTATAGTTTACTATACTTCCATTTCTCTGAAAGCCACATTCTCTTATAATAATTTCCAGTAGTGCATTAAAAAGATCTGTAGACAGAGGATCACCTTGTCTAAGACCTTTCCCCACACAAAAACTTTCTAATAACTAAGGAACCCTTTGAGATACAGTGACGAGTTTTTGAATGTGAACTAATTTTAATAAGGCCCATCTTCGTATGTTAATTTTATGTACTTATTTTAACCACGGCGTGCGAAACGGAGGCCTTATCAGTTTTTTGTCCCAAACTTTTTTCTGTGTACCTTTTTGCAAGTTTATTATTGGAACATGATTCCTCGGGTCATAATACATAAAAAAGGTACTCTTGTTGTAATACTGTAGGATTCACAGTTTTCGAGAATAAATCATTTGAAGGTGAAATTTTACGGTTAGAGGAAGAAAAATTAAATCCTAAAATGTGGAAAACCAAAATTTCAATTATGCCGTAAAATGACTAAGAAAAAAACTCATATACATGTACAGTAGAGACTCGATAATCCGGATCTTCGGTAATCCGAATAATGCGGTAAGGGAACGTTCAAGTATTACGTAACGCTCTTAGGGGGGGGGGTCATTTTAGAGAGTTACGCCCATGGTATAGCATTAATGCTCTCAGAAAGAAAGGAATTCCTTCTACGACTACTTTGCTTTTCGTTTTGAATTAGAAAGCAGTAACTCCATTTGTCAATAGCATCGCTTTTTAGAGTCAATGTAAAGACATTGCTGTATGACAAATGGAGTTCTGTTTTTTTAAGCAAAATAGTAAATTCAAAATCGCACAGTAAATATTTTTACAACAGGTTTGAATAGTATATGTTTGTGTATAGAATATAGTTATCTTTCATAAAATAAACTACGCAGTATATTCGCACATCCAATATTTTTTGTACTATCTTGCTTGAAGAAACAGACCTTAGTTAAGGATATCAGTGGTGGAATGGCTATAATGCAAGGTAAACAAAAGCTGATTGGGCCCTACTACTAAATAAGCCCTCCCACATAAATTTGTTCTGTTTTGGCTATTCCAGGCTTTCAATTATCCTATTTTTAAGGCGTTTTACGCGCCTTTTCCGCGCCTTTTCTTTATTTTTCCGACCGGGCCTCAAAAAGCTATGGCAGTCCGGGGCTGTTCTACATATTTTATGGACTATTTCTGCCTATAGGCAGGCCTGGGCACAGGGCCCTTAAACCTGGGTTCAAGGGGGGGTACAAAGTTGCGGAGCCCGGTTCTCTGGGGGTACCCGCAAGCTTGATAAAAAATTTATATCTACATTTAATTAAATTTAATTGATTTTACTCTGTATAGAAAATTTGAACAGTTCTATTTAAACTTGGATAAAAATAAAATATTTTTCAAAGGACGCGAACAGCCTTTGGTAAAACACTTATATATATAAGAAAAATCTATTCCAGTTAAGGCCCTAGATTAAAAAATATTTTTCCAAGGGAACCTTTGGAAAGTGTTATGTAACGCAAATTGTACCAAAATTAATATACTTCATACTCCAGTTCCCGCGTTACTAAAGGCTTTAGAGATTTTATATTTTGGCTACCCCCCCTAACACACCCCTATTAGCAGGGTTGTTTGATCTGGGTAGACAAAACTGGACGGAAATAATCAAATTTTGGCGGACTGGACAAAATCAAAAAATTGACTGCCCACAAATCTGGATAAAATTGGACAAAATCAAAATAAAATTAAATATTAAATTTTATATAAATAATAAATACGTATTTATACATGGACCATAGTTCCCTTAGGATTGATTTTTCGAATGATCCGGTAATCCGAACGCGTCCTAACGATAAAATTCGGACTATAAAGTACCATACTTTGTAGTCCGAATTTTATTTTTCGGATTAGGGAACCTTCAAGTATTACGTAACGCATATTTTGATCATTTTGGACCACCCCCCTGTAACGCTATTTTCCTATACCATGGGCGTAACTCTCCAAAATGACCCCCCCCCTAAGAGCGTTACGTAATACTTGAACGTTCCCTTACCGCATTATTCGGATTACCGAAGATCCGGATTATCGAGTCTCTACTGTACAAGTATATGAGTTTTTTTCTTAGTCTTTATTAATATACATTTTACGGCATAATTGAAATTTTGGTTTTCCACATTTTAGGATTTAATTTTTCTTCCTCTAACCGTAAAATATCACCTTCAAATGATTTATTCTCGAAAACTGTGAATCCTACAGTATTACAACAAGAGTACCTTTTTTATGTATTATGACCCGAGGAATCATGTTCCAATAATAAACTTGCAAAAGGTACACAGAAAAAAGTTTGGGACAAAAAACTGATAAAGCCTCCGTTTCGCACGCCGTGGTTAAAATAAGTACATAAAATTAACATACGAAGATGGGCCTTATTAAAATTACTTCACATTCAAAAACTCGTCACTGTATCTCAAAGGGTTCCTTAGTTATTTAATAAAAACCGAATTTTTTAGCCACTTTCAAAGGGGCTTAGCTCCTTACGGCGCATTTTTAGACATATGTTTATAGGAATTTTTTGTCATTTTCTGGTGTAGAATCACCCTTTAAAATTTGGGACCCTATTACAAATACAAACCTAGTTTATAAACTTTTTCTAATACCCGGTGTCCCAACTCTATTTACCCAGCGGTTTTCCCTCTATTTCTAATGGCTACTTTAGATCCTATAAAAAATTTGATCATAAAAATTTAAAATTGATGCTCAAGCGGTTGAGTGGAATAGTTTAAATTCCATTACAAACATCCATTATCAAGCTTTAGCTTTAAATGAAACTATAATTAACTTATTTGATAGACATGCCCCGCTTACGAAAATGAAATTAAAAAATTCAAAAAACCGTAAAAAGACTTACACTATCCGCGAAATGATAAAAACTAAAAATAAAGCACATAAAAAATTTATACGTACAAAATCACCTACTGATAAAAATTTTTATTTGGATCTAAAAAATTACATTTCCACGGCCTTTAAATGAAAATAAAGTTGCGTACATGAATTATTCGTATAAAAAAAGTAAAAATATCCCTAAAGACTTATGGGGTAATTTGAAATCTTGGGGTGCCCATAGCCCCTTAAAAAAATTCCCCAATAAGCTACCACAGGAATTAAATGACGTAAATAAAATAAATGAATACTTCATTGACGCTGCGGGAAACTCTCAGGTGGATGAAAACTTAAAATCATCTTTTAAGGCTAACAGCTTTTTTACAGAACTCACAAGTTTCAAACTTATCGGAAGATGATATTTTCAAAAATCTGAATTTAATTAAAACAAATGCTTATGGTTTAGATAATATTGATGCTAAAATGCTAAAATTAGTTATGCAATTTTGTATCCCGGTAGTCAAAAATTTATTTAATAAGTCTATAAGTAATGGAATTATACCAGAAGTTTGGAAAATTTCTGCTGTAAAACCTTTACCCAAGATAAATAAACCAAAAGAATTTAAAGACCTGCGTCCTATTAGCATTACATCAATATTTTTAAAAGTTATAGAAAAAAATATAGCAATTCGACTAAAACAATATTTGGAATCTCATAAAATTTTGCCAAAAATGCAATCTGGGTTTAGATCTGGATATAGTACTAGTACTGCCCTACTAAAGGTTTTGAATGCAATAAATATGGTTCAGACTATGATAACGTTTCTAGTTCTACTAGACCAATCCAAAGCATTTGATTTGGTTGATTTTGATTTACTTTCTATATAAATGTTCGAGATTATGAACTAAAATGGTTCGAAGATTACTTAAAACTAAGGTCGCAAGTAGTTAAAATTAATGACAAAGAGTCATTAATTCTGTTTACTAAGAGTGTCGTGCCGCAAGGCGGCATTCTCTCTCCGATACTTTTTTGTATTTATCTTATAGATTTGCCTATTGTTTTTATTGTCTGCGTAATTCATATGTATGCGGACGATATACAAATATACATCTCCTGTAAGATAAATAAAATTAAAGAAACAATTGATACGCTAAACAGTGAACTCGATAAATTTATGTTTGGTGTACAAAAATGGTTACGGATTAATCCAAGTAAGTCTGTGGCGATGTGTATTGGAACAAGACCCTTGCTTAAAAAATCAATTTCAATGAAATTAATATTGTTATAAATGGTTCCATTATTTAATTTGTTAATAATGATAAAAATCTAGGTCTTTTTGTCGACTCTTACTTAAGTTTTGATTACCATGTTATGCATATATATAGAAAATGTTTTTGTGTATTGAAGTCGTTATTTCAAATTTAAATTTCTGTTGCCCGAGGAACTTAAACTAAAACTTATTAAATCTCTTGGGGAGCACGTTTCGCCATTTATAAATAATCACAATGAACTAAGAATAGAAAATCGCATAAAAAGATTATTTGCTCAAAATGTTTTTAATATTTCAAAATCTAAAACCCCTGACTACCTGTTTAAATTGTTTAATTTACGTTCCGAATTACACAACAGAAATTTAAGAACTGATAGCTATAATTTACCAAGATATAGATTGAGTAAATTTAAAGGTTGTTTTGAGTATAGGGCTCCTTCTTTAAGTGAGTTTTTTTGAGTATTTAAATAATTCTTCCTATATATTTAGAAGAACAATTAAAGACATAACATTAAATTTACAAAAGTCTGATTATAATTTATAGTTTTATATACTTATAATTTTCTTATATTTGTTTAAATTTGTTAGACTTAAGCTTTTTTGTTTTGTTACATGTACTTGAATTTTTTAGGGGGAGCTGAAAATCAACTGTTGAGCTCCTTCCATTTGTGTATACGTATGCAATAATAGTATATTCTATAACTAGTATGGAATAGACAATAAAGTTTGTCATACGAGCCGGCAGGCGAGTATGACGGTCCCGCGAGTGCGGAATGACTATTCCATACGTGTTGAAGACTATACTTTTTATTCGACTGCAAATATAAAACACTGTATGGCTTCAAACTGCAGACAAGGTTAAAAACAATGTTTTTTTGTGACTCGACATTATAAATGCAACAAAAGACATATTTTTAAATAAAGCAATTAATGTTATTTAATAATTTTATCAAATCAGTACTTAAAAAAGATTTTTATTTAATTTTAGCAGTGTTACAAGTTTGTTTACAAATTATAATGCAAAAATTGAAGGTTATGCCAGATTGTTTTGACAGATATCAGGTTTAAATATTTAACAATAGATGGAGCAGTTTTAATTTTTTGAACTAAATTGATAAAAAACTGGTCAAATACTAAGAAAAACTAACAAACTTTATGTAATTTTAAACGCAAAACTTTAAACTGCATTAAATTATTCAATATTTCATGGTAAAATATATATATTTTTGCTAATTTTGCTACAGTTTTCTTTACTTTTATAAATAAGAGATGGCACTACATGTGCTCATTCTAACACTTGATACGGAATATTCATACCGTATCTAGAGCTAGAATGGATTTATTCTGTGTTTGAAAAGTGTGTGGATTTGCTTACATTCTAGAGCAGTCGTAGAAAAAGATACTTACTTACTTTTCTCGAAAAACAAAAGACATAATCAAGTTCTGCGAAAACCGTCTTAAATTAGACAAACTATCTTTTTGCATATATTTGATATTTCAGCTCTTATGGGCAGGGGGGCATGGGGGGAGTTGTTTTTTAATGGAAAGGGGGGTCGTGTAATACATCATTTTAAAGCAAGTAAAATTATCTATTAACAATTTTTTTAAGGTTTTGATTAATTATTTTTTAAGTTTTTTTTTTGTAAATTTTTATGTCAAATAAAGTTAGTTTAAAACTATGATTTACGTTTTTTCATCATGAAATTAATAACTTTTAAAAAACTGTTTGATTTTTTTAGTAATTTTGAAAAAAATACCCATTTTCAACCCTATTTTAAACCCAAAAAAAAATGTTTAAAAAAAAATAAAAATATAGTTAAATGGAGAATGTAATAAGCTTTAAAATGATGTATCACACCCCCTTTTCATTTAAAAAAATGCCCCCTATGCCCCCTACCCACATTTTAATATACACTAAAAGATAGTTTAAGTTGTCTTATTTAAGATGGTTTTCGCAGAATTTGATTATCTCTTTAAGTTTTCGAGAAAATCGTTGCTTGTATAGAGTTGGGACACCCGGTATTTTCCTTTGTAGAATCACCCCTTAAAATTAATCACAATTAATCTAAATAACGCTGTATTTATTCCAGAACACAGAATTAAATGGAGAATCTACAATGCCTGATAGGTTCGGATTGGCAGGGTCCTAAGATCAAAGAAATGAGTCATTATACCAACATCCTAACACCTCCATCTAGTAGTAACGAAGACTCTCCTCTTTATTACGTTAACCATTCACCCTCGAGCAATTTTTCGATTCAATCCCCTGAACATTCAGGAACAAACCATGTCTATAATTACGTGCCTGTAACTATCAACAACATGGACTGTGCAGAATTTAAACCGTGCCTGAGGATCACGGAACAGCCTATCGATAAGTTTCGGTTCAGGTATGTAATGCAACATTTTTTTTTAAGGAAGCATTTTTGTGCATTGCATTTTTTTTGTTTTAGGTACTGAAACCTAAAAATCGTTTCTAACCCCAATCATAGGCGTCACCTTTTCAAAATTCTAAATTCCAGGGCAGGGGCAAAAAATAAAACATAAAACCTATAAATTTTTAATAAATTAAAAAATGGCCAAAAATATATTCAAAAATTGCATAGTTTCTTTTATTTTTTTTAGGGAGGCATAGCCGCCTCTCTTTAAGTTTTCGAGAAAATCGTTGGGTAAATAGAGTTGGGATACTACTTTTGAAAAAAGTCCCCGAACGAGTATAAACAATAAACTAAACTAAACTAAACTATACCCGGTATATATGTGGCTTTATTATTATATAATAATAAATATTTTTTCCAGGGCTAAATTTAGAAGTCCTAAAATAAACACGGTGTTCCATAAAAAAAATTTATATGTAGTACCTGCGACTCCCTGCAGGATAACCTTGACATATTCAGTACTAGCCTAACTGCAATTAAAAGGTTAAATTTAAGTTAGTACTATTCCTGTTCTTTCTTTTATTTTTTTTCTTGCAGTATTTTAATGGTTTAGTCTTTTAGTATTATAATGTTTTTGTATTTGTATATATATATATATAATGTGTATATTATATTGTATATATTCCCCACCCTGTAATTGGCCTCGGCTGTTGGGTGGTGTATCGAAATAAATAAATAAATAAGTAAATATGCCTACATCGCTTTAGAGTTATATAAAAAAACAACCCTTAATGGTTGATAATTATCATACATATAATTTTGCTGCAGGTACAAATCCGAAATGGCAGGCACCCACGGAAGTTTAAACGGAGTAGGCTCTGAAAAATCGAGAAAACAGACTTATCCATCTGTGGAGCTCTTGAATTTTCCTGATAAAGCCATTATAAGATGCTCCATTTACCAAATTAACGCACGCGAGACAGAAATTAAACCACACGCGCATAGGCTGATTAGAAAATATAACAGAGAAGAGGTGGATGATCCGCACGAAATAACAGTTGGCCCTGAAGCGCAAAATGGGTTTGAAGCCGTTTTTCACAGTATGGGCATTATTCATACTGCTAAGAAAAATTTAGTCGGTAAGGATCAGTTTATATTATTTTATCCAATAAAACAAATAAGTGGCTGTTCAACAATTTAATCGTTGAGTTTTAAAAGGGGGTTATTTCCAGAAAAGTTTTTTTAGAGAAAACAGCAAAAAGGCTATTTATTTGCAAACCGATGCTTTCAAGTTTTTTAAATTTATTCCGGACCTTTTTTTCTTTTTTTGTAGCTGTGTTGTCAATACAAAGAAATTATAAACCCTAAAAAGAAACTACATATAGATTTACCGTTTTATTATTATATAAAACTTTTGTATAATATATTAGGGGCTGTCCATATATTACGTAACGCGCCTAGGGGGGGTCAGAGAAATTGTTACAGTTTGTGACAGGGGGGAGGGGGGGTCTAGGTAAACGTTACGTAACGGAATTTAATAAATTTAATGTTTATTTCCTAAGCTTGGCAGATGTATTTTTATTTCAACATAAATAACTATTTAGTGGCCCATAATTCCCTTTTTCACACAAAAATTGACGAAACTATGCATATTTAAATAATATTGTAATCAGTAAAAAAACTGTTGACAATAATATTAAAAAAAATCTTACGGCCCTGTTCTTGCGTGATCTTGCCAATGAATCATCGGCGATGATACATTTTCGCGCGGAACACCAATGTGTGTACTATTTTGTGTACCTGTGCATAAACAATATACGTGTTATATGTGACACTCAGTGTAAAAAGAGGTACCTAGTATTTTTTCCCTGTGTGATATTGATTATGAATATTATTTTAAAGTTTGAGTGATTTTTAGGTGTAAATTTTTTTTAAAGTTATGTTATACTATATTTTAGGCTCATGTTGGTTTGGTCGAGAAAAACGAATCAATAGTGAGAATACAGTTAAATTTATTGCGAAACAAAAAATTTATATTCTTACGCGTTACACAGGGGGGGGGGTGTTGGTAAATGTGACAGTTTGTTACATAGGGGGGAGGGGGGGGGGTCAATTTTTTTTGAAAAACTGCGTTACGTAAAATATGGACAGCCCCTTATATTAAAAAAATGTACTTAATAATAATAATAAGAACTTCTAAATGAAGCTTAAAACCCAATTAAAAATTCGCATACATTATTTCTTATAAAATAATTGTTATTTTACTAATCTCAGCTTAGCTTAAAATATATAAAAACTTAATCTTGATAATAGTCATAATATTAATTCAGTTATTTAAAATATAATTAAAAATACAAGGCCATTTTTATTGAACATTTTTCGTGACATCATTAAGGCTGAACCGGTAAATTTTAAGTTTGTATCCCGGTTGATTAATGAATTTAAATATGTCAAAAATACACCCCCAAGTTATGATAGTGATGCTTTTTACGCTACTTTGGTTCTAAGGACGTAACTCCCTTTTATAAAACGATTTTTTAAACGGGCTTAGGATTTTGTTTTTGTTTCTCATAGTAGTAATCGATGCATACAATATATGGTCTAAGATATCATATCCCCTATTAACTCAATGGCAAAAAAGTTTTCTCTTTTATCCAAAAGTCTTACGGTACATCCTAGCTAGGAGTTAGTATATATACTGTAACTTATGAAGTCTTACAAGACTTCTAGAAAAAAAAATTATTTTATATATTTTTCCAAATTAAAATTTGATTTGAAGTTAGAGATGATGTAGCTCTCGATGTAGCTCACGCTGTTCTAGAAGAACTTTTAAATGACATGACAACTTCCATTTTTTTTTTGGAATTTCTTATATGAGCTCTAATTAAAAAAATAAGACCAAAATTTTAAAAATCGTTAGAGCCATTTTTGAAAAAAATGTGTTTTTTAGAAAATATCTCTTATATTTCATGCTAACATACTCAGTTTGTCCTCGATGTCTCGGATTTTGACAAAACTTGGTATAGAGGTACCACTATGGTACCGGTCCATCCGTTCACGATACCGGGTGTCCCACCAACTAGGTTCTTGACAAGCTATAACTCCGTTATTTGAAAAGGTATATTTTTTGTAAAAAATAGCGTTAAATGGGAGCCAAAGAAGATTTTATTGACTTATTCAACCCCCTCCCATGCTTACTCACTCCCTTGTAACCACCCCACCCTCTCATTTTCATATAACATCTCGCACCCCCATTTTTATCTAAGAATATGAAATACAATTTCATTTTGAATTAAACCATGTATTATAAATAGTATCTTATTCTTTTAGGGACTTTCAATAACAATTATTATTTAGTAATAATAAAGTCCCACCACGTTTTAGACGGGCTATATCTCGGTTATTTAAAAAGATAAAAAAGTTAAAAAAATAAATAAAATTAAATTGGAGTCAAAGTAGAATTTACTGACATATGCAAAACTACCCCTTCTTAACCCACCCTCTTGGAACCACCTCCAACTATTTTTTTAAATAGCACCCCTATTTTACTAAAGAATATGAAAGCACATTTCATTTTAAATTTAACCAGAAAATTTTCCAAAAACTTTCGTTAAATTGTACCCAAAAGAAAATTTAAATTTAAATACCACCCTTCTATTAATAAATAATAATTGTTATTTAGAACCCCTTAAAATCTAAGTTACCATTTATAATAAATGGCTGAATTCAGAATAAAGTGTACTTTCATAGTCCTTAATAAGAATTAGGGGGTGCTATTTGAAATACAGAACTTGGGGGTAGTTTCAAGGGAGTTGGTAAGCAAGGGGAGGTTTTGAATAAGTCAGTAAAATCTTCTTTGGCTTTGATTTAATGCTATTTTTTGCAAATTTTAATACATTTTCAAATAACGAAGATAAGCTATATCAAGAACTTGGTGGGACACCCAGTATAGTAAACGGAAGGCTGTTTTGAAAAAAAAAATTGGATGGTGTGCTTAGGTACCATAGTGATACCTCTATGCCAAGCTTGGTCAAAATCCGAGACATCGAGGACAAACCGAGTATGTTAGCTTGAAATATCAGAGATATTTTCTAAAAAACACATTTTTTTCTAAAACGGCTCTAACGATTTTTAAAATTCTGGTCTTATTTTTTAATTAGAGCTCATATAACAAATTCCAAAAAGAAAAAAAAAATGGAAGTTGTCATGCCATTTAAAAGTTCTTCTTCTTCATCTTTATGCCAAAAACTACTTTCATTTTTAATTAAGATAAATAAAAGTTAAGTTGGGGAGAAAGATCTCGGTCGTTAGCCCATTGGGTAACCAATAAACATTGGGTAACCAATAAACATGATTATTATTTAAAAGTTAAAAAATCTGTATTTAAAGTAAACATTTTTAGGTGAACTGGTTAGAAAGAAAACAAAACTAAAACTAGAAGAAGTAGCGAGACAAGATATGTCTAAAAGAAAGTTAACCACTGCAGAAGAAGTTAAGATTAAGCAAGAAGCCGAGGAAGAAAGCAAGACAATAAATTTAAACACCATTTGCTTAAGATTTGAAGCTTTTTATGAAAATAATGAAATATTATTTCCGATTTGCTCGCCTGTTTATACACATTATATAAATAACCTTAAAAGCGCCTTAACCGGCGAACTAAAGATTGTACGGATGGACCATTGTACAAGTCCGGCTAAAGGTAATCGGGAAATTTTTATTTTGGTGGAACGAGTCACCAAGAAAAATATAAGAGTACGATTTTACGAGGTGGACGAACAAGATCAGGAGATCTGGGAAGATGACGGCAAGTTTAGTGATTTGGACGTACACCATCAGTACGCGATTGTTTTTAAAACCCCTCCTTATAGAAATCCTGATATTCAACAAAAAGTAAGGGTTTTTATTGAGCTGGTGAGGAAATCTGACCACGCTAGAAGTGAACCCAAAGAGTTCACCTACACACCGAATGATAGTATTTATAAGCCAGGCCAAAAACGACCGAGACCCAGTGCATCAACTAGTAGAAGTTATGACAGCTCTAATTTTGGTAGTGATGAACTACCTGCTACAATTCCAGAGACAATTCCAGTATTAAATAATATTACCAGTTTGGACTTTCAAGACTTGGATTTAAACCGCGCAATCAACGATAATACTTCAGAAGATTTTGAACAATTGTTTAACAGTATCTATACTACTGGCGACTTAGAAAGTCTATATTTAAACACAGACGGACCTTTAGTCCAAACCCCTGTCCAATTAATAGTCGATAAAATAATTAAACTAAAGATTGGTCAGCATGAAAAAACCAAAGCTAAAGCTGTTTTCAACGACATTAATGATTTCTTTAAAACAAACCCGCCTTTAGAACGAAGCCAGCTAATGCTGAAAAAACATTTTGGTACTGAAAACGAAACAAACGCTTTACATATTTTTATCTCAGATAATGATATAAAAAGTATAATTCATATTTTAAAAATTATCAATTTTTATAAACAATTTAACTTGTTAAATGTTAAAAACAGCGAAGGCGAAACACCCCTGCACATAGCAGTTAAATGTAAAAATGAAAATGTCGTTAAGTGTCTTTTGTTATTACATGCAGATCCCAGTGTATGCGATTCAAATGGTAACAATGCACTGCACGAAGCTTGTGAGCAAAAATGTTCAATAAACATTCTCGAAAATTTATTAGTAGCAAATAAAGGCGACTATATCGACGCTGAGAATAATGATGGAAATACAGCATTATTAATCTGCATAGAAAATAAGTATGTAACAGGAATTAAAATATTGCTGCGTAGAGGAACCAATGTAAACAAAAAACACAACAATAACGGTTTCGTACCGTTAAGATTCGCTATAGAGCAAAACAGTTTGGATGTTATTAAACCGTTGCTAACATCGAGTAGTTTAGATCCTTTTTTGTCCGATTTTAACGGTATAAGTCCTTTGGAAGCTGGCTTTAAAAATAGTAATTTGTCGAATGATGTAAAAGATTTATTAAATTTGTATATAAAACAGAAAAACTTTAAAATAGATATTAAACAAGAATCGTTATCTGACGACGAGATGGAGGTTGATTCGCCAGTATTAGATGAAAGCAAAATCGAAAATGAGGAACTTGAAGTAATGTATCGTAAAGTAAAAATTTTACCTTCAACTGGGATGGACAAAATTTGCGCTTTGCTAGACCAAAGC
This sequence comes from Brachypterus glaber, assembly GCA_958510825.1. Lineage (NCBI taxonomy): Eukaryota > Metazoa > Arthropoda > Insecta > Coleoptera > Kateretidae > Brachypterus > Brachypterus glaber. The sequence goes on from OY294044.1 coordinate 100,658,324, forward strand.
GACTCCTTCGAAAATTTGGCATCGTTGCTCGAGTTGGAACCCATGTTAAACAGTGGCATTTTTGCATCCAGACAAGGCCACAGCAGGAATTTATTAAGTTATGCAATTGGATACAACAAAGATAGTCTATTTGTAATAAGGAATTTTCTGGAAACGCTGGATGAAAAGGTTATTGTATTAATGATGGATGATATGATAAAAGAAGAATACTATAAATTGTAAATATATATTTTTTATTCTTGCTTTATATCTTTCTACACTTCTCGAAACTTCTAATGATTATTATGAATATCCATTAGGCATCCATTAAGTTCGGGGTAATATCTATGCAATGTTCACCCAATGACCTGAGCAAATAATATTATTTTAATAATTACTTGTATTATCTTAAATTTTTAATTGCTCTATTACTTTCATTTTTAAAATTCTAAAACTAAAAGTATTTTTTCCTTGGAATAATAATTGTGCAGATATTGACAATTGGCAATATTGACATACTCAAATGTCTTGAATGTCTGTAACGGTCCATTACTAATGGATGTCCTTTAGAGGTTCTATGCAGCATAGATGGTGCTGTAGGGAACCCATTTACACAAAAGCTGTTGCATTGATTTTAAATTAAGCTTTATAAATTTATAAAAAAATACGATAAATAGTGTATTGTATACCTAGGAGGTAAAGTGGAATTTTTCCAGGCTGAAAGAAGAAATGTACTGGCGAGCTTTAGCGAGCGAGTGGTAAATTACTTTACCGCCGTCGTTTACACGTAATTTTTCTTTCTACACAATATGACTGCAATAATATTTTGATTTAAAACTTTGACATTTAAAATTATTTTAAAAATTTTCACATTTAAAACTATTTTAATTAGGTATGTAATTTGCTTATGACGTTTTTACCTGGCCATTAAGTAAGTTTCATTTGGTGCTGTTTGAAGAAACTTGTCAATATCCTGCTGGTTGAAAGCTTTTTAGCTATGTACATGTCCAGATTTTTCTCTTTAGAAAAGCGGTCACTTTTGTAAAACTTTCAATGTTTACATTATTCTTAACTTATAGGGTAGATTTTTAATTTTATGCGGCGTACAATACTCCACCTCTTCTTCACAGGGGTCTACCACGAAATCCATTATTATGGATTTAAAATTTAAATCGAATAAATTCAAAAACAAACATGCATTTTTATCGTAAGATGCATATTTAGCGAGGTAACCGCACTCACCCCTAAACTTCAAGTTGGCGGACAACCCTTAGGCAAATCACCCGGTGAAAAACTAACAGGAGTGTTCTGTTACCATCCACTACTACCCTTTAAAATATCAACCCGTGTACATTTATTGCAAATTAGCATAGGAATTTCTCGTTATTTGACTGGACTATAGTGGTTTTGTTTGAGCCAAGGCTCTCCATAGATCAGCTACTTTTTCGTCCCTCTGGAGGCAGTAAAATTCAATTTTACCATAGTGTAGGAAGAATAAATATTTTTTTATTAATTAAGGGTCTTTTTGAATTAAAAAAATTATATATACATATACATATGAATTAAAAAAATTATATATACATATACAGTGTGTCCCCGGGTCGACTTGACAATACCACAAAATGACCATTTTTGTTTTTTTTTTGAATTAAGAAAAACTGATTTGAGAATTTGCCCTGCTTGCTTAAAAACTATTTTTTGTTGAAATAACATTTTTTTAAATTGTAGGTGGTGCCAGATATCAGTAAAAAAGTCAAAAGTTTTCAGGTAAACTTACCTTTCCGTAACAGATACAAAAAAAAATTATTTAAAAAATAGGTTTAAAATCAAAAATAAGAGCCACATGTCAAATTTTAATAATTTTAATAATATTTTTTAAATTTTTTTTACTCTTTCACTTATATATCACTATGATTTTTCAAAATTTTATTTTTACAAAAATTAGTTTTTAAGCAAGCAGGGCAAAATCCCAAAGCAGTTTTTCTTAAATCGAAAAAAAAGGTAATTTTGTTATATTGTCAAGTCGATCCGGGGACCGCCTGTATATTATATTATGATGCACATATTTTGCCTTTGCGGGTCACATTTTGAGCCGAAATTCTCAGTTGCTTAAGTGTTAAAATTTTAATGCTGCCGGGTGATTCTTCATTTAAAACTAAGCAAAAAGTGTTCTTCACCGAAAGACCTAAATTTAATATTAGGAGTAATAGCCTTTTGACATCTTCGCGACGACGTTCGCAACCGGTGGTACACGGACGACTTGCCTGAGGGCCGACGTGCGCCACCGGTGGTACATGTTCTAGTGCAGTTTCTATAGGCCGCAAAATCAATACGGCTATAGTTGAGTTTAACCAAAAACTGATAGGGGTCTTTATCTCGAAAAAATTTGCCTCGCAAGCAATTACCTCGACTATTTCACAAACAATATATAGCCCAAACAAAACCTTGCATTTTTAGTTTCTTGACCAATCAGATCAAAATCAATCTGATAATTTTTGCACATGTGCAATTATCACTTGGTTACTATGGAAACAAGAAACTGACTGACATGAATGTTATATTTTTGCAAAATGTGTTTTTAATTTGTGAAGCTTACCTTTAGTTGATTTATTTTTATTGATAAGCAATATAAATGCTTATTTTATTACCAAAACATCCTAGGTATAAACCCTAATTAATTTCAGATAATATATTATATTTTATGCACTTTCCATCTTAAAAGCTTTAAATCATTGATATTCATAAATTTTAATTTATTTAATTGAATCTTGGTATTAAAAACAGGCCACTCAAAACTAATTCAAACACTTGTTTATTAAAAATATATTTACAGTAAAGAAGTAAATAATTTACTTCTTTTATAAATTTAAATTACGGAAAGTAATACATCAAATGACTGCGCTGGTACCAGTACAGCGTTGCCAAACTTTATTAGAAACCAATGGCAAATTGTTTTATTACGAGTGTAAACACCCGTTATTTTAAGTCTTTTAAACTTTAAACAAAAACATCAATGATCTTTATTTAAATGCTAAAATATATTATAACAACTATTTTATTGGAATAATCTCAAGCATAAAATATCCCTCAAGCAAAACTTAGACTTGGCAATATTCGCGAACAAGTGAACATCGTCGTTTTAAAAAGCGCGGCAAAATTGAGATTTAAATTTTTAATTATAGTTGTAAAGTAATATTGTTGTTTAGTTCTTAAATTTTTAATTTAAATATGCAACAACATTAAACATGGTAAAATTATATACTTCCTTATGTTGTTTGTAAAATAGTCTTTCAAAATACCATTCGTGCATGTTGAATTATACATAATTTTTTTACTGTATATAAAAAAACATTTTCGTTTGGACTTAAGGAAATTGTGTTCGTGCATTTTTCGTCAAAATTTTGTAACACGAAAAATGCACTCAAACAATTGCCAAGCAAAATATGTTTTTTAATACAGTAAAAAAATTATCGATAGTTCAACATGCACTTATGATATTACTACTGAAAATTATTACCTCGAAAAAAATTACCTTGAACACCGTTACCTCGAAAAATTTTACCTCGAAAGCCCATTACTTCGCACGAAAATTACCTCGAAAGAAAATACCTCGAACGGACATTACCTCGCATAAAAAATTACCTCTAAAATGCATAATTTTTTTAATTTTTTTTTAATTATAAAAAAAAACAAACCAAACAATTTTTTTTTTAGAAAAATAAGGGAAATTTAACAGCAATAAACTTAGTTATTTAAAGCAATAATATTTAAATACAAAAAGAAAGAATTTGAAATCACAAATAATCAAAAAGCTCTCAACAAATCTACAGCAACATTTTTTATAAAAAAAAAATAAATAATTAACAATAAATGTTATTCCTTTGCAAGCAATTTAACTATATTTTCCAAATTTCCAAAAAAGCTTGTCTTTGTACACACGATCTTTATAATACACCGCGAACTTTCGATATAGGTGAATAGATTCATTTTGAAAAATTTATTAAAAATAAAAGCTATTAATGGCCCGTAAATTAAAATTTAATCAATAAATGATAAAATATGAGCAAAAAAACTACAATATACGATATTATTATTATTATTATTATTATTATTAGGCAGATAGACGGCTAGGCCGGTAGACTGCACAGTTTAGTCAGGTACATACATATAAATTACAAATAAATAAGTATTAAAAGAAACATAAAACATTAAAAAAGCCCTTTTCGAGGTAAAAGCCGTTCGAGGTAAAATTTTTCGAGGCAATGTCCTTTTGAGGTAAATTTTTTCGAGGTAACGTCTTTTCTAGGTAATGCCTTTCGAGGTAATTTTTTTTTGAGGTATTTTTTTCGAGGTATTTGCTTTTGAGGTAATTTTTTTCGAGGTAATGACCGGCTCTCACCAAAAACACCGTATTCGCGAACGTGTTAAAAAGTGACATTTTTGGTGGCACAAAATGTTACTTCCTCTTACTTGCATTTTTTAAAACGGTTGATACTACAGTGTTACACTATATGACATTTTTTATGTATTTTTACTCAAAAAATCTATATTTTTTATAAAAAATCCCAAAAAGATACACATAAAGAAGTTTGGGGCAAAAAATGTTAAGCTTCAACAATGTTGTCCGTTTAGGCACGTCTCTGGATAAATTCAAAAAAATAAATTAACTTAAACGTATTGCCCTTATTAATACTACTCTAGCTTAAAGGGTACAAAGTTATTAATCTAAAATCTTATTTTAGTACAATTTTAAAGGGGTCATTTCCGGACCAACCTTTATAGGATTTTTTTGGATGTAGACTCACCTCTTAAATTATGACATGCCAGTTACTGATCACCCTATATTAAAAACAAAACCAGCAGTCTCGAACGAGCGAGAATACTTTCTCATAAAAAAAGTTAAAAACAATTTGTTACATTTTGGGGAAACGGGGGGTGCCATGAAAAAAATGTTAATAATATTTTTTGTGTAATTTTATTTTACCTTTTAGGTGGTTTTTAAATTTTTCTTTTATCGTGAATACTAAAAAATTTATATCCAGAAATAATTTATTACATTTTGGGGGAGAGCAGGGGGCTAAAAAAAAATTATAAATACATTTTTTATGTAATTTTATCTTACCTTTTATGTGGTTTTTAATTTTTTCTTCTATTGTGTATAATAATTAAATTATGCCTAGAAACAACTTTTTACATTTTTGGTTTAGGAGGGGGACGGGATCTGAAAAAAAATGATAATAACATTTTTGTTGTTATTTTTTTATTTTTATATTGTTATCAAATGTTTCTTCTATTGTAAATAATAAAAAAAATACGACCAAAACAAAATTTTAACCCTCCCCCTTTTACCCCCCTCCCCCACAACTGATTTTGTTTAACACGTTCGCGACGACTGTGTTTTCGGTAAAACTCAACTATAGCCGTATGGATTTTGCGGCCCATTTAAAATGCATTAGACCGTGTACCACTTCGTAGCGAACGTGTTAAATACGAACTTGTCCAAGATAATACAAAAATACATCTGCTAACCAATTTTCAAGTTTCTAGCTCAAAGCGTTTTTAAGTTATCGTGGATACAGACAGGCCGACCGACCGACAGACATTTTTTTTGTTGCTTATTTTGATTTTTCTCGGCGTTTCAGGAAAAAAAAAAGATAATTTAAGCAAAAAAAATGTTTGATTTTTTTTTTTTCTATAACAATATTATTATGTAGGTAATTTTAGGAGAAAGTAAAAATCAAAAAAGAAATGGTGACGTTAATAACCGAGAATTCTGGGATTAAAAAAAGCCTTACAAATGCCAAAAATTCCATCTTAACCAATTGGAACCGGGTTTGGTCTAACTGACTCGCATACATTTTATTTTTTTCCCATCATGGGCAAGAAAAACTTTTTTTTTTATTTAAAAGGGCCCTTAATAACGACTTTGTTGAATATTGACCTTTATAATGGTTTACCCTTTAATTATTATACTTATATTTTAATTTTTTTGTAATTAAATTTTTTAGTTAAAACAATTTTGTTAATAATTTTTATTCTACATGCCAAATCGTGAAAAAAAAACATTTTTATTCAAATAATAAAATAAATTATTAACATAAATTATATTTCTTGAAATTTTCAAAACAAATCAAGTGGCCTTGAAATAAATACTTTGAACTGACATTTAAAAATTTAGTTTTTTTAATTTTTTTTTTCATAATATAGCTAATTATTGATTGTATCAATTGGTAATAATTATAATTAATTTTATTTAATAAATAGAAAGTTATTTAAAGCTATTTTCTGGGGTTTAATTAGTAAAAATTGCACAAAGAACTGAAACATCTAGTAACAGAAATCAAATTTATTCCTATTAGGAGAGAAAAAAATTATTATTGCTATAGGTGAAGAAAATTGATTTCACAGTCTGAAAACATGATAAATAATGGTATTTTCTAAAGCTAGTAGTTAAAATACCATTATTTATCATGTTTTCAGACTGTGAAATCAATTTTCTTCACCTATAGCAATAATTTTTTCTCTCCTAGTAGGAGTTAATTTTATAAACATTTGATATCTGCCAATTGATTTTCCTTGAACTGCAAAGACATGTCATTGCTTAAAAATTTTTAATGGACAAAATGCAACAATATTTTGCCATTGGATAAAAAATGAGCATGGCAATTATTATAAATGAATTAATTATAACATATTATTCAGTAAATAAACAACTTACCGATGTTTTTACTCATTTTATAAAATATAAAAATGCCACCCACTAGAACTGTCAACTTTCAGTGAATAAATCAATTTAATCATTTGTTTTCAGAAATGCCGATTTCAAAGGCTACTTGTTTTTGCGCGGTTCATTAAGATCCAGCAAATATTTTAGTTTATTATTGATATAAAAATGTTAAATAATAAGAATAAATGCGCTAGTAGTGAAAAAAATAATATATAAACCACGGTAAAGAAGACTATTATAGCCTCGAACTCTTAAATCCCTCGCTGCTACGCAGCTCGGGATTTAATACGCTCGGCTATAAAAAATTTCTATACCTTGGTATATAATTACTATTTCTATATAGGAAATTAACTATAGTAAAAGGTGGGTAGGATCCAACGCCTCAATGGCCACTTATTTTTTATATAATGTTCTTTTAAAAGTAAATAGGTAAGTGCACTCATCAAAAACGCCAGGCGTCAAATATTTCCCAGCTAAAAATTTAAAAATTGAGAAATATCCCAAATCAAAAAACAGCTTTACCCCTGACCGTGAAATTTTGCTGACTAAAAAAAAGGTCCTCACCTCTGAAAAATTCCTAACTCAAAAAAATCTTTACTACCCCCGACCGTAATATTTTGATGATTAAAAAAAAGGTCGTCACCTCTGAAAAATTAAACTAAAAATAATATTTTCTGTTTTGTTAGAATTTTAAATAATTATTTAAAACCGATTTTATTTATTATTTTAAATATTTAAAAATAATAAATTTAATCAATTTACATTCCTCACAGTATTATTATTTTTTAATTTAGGGTTTTGACTTGAGCACCCCTTGTGGGGGTGTTTAGAGCTTATTTCGCCAGGGGGTGCTGAGCACCCCCCCCGTTACGGGCGGGCCTGGATTCGCCAGATCAAATCTTTCTTAAAATAACGAATTTTGTTGAAATATTTATTCAAATTTTTGTCAGACCGACCGCTAGATGGAGTGACTACTTTAGAGACATCTTGGTTGTCTAGACTAGATGTCCTCTATAGAGGGACCAGACTAGTAGTTCCTAGCTAGTACTATTCACAAAATTAGAAAGACTTTCTAATTTTGTGGTACTATTTAGGGCCACTTGCACCAACGATGTTTTAACTTTAAACTTGGTTTAAATTGTCAGTCAGCCAATCAAAAGAGCATTTTTAACTTAAACTCGGTTTAGTCGAGATAATCCCAGTTTAAGAGTTGGTGCAAGTGGCCCTTAGGTACAAGTTGTTAAACCAAACTGAAAGAGTACATAAAGATGGCAACACTGCATTCCTTGTGACAACTGCACAGAGATGGCACCACAATTGTTTCAATGGTTTATCCTTGCGGTAATTTAGGAGCGCTTATGTGTCGCTCTTAATGCCGCTTTTTGATAAACTGCGCATGCGCCGACCGTTTTTCAATATGTTGTTTTAAATAAAAAACATTTTTTTACAAAAAACAAAACGGACGCCAAACCAACGTTAACGTAAACCAAGGCCCCCTCATTAAAAAAAAAGTCCAAACCAAGAAAAAACCAAAACAAACTCCTGTACAGAGAGCTGCAATTAGGCGCTTGTGGTAATTTATGATGCTTTATTTTCATTGTGTTGTTTTGAGGTTGTGTTTGTAATGTTCTGCATTATTTAAATTTTTTCATATCATTCAACAATTTATCACATAAATTTGCTGTAAGTGTTAATTTTACACATATCTTATGTGACACAAGTAGGTATAATTAATATAAATTTCTTTGAATAAATAAAACTATTATTTTTTGTAGATTGGGCTATGTATAATACCACAGGGTTAATTCCTGGTAGATTTTTAATTTTGATTGCTCATTTTTCAATTTGTGTTACTTTATTATGGAACTCCCAAGCGAACGTGAAATCCTGTTTACCGGAAATGATCTTGGAAGACCTATTCAACAGTCACCATACACAGTAAGTCCTACTTCCTACTAATTAGAATGCTGCAGCATTAACATTTTAATTTGTAGTAAATATATTAACAATGCAAATTGACAATAGAATAGATAATAATAATAAATAACCAGAACTACAGTAGTCCAACTACTGTACTGTCCCGAGGTTTCAAAATAAATTAATAAGCTGTGAACGGGGCTGTAGTTACCTTACCCTTACTTATCCTGAAATTCGAAAAAATTGTAAATTTCATGGGTTAAAAATATAAAAGTTAAAATTTTAACAGTACTAAAAAAAAATGTATGTACTTACATTTTTTTTTAGTCATCAACTTTTTTATTGAGGGAATTAAAGTTGTAATTTTAGCAGTAGTTATACCTACCTAAATCCACTATAGTGGATCTTATCTTCAAATTCAAGAAAGTTGTACATTTCATGGGTTAAAAATATAAAAGTTGTATTTTTAGTGGTAGTGGGAAGGTGTTTTTTAGTCAACTTTTTTGTTAAGGGGATTAAAGTTGTAATTTTGGACTAAAAAAAGTTTTGATTTTTTACCTTTCCCCCCCCCCCCCACTAAATCTTCTTTGCTAGAGCCCTGGCTGTGAAGATATGGAATACTTCACATTTCATTATATAGTATTCACAGTGCATAGTCCAGTTCAGTAGATGGTTTAATGCATTTTCCCAAATAATTATTAAATGCAACCAAATGCAACTTAAAATTATTTAAAAGCCAAAATAAATAGTTATTTGCCTATAACTATTTTCCAATTAATTGCCTATAACTTTTTTTTAATTTTTGAATTGATGTCTTATATTTATCCTTAGGGGCAGTCCATATATTACTTAACGCAAATTGTACCAAAATTCATACACTTCATACCCTGTTTCTCGCGTTATTAAAGGCTGTAGAGATTTCATATTTTGGCTACCCCCTCTTTACACCCCCCTATTTGGAGGTATGAAGTGTATGAATTTTGGTACAATTTGCGTTATGGACAGCCCCTTATAATAAAAGTAATTTCTCCTGAAATAATTACGCCAATCCAACTTTTTCTCAGATTTTTATGATTTTTAAAAGTTTTAAAAGGTTGTTTTGTTAGACCCCCTTCCGTTTGGTCCTTATACATTTTGCGTGCCCCATTTGACCATTTCACGGGCCCTTGAACATTTTACAGGCCCTCCAGAACCATTTTGCAGGCCCCCATAACCATTTCTTAGGCCCCCATGATCATTTCACACTTTGGCCTGTAAAAGTCACAGGCCACCCATTGGTCATTTCGCGTGCCCCTGAGAATCTTGCCGTTCTGGACTATAAGTACACATTCCGCCACTGTATATGCCTATAGGGCCGTAGAGAGAAAATCCGGGCCCAGGGAACTACACCTAGCCCCTAAGTAAAATAATGGTTTGCCATTATATTTAGGATCTGCCAGGCCCCTCTGAATACCCAGGGCCTGGGCGAAATCCTCCCTGGTTCTTTTCCGCTCAACGGCCCTGTATAGGACTAGAAATGCTCAAAGAATCCAAAATACTAAAAAATATTTTTTTTTACATACAAAGAATCCAAAAAGCTAAAATATTATTTTTATACTATTCACAGCGCCTGCGCTAGAATACGGTAGTTTTGAATTTTCCAAAATTTTCGAAATTCGTCCTAGAAAAAAAATTCTTGGATATAAATTTGTTTCATAAAAAAATAAGTAACTTTTTTTTTTTTTTTGAAATGTCCGTCAGTCCCTCTTATGTCACGTTTTTTGAAGATACGATTATTCAAGAATGATTAATCTGATCGACTCAAAATTTTTAGGAAAAATCAAGTTCTATGATGGGAAGGTCCCTATTGTTTTTGAAAGTAATCTTCCCAAAGATAAAAAAGTTTTGGGGAGTTAAACTTTTTAAAAAAATTAAAAAACTCATTTTCAAAAAAAATTTCGTTTGTCGCAAAAAAAATTAATTTTTTTTTCAAAATTTTTTCGTTTTTGCAAATATTTTTTTACGTATTTGGGAAAATGCAGTAAACCTACCATTTGGATGTATATCCAAACTATAATCTTAATAAGACCCACCTTTTTATGTTATTTTCATGTACTTATTTTAACCAGGGGTGTGCGAAACGGTGGGCCTTATCAGTTTTTATCCCAAACTTTTTTCTGTGTAACTTTTTTGTAATTCTATTTCTGGAATATGATTCCTTAGGTCAAAATACATAAAAAAGGTACTCTTGTTGTATACTGTATGATTAACGGTTTTCGAGAAAAAATCATTTAAAGGTGACATTTCACGCTTCAAGGACGAAAAATTAAATACTAAAATGTTGAAAACCAAAATTTCAATAATGCAGGGTTATCGCATATCAAAAACCCTGAAAAAAAGTTTCTATGTAGGTCGAAAAATCGCTTTTAAAGCTACTATGGCCCTTTATGTATGGTGCATTTTTAGGAGCATAGCTCCCTTAGGATTGTTTTTTGGAAGTACATGATGTTCTTTGTTTTTGATGTACGTTTCCCCCACATTATTAAAATTTTGGTTTTCAACATTCTAGTATTTAATTTTTCATCCTCAAACCGTGGAATTTCACATTCAAATGAATTTTTCTCGAAAACGGTTAATCCTACAATATAGCAACAAGGGCCCCGCCGTTTTGCACACCCCTGGTTAAAATAAGTATTTGAAAAAAACATACAAAGATGGGCCTTATTAAGATTAGTTCACGTGCAAAACCTCGTTGCTATATCTCAAAGGGTTCTTGAGTTATTAAATAAAAACTGATTTTTTTGCCCGTTTTAAATGGGCGTAGCTCTCTTAAGACGCATTTTTAGACATATTTATAGGAACTTTTTTTCATATTTTATGATGTAGAATCACTCCTTTCGGACCCTATTTCAAATACACCGTGTATAATGGAATGCGTAGTATTAAATATCTTCAAGGCTTGTTTTAGTACAGTACAGTACATAAATCATGGACTGGAACAAACTTCAGGTTCAACTTATTGCCAACTCTGATTTTTTTTTATAAACTTTTTTTATGATTAGTGTTCGGATCGAAGTATTCATTTGAATTTTGAAAAATTAATAGTTCAAACTGTATCGACGGTCTAGCGTACAAAGGTGCTAAGTAAATAGGGAAACCTTATGTACTTAGCACCTTTGTACGCTAGACCATCGATATTTCACTAACTGGACTGTTCGACGCTGTTTTTCAAAAAATATTTCTTGAATAGGTTTATTTTTTTTATGTTCCAAATGACTCAACTTGAAATAACTGCGTCGTAATGACGGAACGGTTAGTAAAATATAGTTTTAGGTGTTTTTTGCGAGCCCGCAGATAATACCTAGAATTGACCAGTGCAGTCCGGGCGATACCCAAAAATTACATTAATTCGTCTGTTTACGCTACAGGTATAAAAATTGGTGTAGGGAGGTATTTTAGAATGCTAAAACCGAATATGGAATTAAAAGTTAAAAATTCAAAATGGCTGGTCAAATATGGCCTCTATAATAGTTAAATTTATAAAGTTGTACATTAAATTGGTAATGTGCTTTTTGGATTGCTTAAATTCAATTTGACAATAAGAATAAAAAATATAAAATGGTGTCAATAATCCTTAACCCCTTCCGCTCCATTGTATCCACGTAGGTATATTTGTAGCTATGGCAAACTATACCACAATATCCACAGTTGGACTTTTGTACCTTGAAAACCGGCTGGAGCGGAAGGGGTTAAATTTGAAACTTTAAACTTTTTTTATTTTCTTGCACATAAATATATTTTTTTGATTTCGTCTTTATTTAATTTTTATTATTTTATCCATTTTTATTTATTATCATTTACCTACATACCAAATTTAATGTTTTTACGACCTCCCGTTCGAAAGATATACATGTACAAGTCGGCCGTCTTGTTTTTTTGTTTTGTTAATTTTTGTTATTACCTACCAAATACATACCACCCTACATACCAAATTTCAAGTTTCTACGACCTCCCGTTCGAAAGATATTACTTTGACAGGTCGACCATCTTGGTTTTTGGTTTTTTTGATTTTTGTTTTTAATTGTATCCCTAAATACTGAATTTCAAGTTTATACGACCTCCAGTTCAAAAAATGTCACTTCTACAGGTCCGCCATTTTGTTTTTTGATTTTGTTGATTTTAGTTTATCCTTGTACCCTTAAATACTAAATTTCGAGTTTCTACGAACTCCCGTTCGAAAAATGTAAGATTAATGCATAGTCCATTTTTTTTATATTCAGCCGTGCATCATTTTACGTATTATTTTTTTTTCTTGGCGAAACCAAAAAATCGACAAAAAGTCCAAACCACTTTTTAAGAAACATACTTAAGCTACAATTTGGTGAAAAAAAAAACAAACTAAAAAATCCTGTGGAACTTCGGGGAACTTTTAAACGAAAGTATGTCATAAGCTAAAAAATCTAAAGATCAATAAAGAAATGGCCTAAGAATTAAGTACACAAATTACTTTTTATATATATGATTACGGTAAATTATAGTTCATATAATGATGTAACTCTACAACAAAAAGAAGGGAAGGCACAACTATTGCGTAAGAGAATATACAATTTACAAAATGAAAATTTTAAAATAATTTTTAAGCTTGAATAAGTCTCAGGCATAAAGTACTCAATAAATTTATTTCATATTTATGCTAAACATAGTTTAACTGTCCATAATTATAAAGACATAGTTTTAGGTCTTAGTTTTAAGTGAATTAATGCCAAAAATGAGGTCTTCCCGGACCATATAGACTAAGAGCTGGCGGCCGCGAGGTACTATGATAGGAATTTTGTGAGGCGGTTGAGGGGAGCATCAGGAAGTGTCATCTACAAGGATTTTGCTCAAAACCGGTACAAGGGACACGTCAGACGACTCAAACATGCTAAAAAATCCTGAAAAAAAAAAGATCGTACCTCCGGCTGAAAATTTGCTTGTTACCTGTTTGAAGGTCACAAATGATGGTGTGTAAATCGTCAGACGGCTAGGTCGTTTCAAAAGGGGTGTCAGACGAAAATACCGGTGCAAAGTCCCTCTGCAGTACACAGTGGTTCCAAAAACAAGTCTGTTTTTTTGCATAGTGCCATTTTTTGCACCGCTGATTACGAAAAAATAGTGAAAAATATTAATTTTTTTTGCGGCATTAGGGTGGTTCGAAATATTTGAAAAATGTCCAGTTTAGCTGAAATTTGGCATAAAGGCATATTAATACGAACCAACACCCAACAACCTAAAATTTTAAATAAATATGCTCGATTTCTTTTTAAAATTTTGCCTAACGAAAATAAGGCACAAAAAAACAAAATTTGAGAGATTCAACCTAATCTTTTATGGGTTATTTTCCTTATATACACTACTAATTACTGTAAAAAAAATCGTAATAAAAAAAACATCCATATTGGTCCCAGAAAAAAGAAGTGACAAAAGATTAGATCATATATACATAGATATGGCATTAATGTTGATTTGTTTTATGTAGAACATATACAAAGCCAATTGTAAACAAACCACTGTAGCGGTGAGGTTGCGAGGAGGTGAAGTATAACATATTTGTCAACAAACCACTATAGCGGTGGGTGGTGACCAGAAGCGGGAAGGTGAAATCTACCTGGATATAGCATTGAAAACATTTCGGTTTGACGTGGACTCAAGGCGCACATATGTATATATATCTAATGACAAAAGTCAGATTTTAAAAAGAAATCGGCCATATCTATTCCGCCATTTTGAATTATAAGTTTTTGGGTATTGTTTCGTATTAAAACGTTCGCTACCAAGCGACAATTTTTTAAATAGACCGATGTCTCATATATGAGCCGACGATCTTTCTGTATTAAAAAGCCGCTTGAATGCATGGCTGATACCGTTAGTTAGCTAGCAAATACGTGCCTATAAAATGTTTGTTTAACCTCGTACTAATCTACTTAATTAAACATCCCCTAAGTCCAGAACTTGTGTGGGCTAGTAGTAGTAGTAGTTTTACCTCGTTTGTACGTATGCCTCTGTGGGGTCGAAACACAAATATACCCCCGGTAGCGAACGTGTTAATATTACCAAAAGAAGCCTTTATGCCAAATTTCAGCTAAAACGGACATTTTTCAACAATTTTAAACCACCCTAATTTCGCATGCAAAAAGCAGACTTTTGTGATTTTTTTTCTGGGACCACTGTGCACTGCAGAGGGACTTTGCACCGGTATTTTCGTCTGGTTATATGTGCTCAGAAGTCTTTTCATAAAAGGTCAGGCGGAGGTAACAAAATAAAAATTCGACAATAAAATTACTTTGAGGGTATCTGACACCCCTTTTGAGCCGACCTAGCCGTCTGACGATTTACATACATCATCTGTGACCTTCAAACAGGTAAATGTAAATTTCAGCCGGAGGTACGATAATGTTTTTTTCAGGATTTTTTTGCATGTCCTTTGTACCGATTTTGAGCAAAATCCTTGCAGATGACACTTCCTGATGATCCCCCAACCACAAAATTCCAGCCGGAGGGACTATCATAGTACCTCGCGGCCGCCAGCTCTTAGTCGAATAGTGCAGTGCACTATGGGACAAAAGCGTGATATTTTTGGGCGATATTTTCAGACTGGTGATTGGACTGAGTGTTGCGATTGGAATGATGTGTTTTGAAATGCTAGCCTTTGTATTAGGACTAACCATGTTTAATAGTACCTCTGCTTTGATTTGTATCCTTTTTTTCGTACTTTTCGTTTTGGTTAAATTACGCACAATGCGAATTTAAAAGTATAGTCAGATTAAATAAAATATTTTAAGAATGCTTTATATAGAGACTTGAAATTAGGACCAAAGCTTTTTTACGACACCGAATTTCAATTATTTATAGGATTCCCACAGATCAGGGAAAACAGGTACAAGTCAGGGAATTGAAAAGGGTCATCTGGAAAACCTGGAATTTAGCTCTTTTTGCCTAAAATACAGGGAGAATATCAAAAATCTTCAACAAATAGAGAATTTTGGCTCAAAAGGTTTGACTTTTAATTAATTTATATTATATTTTGTAATTACACAGACACGCATAATTAGACTGCTGATAATTGGCTAGCACTTATAAGGAACATAAATGTTATTTTTTACCATTTTCATTCGGCATTTGACCATTACCATTCGGCAATTTCACCATTCACATCCACCCAAAAAAAAAATGCCTAAATTCGGAATAAATTTGATGAAATTAAATGTATGATAACTTTTTGTTTTTTAGTCCGATTTCAGTTTTTTTTTTTCGAAATATAGATAAATGTTTCAATTCTAATTAATATTATTCAATTAAAAAAAGATAGTTTACATGTTGAAATATAAAGGAAAATAAAAAAGTTAATTTATTTTCGTAAGTTTGGATCTTGGGCGGATCAGGGTGTTGCTGATTCTACTCAATTTTTCAGTCTTAGCTTCATAGGATGTACTTTTATGCAGAGTCTGATTCATTCTTAACATTTTGCTGTTTTATTATTGTAGATATCTTTCTTGGTTTAAGAGATATGAATTTTTGAGTAAAACATTACCCTTTTTTATCAAAGCTTTAATTTTGGTGTTATGTTAGTGCGAAAACTAGACAGTACTGTTTCGACCTCGTTAAGTCGTCATCTGCTCAATATATTCACCACTGGCTTGGAGCAACAACATTTCTAACCGAATAATAAATAACCTTAGGGCTATTTGAAAAACAGAAGTTGGGGGTGGTTTCAAGGGGCGGTTTTGAATAATTTAGTAAAATCTTCCTTGGCTTTGATTTAATGCTATTTTTTGCAAATTTTAATACCTTTTCAAATAACGGAGATAAGCTATATCAAGACGGTACTGCTATGCCAAGTTTGGTCAAAATCCGAGACATCGAGGGCAAACCAAGTATGTTAGCGTGAAATATCAAAGATATTTTCTAAAAAACACATTTTTTTCAAAAACGGACCTAACAATTTTTAAAATTTTGTTCCTATTTTTTTAATTAGAGCTCATATAACAAATTCCAAAAAGAAAAAAAAAATGGAAGTTATGTCATTTAAAAGTTCTTCTAGAACACCGTGCCTTTTTAATTAAACATTGAAGGCAATCGCAAGCCAACTAACATTTGTTAGCATTCGTACTTTTTAGGAAAAGCAGATACACACCGGCAGGATGTAGTCAAAGGCGCCATCGTATCGTAGCAAGCAAGATTTGAAATCCGCAGGCGTAATGCGAAGTGACAACTAGGCCTTTAGAAAACACTCGCATGTTCCACTGATTTTGATTTCTCATTTTGAAAATTTTCAAAATTTGGAGTCTTGTATTCGTGCAAAAATTAAAAAAAAAATTGCGTATTTTTGCGTTTTATGTCGATATAAGTCATTTTTAAGCAAGAAAAAAATACTCGGTCGGTCAGTCGATCGATCTGTGCGAGAAATATTGTGGATACGATAACTTAAGAACGCTTTAAGCTAGAGACTTGAAACTTGGCATACAGGTATGTTACCAAAAGTTCTCGCTCGGGATTGTTTTTGGTAAACATTGGGGTGCGGCAAGGCAATGGGGACAAATGCATTTTTTTTAGACAAATTTGAAAATTGCTATGTAGGGGTTTTTAAGGTTGCTGAAATTGAATCTGATAATAAAAAAATTCTAACTCCACCCCTGAGGGGGTGAGGGGGTCAATATTTTTAAATATTTTTAATATTTTCTTCAAAATTGGTATATAAAGGTTTTTGTGGTCGACGAAACTGAATCTGATAATAAAAAAATTCTAACTCCACCCCGGGGGGATGGGATGATTATTTTTAAATATTTACAATAGTGAACATTAGTATATAGGGGGGTTTTTAAGGTATCTGAATCTGATAATGAAAAACTCTAATGGCAAACATGTACAACTATACCGATGCGCAGTAGGGTTTGGTGGAACATATTTATGCGCAGAACTATTTAATAATACATACGAATGAGCAAAAGTGTTCTGGCAAACATATACAAATATACCATGCGCAGAATTGTTTGGTGGGACATATTTATGCGTAGATGTGTTTAATAATATATACGAATGGGCAAAAATGTTTTGTAAAACATATACATATTTTTTTTCTAATTTAACCCCCTGAAGGAGGGGGTATTTTTTGTGAACTGGTATAATGGGGTTTTTGAGGTTGCTGAAAGAGAATCCGATAATAAAAAAATGTAACTCCACCCCCTAAGAGGCGGGGGTAGTTTTCGTGAATTTGATAATAATAAATCAATTTTACGCGCGGAGGTGAAAATGGGAAAGCTCTTTTACTGGGCAGTGTATTTTTTTTTTGCAGTTACAGTAGATAATAGCTTTAGGCCTGTTTTCTTTTTCCAGTGTTTTACTCTATCCGATATTCCACTAAAATATTTTTGTTAATTGCGTTACGG
Organism: Brachypterus glaber; assembly: GCA_958510825.1. Taxonomy (NCBI): domain Eukaryota; kingdom Metazoa; phylum Arthropoda; class Insecta; order Coleoptera; family Kateretidae; genus Brachypterus; species Brachypterus glaber. The sequence goes on from OY294044.1 coordinate 100,676,351, forward strand.
ACACTAAAAATATTTATTTACTAAATTTTAACATCCGTAGTTTTGTGTTAAAATTAGAGATGATCAAAAAGGGTAATGTTTTATTCAAAAATTCATATGTACCTCTTGAACAAAGAAAGATATCGACAAAAATAAAACAGGAAAATGTTTAAAATGAATCAATATCTGAAGAAAAGCATATCTAGTGAAGCTAAGACTACAAAATTATTGTACAGGGTGTTACAAACTTAACTGCAATTTCGCGGTTCTTTCACACATTTTTTTTGCAACAGTTTTTGAATCGCCTGATTTTTTTTTTGTGTGTTCCTACATGCAATGTAACTACACTGCCAAATTTTTTTCTTCATCGGGCCTCAGATTCAGCCCCCAGCTACCAAAACATCATACTTTGTCAGAAAAGACCTATTTTCTTAATTCTTGTATAACATCGTTAATATAAAATGTATTGATTTAAAATTTGGGTATGGTAGAGAAAAAAAAGCAAGTCGCTTACAAAACAACTTTACCTTACGATATTTCAATAAATCTTTAACATACAGACTTGAAATTTGGAAAAAAAATTAACATTTTCGAGACCCCCCCCCCCTATTTGTTACGTAACATTTTACAAAAAGTAAAAAAAATGAGGAAATTTTGCTTTATGGTTTAAACCGATTTTTAACCGGTTATTGTTTTAACCCAAAACCGATCTGCTGTAATTTCCGAAACCGGTTAACCGAAAACCGTATTGGCTATGGTTTTCCATCTCTAATTGTTTTTTTTTAGAGGATTTAGTTAACTGTTAACTACGCCGTGTGCAATAAAATTTACAAGGAATCCGTCTCTTTAAGCCTAGATCATTGTTAAAAACGTGATCCAACAAACATTTTATAAGTTTATAATTTTTTAAGTGTTAGGTAACATTTTTACTGACACCCGGCGTAACGTTTTCGAGACCCCACCCCCCCTAGCGCGTTACGTAATACTTGAACGCTCCCTATAATTTTATAAAAAGAAACGCATAGGGGGCGCTATGGTCAATTTTCCTTAAAATAATACATTTTTTGGAGAGCAAAATTATACGATGTTCAGAAAAATCATGATATATGCGTAAAACTATAACGCCCTCTACGCTAGAAAGCAGTAACTCCATTTGTCTCATAGCAGTGTTGACATATGTCAAAATTCGTAATTAAAATAATTAATTCAAATATGTTCCGGGATGTAAAAAGGGCTGAAATTTTGGCTAAGTATTTAAAGTCTTATCGTTGCAGGTGATTTAGCCCAAAATACGATACCCTCCTTTAATCAGTTGCAGTCTTATACAAAACAAATCGTAGCATTTTGGACAGACATTTAAAAAAAAATTGGAACTTTTATAATGGTGGGTGAAAAAGTGATTTTTTTCTATTTTTTAATTAGAAAACAGTTTTTTGCCATTTTCTTGTTAATAATAATAAATATTATCAAAATTTAAAAACTATAACTTAATAAAACATAACTTTTGATAAAAAAAAAGGTTTCTTGATTTTTTTTTGTCAAAAGGTAAGCGCCAAAATTAGGCCGACAAATATTTTTTTGGTAACTATGCATTTTTTATTAGAAATATATAAAAAGCTATTTTTTTAAAACAATTTTGTTATTTTAAGTTTTTTTCTTACTTCATTAGTTTTTAAAATATGGCTATTTTTGCAGTTCTGCAACTTTGACGTGCTACAACTCGCAAACAAATGAAGTAAAAAAAACAAAATTGCTTAAAAAAAATTACTTTTTATATATATTTAATAAAAATCGATCAAATTTATCCAGAAAACAGAGGGAAAATGGCGTACGTGCAGACCTTCACTATAAATGATCTAGCAAGCGGGGGCATCGTTAGTCTGTGGAAATACCATAGAACTAAAGAGTTGGATACCTATAGTTTTACACATATCATGGTTTTTCTGAATTTTCAGAACATCGTTGCCCCCTCTTGAATTTTGCACTCCAAAAATGGTATTCTTTTAAGAAAAATTGATCACAGCGCCCCTTATGCATTTATCTCCATTTTGAAAAAAAAAATTAAAATCTATGAAACAAAAAGTTATCAATTACATTTAATTTGATCAAATTTATTATTGTCCCGGATTTAACGTCTGTGAGTATATTTTGTTTTTTTTTTTAATTTTAATAAAATAAATAATCAACTGATCTCCTTTAAAATAAAATAGGTAATTTTAATTTAATTTCGTATTTTTTACTTGTATAAAAATACATCAAACAAATCTTGATATTTTTTACGTTTGACACAGGGAATTTCATGATTTTGGTCAGGGAAAACCTGGAAAAGACAGGGAATTTGAAAATTTAATTATTGTGGGAACCCTGATCTATATCAAAGCGTTCTTGAATTATCGTAGTGTAAAGTTTATTCTTAAAGGACTTGCACGACTCGCCAAGTACGACGAATAATAATAATAATAATAATAATAATAATACTTCTTTATTACAAAGCATATTCGTACAATAAATCCTATTACTACAAAGTGGAATGACGTCACATATATATTTACTTAACTATCTAAATTATTTAAATCACAGTCCAAATATTCATGTAAGCTGTATGGTTCTAATTCTGCAAGAAGAGCTTTTATACCCTTTTTAAATTGTCAAAACATTTATCTTTTTAATTTTATTTGGAGGTTTCTTATAAAATTATATGCATCTATAATAATCATTTTTCTGTTTTTTAGTATGTGTAGGGTAAGTAATACATTTAAAGTTCGTGTTGCATAATTACTTGAATTTTCTGTGATAAAGCTTTTATTTTTAAACATGTACATTAGGCATTCATACATTCATGTATATGCAGAGTGTATAGTAAAAATTCCATTTGAATGTTCGTCGTACTTGGCGAGTGGTATGGGACCGGCTTAAGAATAGAAACAAATAAAATTGGAAATGTTTATAAACATTTCATATAGGATCACTTCATCTGGACTTTCTTTGTAGGTACTTTAGTTCTTGACCTGTTTTTGCTCTGATTTTTTTTTGAGAATGGAAAATGTAGAAACATAATATGTACTTGACGAACGTCCCTTTGGTTCTTGATTATATTATGATCAAGAACCAAAGAGGACGTCACGATAAATTTGTATTACAAAAAAATGTACTTTAAACATTTTCATAACATCTGGTCCTTAAAGTATAAAGATATACCTAAACAGTAAAAATTAATTTTAATAGATAATAATGATATAGAATTAAAATTTTTATCCAATACATACAGATAATAAGGCAATTACCAGCTTTATTTTAAATAGATAAACTCAATAATAACCCCCGCGTGGCTTTTACTTTATTGAGTGGATAATTATTTATTTTACCCACTCAACTGTCACTTGTCAAATTATTTTCTTTTAAATGTCATTAAAATTTTTAATAAAAATATGAATTCCTAAGCTATTTATTGGATAAAACCTTGTATGGCACTCATAGGCAATATCTTACTTTACCCACTAGTACCATAAATAACTAATATTAGCAGTTTTTGTTACATCACATTGTTCTAGACCTACCCCATGTCACAAACTGTCAAACTCCTGGACCCCCCTTTATTATGACATAAGCGTGGCTTACTTTTAAAGTAAATTATGGATGTCCACAAAGAATAGGCCAGATGATTGATGTACACAGTTATTTTAATTCGCTATTTTACGCAAGTTAACCAAACATAACCAATAGTTTTAGCAGAAAACTTTTACGATTTGATTTTTCCTTAACTTTCGTGAAGCAATTGCCGGACATGCGACCTCTTGTATATTGCTCTGCTATTTCGTGCTGGACTCCTGGCAATGTGCTTGGTATTGGTGGATTTTCGCTTTTGGATCAGTTTTGCCAATAATTTATGACATTTTTGTTGTTTTTAATGCTTTAATCAATAAAAAATACTAACCTATAACTTAGATAATATAATTTATACAGATAAACTATTTTTTATCGTTAAAACTATTCAGTTACCTACCATATCACATATACACAGAACTTTATTTAAATATTATTTCAGTGACAGTTGACTTGAATTGAATTGAATTGACTTTTTTAGGGGTATGCCTAATCCGCCTAATAAATAAATTTGAAAAAATGGTTTTATCTGTATATAGATTGACATAAATTATGCCGCATTTTTCTATTTTTTTATTTTTATTTTCTATGAGAAAATCTATTTTAAAAGATGATTCTTCATACTTCAAAAAATAGATAATAGATTAAACTGATAAAAAAATTAAAAAAATAACGGGTATTTTTGACGATTTTTACGCCAATGCATTGTAATGTTAAATTAAAAACTTTTAGTGATATAGGCTAGATAATAGGTAAATATTTAAAAATAGATTATAGGTAATTAATAGCAGTATTATGCTAAATTATATTATAATACTACTAAAATAGTAGCATAATGTTTATAAAGGCAAGTTTATGTAAAATGTAAAACTTTTATTTTAAGAAATGTAAATTCTCTTGACCAGACACTTAAGATTTGTTGTGGTAGTAAAAGCTGTAAGAAGCATAGTATGCACAAGTAAAATTTTTATTATGAAAAACGTTTGTATATGTATATGAGCTGCATAGCGACATTTGCGTAATTGCCTTACAGCTTGAGTTCTGTACTATAATTTTTCTGCGACCACATTTCCGGGAGCAACAGGAGTTTAGGGGCAGTATACTATAAAATGTGGAAAATTAAAAAATGCAGCTCGTTTTTAAATTTGAAATACGCAATTTTTAAAATAAATATCCAGTTTCGAGTCCAATTACAATAAATCTCCTGTAATTTTTGGGTAATGGTTTTTACTAATGGGTAATAAAAACTTAATAAAATTTACATTTCTTAAAAATTTATATTACGAATTTTATATAAACCTAGAAAAATATATAGTGTTAGATTTTTTAAAAAGCGAAGTAACTTTTTGTGCCTTAAGTTTTTAAAATTATATTTGGATCTCGAAAATATTACTTCAAAATTATACGCACAAAATTTCTGTAATATTTTCAAAATTTTACATATTCTAGTCCTAGTTTGTGATGTTATCATACTGTATTTTAACTTTAAATAAATCTTAAATAAAAATAAATACTTTAGTTTTTATTCAAAAAATATTTAATACATACTTATTTACATATGCATACACTAGAAAAAGTTATTGTAAACTGTACAATATTTTTATTGTAACCTTAACAAATAAAATATATTAAACTTATAATTTTCAATAGGTTTGTTGTAAATTTTTGATAACAAAAGTTTGTAAATAATTACAATAATTACGCTTGTCTCGGGATAGGGGAAAGATAAATAAAAATCAGTATTAAATTAGCTGATTTAATATTAATTTTTATTTAACTTTTCTTGTAAATGTCATTAAAATTTTTAATAAAAATATGAATTCCTAAGCTATTTATTGGATAAAACCTTGTATGGCACTCATGGGTAAACCGATATTGCCCTCTCGAAAATTAACCTGCTTGGCTGACGCTCTCATGGGCAATATCTTACTTTACCCACTAGTACCATAAATAACTATTATCCAACACCTTCACAGAAACACTTGTTTTGAGCACTATTTTAAATGTCAAAAGTGAGTTTTTTTCCACTAGTGACTAAAAAATTTTTCACCCACTCTTTTACGTACAGCTTTTGATCTCACCCAAAATTAGTTACATACCCTATTAATAAGGTATTATAACTATTCTATAAATAGAAGCACGTTAACTAAACCATAAAAATTAAATAAAAGCCCAAATTATTCTTTAGTTTTTGAATAAAATACTGTTTTTATTAAAAATTCTGTCATCAAAAAGTCCATTTTGACGTTTGTAAGAAATGTAAAACTAGCAATTGTTTATTTTTAATAGGCATACTTAGACCATGACTACCTATTATTTTAGTATTAAGAAAACTTAATCTTAATATTTTTGACATAATTTTTCGCAAAATTATAGATTTTTATTTAAAAATAAAAGGTGTTGGATAAAATTAAATTCTCAACTCGTGTATTAAGTGATTTTATCCACTTAAGAATATCAGAATATATTCTTTGTGTGGATAAAATGCTACTTAATACACTAGTTAAGAAAATAACTATTTTACGTAAAAAGAAACCACAAATAATAAAAATTAAAAAAAAAATGCTATGTGAAAATAAAATATAGGTAAACTAATACCGTATTTAAAGCGAATTTATTTAATATTTTAATATTCTCGACTTTTAGCAAATTTCGGTAACAAAGCCAGGATGGACAAGACTCCTCATTTTGGCAAGCTTCTCAACCACTTTGGGATCTGCTTTCACAGTTGGCTACAACATTGGAGTAGTTAATACACCAGCTGAGGTAAGAACTCTTTTTAGCGTATTTGCTACTATAGCTAGATATTCAGTGCTTAAAATTATACATAATTATAATCAATAATTTAATTATCACTAAATTTAAATTAAATTAAATTAAAATTGGTCAAATTTCTAATTTAGTAATAGTCAAGTTAATAACTTTAAGTTATGTACAAGGCCCTCTTCAGGGGGGGGGGGCGAGGGGCCCGGTCCCGAGCCCCCCGGGAAATCCTAAAATTTTATACGAAAATCTATTTTTTTTTGAAGCTTCTCCGGGACCCGAGTTCAGGGGGGCCCGGCGTTTAATAGTTTCTTTTGGTTTATAATAAATAGTTTATACTTTAATTTTACTCCCCCAGAACGATAAGGACACAAAGCAAAGCAAATATGCAGGCTCTTTTCCAAGTTGACCATACACCTTAAAATTCGTAAAAATTTTCGCCTGCGGTGTCTCAGTTTTTTTTGCATTTAAACTTTAAATACACTTTTAAAATTAAAATAGACTATAACATTTCTAAAAAAATTCGCCTGCGTCGCTATAGATTTTTTACTCCCCCAGAAAGATAAGGACACAAAGCGAAGCAAATATGCACGCTCTTTTCCAAGTGGACAATACAGATTCAAATTCGTAAAAATTTTCACCTGCGGCGCTACAGTTTTCTTACATTTGAACTTTAAATAGTAACACTTTTAAAATTAAAATAGACTGTAAAATTTCTAAAAAAAATCGCCTACCGCGCTATAGCTTTTTTACTCCCCCAGAACAATAAGGACACAAAGCGAAGCGAATATGCAGGCTCTTTTCCAAGTGGACCGTACAGCTAAAAATTTGTAAAAAAATTTACCTGCGGCGCTAGAGTTTACTTGCATTTAAACTTTAAATAGTAATACTAAAATTCAAATAGGCTATAAAATTTATAAAAAAAATCGCCTGCGGCGCTATAGCTTTTATACGTTTTTTTTATTGAAGTTTGTAAAACCTAAGCTTGAAATTTCTCAATATTTTCCCCTACGGCGCTAGAACTTATACTACTGTCAAATTTAAATAGACTAGCACAGTTGTAAAAATTTTTACCTGCGGTGCTAGGGCTTTCTTATTTATTTTTTATTTGAATTTTTAAAACTTGAGTTTTACTACATTGAATTAAAAAAAGGCTGGAAATTAACAGAAGTAAAAAAAAACATGAAAAATTTTTCTTCTGCGGCGCAATTTTTAAAAATGTTTTGCCCCTCCCCCCCGGGAAAAAAACCTGGATACGCCCTTGGTTATGTATAATTGTACATGAGCAAGATGTTGTTCATCATAAACAATACATGTACATACTATTATAACTTTAACACGTTAACTAGTATACTCTTAGTAATGAAACCAACAATCTTTATTTTACTATTAAAGCAATTTCTTTGTTGTTTTGTTTGGTAACTTATAATAATAATAATAATAATAATAATAATAATAATAATAATAATAACAACAATCCTTGTGTTTAAGATTTTACTAGGTAACGATTGAAACAATGGCTGTAAGTTACTAACTAAATTAAAAATTTAATCAATGAAATAAAAGATAAAACAGCGTTTAATTATTATGTTACTCCGCTTCACCTTACCTAAGCTTACGTGATTTTATTAATTTAATTTTTAGGTGATAAAAACGTTTTGTAACGAAAGTATTTATTCAAGATATGGATCAATTTTAACCCCCATTTCTTTAAACTTATTATGGTCTTCCATTGTGTCAATTTTTTTGGTTGGCGGGGCAATTGGGTCGTTAGGGGGGTCTGTATTGGCCGATAGGGTGGGCAGAAAGGGAGCTTTAACCATAAGTTCGTTTTTGGCTGCAGTAGCTGGGTTGTTGTTTTTTGGATGTAAATCCATGAATTCTGTGGAGATTATTCTTCTGGCGAGGTTGCTGATTGGCTTAGCATCAGGTAAGAATTGTTTTTTTTCACGGCCCTTATAAAAACTACCGGCAAACAATCTAGGTCCAAATTTTGGCAAGATTTGGTCCATGTACTTGAGAAACATTATCCAAATTTGCATCATTTAGGTTTAAATTTTGACCCAAGTTATGGAACAAAACTTTGTTCCCTTAAGGATGATCCAGAATGAGTCAATGTGTACCCCATAACCTTTGTGGTTTTTGGTCAGTGTCGTGTTTGAAATAATCTGGTCATTCATTTTTAACTAGAACTTGGTCGTCTTAATAGTTATTTAAGTATTAAGGTCAGTAATTTCATTTTACCGGTTGATGATTATTTTGGAGATCGAGACGAAGTCGAGATATCCAATGCTATCCGGAACCGCTAGAGCACTTAATGGTCGTGATGCTTATTACCTTTTTGCATGATCCAAAAAAATAAACATCAATAAGATTTATAAAAGTGAAATTAAAACGTAAAATTTATTTTAATCTAAAAATCAAGTCAGTACCTTTATTTTTGACTTAAATAAAACCTCGAATGAAACTAATTTAAAGTTATAAAAATTGAAAATTAAATTATTATTTACTTACCACCTCCCGATCGGTAAATAATTTACTTACCATCAGCAATTTGTAAACGTAACCTACTGCTGTCATACTTCAAGCTGGTAAACATGTCAAATTGCCCGATCGTGCAAAACAGTATTTTACTGGTTCAACACTTGTTTACAAACCTTTTTCGCTGTAGATAAATTAAGTTAAATTTTGGTTTAGCTAATTGGTCTAAAATTCGACAATTTTTTTTTGTTAATCCAATTTTTTTTATAATAAATACACGGGCGATAGGTTAAACATTGTGAACATTGTATTAACAGATTTAAAATAATTTTCAAGAATCATATTTTATATTTTTTTTTTATCAAGTTTAATTTTTTAATATTTTTTAGGTTTGATTACTTCTGTAATGCCAATGTACTTGACTGAATTATCCCCTCTTCATTTAAGAGGGTCAACCGGGGTACTATGTCCCTTGGGTGTTACTAGTGGCGTATTATTTGCTCAAATATTATCCATGTATAGTATTTTAGGTATGTATAGTGTAATTTTATTATTTTATTTTTATACATAACATCTATTTAAAAATAAAAACATTTTTATATTTTAGGTAATGAAATGTACTGGGGAGTTTTATTGGCTTTTTATTTGCTACCTTTATTGTTAAGTTGTTCTTTTATTCCTATTCTACCAGAAAGTCCAAAGTATTTATTTGTAATCAAGAAACAGCAACAACTTGCGATTAATCGTAAGTACGCAAATCACACCTACCCAACTGTACCTTAAGTAAATCATCAATATACATTTTAAATGTAACATTTACTTTCCGAAAACTTTTTTTTAAACTAAACTAATTTTAAATGCAAATCTTTATAATAACACTTTTTTATGTAATTTAAAGTTTTGCTTACTGCTAGCGAAACCCAATTAATGTCCTCTGCACAAACTCTGTCATTTGAGCCCATGGAGTGCAGTCAAAACTAAAAAAGCTAGAAAGTTTTAAACCAATTTTGGACGTAAAAAATTGTGTTTTATATGGGTGAAAAACGAAAAATTTCAATTTCAAGCAGCAAGCTGACGCTGGATAGAGTGGCCTTATTCATAATCAGGCCTAGAAATTAATGAGTTACAGTATTTTTTCGTATAAAATTGTGCTTAATAGTATATTCTATAACTAGTATGGAATAGAGAATATTCCGCGCGAGCGGAAAGTTTGTTATACGAGCCGGCAGGCGAGTATGACGGTCCCGCGAGCGCGGAATGACTATTCCATACGTGTTGTAGACTATACTTTTTCTTCGACTGCAAATATGAAACACTGTATGGCTTTAAACTGCGGACAAGGTTAAAAACAATGTTTTTTTGTGACTAGACATTGTAAATGCAACATAACACATATTTTTAAATAAACCAATTAATGTTATTTAATAATTTTATCAAATCAGTTGCTAAAAAAAATTTTTATTTAATTTTAGCACATATTTACAAATTATAATGCAAAAATTGAAGGTTATGTCAGATTGTTGTGACATATATCAGGTTTAAATATTTAACAATAGATAGAGCAGTTTTAATTTTTTGAACTAAATTGATAAAAAACTGGTCAAATATTAAGAAAAACTAATAAACTTTATGTAATTTTAACGCAAAACTTTAAATTGCATGAAATTATTCAACATTTCATGGTAAAATATATATATATTTTTGCTAATTTGGATACAGTTTTCTTTACTTTTATAAACAAGAGATGGCACTACATGTGCTCATTCTAACACTTGATACGGAATATTCATACCATATCTAGAGCTAGAATGGATTCATTCTGTGTTTGAAAAGTTTATGTATTTGCTTACATTCTAAAGCAGTCGTAGAAAAATATATTACAAGCTTTTACTTTGAGTGAACATAAATATCTAATTTACATTGCGGCGGAACGCAACTAAACTAATCAAAATTTGGAGTGGAACATCCAAAAATTTTCAACAAATTTAAAGTCGATTATCTCCGAATTTAATAAACCGATTTAAACAATTATTTTTTTACAAGAAAGGTACATCTTTTGACTATAATATTTCTGATTAGAGCTGCCAAAAACATAGATTATAGAGATTTTATATTTTGGCTACCCCCCTAATAGGAGGTGTGTTAGGGGGGGTAGCCAAAATATGAAATCTCTACAGCCTTGAATAACGCGAGAACCGAGGTATGAAGTGTATGAATTTTGGTACAATTTGCGTTACGTAATACTTGGAAGTTCCCTAAGGCAATTACGTCTGAAATTTTATTTTCTGTCTTTTTGACAATTTTAAAACTTAATCGTTTTTTCTTGTTCTTAATGTGATTATGACATACTCGTTATAGACTTTTTTTTTTTCGTGACCAAGTAAAAATTTTAAGTCACGTGGTTTTATCACAACGTAAGTGATAAAACTTTTTCAGAGATAAAGTTCCTATTTTTATTAAAATGAAAACATCATTTTTAATTTTACTGTATTCTAAAGACTACAAAAATATAAAGTATGCGGGAGGTATTACATTTTTAAAATGTTAAAATAGGAATACTTAAGCTTAAATCAAAATAGGACAGTTTAGTCTAAAAACTTTAAATTGCAATAATTTTTTTATTTAAATCTCAAAGAAATTGTGAATCGATGCACTGGAATTAGCAAAATTAACTAAAAACACTCTGTAGATGGGGTTATTGGGACCTATGCAAGTTTATCTTTTTGTATGTTAGCACCTAAAGCTTTGCATTACTATTGCAGTACAAAAAGAACTAAATTATCTCTATCCTAATATTTTAGCGCAAAAATGAGAAATAAATCACTATTTCCACGAAATCCTCAAAATCTTTACAACGAAACGAGATAGAAACAAAATTCAAAAAATAAATTGTTTAAACTGAACCTGGAAATTACACTAAAGAAGAAAAACTTTCAAAAATTCTCTAAACATGTACGGTGAGCATTTAAAGTTTAAGCAAAAAAACATAGTCACATTTATTCTGTAACACCCTGTAGACTGTTAAGTTTTTGGCAACTCTAAGTAGACAGAACTATAGTAAAAAAATGTACCTTTCTTGTAAAAAAATAATTATTTAAATCGGTTTATTAAATTTGGAGATATTTGACTTTGATACAAATTTGTAGGTGTTCCACTACAAATTTTGATTAGTTTAGTTCATGTAATGATTAGGGTGACAGCAAAAAAATTATTTTTTCTATTTTCGATGGAGCTTCTCAACTTTTCATCCAAATAGAAGGTTGACAACCCGGCGCGACTTGATTTGAATGTTTAGAAAATGGGAAAAATGAGTGTTTTGATCAAAACTTTTTATATTATTGTTGCACAAAAATAATTCTTTAACCACACTTTTACTATTTGTTGGAAGATACTTAATTTTCTCGCCATCGCCAACACATGCGGAGCACTTTTTACAAAAAAAAATCAAAATAGAGCAATTATCAGTGCCACAATCAATCATATGCCACCCAAAATGTGAATATGATGAATTATCATATACACATTTTGGGGGGCTTATGACGTAATAAGTTAAATATCTCCTAAGCAATGGCATTTGGGCCAAAAGTGTTTTAGTATTTTTTTTTGTATTTTTTAACGCTTTTTCGTATGGTTTAGTTATTTTTTGTGCCGTAAACGAAAAAAGTTAAAAAAACTTTTTTTGGGGATAATTGTGACACCTAGTTCGCGCTGCATGGATTATTTTCACCTCTAAAGCAGTAAAATATATTTTCATATTATCCACTTTAAAAGAAATAAGTTTTTAATTTTCAAAATTGCTTGACCAGGTACTCGAGTACTCGTTAAGAGTAAAAGATTTTTAACTTCTTAATTTCTATTTTGCTATTTTTTTTTAAGTCGCACCGGGTAAACATTATTTTGGATCAAATTTGGTGGGAAGGATCCCAAAAATGCTCCAGTCTCAAAATATCATATTTTTAGCTGGTACCGTATACTGTACATTCGTGCTAACCCATTTATTTAATGTTTAATTGTTTTAGAACTATGCAAAATACGTAATTGTGGTGCCGAACTAGTAGAGGAAGAAGTTAGAGCCTTAAAATTAGAGGAACAGGACAATAACTCCGAAGGCGGTGAAATTTGGACTATATCTAAAATTATAAACAATAAGACCTTGTTGCTGCCGTTGTTGCTTGTTGTATCGCTACAAGCAGGTCAGCAGTTCAGTGGTATCAACGCGGTAAGTACATTTTACCGGTTAGGTCCTGGCTTGTTTTTGTAAATTTTGGTTAAAAATGAGACAATCACACTTTTTAATTTAATAACTAAAATTTCAATTTTTTTTGTCTTATTCTTATTAAAAAGTCCGGTTTGTGGACACGATAATTTTAGACCCTCGGAACCTAACTTTAGTATAAGTTTAACGTTAGATGTTATCCAACGCGTTTTTAATGTATAAAAGTCCCGATTTCTAACGTTAGAATTCCTAACGTTAGCTGCCTAACATTAGAATAACATTTATTTAACGTTTTGTAAAACACTTAACGTTATTCTAACGCTAGACCCTAAAGTTAGGCATCTAAGTTCAAACAGCGTTTATCTAACGTTAGGTCAAGTCGTTCTAACGTTATTTTCTACCAGGGAAAATTATAAAAGTTTCAAATTTTTACCGCAGCTTGTTTATATAAAGGAGGGTATCATTTGGATATGGATTTTGAGCCCAAAATATATATGATACTTTGGCTTAATTATAAATAATTAAAACAGTGATAAAGAACTCGGCGAGGATTGTATGTCGATGGTCTAATTCTAATATGGAATATCTCACAAATTTTCAAAATGTTTTTTTCGCGCCATTAGGTTCATAAGCCAAGTGCGCAATTAATCAATTAATCCCAAATCACTTAAATAAAAAAAATTGTAATACGGCGTATCACAATCAGGTAATTCTTTAACTATAACATATAATAACATTTAATGGAGCTCTCTACAACTAGAATTATGAAACAAAATACGTCTACCCTATCTCTATCTCATTTGTGCTACACTTTCCAGCCAACCAAATAAATACTGTATTTGTTTTTCATACAACAAATACAGTATTTATTTGGTGAGCGGCACTAACGAACATAGCTAATGTGAATCTGTAGAATAAGATAATTCTACTAAAATTTAGATGGCGCCAGTAATTTCTTTAATAAAATAAATATAGTTACACTTTTCGCCCGGCCAAGTAAATATTGTATTTATTCAACAAAGAACAAATACAGAATTTGTTTGGTTGGGTGGAAGTGGGAGTGTATGTATGTCTTCTATCCTTTTTGGGTAGAACTTTTGTCCCTGTCTAATCTAATGGGAGGTATCTCCATTAAAATCAAATAAGTTACGTTTTGATTTGTTCATAAAATTTTCTAAAATAGTTTTAAATATTTTTTTCGACACTACATCAATTCAATACCTTAAATTAAACGAGATAAACAGTTTTTTGTTCGCTCTGTAAAATTTATGTTTTGTTGGATACGCCACATTAGACCATCGATATGCATAATTTATTTTTATGTAAATTTTAAGTTATTTGATATTTTTGTCAATGAACGTAAATTAATTTTGAATACAGGTCACTAAGGGGGATTTTGGGGAATAGGGGTGTTGTTTTAAAAAGTGCAAATTCCGTTTTTTCCTGACAATGATATTTATCTGCAGATACCAGATCTGGGGTTTAAAAGAAAACAAAGAGATACCAAATAAATTAAAATCAAAATAATTACATTTATGTTTAAAGAATGTTTTATGTTTTTTATATTTTTAATTTTGTTCTGAAACAATTGTTTCAGAAAAAAAATTGTTCCATAATGAGTACTACAAGACAAGTATTTTGTTTATAGGGACAGTTTTTTTTTTATTTTAATCAAAATTATAAAAATATTTATTAAATATTCCATGATGGAATGATTGGAAAAATAAATTGATGGAATATTAAATGAATATTTCACAGCTCTACAAAATATAACATATTTTAAGGTAACTCGGTTCTGTCAGCCGTTTCTGACTCTACTTAATGCCTAGTTACTAGCCTAATAAAGTTTTCTACTACACACCGTTTTCGAGATAATTGATCCCAAACTTGTTAAAACAGACAAATTAATTATAATTTTGACATATTACACAATATGTTTGAAAATCAGTATCCTAGGATTTTTGAGGTTGCTGAAACCGAATCCGATGTAAAAAATATACTTTCATTTGAAAAACTTCATTTTTCAAAAATACTTGATTACTAATTTTCGGCAAAAAATTTTTAAAATTCCATGCCATATTGGATCCGTTATTTTTAATTTTCAATTTTTAACATCGGATTCGGTTTCAGCAACCTCAAAAACCCGAGGATACCCATTTTCAAACATATTATATATTGGGTTAAATAAAGCATAGAGAAATAAATTATATAATAAATAATAAACTATTTTTTACTCAATATCAATTGGCACCTGGGTGAAATGTGAACAATTTAACGTCATATATAGTTTACACGTAGAATTTTACCTCTTGTCTTCCCCTTGCTTCAGCTCACAGGTGCCAGTTAGTATTACGACTGCATTATATAGTACGCACCTGGCAGTTATTTTTCAAATAAGGTTACACAACAGGTATAAACAGACACATAAAAAATCAGTACGAATTAAGTCTCTTACGGGTGTGCTTGGTATCGCCAATAAGCGAAAACAAATATAAAATATATCGACGCGATTATTAAAAAATGCTTGCAATTTAAATTAAACGTTTAATAATTATATTTTAATGTGTAATGTGTATGTTCAACCTTTTAAGAGATCTTCAAGGAATAATTCGAAGATGACATAATTTTAACTCTAGGGCCCTATAGACACGACAATTTCATAGGAAACACGAATAAGTACCTTTTTTGATTATAAGTGCAGAGACGTATTTTGTATGATTATACCCTTAATTACCCTATGCTTTATAAGTCTACTATATCGAAAGAAACTAGATTAATGGTCCTTTATAATAAATATTTTAATTTAGTTTTTGCGGTCTTACAAACGGTCTTGGTCAATCACACCCCTTAATCATTTGGTAATTCTAGTCTGGAATATCCAATTTAACATATTGTATATCGTGTAATCTGTAAAAATTCTAATTAATTTGTCTATTTTAACAAGTTTGAGATCAATTATCTCAAAAACGGTGTGTAGTAGAAAACTTTATTAGGCTAGTAACTAGGAATTAGGTAGGGTCAAAATCCGTCGGCAGAATCCAGGGACCTATTCAGCTGTTGACCTGTGTTTTTTTTATTTATAGGTATTTTATTATTCTTCATCCATTTTCCAAAGTGCCGGTTTATCAAAATCGGAAAGCGAACTTGCCACAATTGGAGCAGGTTGTTGCAATTTATTTATGGCCACCTTATCGGTGTATGTGATGTTTAATTTTAACAGACGCTTTGTCATGCAGATAAGCCTTTCTACCACTGTCTTCTTTTTGGTGCTATTGGGTGTTGCAACGAGTTATATTGTAAGTAATAGGGGAATAATAATATTCACCAGAGTTAGGCGATTACTTCATGATTACAGTGTAATTACTTCTTATTTATTTAATTACACTGGTCGACAAAAAAACAAATGCCTCCATTTCGGCCTACGCAAAAGCGTCTCACTCTGTAGTGATGTTTGCGCAGACGCCAACATATAAAAAAATTATCTTTAAAATTTATAAAAAAATTGACTTTACATGTTCAACAGTTCCACGTTAATTTTTAACATCACACAATAAAAAAACCTAAATATTCACGATTCACTTAAAACTTTACTATTAATATTTTCATGAAACAACATAAAATAAATCAAAAAAGTCCTGTCCATATCCACGATAGCAGGCTGATTCAGGAGTAAATCCGCCTAAGCGGCCACATCCGTCTCTTACAAAGAACACGCTGCGACTATGTTTTAATATGTTGTAGAGGTCGGTTAGGTAGTGAAAAATCCAAGTTTTCGTCTGTGTTGTGTTCACTGCTCTTGACTATAATATTAAAATATTTTGTTGGTTTTATTAGTTTTTACGGATTTAATATACTATAACTCAATGTGCAATTAGACTTATGTGACTAGTTTCTTAGGTTTCAGTACGATTATGGAGTTATTTTTGAGGTATTTATACTATAATAACATTGAAAGCAAACCAGCAGTTTCAACGATAAACCATGTAGTTCCATAGGACAGTGTTACCCAAGACAAGTAATTTAATGTGGCTTTCAACATGTCAAATTAGTTTATTTCCATGATATGATTTAACTAGGTTATGAAAAAGTTACACATATACTTTTAACTTTTAATATTAATTAAATATATTTATTTAAAAATAAATATATTTAATTAATATTGTAGTGTTTTTATTATACATTCTACCTAAATGTATTTATGTTGTTTTTTAGATAACAAAACATATTGCTTTTTTTCAGTATGATAGTCACATTTAGCGCAAGAATAATGCTATGTTGTCGGGTTTTCGATAACAAATAATTCCTGAGTTTTTAATTTTTGTTTCATTTTGTTCTTTATTAAAAAATAACACAGTTTTTTATCATTTCTTTTTATCATTTTGCAATTTTTTAAACAAAAACATATTTTTCTTATCTAGCCCAAAACTCCTATTTAAAACGATACCCTTCTTTGATATGATATTTTTTTACCATCAAAAGCAAAGGAGCTATGAACGCCCAAAACGGCTAAAATCGCGTAATTAGCAAAATTTAGGGGATATTTTTTTTTAAATAGGACGTATGTTCGACTTTACCTCTCTGATTTTACTCAAATTTTGCATACGTGCCTAAAATACCATTTAATAAATGCAAATTGATTTTTCCGAAAAAAAACATTTCTTTGAGATATTAGGCTGGGTCATTTTTTCGACTTTTGCCAAACATCCTGCAAAATATTTAAAAAACTTATATAATTCGGTTTCTAATTAACCTATGTTTTCTTTGTTAGCAACATCGCAAAGAGCATTGAATTTCGCTTTGGAAAAAGTATGTTTCAATTGCTTTTAAAAATCAAGATGGCGGCAGATTTACCTCGAACACAATTTTTTCTTTTAATTATTGTGGAAAATCATACCACCGTACTTGCTTTTGGTGGTAGAAAAAAACGTATGGTATTAAATTTAAAGAAAAATTTTTCTTCTACAAAATCGAAAATAACTCGTTTTACGCTTAAGTGCACTGAAACGGAGTTATAGGCGAAAACTGAAAAAAGTGCGAATTTTCGGCGCTTTTTCCAAGATAGCGGAGGAATCACAGGGAGTGGGGTGACGAAAACTTGAATTTTTCACTACCTTACCGACTTACACAACATACAAAAAATTAAGACCTACCGGACCTTTTGTACGGTATTGTCCTTCCATTCACTGGGCTAATTTGAAATGAAATTAAACGGCACATAAGTGTGTGAAGTCACTTTATTCAGGGTTCCTATTTTAGACAACCCTATAAGTGAGCCTACTTATTTTTTTCTATTTTTTTAGAAATCATTCACCTTTATGCCTTATCTTAGTATAATCGGCGTACTTGGATTCGTCGTATGCTACGGGATAGCCTTGGGACCAATACCCTATTTCATAGGCTCTGAGCTATTCGAAGTAGGGCCTAGGCCCTGTGCGATGGCCCTGGGAAGCATGGCCAACTGGGGCGGCAACTTTTTCGTGGGGCTGCTGTTCCCAACCATGCAGACCTACATCGGTGCCGCGTCGTTTTATATTTTCGCTGGAATTGTGATACTTTTATATATTTTCACCAGGTATGTACATAGAAAGAAAAATTATATTTTCAGTGGTAATGCCACAAACAATAATAACATCCTGTATATTTTATTACCATTATAACCAGGACCGTAGTTATGGGTATGGGGGAGCGTCCCCCAGCCATCTCGAAAAGTTGTATATTTTGTTGATCTAAACAAATGCAGTTGTATATTTTATGGATTCAAAATATAAAAGTTGTACATTTCAGAAAAAAAAGTTGTATATTACAGGGATTCGGACAAAAGTCGTATAATTGCAGGGATTCAAAATACAAAAGTTGTATATTTCACCAAAAAGGTGAGAAAACGTACAAAGCTTTTTGGTTAGGGGTAAAAACTTTCACGGACAAAGCTTTTTTTTTTTTTTTTGACTTAAGGACCTTTTTTTTTAGTCATCAAAATGGCATTTTAACATCTCTATTCCACATTTCTCTATTCCAAACATCTCTATTCCACATTTCTCTATTCCATAACATATCTATTCCACACTACTCTACTTTGCACTACGTACTTGCTTAATATAATTTTTCTTTAGCGTAACGTAAAAAGTCGTTGCATTTATTAGTATGTAATTAGTATTTTTGATTTTTATTAATTATTATTTTAATAATTAATATGTATTGTATTTGTTGTAATAGACACAGTGATCCCCGGATATGATTAGATTTTAAAGAAAGGGCATCGGAAACAAACAATGGATCTTGGTAGCACAGGGTATGGGCATCATAGATCCATTATCAGTTAAATCGCGTTTGCATATCTTTGGTAGATATTGGTAAAAACTCTTCAGGAGGCATCACGGTCAAAACCAACTACTTAAAAGAAAAACTAAAAATCGATTCTTATAGTAATTTTTGTGTAGATTCTAACAGCGTTTGACAAATTTACCTATCGTTTTTAATTTTTGAGAAAAAAGCATTAAACTACGATTTTAGTGCAATTGTTGGACTGGTATAATACCTTTACTTTAGTGACTATTAAAACGTAACTAGACTAAAATAATAGCCAGAATATAGAAGTATAAAAGCATAATAGCAAATTTAATGAAATTTTATCCTATTTACTTTAAAGACAATATTTCTATATCAATTTTTACCACATCAGGGTGCTTTAAGTTGACTAGTATATTATATGCTTCATATTTTGACTTTCTTGTCAATAATTAGTTACATATGAACTACAGTGGTTCTAAAACAATTTTAGGATTGCTAAAGGGTAAGACCGATATCATAGTGAACACTATGATAATTATTAAAGTCTTTGCATGCTTAGAAAGTTTGCTTTGATTCCAGGACTTATAGTTCTGGGGTCGCTCAGCTTAAGTATTCTTCTTACACATGTGTTAGGTATATATTAGTATTATAACGACTAAAAAGAATAAAAAATTTTAAAACAATTTAAAAACACGATTTTATTGAAAATTATTTATTTAAATTCTTTTTCTTGTTCTTTATCAGATCTATTATAATTTTTTAGTATTTCTTATTGTAATTTTAATGTATTCTATATTTTATCATTTTATACTTGTTTTTATATTTAACTATTATTTTTTTATTAAATATTGCCCTGAAGAAGCCCCAACAATAAGGGCGAAACGTTGGCCTTATAATTTTTGAGTACTTTTAATTGTGTTCTTAAAAGCAAGCCTTCCAACTAATATTGTAAATTATGGTAAATAAATGCACTAAAAAGTAAAAATTTAAAACCATAACGTCAACTTGACTTTTTCAAACTAAAGAACTAAATATACTTTACTTCAAGCAAGGAATAAATTCATAACATCTTAAAAAAAATATTTAAGCATTTCTTACACAAGTTTAACATCTTCACTATCCCTAAAACCACAGTTTAAATTTATTTTATTTATAAACAGAACAAAAAATCTAGTTTAAAATTGTTTTGGAACTACTGCAGTAAAAAGTTTAACTATGTTACATTGACAATTAAGTCAAAATTTGAAGTATATCATCACTCAAGATGCAAAAGGTCGTATTTTAAATTTTACTTTGTTAGTCTAAATTGTAAGAAACATAAATGGAATTACATAAAATTTCACACTTTACGCAGTGTACAGCTTAATGTCCACTCTTTTCAGAGACCTTACCGAAAATGCTACAACTGAGCGCCAAAATAAAACAAAGTAAAATTTAACATACGACCTTTTTTACTTTGAGTGAAGATATTATACACTGGCCACCTTAAAGTATCCCGTAACGTTAAAACATTGCTATAGAAAGACTTTCTTTCGGGTCAGTAGGATAAAAATTCTTTATATTTGCTATTATAATTTTAAACTTAACTATTTTAGCTGTTATTAAAAACCAGTTAGGTTTTAATATTCACTGAAATATAGTTTTTATGCCAGTCGAAAAATTGTACTAAAATCATGGTTTATTGCGTTTTTCTTAAAATAGGCAAAAGATAGGTAAATTTTTTAATCATTGTTAGAATCTGCGCGAAAATTACTACTAGAATAAATTAAAATTTTTCTTTGAAGTAGTTGGTGTTGATCGGGATTCCTCCTGAAGAGTTTTCACCAATATCTTTCAAAGATATGCAAACGCGATTTAACTGATAATGGATCTATGATGCCCATACCCTGTACTACCAAGATCCATTGTTTGTTTCTGATGCCCTTTCTTTAAAACCTAATCATATCCGGGGATCACTGTGTAGATTTACCGCAGTCAACGTAATCAGTCAAGATAATTACTGCCTTGTCATCTTTGACAATGTTAATGACAATACTTATACAGGGTTTTTAAATTATAGAGAATAGAATAGAGAAATGTGGAATAGAGATGTTATAATACCATCAAAATATCAAAATTTTTGTTTTGGGGGTAAAAACTTTCACGGACAAAGCATTTTTCTGGATGAAAAAAGTTGTATTTTTAGGAAAAAAAAAGTTGTATTTTAAGGCTAAAAAAAGTTGTAATTTTTCACCTTCTTCCAGCCCCCACCCAAATATTCTTCGCTACGGCCCTGATTATAAGGTATTTTTTTTAAGAATTTTATTCTTTATATAAAGAATCTAAAATTTAGATTATACTCTAGTTTCTATAGTATAATCTACAGGATGTCCCAATTATAACTTCCTTGCAGGGCTGGACAGAGGCAGCCTGGGCCCCGGGGAAACGTTATTCCCGGGCCCCTCGTCTCTAAAAAAGAACCTTTGCCCCTGTCAAAAAACAGATTTTTTTCCACGGGAGCCCGGGCCCCGGGGAATCCTCCCCCTTCTCCCCTGAATCCGGCCCTGCTTCCTTGAGACAAGAAATATTTATAAATTTCTTTTTAGGTTTTATATGCCTGAAACACGCGGAAAAGATCCAAGCACCATTGCTCAATTGTGCCAAAATGGCTTTAAATCAAAACCACTTGATTCACCAAGCTCGTCTGGCACAGAAGAAACGTTTCCAATATCAGAGATAAAAAACGGTGCTCAAGTTTAGCAGATAAGTTTTTGAATTTAAACTGACTAGAATAGGTACAGGTACAACCATGTAAGGACACTAGATTAGTTAATCTAGTTCTAGAGTTAACTGATCTAGTTATGACCTTTTTATTATTTTTTTTTAACGTAACGTTAATAGAAAAAAAGTTACCTAAAACAGAAACTTGTCTTTTTCGTTTCCGATATAAGTATTAAAATTATATACAGGGGTGATCAATAACTGACAATTTAAGAGGTGATTTTACATCCAAAAATATCAAAATAAGTTCCTATAAAGGTAGGTCCGCAAATGAGCCCTAAGGGAGCTACGGCCCTTTAAAATTGTAATAAAAATGAGGTTTTTAATTAATAACTCTGGTACCTTTAAGCTAGAGTGACGAGTTTTTGCATGAATACTAGTATTAATAAGGACAATAAGTTTATGTTAATTTATTATTTTGAATTTATCCAGAGGCGTGCCTAGACGGAAAAATGTATTAAGCTTAACACATTTTGCCCCAAACTTTTTTAATTGTGCTTTTTTTTATTTTTTGTAAAAAATGTGGATTTCTTGACTAAAAATACATAAAAAATATGTAGTGTAACACTGTAGAAGCAACCGTTTTCAATAAAAATGCAATTAAGAGGAAGTAACATTTTGTGCCACCAAAAACGTTACTTTTTAAAAGGCTATTACTCCTTTAATATTAAATTTAGGTGTTTTGGTGAAGAATACTCTTTTGTTCAGTTTTAAATGAAGAATCACCCTGTAGCATTAAATTTTATTGATGCTTTTTTTTTGTTCCCCATTTAATATGTCCTCTTTGAAGGGCCGTACCTCCCTTAGGGCTCATTTCCGGACCAACCTTTATAGAAACTTTTTTTTATTTTTGGATGTAGAATCACCTCTTAAATTTTAGCATAACAGTTACTAATCACCCTGCATTCAAAAAAATCGTCCAGATGCATTTGTGACGTCATCAGCTTGCCGAAATGGAAGGAAAATTATAATTAGGCCATCGGATGACGTCAAAAATTCATATCTCTATTTTTTTAATCGAAATATCTTGGCTTATATCGAGTTTAAAGCGTGAGCCAGTTTTAAAGGAAATGTTTCGTATTTATCACTATCGGGCCATACTTAAAATACTTAGCGCCCTTTGGGGGGGGGGAGTGCTTAGCGTTACGATGCATTACGATGGGGAGGGGTGAGACTGATGTAGCGTTACGTAACGCTGTTTATTATATTTAAAGAAATAAAAAACGCTAAACATTTTTTTAAGGTGTCTTGACTGCTAGGGGACGTCTTAGCGTTACAAAGCGTTACATGGAGGAGGGTGGGGAAAAAATTTGCAAAATTTTGCGCTAGGTGCACATAGGGGTCAACTACGTTGCGCAAAATTTTGCAAATTTTTACCCCACCCTCCTCCATGTAACGCTTTGTAACGCTAAGATACCCCCGGGTGAGTTTTATTTATGTCCACCCCCAAAATTAGGATTAATATTCATTCGATAAAAACGAAACTTTAGTGATTTATATAATTTTACATTGACTTTAAAATGATTATTTTTTTTTTCGTTTTACTTCCGGAAGTGGCATAAATATGTTTTTTTTTAATAGAACACCCTAGTTAAGTTGGGAGCTTAACCAACTCTTTTTTTAAAAAGGAGTTGTTTTATTTTTGAAGGTTCCTCGGACTTTTCAAAGAGAATTGACAGTTGCAACTATTTATTCACTTTTAATAATTTCACAAAAAATCTACATCTATTACTAACACTACTACTACTACTACTACTACTACTACTACTACTAACTGAATGTTACATGCTAAAGGTTAAAATATAATTAATTAATCTGGTCAGTCCAGTTTCTTTATATACTCTTTTGAAAGAACAAGCTGGAAAGAACTTATTCTAGAAAACAATAATAAAATAAATTACGTCTAATTTATTCATAAGATTATATGATATTAGGGTAACTCCCTATATTTTTTTACGTTTTTAAATTCAGCTGAAAATTCTATGTATAAAAAACTGATTGTTTTTTTTTACTTTTTTTTGTTTTCGTTTTTATCGTATAAAAACGAGATACACATAGTTTTTACATAATTTTTAAGGTACATCATAAAGGCTTAAGAAAAATTGCGGAAAAATACTCTACAAATAAAGTTTACATGGGCATTAAAAAATAGGAGTTTGGAAGAAAAATCCGTTTTTTAGCTGATCACTGATCAATTTTTTTTTTAATATTAGTTCTATATTTTTTTTAAGCTTAAGTAAGTAAAAACAAGGTAAATTATGTAAATCTCGTTTTTATACGATAAAACCGAAAACAAAAAAAAAGCAAAAAAAAACAATCAGTTTTTTTATACATAGAATTTAAAAATGTTAAAAATTTATAGCCAATGTATATAAATCACCAAAGTTTCGTTTTTATCGAATGAAAATTAATCCTAATTTTTTGTGTGGACATAAATAAAATTCACCCAGTATATGTGCCTTACAATATTTACTTTAGATTTCCATTGTATTTTTCTTTTGCTCATGTCACGTCACTACCGATTTACTGACCGATTTACTGATTATGAACCACAAAGTGGGAGAGACATACCACACTGGTCTGGAAACAACTTTTATATAACCCAAGTTTTTTTTCATAAGTTAATTATTTAGGCATCTTTTTAAGACCAAATTTAAAAAAATATAGAGCCTGTTCCAGAACTCGCGTACAGAAATTTGAGGGTATATTAAAAACCCTCTGAAAAATATGAAAAAAATGTAAAAAAAATCCATCTTCGTTCAATTCAAAAATAAGAACGCTTTAAGTAGACCAATACTGTTGCTGATGTTAAATTACCTTTAAAAGTTGAATTTGTAGCTATGGAAGCAAATTTAATTATTGCAGGTACATATTCTGTAGGTTGACATGGTTATTAATGTGACATAAATATTTATTAATGTCAAAAAACCACCGCCGGATGGAGTGACTCTATAAAAATAGAATATTTGATAGCCTCTGTCGGTTTTGTCAAAATATAATAACCTAAAGAGATTCTAAAGTTGAAAGTCTCAAACAATGCACGCGTCAACAATGGCGTCTCCCGTCAGATTAGAACAGGCTTTATTTTTGAGAAAAACGATTTTCATTTGTTTTACAAAAATAATGAGATATTAAAAAATTATTTTAGATGTTCACATTTTACGTCAAAAAGTGAGAAAAAAGTTTTTATGGACGCTTGAGCTAAATCGATTTTTGAGGAAGCTAGCGTACTTTTTAAGGGCCTTTTTAGAATATTTATCACCTCATATCTCAGAAACGGTTTAACTTATTGGCATGAAATTTTTACTATAGTATAGAACCAATAAATGTAAACAATTAACGTTTTATTAAAATTAACTTTTTGACCAGGGGCGTATGTAATGGGTGTCTCTTTATTTCTTTGTAAGTCCGCTCCTGGTCACATTTTTTTTATGTCATAAAATAATAATGTTAATTGATTGCATACTAAGGTAAAAATTCTACGTCAATAAGTTAAACCGTTCCTGAGTTATTAAGTGAATAATATTCTAAATATGCCCCTTAAACTCGCTCTAGGTCACCTAAGGGGCAATTTAACACAAAGGTTCATAGAAATATTTTTTCTCACTTTTTGACGTAAAATCTGATATCTTATAAATAGTTTTTAAATCTCTTTTTTTTTGTGAAAACAATTGAAAATCGTTTTTTCTCAAAAACGCATCGATAGATTTTTTAAATTTGGTCTAAAAAGATGTTAAAGCTCTAAATAATTAAATTATGAAAAAAAAAACTTGGGTTATTGGAAAGTTGAGCCAAAAGTTGTTTCCAGACCACCGTGATACGCTTACGTGACATGCCTTTAAGATTAATTGAGGTATAGGGTGCTATTCTAACGATCTGCCCTCCATTGTTACTATTATTTATTTACTATTTAAAGACTAATTACTTATTTTTTACGTAACATTTTTCAGTCAGTGGTTTTCAACCTGGATATACCGGGTGAGTTTTATTTATAATATATAATTAAGATAAAAACGAAACTTTGGTGATTTATATAATTTTACATTGGCTATAAAATGGCGGATTCCATTTTTTTGTTTCACTTTAGGTTTCGCCGGAAGTGGTATAAACGAGCGTATAAATATTTTTTTAATGGAACACCCTGTAAATTTTTACATTTTTAAATCCAGCTGAAAATTTTATGTACAAATAAAGTTTTGAAAGGACATAAAAAAAGGAGTTCGGGGCAAAACCCCGTTTTTTTAGCTATAATTCGCTGTCACTGATCCAATTTTTATTTTAATATTAGTTTTATATTTTTTAAAGCTTAAGTAAGCAAAAACAAGGTAAATTATGTTTATCTCGTTTTTATACTAAAAAAATGAAAATAAAAAAAAAGTAAAAAAAAACAATAATTTTTTTATACATAGAATTATCGGCTGAATTCAAAAATGTAAAAAATTACAGGGAGTTCCATTAAAAAAAAAATATTTACGCCACTTATGGCGAACCGAAAGTGAAACAAAAAAATTAAATCCGCCATTTTATAGCCAATATAAGTCACCCAAGTTTCGTTTTTATCGAATGAAGATTAATCTTAATTTTGGGGGTGGACATAAATAAAACTCACTCATTATACTAGTATACTGCCATCATAGCTTAAAATAACGTATTAGTCTTTATCATAGGAGGCCCTTAGTCTTTATCTTATCTATGGAGGCCCTGAAACATCGAAATTGGACAAAAAGTTCATCAATAAATCGGAGTAAAAAAAGAAAGGTTAAGAATATGTCGATATGTTTCACATCTATACGTTTTATAGCATAAAGAAAATTACATTTTAATGAATAATCAATAAATACATTTAATTTCACAAAAGAAAAATCATAATTATTAATAATACATATACCCTGAAGATGATTTAATAACTTTGGTACTTTAAATTAATGTTTCATATTCATCTCTTTCCGTTTTTAAACATTCCACTTCTTCTATAGGTGTTCTCCTAGTTTTTTTTCTTTCGCTTTCCAACAGTTTATTTTTTTTTACTTCTGAATACTCCTTTTTAATACAATATTGTTTTTTTTTTTTTAACGAAAAATTAATACTTATAGATTTTGTTCTCACAATGTGGCATATTTTAAAACTGTGTCAAAAGCTGTCACATATAATGTGATTAAGTATGCACTTGAGTGTAAAACTGATCTACAACGTTGCCTAGTAGTCTTTTTCTAATCCTACTAGATAAAATAATAATACGTTAAGCTATGACGGCAGTATACCAGTATACTGGGAGTAAAGTTGTTTTTGTGTTGTTTGTGTTAAAACCATAATTTTATGAAAAGATTTTGAAAGATTTTGTTACTTTTATAAGGGTTGAAAAATGCTGATAAAATTATAATTTTAGTACATGAGCGTCGTTATAATATGTTTTTATTTTTACTTATTACCTATACCAAATTTTATTTCTTATGCAATATCTTGGTTATTTTAAAAGATAAAAACTTTTTAACTAACCAATGAAAAAAACAAAAGAAACATTAAAAAAATTTGTTAAACATAATTGCTTAGAATTAACACAGACCGAAATTGTTTTTTATCATCTAAAAAAAAAATACTAAGCTTTCTACCTTAAAAAGCAGAGTTGAGTCAAAAGTTGGAGATGGTGATATTCGGGATGCAATAAATATTTTGTCATCCAGTTTGCCACCACAAAATCAGGATACTTAAAAAGTAAACACCCCAAACCTTCTAGAATGTTGCAGTTTCCTCAGCCAGTACCAATTTTGGAAGATTTTAACATTGACGAGGACAAAATTAGAGCTGCAATTCAAAACTTTCCAAACGGGTCTGCTGGAGGAATTGACGGATTACGCCCTCAGCATTTAAAAGATTTAACTTTACTAAATGGCATCAAAAGAACTTTTGGATACTATTAAAACCCACCCCTAATTGACTTAAAACCTTGCCCTACTTTTTTTCAAATAGCACCCTAATATATTTTTTAGTGATTATGGAAGAACTTTTAATTTTAAATTCGACGGTATATTACACTTTGTATTTCTCTTAAGGAATAGTAGCGTAAAAGGATAAAATATTGGATTGTGTCAATTTATTATTGTTTTTTGGCAATACAAAAACGTAAAAGAGCGGTGAAAGTAAAATAAAATTTTATTTAATAAAATAAAAACTTTTCGCAAAAAAAAATAAACCGACTTCTGTCTCTAAAAAGTAAAAAATAAAAAACAAGCCGGTGCCAATTTTACCACCCTAAATTAAATATTAACAATTTTGTTGTTAAATTTTTTGCTGAGAAATTGGCACCGACTTATTTTTTATTTTTTACTTTTTAGAGACAGAAGTCGGTTCATTTTTTTTGCGAAAAGTTTTTATTTTTTACTTTTTAGAGACACAGAACTGATAGATTTGTAACGTCATCTAAGCTAAATTATAGTTGTTCTTCCATCTCGGTAAGCTGCTGACGTCACAACGCACTATTAGTGCGGTGTGACGTCATTATCTTAAAGATAAATTTCTAAAAAATAAATTTAGTAGTATTTTTATTTCAGCGCCCAAGAGTCCAACCAACCTTATTTAAACGAAATACTAAAGAAAATCTTTGTTAAACTTTAGGCTTTAAGTTATAATCAAATAACGCCTTATAGTATAATCACTAATTTTATAATTTTCTCTTGGTATTTTAATATCACAGGTCCACAGAATCAAGTTTAGCGGCATTTAAAAATGTTTAGCCTGCCGTAATATTGGAGTGACCCCTTAATCAAGTTATCCGAGTTATCCGATCATTTTCTAAAAACCTGGTTGGTATTAGAACCACATTAAGCCAATTTTAATTGAAATTGCGTTAAAACGATTAGATTTATCTTAATTAGCCGGCTTACCCAGCATTATCCGATCATCAAATTAAAACGGGACCACTTTATGAATGTCCTCTTTAAGTTGCAAAAGGTTTCATCAAATTCCGTTCATCCGTTCTAAAGTTATGCGGGAACAAACATAAAAAAACACGTCGAATTGATAATCTCCTTTTTTGGAAGTCGGTTAAAAAAAATAATTACCACATTAAAGCCCACCCCTGTAAGGACACCCCTTTCCCTTAGTACCACCCCAGAAAATTTTATCATAACCTCTAAATTATGTAAAGGAAAAAAATTATTAGAAAAAATATATACTAGATAAAATATTAAAAAAAGTGAAAAACTGAAAATAAAGACAAATTGGGGGTGATACCAATGGGTAGGTTACGGTGGTAATTTTTTATATGAATACCTATTAAGTCCCTAATTACTTCTTTGGTATATTACAGAGTCATGAAGAGTCCCTAATAAGCTTTTGGCTTATGCTAGGGGCTCTCCTTTAATTTTGATACATAGTCCAAATATCCGTTTAGTAGGCAGTACTAATAATTTCATTATTCAAACTTTGTGTTTTTATCTTTTAAAATAACGCAGATATTGCATAACATATAACATTTGGTATATAAAGTATTTTAATAAATATTATGATATTTATTATTTTATAATACTTTTTGTTTTTAAAAAAATATATTTCTATAGATTTATAGATGAGATGGTTTTTTATCCCGAAGTGGTCCTCAACAAAATTTCAAATAAAAAAGAAAACCAAAAAAAATACACCTAAAAATTTAGCAATTCGGCGATACATGCAAATGTTTGGTTTTCATCCTAAACATATAGAACTATTATCAAACGTTTTTGAATAACTTTAAAATGTTGTATGGATTCCCATCGTATCATGTTTTTGCGTGTACACTGCAATTTGAAACCCAACTCTTTTTGAGAAGATTTTTTAAAAACGGTGTTGTGGAGGATCACTGTGACCACTATAGGGCCTTAAACGACGCTCATGTTTTGGAGTACTTACTGCACATTGAATATGCAAACGTTTCATACATTAAAGTTTATTTTATTTCAAATATTTTATATTGGAAAATTTTTACAAGACTTTTTATACTTATAATAAAGTTTATAGTTCAACATCTTGTTTTGTTTCTTCTATGTCTTGTAACCAATCACAAGCCATAACGTCGCGTATTGAAACTCTTATTCCAGCTTCAGGTTCCAAAAGTGAACTACAAAAATATAAATTTTAAATAATGTCTTACAATCCAAATCTAAACTCCGCGCAGAATCTGAGTGAAAAATTTGACCAAGCAGCTTTGATAAATTATTATTAGTGATATTTTTATTGGCCATTATGCTTTTAATAATTTTTGATATTGGAGTTAAATGAATTGTCATTGACTGTCATTTATTTATTTATTTAGAATCTTAACACTTTAATCGCCATCTGACCCGACATTTGGTTTGAACTTAAACTGCCACTCAGGCCCTGTGACCCGACATACGGACTAAAAAAATATAAATTTTGAATAATGTCTTACAATCCAAATCTAAACTCCGCGCAGAATCTGAGTGAAAAAATTGGACCAAGCAGCTTTGATAAATTAGTATTAGTGATATTTTTATTAGCCATTATGCTTTTAATAATTTTTGATATTTGAGTTAAATGAATTGTCATTGAGTGTCATTTATTTATTTATTTAGACTCTTAACACTTTAATCGCCATCTGACTCGACATTTGGTTCTCAACTTAAACTGCCACTCAGGCACTGTGACCCGACATACGGACTTCACTGCTTGCTGTAGCTTTATGGTCTGTGAACCTCCGTATGGGTCACGTATTGCATTGGTGAATATCGAATATTAAAATATAGGCCCAAAAATGTTTTGAGTCTATAACATTTAGTTCCGTGTTGTGAATAAAATGCAAAATAAAAATATTATTTTTAAAAATAACTTTATTTTTTATTTTTTTTATAGGGGAAAATTATAGAAATCATATATTTTCGTTTAATATTAGTAAAAATTGGTATCTGTGGGTTTTTAGAATCCCTAGAAACAAATTTTATATTTAAAAGTATCTAACCCTTAAGGGGATCCAGCCACCCGTTTTTATATTTTTTAAATAACCCGATAAGAATTAGATCCTCTATCAAGTACACTTGGATTCAAAAATAATGGAAAAGTAAGGTTATAAAAAAATTGTTACATGTTGAATTCTGTTTTTTTCCATTTGACAAATATTTGTTTACTTGTCATTAAATGTCAATAAATTTAGGTTAAAGTGTCAATATGGAAGTTGTAAAAATTTGGTTTTGATCAAAAAAATATAACATATGATTTTTAACATGGTTAAACTACCCTTATTTTTTTAAATGCCAAACAGACATAACCCCATTTAAATAATCCACATTCACATAACTAAATTTTCTGGGAAACAAAAAGTCCAAACCTACTTTTCCATTATTTTTGAAACCAAGTGTACAGAAAAAGATACAAATAGTATAAACTATTTTTGACATTTATGAACGTCAAAGAAACATGATAAACCGTAAAATTTGGTTTGGACTTTTGGAGCCTGCAACTGTGACTTTTTTGTCCTTAATTTTTGCTTATTTTCTCATAGCAAACTACACATCTATGGCAATCTTTAGATAGCACTTCTAGTACAGGTAAAATATTATCCGTGCCTGCAGTGACTCATACCTAAAACGTATTATGCTGCTCTCGTATAATAGATTCCCCTCAGACGGAGTTACGCGAACCGCACCCGAACTGATATGATCCTCTCTTTTTAGCACACTTTCGCAAATGAGTCACTTAGACTTGGTAGGAAGTTTCAAAAATTAGAGTTGAGTAAAATAAGCCAAGTGAGGTGTCATTTTATATGTTTTTTGCATGCTGAATCGAAGGAAACAAGTTTTGGATTATTTAAATTACTCCTAAATAAGATATGACAGGTTTTGTAGAAAAAAATGCAGAAATTGTATAATTAATGGTACAAAAGTATTTATTCGCTTAATAATATTTGTTAAAGTTATATTGAAGTTGGTTTTAACACTTTGACTGTCCCATGACTGCTTCCTAGCGTAGCAGGGCAGTTTAACTGCCTATAATAGGCCACAGGGTTCAAAAATAAAACTAATGGAAATGAATCACCCATGCATTATGGAAATGTGGAGTAAACATATGATTCATGGAACTGTCAACGTGTTAAAACCAACTTCAATATGACTTTAACAAATATTATTACCCGAATAAATACTTTTGCACCATTAATTAAATAATTTAAAACTTGTTTTACTTATGTTACTCAACTTTAATTTTTGAAACTTCCAACCACCCCCCTCCCGCCAAAAAACAATTTTCCACACCTTAAAATTTTAGGGACTCTTCGTATCTTTATTTCTACTGCTTCTATGAAGTTATTACCAAGGTTTTATGAGTGGACTAATTTTTCTTTTATTTCACAGTTTTTGGTTTATTTTACCTGTACTCTTCCTCTAAAACATGGTGTTTACATTCGGTTCTAGCTGGTTCTACGCCATCGGCGTTCAATTCACTATCAGTTATTTGCTCCTTGAATGCAGTGATTAATATATTTTTTTCAGTTATTTTTTTGTAAAGAATATATGCATTTACCAAGGATGTTCCTAATATTAGCTCAAACGCTAACTTACGGTACCATTTTATTCCCTTATGGGCGTTGAATAAGCCTTTAATTGGTCTGTTAGAAGGATTTACCGTTATTATAATCGCAAATAATCGTATGTCTTTACCTCGCCTTCTTACTTTTTTCGTTTCTGCTGTGTGGTAGGTACTTAGGCAAAGTACATCCCGCTTGCCTTGCCATTTTAACAACAACTCCATTATGTTCTCTCGCAATTATGTCGCCTTTTTAAGCTTTTTATTTGTTACGTCACTAGGATTCAATTTTCGTTTTTTCCTAAGAGTGCCCACCAAGTGAGGTTCCCGATTTAGAAGCTCCTTAGCAAGAGTTACGCTTGTATAAAAATTGTCAGTATAGAGAATCCTACCTTGATGAAGTAGTGGTTCTATAAGTTGCAACACAATTTTTGTGGATGCACTAACATTTGGATCTTTATCTTTTAGATCATAAGTTTGTCCTCCTTTGCAACAAATCTTGTACAGTTTTATACCAAACTTACAACGCTTATTTTATATGTACTGCATAAAAATAAGACGACCCCTAAATGGGACTAGAGTTTCATCAATGCAAACTTCCCGTTCTGGAATATATACTTCTTTGAACTTATCAGTCAGTAGTTTTAATAAAGGACCAAATTTGCCTAAGCGATCGCCAGCAATAGCATCTTTATTATTGCTAAAATGAAGTATACGTAGAAGTAATTCAAAGCGGTTATTTTATTAGAAAGTTAATTTGAATATAAATTACTTTTTTCCAGTAATCTAACATTTAAGGTAATCTTGCTAAGCCCATCCATAAACAGAGAGTAAAAAATATCCCTATTTCCTCTTTATAGTGTCCCACCATCTTTTAAGTCGAGATTTCTGTTGAATTCCTGAATTGATTTTTTGTTGAGCGTAACGGTTTGTTTCATTAACAATAAGATTTACCACATCGTTATTAAAAAAAAAATAGGTTAAAGAAATCGTCAGGACTTTTTTCTAAGTAAGTTTCCCTTATTTCATCTGTGGGCCCACGGGATCGACCAGGAAATCAAAATGTTTGAGAAACCTACCCGTAACTGATGACCAAGTTATGTATTCTGGATCTTTATTTTCCTCATTCCCGCTGTCTTCTGGAACTTCATTTTACTCATTCCCACTGTCTTCTAAGGTGCAATATTGATTTATCAATTCTTCAATGGTATCAGATGATTTTGTCTAGATGGTTTAGAACTTTAAGGAACTACAGTTAAATCTTCTTGGTTAGGATTATCTTTTTTAGAAATACTTTCTAACCTTTTTGGTAGTGAAATTTCTTCATCTGAAGAATTTTCGATATCAGATTTAGGATGGTATTCAGCTGAGGAACCACCATCAAAAGGTTTTTTTGGGAGTCTGACAGTATTTCATTCCATAATTTTTGCAAATCAGCCTGATTTCTTTCGTCTTCGCCACTAATTTTTTACAGCACTTCCTCTAACAAAGTATAAGAATAGAATTATCCCATTTCGATAAACGTACGATCATATCAAAAATAAAAAGCAAGTTGAAACCTGCAGAAATGCATGTTGGGGTGCTGAGACCCAAATGTCGGTTGTCATTTACAAAATGTGTTTTTTTTTATCTAGAAGTAACCAAAATCACTTTTTAAAATATTATACATATGTTATCTCCTAACATATAGCATAACTAATTGTTAAAAAAATGTGGCCCAGGGGGAAAAATTATTTTTGTATTTGGGCGATAAAAGAGCGTTTGGGTAGGACGCTCTTTTAACTCCATTGCTAACTTCATGGCAACTGTCATTGTCATTGTCGTTGATAAAAATTAACATGAAGTTAGCAATGAAGTTAAAAGACCGTCCTACCCGAACGCTCCATTACAGGAACCTTGTATTTTATACCAAAGAGTGAACTTATGGTCTGTTTCATCAAGGAAGATAGTAAATTAAAAATCGCACATTGAATATTTTCAAAACAGATTCGAATATTGGATGTGTGAATATACTGCGTAGTTTATTTTATAAAACATAACTATATTCTATACACAAACATATACTATTCAAACCTGTTGTAAAAATATTTACTGTGCGATTTTTAATTTACTATCTTGCTTGAAAAAAAAGACCATAGTATTATTTTTACTAGCCGAAAAAATGTCTGCCACACTTAGGTGTTTATGCATTAAAACTATGAAACTTTTTAGTAGATTGATGCCTTAGTTTCCTTTTTTTGGGACTTTCCTTATTCGTTTTACCTACAAGATAGTCAACCTTACATGCGCAGAGTTTGTGTTTGGCCTCCTCTAAAAAGTTGGTATTTGTACAAATAAATACTTTTTCAAGAAATGCAAAAAACTAATATTTTTGTGGGTATTGTTTTCTTATAATTTTGGAATATTTTGTATATGTAGACCGTAATGAGCCGAGAAAACAATCACAAGTTCAAGAATGTATGTTGAAACAAGACCTACATGGCCCTGCCTTGCTAGCAGCAACTTTTTACCTAGGGTTGTTATAAATTATTTAAAGATATACAAAATTAATAAATTTTTCTCAATAAATAAGAAATATATAGATTTCAACAGATTTAAGAAGACAATTTTAAAGAAAGAAAGAAGGTTTGGTCGATTAAAACCTTTAACAATCTCTTTCATGTTTTAATAAGGCTAAATAGGAAATTATAACCTCTAAAAATATGTTTCATTGAGAGAAAATAATATTTATATTATATTATATTATCTATAGAATATTCTTAAAGCCTTAATAAAGGTTTTAATACCTACAAGCTTAAAGGAGGTTATTATCCCTATAATAGATATAATGTTTTTTTTTATTATGATATTATTATTAAATTAAACTAAAAGTGTTTTATGGACCTTTTTTTGAGGAATATCGTTTAAATTGTATCTTTTGTAACTTATTGACAAAAGTTTAAATGTTTTACCATAGAAGAAGCTTCAGACTTTGAGAAGTCTTAGACCATTTTAGAATTTTCGAGAATATATCTCTGTTTAGTTGTATTGAAACCATTCTCTTGATGTGTTTGTCATCAAAAGGCATCGTAGCAGATAACATGATGTAAAGAATGCATCCTAATGCCCATATATCGTATTTTTTGGGATCGTATCTAATACCCTGAAAAGTTTTTGGAAAATTATTACTGTAAGTATACTTAGAGGCTGTTAAACAATTATGTAGCCGATTTTTTTTGCTATTTTTAGACCTTCTCCCCTCGGGGACACTAGGGGACCCCCTGGGGTCACTATTGCGTCAAGTATAATTGTAACTATTTGTGCCGTCACTTTCCGCTAGACCCCCCTAGGTCTGTGACATAATTGTTGAATAGTCCATTAAGAATGCTTATATGTTAATTAGCTACCTTTGCTTACAAATCAAGTTTCTTTAATAGTTCAATAAAGAAGCCTGTTGGACCATGATCAGATATTTAACTGTAAAATTGGTAAAAATGGTGAAAATATTGGCGATTTTAAAAATAAGGAAACACAAATTAAATGTGACAGACAGATCTCAAGGTATGTAAGAATAGGGATCTCAAGATTTTAATCTCTTGAGGGACGATTTTTTTAAATTAATTTAGTAGCGAAAATTGGAGATGTGCGAATCTTGGTCATTGGATGTCGCTTGTGAGCAAATTGCAAAAGTGAATTTCAATTTTCGTAACTTTTTTTTAACTGTACACATATTTGCCCATGTCCCTCAAGAGGTTAAATTGTAATTGCCTTTCATCTTGGCAATTTGATGGCGTCACACATAGTTCCCCAGGAAAATTTAAATGAACAAAGTTGACGAAAGAAACGGGAGATGGATTCTTGTAGCGGACGGTCTGGACATTATAGAACCACTCACAGTGAAATCCCAAAGGTTCATATTTAAAAGATATTGTTAACATTTGTTCAGGATGAACCAGAATTAAACCAATCACTGATCCTTCGCAATTAAATATCGATTTTAATACTTTTTTTCACCTAGATTTCAAATCCGTTAGTAAAATTGAGCTATCTATTTGCGCAAATGGCCTATGGCATTACAACAACATTACCTTTTTATGTATTTTTACTTGAGGAATAGTAATAAACACACAAAAAAGTAAAACAGCAAAAAGTTTGGGGCAAAAATTGATAAGCCCCCCAATTTTGGACGCCGCTGGTTAAGGTAACTACATGCAAATACCATAGGCTGATCTTTATTGAGGAAAGAATATATGCAAAACCTTGTTGCTTCAACACAAAGGGTTTCTGAGTTATTAGAAAACATTGCATTTTTAGAAAACTTTTTGAAGGGGTGTAGCGCCCTTGCGAGTCATTTTTAGACATATGTTTTTAGTTTATTCATATATTTTTTTTTTAATTTAGAATAAAAGAAAGTGCGTTAGTTCTGAAGCATCCTGTATATCATATAAGGTACCTATATAGCATCTATAGCATCATAGAAGGTACCTGTATAGCAAGGGCGTAGATATTTTTCTTCTATGGGGGGGGGGGTAATACCCAGGGCCGGCCTTTCAAGCCTCAAATTTGGCGCCCCTAGCAAAAGAAAAAAAAACCCTAAAATAAAGCTTTGTGCGCCTACAAAAAAAAATTGCCCCCAAAAAAATGCCATTAAGAAAAAAGCTTTGTC
This sequence comes from Brachypterus glaber, assembly GCA_958510825.1. Taxonomy (NCBI): domain Eukaryota; kingdom Metazoa; phylum Arthropoda; class Insecta; order Coleoptera; family Kateretidae; genus Brachypterus; species Brachypterus glaber. The sequence continues at coordinate 100,713,595 of OY294044.1, forward strand.
GCTGACGGTTTCTACCAAACGTGGCGCCCCTACAAAAAAAATGACGGCGCCCAAAAAAATACCCTAAGACAAATGCTTTGTTCCTGACGGTTTCTACCAAACTTGGCGCCCTGCAAACAAAATTGGCGCCCATGCCTATGGGGGGGGGGGTAATTACCCCCCCTCATCTACGCCCTTGCTATATAGGTCAGTAAAAATGTTATGTATCACTTAAAAAATTATAAACTTATAAAATGTTTATTGGATCACTTCTCGAAAATGTTACGCCGCGTTACATGGGGTCAAAAATGGTCAAATTTTGCATTACGTAATACTTGAACGCTCCCTTACGAGGAAATCTTTGAAGATTTCCTCCTAAAGGTGTACAAAGTTTTTTCAGCGGTTAACCCCTTGCCTTTTTGCGCAAAATTTCCAAAATTATTTTTTTTTTAAATATTGAAAATTTCATCAATGTTGAAGAAGAAAAAATCTTCGAAAATAATATTAAAAAATAAATATTTACATGGTTAAATAGAGAATTTTATTCTCTTTAAAATGACGTATCACAAGACCTAGGGTGCTATTTAAAATATTGCCCCCGACTGCCCCCCTGGCGCACAGTGGTTCCTTGGCATTTTATTGCGGCCAAAAATCAGGAAAAGATTCTTTTCAGGGGTTTTCGGGGTCGCAGATTACGAATCTGAAATCAGAATTTTTAAATTCCAAATTACAGATCCATGGCCATGGTGATTTTTTGATTTATTTTCTAAAATTTGTCAAAATTGGGGTAAGGGTATTTTTCAATGCCCCAAATACGAGTCTAATACTAACAACAAAAAATTCAAAATTGCTGATCCAAGAGAGCTTTGACTTTTTAAAGTTTTTGTTCGATATTTGCCAAAGTTGATAGGCAGGTTCCTTTTTATCCTATAAATGTGTATTTTATGATAAAAATTCAAAATATTTCTCATAGACGTCAAAATGTAACTTTTGGTACTTGACCTATTTATAAATATTTGAAAACTTTTTTTACAAAACATAGCTAACCATGCTAGTCAACTTGTGAACAAATTTCTAATTTTTAACTTTTGAAATTAATTTTTTAAGGACCACAGTTTGAAGCCGCGGCGCTTTTCTGCAGACCCCACTTTAAAGTAGGCTAAATAGCAAGCACTTAAAGTGTCTTTAATGGAAATATAAAAATTAATAAAGGAATATTTATATTATCGAAAGGCATATTTGGTTTTTCTGACGAGCGTTGCTTACATCTGTCGATGCCATTTTTTTACCGTAAACTGGCTGCAACGCCCTCTATGTACAAAAATTTAAAACATTTTTTTCACAAAAACATAGGTAAACATGAGAGCCAACTTGTAACCAAATTTCAAATTTTTAACTTTTTAAATAAATTTATTATGCTAGAATAATGAATGACTTTTTTATAGGGGCAGTATTCTTTGTCCCCTAGAGACAGAACTGGATGTCAGATGAAAGAAAAATTTTAGATTTATCATTAATTTAGATGTACGATTGCAGTAAAAAAATATCAAAAGAATCTAAGATCTGTTGTAGAACAAACCCTCAAATTTGTACGATCCTCTCCCAATATCACAGTGAAGTGCTAAATTTATTGTGCAGAAACTTTCTAATAAAAATATTCTTTAAAAGTTGAAAGTTGCATAAATTTTAAACGCATACGTGTAGAAATGTCAACAAAAAAACGTATGGCGCAAGTAAGCGCAGCTTATTTTACATAAAAATGAATGCGGATTAATCAAGGATCATTTATATATAAAAATTACAGGATCGGATGAAATCAGTCAAATGTTATATTGGTTATTTTGGAAGAGGTAACGAAAATAACAAATATGCTTTTTCAAGTACCAAATTACATTTTGACGTCTATGAAAAATATTTTAAATTTTTATCATAAAATACACATTTATAAAAACTTTAAAAAATCAAAGCTCTCTTGGATCAGCCATTTTATTTTTGTTGCTAGTATAAGACTCGTATTTGGAGCCTTAAAAAATACCCGTACCCCAATTTTGACAAATTTTGAAAAATAAAATAATAAAAAATCACCATGGCCATGGATTTGGAATTTAAAATTTCTGATTTCAGATTCGTAATCTCCGACCACGAAAATCCCTAAAAAGAATATTTTCCCGATTTTTGGCCGCAAAAAAATGCCTAGGAACCACTGTGTGGCGCCGCCTTACCGAATAAAAAATTGAAAAATATGACATATAATAGTTTTTGTGGTGTAATATGCATATTCCAAATTTACTACATTAGGTAAGTACTTATAAAAAATAGTAGTTTTTATCAAATAATTTTTTTAAATAATGATTTTATTATTTAAATATTGTATTGAGTAGTTCTTTATTCTGTATTTAAAATGTATTTTTGATTTGTGCAAACTTTTTTGTATAACATCAATAAATTATAATATTTAATAATAATTATTTATAAGTAATACCAATAAATTATAATTATTATTATTGTGTGGCCTGGAGCGATACACATAAATCATATCCTTCATAGCTCGTTTTATTTATTTTTTTCAAAATCTATAGTTACCTGTAATATTTCTGGTGCTGCATAAGCTGCAGATCCACAAAATGTGTTCGACAGAACATTTTCTCCACTACTATTGACACTATGTCTCGCAAATCCAAAATCACCAATTTTGATACGATTATCCGCCATTAGCATGACATTCTCACATTTAAGGTCTCTATGTGCTATGTTTTTTGAATGTAAATATTCTACGGCCGACGTTAATTGTCTAAAAAATAACACTATTATTTAAAAATCGACATTTTTGATTGAATGGGTTTTTTATTGCTTTTTTAATATTTTTCTGCGTTTTATTTTTAAGAGACCTTCTTCTTCTGTCGGTCTGTCTGGGAAATTTATGACCACGGTACCTCTAGAGGTACCTCAAATTTAGACCATAGGTTCTTTATGTAGAGGTCTAAAATTATTTAAAATATAGGTATACATATATTTTTTATTTTATTTTACTATTGTTTTTTCAAAAAAATTCTCTTTCGAAAAAAAAATATTTATTTTTGTTTTTATTAAGTATAAAAATGTCGAGAGTGGTCTTTTTTGGAAGCTTTAGGTATTTATTTAAAATTCTTACTTAAATATTTTTTTCGATTTTTGTTCAGAAAAATGTCCATAGTTTTTTATAAATTCCAATAAATCGCCTTTTTGGCAAAAATCCATAAACATGTAAATAACATTGTTAACTTCTAATATTTTATATACGGTTACGATATTAGGATGCCTTATCATTGTAATAATACTGAAAAAAAATAGTTATTTTTGTATTAATAGCGCAAAATGACTGATTTCTGCTCCCAGGTAGCAAAATAACATGACATTCACGTGAAAGCCACCCCCAAGTAACACGCTTAGATTTTACAGCTTTAATTGGCTGTACCTCGCATTTTAAACCAGAGTTTAGCTTTATTTCGGTAACTTAATTTTCTGTAATTAGGATTTTTTTATTAAGCTGTTCTCAACACTACATCCACTGTAATAGCTATAATCGACTTGGCGCAGCCAATAAATAGTACAAAATAAAACAGCTATTTGTGTTCTTTTTTATATACTTTAAAACAATCAAAAATAATAGAAATTTAATGAATTTTAGAACCTCTTAATGCTAGCATTATTTCCTAGAGTCACTCTTATTGTCAAAATGGTTATCCATCCGGCGGTAAATAACGGAACTAATTCATTACAGAAATCTGTGACCCAAAATAATATATTTTATACAGAAAGCTTGTCTTTCTTACAGCGTATAGCGCCGGCTAATAGATGGCCATAATGTAATAGCTTCGCCATTTTTTTGCTTTCCTTAGTAAAAAAAAAGATGAAAATCCAAAAAATTATACCTTATGAAACTCTTTTACTGTTAAAAACATAATATCGTGTAATTAACATTTATTGAAAATTTTCGGACCGTATAAAGAAAAATAAATAAAAAAAAAACTTTATTAACATCAATTTGTTTTAACTAATCTTCACTATTTTTGAGGCGCGTGAAACAACAAGTTTTCATCATCACTTTTCACATTATTATCTTATTCGCACTTAAATTATGTGTCAAAAAACTTGTAAAAGTCCATATGTTATCACAATACATAATACATTGTTATTTTATCTAAAAAACATATTTCGTGGACAGAGAACAGAGTAAAGCTTATGGCAATATTATATTATTAAATTCCCTAAATCTGTAACAAAAAATTTAGATATTTTTATCGTTTTATGTTGGCAACAAGAAAATACAGAATATAGCTGTTATCTATCTTTAGAATGTTTGTAAAATCGATATTCCAGCTTACGTGAAATCCTCATAGCAACCATATAATGACTCTCCTAAATTGGCCAAATGCTATCGCTAAAACCACTTCAAATCTCGTTTACAGAAAGCTGTTGCAGCCAAGCTAGCTTTAATTTGACAACAGATACGTCGTAAGAGACACTTTAAAGCTACTTGTGTTACTTGGGGATGGACCCCCCGGAAACCAGTTCGGTTAAAATTTCGGTCAGGTTTGGTTGAAACTTTATTAGTCCTCGACTTTTTGATTAAAAATCTTCAGGCACAACTCCCAAAATTCAATAGTTTAGGTGGGAGGATTTTTTTTAAGGAAAGGGGGGCCGTGTGATGCATCATTTTTAAGCTTATAAAATTCTCTATTTAACCATATAGGTACTTTTTTAAACATTCTTTCGGGGGTTTAAAATAGGGTTAAAAATGCGTATTTTTGCAAAATGTTATGATGCGAAAAATTTTCATATGGTTTAAAATGTTTTAAAAAATCATTTTATTTTAATATACATGTATACAGCTCTGGTTCTTAAAAACAAGCGCGGATAACTTCGGATGTTTTCGGTTTCTGTTCGGACCCTGACTAGGGTCACTTTATCCGGACTTACTTTGTTCTTTTGTACTTGGTTTTTGCTCTGGTTTTGGTTTTTTCGCCTAAGGAGAAAAAGTCCAAAACAGCAAAAACCAAGAACGAAAGAACAAAGTAAGACTAGATGAAGTGACCCAAATTTACCCCGCTCCCTGTAAAAATGGCTTTATTCAGATTTCGCTGAATTTTGGATATACAGGGGGATCAATAACTCGCATGCCAAAATTTAAGAGGTGATTCATCCAAAAATACACATCCAAAAATATCAAAAAAATCTCCTATAAAGGTTGGACGGAAATGAGTCGGCCTTTTAAAATTGTAATAAAAATAAGGTTTTAAATTAATAAGTCTGGTACCCTTTAAGCTAGAGCGGCGAGCTTTTGCATGTATACTAGTATTAATAAAGGCAATAATTTTATGTTAATTAATTTTTTTGAATTTGTCCAGAGGCTTGCCTAGACGGACAAAATATGTGAGGCTTAACACATTTTTGCCCCAAACTTTTTTATGTGTAGCTCTTTTGTATTTTTTTTTAAATATAGATTTTTTATGTATTTTTACACAAGAAATCTATATTTAAAAAAAAAAAATAGGAGCTCCTATAGGAGCAACCATTTTCAAAAAAAAAAAAATGCAATTAAGAGGAAGTAACATTTTGCAAAAACGTTACTTTTTAAAAGGCTATTACTCCTTTAATATTAAATTTAGGTGTTTTGGTGAAGAATATTTTTTTGCTCAGTTTTAAATGAAGAATCATTAAAATTTTATTGATGCTCTTATTTGATCCCCACTCAGTATGTCATATTCGAAGGGCCGTAGCTCCCTTAGCGCTCATTACCGGACCACCCTTTATAGAAACTTTTTTTCATATTTTTGGATGTAGAATCACCTCTTAAATTTTGGCATGGCAGTTACTGATCACCCTGTATGTATTATTTTAGTTCTCGACTTTTTGATTAAAAGTGTCTCGGTCAAAATCAGTAATTTATGATTTAGAGAACTTTGAAGATCTCAATCTAGCTCGTCCAATATTCTTTTTTTGCAGTTTTGTGAAAAAACCAGCTGAACAGTTGCAAGCACCTTGTCAAAACATCGGCACTAGGCACTAATTTGAAACGTTATGAAAGGGAAAGTTGTGTGATCACATGAATAGGCAACCATTAATACACCTGCATAATTTATTAAAGTTTGAAAGTCTGTATCTCCAAAACGTTATATTCTAGCAAAAAACTGTATATAGCATTTTTTTATAGGGCTTTCATTTAAAATATAATTTATTGAAATCGGGTTATAAATAAGTGAGATATGCTAAAAAAACGTTTTCTGCTTTAAACGCCAATATCTCAAACACAATGCATTTTAGGAAAAAATAGTAAAATTTTTGACTAATTTAAGATTATCTTTCATATAAGTGCTAAATTAATAAAGTACAATAATAATTGCCTTAATTATAACAAAAAAAAAACGCTAAAAATAGGAGTTTTACCCCACAATATGCAAAAAACTGCTTGTCGATATCTTATTTAGAAATGGAGTTATCGAGTTTACAGACAGACAGACAGACAGACGTCGAGAAATGTGAAAAAACATGATCAAAGAATTTGACTTTTCGGCGAAGATTTTAAAACATCGCACAGAGGACGATTTTCAAAACTAGGGGGATTTAAATATTTGTTTAACTTACCATTGTTAAATAAGTTTAAATTTGATAGTATGGTGATATTTGAAGAAATAGTAATATTTTTATCAACATTTTTAGACTAGTGGCGTCCGCAGAATAAAATTAAAATAATACTTCAGCATATCATTACCCAGTTTTTACATACATTTTACAAATAAGCAGTAAAAATATACCATAACATGCATTTTTAAAAAAATTGTGGGGAATCTATTTCCAAAAATTTGCAACCTTTTTTTCGTTTATATTAGCCTTCGATAATTAATCTTCCTCAGAAATATACTTCGATAGGTGGAATATGGTGGAGTCAATATTTCCCGGCCTTACAAATAATCGCTATACCATTTATTATTAAAGTGAATTTATTACTGAATTAAGTTCACTTATATGTTTACAAAACGATAACCATTTGATTATATAAATGCCATTTTTTAATATTACAAATTTATAAAAAAGAAAATTTATCATTCAAGCTACGCCACTGACTCTCCTGTAATTATTTAAAGCTGATATTTTAGAAATTAATTAGTCAGACATTAAAGAATATGTCTATGTAAAAATTAGTATCTATTTAACATTTTATTTCCCTTAAAATCCCCTTAGATTCGAAAATCGTCCTCTGTGCATCGGCACTCTTAGTAGCTCTAAGTGCCGATGTAAAAATATGGATTCAGCGAGATTTTTAACTGCCAAGTTTTTTTTCAGCGCACAAAAATATAGTCTGGTTAATAGTAGTTAACGATTTTTTTTGTAGGCCTGTGTTATTATAATTACTATAAACTAATTAAAGTTAAACATTTTTTGCAAGATATAATTCTCGAATGTTGTATAATAGTATATTATTCAATGAGCGTATAATAATTGCTATTAATCAGTGAGGGTGAATTTTGGGACACGTGCCGAAAGGCGAGTGACCTAATCACCCGAATGATTAATAGCTATTATACGCGAGTAGAATTCTATACTTTATCCACGGTCGTGATTAATAAGCCTATTAATCACGGCCGTGGATAATAGTATATTATTTAACGAGCATATAATAATTGCTATTTATCAAGGAGGATGAATTTCGCGACAAGAGACGATAGGTGAGTGGCGTAATTACCCGAGTCGAATACTATACTTTATCCAGGGCCGTTTCAAAGTTTAAACGGTTTATTTTTACAGAGCCGTGGATAAATATAATAATTATTGTTTACACTACAATCACTATAACTACAAAAAAATAATTTGAAATGGAGCTAGGTTTGGACTTTTTGAGTGAGTGAGGCGGTGAGGAAACTGCCTTCCTAAAAAATCAAAGGGCACCGAAACCCTTTTCCGAAGAGCGGAAACCCTATTTGTTTAGTGGTGAGCAGGAATTGTGACCTGAGAGGCGAAAATTTGGCCAAGGGAGCAAATCTGGTCAAGGGCGCAAAAACTTGATATTTTTTATATTCATACCTGAGTTCTCTAGGTAAAAATCTTTCATTAAAATCTTCACCAGCATATTTTTTATTGATAATTTTACACGCTAAAGTTTGACCATATTTATTTTTTGCTGTGCATACTTTACTGTATGTGCCTTTTCCTATTGTTTTTCCGAAGCTGTACCCTAATGACCTAAACAGATGGCCAGTGCACTTCTGAAAAGAAAAAAAAAACATTATGTACCATTTCATAAAAATATGATGTTTTTGTAAAAGGCCCGAACCGAGGCCCTCAAATAGAGAGTGACTCTTTATTTGAGGGACAAAATATCGCCTTTACATCATTATCGCTCATATTGCTTCAATATCGCCCGATTTCTTATCAAGATCGCCCGTATCGCCTCAAAATCGTCCCGTATCGCCTCAAAATCTTCCCGTATCGCTTTTAGATTCCCCATATCAACTCAAGACCTTCCCATATCGCCTCGGATCGCCCCATATCGCCCGGATCGCCTCTATACTGGAAATTCAATAAAACCTGAGTTGCGAATGTGTGGTAAAAGGCGAAGATCATCCAGTTCGGGTGCGACTCGAGTAATTTCGTCGAAGCTTCGCAAAGGCGGACCCCTTATACGAAAGCAGAAGCGGTATGAGTCACTGCAGGATTTATTGAATTTCCAGTATAGAAAGGATGAAAACCCGTCATTCGACTAAACCCGAAAAACGCCGATTATGTACGAGACCGCTTCATACACTCTGATATCGCCTTGTATTACAGATATCGTCCCTGATATTGCCTCATATCGTCACTCGAAAGAAAGAAAACCCGCTTACTGACTTGCATGTCGGAGCAAATCATTCTACATTTGCTGGGCAAAATATCGCCATTTCAATATTGCCTTTTAGTTCAATATCGCCTTTTAGTTCAATATCGTCTTTTAGTTCAATATCGTCTTTTAGTTCAATATCGCTTTTAGTTCAATATCGCTTTTTATTTCAATATCGCCTTTTAGTTCAATATCGCCTCAAGATCTTCTGATGCCTCATCGAAATCGCCCGATATCGCCTAAAGATTCCCCGACATCGCTGGTATCGCCCCCTGAAAAACTCGACTAATCCCTAACAATGCCGATTATGTACGGGACTGCCTCATATCTTCTTGGATCGCCCCTCATATCGCCTTGTATCGCCCGTATCGCCTCTGATCACTCGGATTGCCCCTGATATCGCTTCTTGAATGGACGAGAAATCGCCTTGTAACTTACCGATCAGCCCGAACTTTTCAAATAGACTATAATATATTCTACAGTGTGTCCCCGGATTGGTGAAACGACTCTTGTAAAAGGTAAAAAATTCTCGATCTAATGATCTTGTTTTGGGGTTCAGCCCTGCTTGATTAAAGATTAATTTATAACATAGTTTCAGTTTTGAAAAATCAAGTATGCCTTGGAAGTTCTCAAAAAAACTATTTTTCTGTAGAGTAAAGTTCCTTTTATGTGGCAAATACAACAAAAAGTTATAAATAAAAGTTGTTTAGAATCAATTTCTAGGCCCCTATACCAAATTTCAAAATTCTCGGCCAACTATGATTTTTCATTTTTTTTTTATTTTTTTTTTCAACATAGTAGCTTTTCAGTAACAGATATGTCAAAAAGTTATTCAGAAAAGTTGCTTGAAATCAAAATCTAGGTCCGTATACAAAATTTCATAATCCTCGGCCAACTTTAATCTCTCACATTTTCTTGTAATATTTCATTCCCAAATCAAAGAATTTTACTTAAACATATTTGGCCGAGGATTTTGAAATTTGGGACACGGATCTAGAATTTGATATCAAGCAAGTTTTCTGAATAACTTTTTTACATATCTGTTACTAAAAAGCTATGTTGGAAAAAAATTTAAAAAAAAATGAAAAATCATAATTGGCCTAGGATTTTGAAATTTGGTATAGGGGCCTAGATGTTGATTCTAAACAACTTTTTTTTTAATCTATATAAAACATTTTACTATTCCTTAAAACGACTTTTGTTTGATTAACGCAGTCGTCCCTCCGAAGTGACTGATCGATTTCGTGCTTTTTAGCACTCTTCAGAGCCACATATCGGTAGTAGGGACAACTACGAAAATCAAATCATTTCCATATATCTCTATATAGAGAATTTAATTTAGTTTATTAATTCAGATACCACTGTAAAAGGTGACCTCCTAGCGTTTAGGATTCAATTGGCGGCAATGTCCACCGTGGCATTGATTAATCTGCCCCCTATCGACAGCGTGCAATAGGTTCTTGAAACCAATAACTGCTTCCTTTTTTGGACTGTCGATAGGTTTATCCAGTCTCTGCTTTTAGCAGTAGATGTCGCTAGCTGTTTTTGCTTTTCCTTACAACGATTTTTAAACTCTATATAGAGATATATGGAAAGGATTTGATTTTCGTAGTTGTCCCTACTACCGATATGTGGCTCTGAAGAGTGCTAAAAAGCACGAAATCGATCAGTCACTTCGGAGGGACGACTGCGTTAATCAAACAAAAGTCGTTTTAAGGAATAGTAAAATGTTTTATATAGATTGTTTAAATTTGTAAATATCAAACAATTTAATTTAGTTTTTTAACTTTTTTTTGTATTTGCCACATAAAAGGCACTTTGCTCTACAGAAAAATAGGTTTTTTGAAAACTTCCAAGGCATACTTGATTTTTTAAAACTGAAACTATGTTACAAATTAATCTTTAATCAAGCAGGGCTGAACGTCAAAAAATGAAAATTTAAATCGGGAAATTTTTACCTTTTACAAGAGTCGTTTCACCTATCCGGGGACACACTGTATGTGAAAACGTTTAACCATTTAATAGTTCTTATAAACATATCTTAAATGTTAAGGCCCCCGTTAAAATAACATCCAAACCCATTTTTGGATAATATATTATATTACATATTATTATTATATTATTTTTAGGAACTTTTCATATTTTTTGGTGTAGAATTACCCCTTAAAATTATTAAAGTTATTTTAAAAACACTATGTATAACATGCCTTAATCAGGGTGGGTTTGAACGCAACTTAAATGCGAAAATCGAGAACACTAATTTTTCTCTTGAATAATATTCCCCGTATCCGTACGATTAATTTGACACCAAAAAGAGCAAAATCCGTCGGGCGATTTTTGATTGTAGCAAATGTTAATGTTGTGCAAAAACCAGCAAAAGCCAAGGTTTTATATGGTCTGTTTTTTCAAGCAAGATAGTAAATTAAAAATCGCAAAGTAAATATTTTTACAACAGGTTTGAATAGTATATGTTTGTGTATAGAATATAGTTATGTTTTATAAAATAAACTACGCAGTATATTCGCACATCCAATATTCGAATCTGATTTGAAAATATTCACTTTTTTTAATTTAATATCTTGCTTAAAAAAATAGACCATAGTAGATTTTTTTTGTTTCGCTTAAATATGATCCTTTTCATCAAGCATGAGAGTAAATTAAAAATCGCACAGTGAATATTTTCAAAACAGATTCGAATATTGGATGTGCGAATATACTGCGTAGTTTATTTTACAACTATATAACTATATTCTATACACAAACATATACTATTCAAACCTGTTATAAAAATATTTACAGTTCGATTTTTAATTTACTCTCTTGCTTGATGAAACAGACCATAGTTGCTAGTTTTTCAAAATTTTCCTTTAGTTTAAAATTTTATAGTATATTAAAAAAATTATTGACGAGTGCTTAAAACGATTTTTTATACTATTTTTTCTTCTGAAGATCAAAAACAATACCAACCAAAAATTTTCATTTTTATTCGTCTTTTTTTTATGGAACGTAAATAGATAGATAGATTTTATTTATCCTTCGAGACTATAAAAATACATACGTATAAGTCTATGGACAAGTCAAACAGAATAAAATATAAAAGACAAAGTATAAAAAAAACATGAAAAATTACAAATACCTATTTTGAACAGAACAGTTTAAAAATCATTAAAATATTCCTTTAAATTATAAAGAGCCTTATCATTAAAAAAGCGTTTTATTTGTTTTTTGAATTTATTTATATTGTCGATTTTCCTTATGCTTGGCGGCAACTTATTGTATGCACGGATTGCCATGTATCGTGGTCCAGTTTTGTAGAGGTTCGTGCGGTGGACGGGTATAGAAAAGTCATTGCCGTGCCGTGTTCCCATCGTCCCATATATTTGATTATTGCGTAGAAAATCATGAGAATTTTGTTTTATGTATAAACAAAGTTTATAAAGATATACTGAATAAACGGTCATTACTCCACATTCCCTGAATAATGGACGGCAGTGACTGAAGTATTCAGCACCACATATTAACCGTACTATTTTTTTTTGTAAAGTAAATAGCCTTTGAACCTCAAAAGAACTACCCCAAAATAAAATTGAATATGATAAACGCGAATGAACAAACGCATTATAGAACAGGAGTAGGGAACCTTGGCTAACTGTATCTTTTAGGTTATATAGTGCAAATCTTGCACTACACATTTTTTTGAATATAAAATCAATATGAAAATTCCATGAGCAGGTTTCCGACAAGAAAGTACCTAGAAATTTTGTCTGGCTGTTTTGTTTAATCGATTTTCTATTTAGTTTAACAAGTACACTGCACGGAGACGTATTATTTTCTTTAATTTGATAATGAATTAACTGGGTTTTATCATGGTTGAGTAGAAGTCCGTTGTGGGCACACCACAAGACCATCCTTTCCACCACCAAGTTTGCAAGTCTTATACCTTCCTTTAAATTATTACCAAATATTATGATAGATGTATCATCCGCGAATTGCGTAATAATAACGTCGTTGCTTATTTTTAGAAAATTTTGAAGATCATTGCAGTAAATTAAAAAAAGTAGTGGGGAAAGGATAGAACCTTGTGGAGTGCCACACTGAATATTATTTTCACTAGACTGGAATTTAAAATTCAATGCCTCGCCATTTTTCCCCCTAATCTCTACAAATTGTTTTCGTCCTGTAATAAATGATTTTAGCCATTCAAGGGCAACTCCTCGAATTCCTATGGCTTCACATTTTTTTAATAGCCGCGTATGACACACTAAGTCAAATGCCTTAGAGAGATCGAAATAGATTCCAATAACTGATCGGCGAGCATCCAACCCCTCAAGTATTTTCATCCATGCATCAAAAATAGCTGTATCAGTGGATTTCCCCTTAACAAAACCGTGTTGGCTTGTACTAAAGAAATTTTGTTTTATTAAAAAATCTGTCATTCTATTATAAAATATTTTTTCAAAAAACTTTGAGAATACTGAAAGGGTGGATACAGGCCGATAGTTATTGGGGTCTGTACTGCATCCTTTTTTGTGGATTGGTATCACACGTGATATTTTTAAAGCATTGGGAAATTGACCTTGACTTAAAGAGAGGTTTAAAATATAAATTAAGGGCTCTGTAATTAAAGCACCAACTTCTCTCAGTAGGCTGCAAGGAATTTCATCTGCTCCCGAGGATGGCTTTTTTGAAACTTCGAAAAGGGCTGAAAGGATCTCTTCAATTGTTGCCGGGCTCAAAAAAAGCGATTTTTCGGTGTATTTTATTTTTGAACACTCTGCTGAAATATTTTTAGGAGGACTATATGTAAAATTTTTATTGAAAATATCACTTATTTTTTTTGGATCAAGCGACTTTTTCCCATCATATTCCAAAGTTAATTCATTATCTTTAGCGTTTTTTGTGTTTTTATCGCGTAAAATGCCCCATACCGCCTTTGACGGATTTTTTGAATTTTCAATGAGGTTATCGTTATTCATACGTTTTGCTGCTGTGACTGTATTCTTTAATTTATTTTGAAGTTTTTTATATTGATTTTTTATTTTATCAGATGGTATGTTTTTCTTTAGCCAGTTTAAGTTTTTTAGCTCGGCAGACAGGCGAGAAATTTCTGGTGTCAGCCACGGTTTTTTATTTTCATTATTGGATTTAAGTTTTACATTTTCAATAGGAAATGCCAAATCGAAATTTTCCATAAAAATACTATAAAATGTATCAAAGGCGGCATTGGTATCATTTAAGTTGTATACCTCTTCCCATAACTTCTGTTTTAATTTTGTTTGAAATTTTAATATATTTTCTGATGTAAAAAAGCGTTTAAGTATATATTTTTTACTTTGTGACCTACAAAAAGGTACGTTAGGTATGTTAATTTGACATGCTAGATGATCTGAAAATCCCGTTTCAAAAGTGTTAGCCGTAAAAAACGCAATAAAAAAATAAGTTAAGAAATTCTTGATCCTTACTTTATGTTTTGGAGAGATAACATTTTTTCTATGGTTTAAAAAAATAAGTGTCATAATAAACCTCATTGCATTTTATTAAGTTTACCATATGACACCTACATAGGTGTCGTAATGAGTTTCATTATGACACCTATTATTTTTAATATTTTACCACATTTCGTAAAAATAGAACATTAAAAAAAAATAAAAAAAAATTGGTTGGTAGGGTTTTTAAACTTTAGGAGAAAAAATAGTATAAAAACTCTTCATAATAGGTTTTTTTTTTAATATAAATACAATTAAAAATTACCAGGAGAGGAATATTTTGAAAAATAAGTAGTCATTTAAGCAAAACATCGTATTATAAGACCTTGGCTTTTTGCCGGTTTTGCACAAATTTGAAGTTTTCACAAAAGGCGCCCGACGGATTTTGCTCTTTTTGGTGTCAAATTAATCGTTCGGATGCGGGGAATATTATACAAGAGAAAAATTTAGTGTTCTCGATTTAAGGTGCATTCAAACCACCGTATAATGTGTTAAATTTTTTTTAATAATTCATTAAAAATTTTTAATAATCGTACCAAAAAATTAATAAAGTTTAAATTAATTTTGACCCATTAACCTATATCGCTAGAATTTAATAAAATAGATTATAAAATACCTCTGTTAATTGTTTTTTACATCTAGGAAATAAAGACATACTCGGTGTTGAAAATTTTCGCAATTTAAACATGAATTTAAATTTTTTCATACGTAACTGACATATTTCTTCTCGAACTGACAATTTATCAGTGACAAACTTTACACAACATTTTTGACGTGTTATTAGAGTCACTCTATCTAGATAGGGTGGTACAGTTGCGATCGTTAAAAAGTACTACACCCAAAAATTGTACCGCTTAAATCTAACTTGTCACTAAAGTCAGTTGATGATTTTACTTAGTCAGATATACATAAAACTAAGTATAACAGTCATATTGTTTGAAACATAAGTGTCAAATGTGTCAACATTCTTCACTTCCCTATTGAAAATAACGGGTCTGCGCGGGTATAAATGTAGCATAGACCGGACTTGAGCGGGTGAATTTCATCCGCTCAAGTCCGGTTTATGCACCATTTATACCCGCCCAGACCAGTCATTTTCAGCAGGGTTAAGCCAGCAATAAAAATCAATTTTAACAATATATTTTGGGGCTAATGTAAGGAAAATGGTCGAGAAATTAAAGAATTCTACACGCCAGAACCAAATATATAGGAATGGGTCCTTTAAAAGTTTCAACCGCTATTAAATAAGGTACCTTATTGTTTTTCTTTATTTTATCAATGTTATTTTTTAATTTCTGTTATTTTTTTAGTTTTATATATTTCTGCAACTATTACAAATATGAATATATTTTTTCAAGAAATGAATCTTATTTTATACCGTTTTTAAATCCACTGACATTGTACATAACCCTAAAACTTTTAATGTAAATAAAGCACTTAGGCCCGGTTGTACAAACCTGGTTTAACTTTGAGCAAAGTTCCTTTACCATTGAAACAAATGACAGTTGAGCTAGGTTCAAATTTGAGCAAGGTTTATACAACCGTGCCTTAAAACAGCTAACATTTTAAAAATTTGGTGTACAATGCTGTAGTACTTTTTTTATTCCAACTGTATGTCATGGCATCCAAACCTCCAATCCACGTGGTCACATTGCTTATCGTGACCTTTATGATAATGTGAAAAATCAGTGGTTCCACCGAATTTTCTTTCTGCCTAAAATGTGTAGATAAAACTTTTATATGTTTTTCCTCATTTAAAGTCAATGCAGGTAGTTAGAAAATCGGTTTTGCCGCATTTGAAATAAAACTTAGATCATTTTAATGTTTTTACATATAAACTTAAATATACGACTCATTCATACAGGCCGAAAAGTACCTATTAAAACACTTTGCCGTTCCAAAATTATAAACTCCCAAACTTGGGCAAAATTTCAACTTTCTGAATATAAAATATAATATTTCGCGAAAACTACACAATGTAACTAAATTTTAAGGACTAATTCAGCAGCTCAAAATCTATAAGGAAGCTTGTTTTTATTAGGTCAAAGATGAATCCCTGTTCCTTGGTAAAAGTGTTAAGTTTAAGATCCATGCTGCAAAAAAAGCTAGCTAACGATTTTTTTAATTTTTACACAGAATGCATAAAATACACCACAGACCTTTTAGGTGAAGCTTTTTAAAACTAGCCGTACATAGTTACTGTCGAGCATGCTATTAATTTAATTTATTACAGTCCTGCGCGCTTAAAATCTCTCGAATACGGACCTGTGTTCTTTACTCAGTAGGATCTCCCACCACACCACGAGTTAAAAAATGACCGTGTTTTTACCAAAGTCCTTTCAAAACCTATAGGAAGTAGCAGTAGGTATACCTATAGATTATGTGCTCTCCGAGTAGGTAGCCGAGATTATTGCAGATCTCGTCAGTGTCAGTGCAACATAATATTATTACCAAACATTTATGAAATAAATTCAGATAGTGCAAGATTGTTTTTTTTTTGTGATAGGTAATTTTAATTAAATATGGACAGTTCAAAAGTTAGTGAAAGTGTTGGAATACCATGGATGGAGGGTAAGATATTATTATTATTATTATTATGTTAAATCTAGTAATGCTTAAAGCATTATACTTATTTTAATAAACTGAAAATGGTACGGTTCCACCGCACTTACTTTCTCGCGAATTTTGATTTTGATTATTTATTGTTATTTTTATATCAGTCTGTATTTATTTTCGGTGATAATGAAAAACTAGTTTACGCCCTTACTACCCTTATTTGCAAAGTGAAAAAACTAAGAAATCTCCTAAAAACGTTAAGTTTAAAGTTTAGTTTTGATCAGTCAAACGGTATGGCATGTAGGCCGGCCTCTCGGCCGACGGACCGACAAACGGACGCGATTTTTCGACGTCCGGACGTCGAAAAATCGTTTCGGAATGTACCTACCTATCTAAAGTTATTATAGGTCTAAATTAAAACGGATAAATAGATCCAAATGTGGAAACATTTTTTTTTGCAACAATACTTTTTACGAGACTTTTTACGAAAGTAAAAATTGCTGCTAAGAAGGAAAAATGTTTGCCCTGACTAATCATTTCACTATACCTAGTGAATATATATGGGCCAGATTTTTTTTTCCGCTGCCAAAATTCTGCATCTTCGTAAAAATTGGTATGTAAGGGTTTTCGAGACCGCTAAAACCAAATCCAGTATAAAAAATTAAAAATTCCAAATGGCGGATTCAATATGACGGAAGAAGGTTGTGAATTTTAACGAATTTTGATAAAAATTGGTATCTATAGATACCAATATACCTCTAAGGGGTTTTTGGGGTCGCCGAATTCGAATCTAACATAAATAATTAAAAATTCAAAATGGCGGATCTAAGATCCAACTAATATGGCGGAAAAAATTGTGAATTTTAGTGGTTTTTAATCAAAACTGTAATCCAGGGATTTTGGTATCGCTAAATTTAAATTCAACATTAAAATTTAAAAATTTAAATGACGCATCCAATATGTCGAAAAAATTTTGTGAAATTTTAACGGATATTGATAAAAATTGGTTTTTAGGGGTTTTTGGGTTCACTGAATTGGAATCCGACATTAAAAACAAAACAAAAAAGAAACAAAATGACGGATCCAATATGGCGGAGGTTTTAAGGAATTTCAATAAAAATTGGTATTAATATAAAAAAATTAAATTAAAAACCCAGTCAACACAAATACATGGCAGGAACATAGCAGGTACATAACCACTGTTCTATGTGATGTTGCAGACATGTAATTTTTATAGCCCATGTATAGTCCTTGGACTTTAACAATTCCGCCTCAAGTTATGTATCAGCTACATAACATGCTACATATCAGATACATACTAGGTACATAACAATAAAAGTAGGCGTTTCCGAATTTTGCTTGTTATGGAGTGCATCATAGATTTAGACATGGTGAACATTTTTACGTCTTTTTGATAAACCTAATAATTAAAGTATATAAATATCTTTATATGTAGCATCCATCAGGCAAAATTCTTATACGATGTGCATTTTTACTGTGAAAGCAAACTTTCTACCAGGCTTAAAAATCATGGGCCACATAAAAAGCCAATTTTTAGAAAAAAAAATAGCAAATAATCATTTTAAAAAAATATATATATTTTAATTTTTTGTCTAAAATTATCTAAAATCAGTTTAGTTGTCTAAAAATACATGCGTTTCTACTACTTAAGGGTAAAACTTTTATTATTAACAACAATTTTAAGAATATTAGTGATTCTAACCTATAAAAATTAAAATAATATAGACGCCATATTTAGTATTGAATTCATAACATTTTATGTATCGTGTATGTTCTCGTACCATGTATATGATACATAACATGCAATATTGCATGTTATGTATCATACATAGGTATGTTACATCTTATGTAATATGGCACATGTAACGTAAAAAATCTTTCTGTTATAGGGCATGTTATGTAGCATACATATGTATGTTATGTCTCATGTAATATGGCACTTGTTACCTAAAAAATCTTTCTTTACCATGTTGCATCCATATATGTGCGGACTGGGAATGGCCGATTCAATATGGCAGATTTAGTTTTCAAACTTTCACACTTAATTTTTAAGGAAGAGTATACTTAAAAATGGGAAGAGTTTACTAAAATTCTGAGAAGTTTCTAGTGGACACTGTCTACCACTGTAGGCTACCCTACCAACATGGTCACGACGTGACCATGTTTGCTGGGTAATTTATAAGTTATAGTTGTAATAAGTTATTATATATATTATTTAAAAATGCAAACTTGATCCAAATCCATCATATAATGATGTCTTTATGGCGGACTTCATATCGTCGGCTTACAAGTAAAAGGCACTAAGTCCATACCAAACCAAAACTTGGCGTTCCTACAAAAAAATACCCTCCTGAAAAAAGCTTTGTCCCTGACGATTTCTACAAAACTTGGCGCCCCTGCAGAAAAAAAATTGGCGCCCCTAAAATTGCCTTCTGGAAAAAAAGCTTTGGACTTTTCCTAGACGGTTTCTACCAAACTTGGCGCCCCAAAAATTACCCTGACGGTTTCTACCGATCTTAGCGCCCCTTCCAAAAAAAATTGCCCCCCAACAATTAACCTTAAGAAAAAAGCTTTGTCGTTTGGAAGCGTCCCTGAAAAAAAATGGCGCCCAAAGGTAGGTTACTTAAAAAATACCAGGGGACCTATTCTTGAAAACCGAGGAGTAGAATGTTCCCCGGGGAGCGCTCCCCGATTTGTTTCTACTCCCTAGTTTAACAGCGGTGAGTTGCTATTCTTGAACGAAAAGGAGTGAGAAAATTATGAGCTCACAGCAAGGTATTGCCAAGCGGCGTTGCCAAGTTGTTTGACCAATCAGCGACGAGTTTAGGGACGCGTGTTTTTCTAAAAATCTTATAAAGTGATGATCTGGCAAATCGAAGGGGTTTCTTTTTGGAAGCACAATTCGTCCTATATTCATTTGCTGTTCAGCTTCCTCTATATCTTCATTTATGGCATCAAAAAAAATTGCATTAGCCATGTCCATTTTTAAAACCCCATAATAACACTATAAAATAAATTAGTTCTCAAATCTGGCAAAAGCTTTTTCACCCACTTAGAATATACTTAAAAAACAGCTCTTTAAGAGCTGTAAATTGGTACACATACACTAACTTTTATTCTCTTTACCCCTTAATACACTTAACTCGGTTAACATAACAATTTTATATAAAATAATATAAAAAACAAGTTTTTTAAGTAAAAACCCTTACATGTTTTTATTTTTACATTTCCATAACCCTTCTTTTAAAAATTAATTTAATTAAATTGGTATAAATGTCTTGTTTTCTACTTTTTAATTATATGTAACATGTAATCAATAGAAAGATTTTAACTTTAAAAACTTTTTTTATATTATTTTGTTAAATAAGTAAAAAACATCAAACACACCTGTCACAAAACTAACATCTGATCTAAAATAACAAACATGGCGGCGCTCCCCGGTGTCTTCTACTGCCAAATACTAGTAGATGCAGGGAGCACTCCCTGGGGAGCATCGGGGAGCACCGTTCTATTGTTTTTCAGTTCAAGAATACGAATTTTCAAATTTATTGTGGACACGCCCACCTTCTATCGCTTTTTCTACTCCCCGGTTTTCAAGAATAGGTCCCCAGGGGGGCTCAGCGAAAACGCCAGGGAAAGCAACACCACATTCTCATTAGCGCCGCTTGCCAAAATTTTTAGAAATATTCAGGTTTCGCGTTTCTAAGATGCAGGTATCTTTGATAATTTTTAAATATTATTAATTAAAATTGTTTTATCACCTTTTTTTAGCCAGTTTAGCGCCGCAGGAAAATTTCTTGTTTTTGCATGAAGCAAATTTAAGAAAATCCAAGAATTGTTTGTCTAGGACGATTTTTGAAAATTTTTGAAACTTCGAAACTACCGAAACTATAATATTATTCTAATCAGGGCTCCCACTTGTCATAAAATCATAAAATGTCATAAAATGACCCAGTTTGTCCCAAAATCGTCATAAAATTAAATCAATGTCATAAAAGTCATAAAATTTCATAAAAATATTATTATTATTATCATATTTTTTACGCACGAGGGACCTAGGAGAGATTTGTTTTGTCTTTTTTGACGTTTTTGATTGTTTATGAAAAGTTTCGAGCAGTCTCGAAATTTGTTTTCATAGGATACAAATTTATTAAATAGTGCACTGTTTTAAAATTAAAATAGACTATCAAATTTGTAAGAGTTCTCTATTAAATTCAAAAAAAAGTCAAAAAAGTTAACTAAATTCGTTTGGACTTCGCGAGAGGCTGACCGCGAGGAAATCTTTTGTACAAGCCAAAGGAACTCCGGAGGAACTCTGGAGGAACTCTCGAGGAACTCCGAGGAACTCTGGAGGAAGTCCGAGGAACTCTGGAGGAACTCCGAGGAACTCCGAAGGAAGTCAGAGGTATTTTTTTGGGCGCCAACTTCTTTTTTTTTAGGGGCGCCAAGTTGAAACCGTCAGGGACAAAGCTTTTTTTTGAGGGTGCCTTATTGGCAGTAGTGCTTGCACAGCGGTAATTTCTACGGCTTATTTGCCAAAAATTACCCCTTCCAGAGAGGAACTGTTAAGGAACACAGGAGAAACTCCCAAGAACTCTGGGGGAACTCTTTGCAAAAAGGAACTCTTTTGTACAAATTTCAGACACGATCAGCCCCTCGGGACTTCGCCTGTAGCGCTAATTTAGTTAATGAAGGGCTAAAGATCATGTTTTTAGTTGTCACTTTTTTTTTAAATTCGAGTTTGTAAGATTCAATATCGAAATTTGTAAAAATGTTCTAGAGCTTTTTTGTTTTTTTTTTAATTTCAAATTGTAAGACTTTTTTGCTCAAATATTGTCATAAAATTTGTCATAAAATGCCTAAAATTGTCATAAAATCATAAAAAAAAATCTAAAAAAAACCGGTGGGACCCCTGTCTAATCTAAAAAGGATACATCGGTTTTAGCTTGTTACCTTTTATATTTTATTTTTACAACGGAATTTTTAAAATTTGATTTCAACATTCATGTTTAAAAATGCTCTCACTATCATGTTTACTAATTTAAGGTTTAGTATGTATAGTGATAATCTTTGAAATTGTTTGATTAACACAACAACAGAATTAACTTACACAGAATAAAATGATTCATCTTAGGGGTCAGTTGCCAATTTTTTTACTGGGAATTAAAATTTTAATCATATATGAATTTTAATTAACTAAATTAAATTGTTTGATATTTACAAATTTAAAAGATCTATATAAAACATTTTACTATTCCTTAAAACGACTTTTGTTTGATTAACGCAGTCGTCCCTCCGAAGTGACTGATCGATTTCGTGCTTTTTAGTACTCTTCAGAGCCACATATCGGTAGTAGGGACAACTACGAAAATCAAATCCTTTCCATATATCTCTATATAGAGTTTAAAAATCGTTATAAGGAAAAGCAAAAACAGCTAGCGACATCTACTGCTAAAAGCAGAGACTGGATAAACCTATCGACAGTCCAAAAAAGGAAGCAGTTATTGGTTTCAAGAACCTATTGCACGCTGTCGATAGGGGGCAGATTAATCAATGCCACAGTGGACATTGCCGCCAATTGAATCCTAAACGCTAGGAGGTCACCTTTTACAGTGGTATCTGAATTAATAAACTAAATTAAATTGTTTGATATTTACAAATTTAAAAGATCTATATAAAACATTTTACTATTCCTTAAAACGACTTTTGTTTGATTAACGCAGTCGTCCCTCCGAAGTGACTGATCGATTTCGTGCTTTTTAGCACTCTTCAGAGCCACATATCGGTAGTAGGGACAACTACGAAAATCAAATCCTTTCCATATATCTCTATATAGAGTTTAAAAATCGTTATAAGGAAAAGCAAAAACAGCTAGCGACATCTACTACTAAAAGCAGAGACTGGATAAACCTATCGACAGTCCAAAAAAGGAAGCAGTTATTGGTTTCAAGAACCTATTGCACGCTGTCGATAGGGGGCAGATTAATCAATGCCACAGTGGACATTGCCGCCAATTGAATCCTAAACGCTAGGAGGTCACCTTTTACAGTGGTATCTGAATTAATAAACTAAATTAAATTGTTTGATATTTACAAATTTAAAAGATCTATATAAAACATTTTACTATTCCTTAAAACGACTTTTGTTTGATTAACGCAGTCGTCCCTCCGAAGTGACTGATCGATTTCGTGCTTTTTAGCACTCTTCAGAGCCACATATCGGTAGTAGGGACAACTACGAAAATCAAATCCTTTCCATATATCTCTATATAGAGTTTAAAAATCGTTATAAGGAAAAGCAAAAACAGCTAGCGACATCTACTGCTAAAAGCAGAGACTGGATAAACCTATCGACAGTCCAAAAAAGGAAGCAGTTATTGGTTTCAAGAACCTATTGCACGCTGTCGATAGGGGGCAGATTAATCAATGCCACAGTGGACATTGCCGCCAATTGAATCCTAAACGCTAGGAGGGACGACTGCGTTAATCAAACAAAAGTCGTTTTAAGGAATAGTAAAATGTTTTATGTGAATTTTAATTCATATCAATGTGTTTTAGATAATAATATAGAATAAAATTATGGGTACGTATGACCGAGTATTTATGCAAACAGGGTTTTTTTTTTTAAGTTCCCAGTCCGCACATATATGGATGCAACATGGTAAAGAAAGATTTTTTAGGTAACATGTGTCATATTACATGAGACATAACATACATATGTATGCTACATAACATGCCCTATAACAGAAAGATTTTTTACGTTACATGTGCCATATTACATAAGATGTAACATACATATGTATGGTACATAACATGCAATATTGCATGTTATGTATCATATATATGGTACGAGAACATACACGATACATAAAATGTTATGAATTCAATACTAAATATGGCGTCTATATTATTTTAATTTTTATAGGTTAGAATCACTAATATTCTTAAAATTGTTGTTAATAATAAAAGTTTTACCCTTAAGTAGTAGAAACGCATGTATTTTTAGACAACTAAACCGATTTTAGATAATTTTAGACAAAAAATTAAAATATATATATATATTTTTAAAATGATTATTTGCTATTTTTTCTCTAAAAATTGGCTTTTTATGTGGCCCATGATTTTTAAGCCTGGTAGAAAGTTTGCTTTCACAGTAAAAATGCACATCGTATAAGAATTTTGCCTGATGGATGCTACATATAAAGATATTTATATACTTTAATTATTAGGTTTATCAAAAAGACGTAAAAATGTTCACCATGTCTAAATCTATGATGCACTCCATAACAAGTAAAATTCGGAAACGCCTACTTTTATTGTTATGTACCTAGTATGTATCTGATATGTAGCATGTTATGTAGCTGATACATAACTTGAGGCGGAATTGTTAAAGTCCAAGGACTATACATGGACTATAAAAATTACATGTCTGCAACATCACATAGAACAGTGGTTATGTACCTGCTATGTTCCTGCCATGTATTTGTGTTGACTGGGTTATTAGTCCAGTCAAATAATAAATGTAAATTGCAATAAATGTACACTGGCTGATATTTTAAAGGGTAGTAGTGGATGAATTTTAGGGGTGAGTTGCTTATGCAACTTACGATAAAAATTCATATAACCAATTTTGTAAAGGAAAATATTTCCTACCATTTTTGTTTGGATCATTTTTTTTTTTAATATATTAATAACAATCGAGTTAATTCAAAAATAGCCATGTTGGAGCTAAAAATTGTTTTTTTTTTCATTTTTCAGCCTAATAATTCATTGAAGAATAAGAGTGGTTATGAGCAAACTTGTAGCTCTCTAAGTTTCATATATTATAAATTTTCATAGGTACTATGGTACGATTGCAGAGAGCGCAACTCGACTTACAGCGCCCACTGTAACCATAACAAAATACTTACGAAAAATCGTAATATATAAAACATTTCAAGAGGTACAAGTTTGCTTATAACCACTTTTATCATCCGATGAATAATTTGGAAAATCCAAACTCGATTGTTAATAATATATTAAAAAATGATCCAAACAAAAATTTTAAAAATCTGGGAAATTTTGTATTTCAGTATATATTTAGTTTAAGATAGTTGCCTAACGCGTTTTCGAAAATTGCTTTTTCATCGAATCGCCCTGATGAAATACAAAATTTCCCAAATTTTTATTATTTAAACACAGTATACAAGTCATTTTCTTCTACAAACAAAAATTGTTGAAATTTTTCTCCTTAACAAAATTGGTTATAAGCATTTTTATCGTAAGATATATAGTGAGATAACCGCACTCACGCCTAAAATTCAAGATATCGGACACCCCTTACACGGTTCGCAAAAAAGGTCAAATAAAATAAAAAATTGCCCAAGAACTTGAAAATAAAATTTGATTCCCGACCCTTTCACTAAGTAGGAAAAGCAAAAATTAAAAAATTTCAACGACAAAATTTTTTTTATCGCACTTTTTTGTTTTGAGTATTGTAAAATAGATACACGCTAATTTATAATTTTCCCAATTTACCAATATTTGCTACATTTTACTTTTTTCTGCTTAAACTTTTAACCTGTAACTCAAAAATTAAATTTTAAATAATATCAACAAATAGGACCCCCTTGGGGGGCCTTAAAGAGGCCGAAAGCCTAAATTTTTAAATGTTTCTGGGTTTATCTTATATGCTCTATTTATATACAAATATAAGCTATTCTAGTAGTATATTAAATATTTTTTTTTAAATAGGGGGGTTTGGGGGGTCTCGAGCCAATTTTCAGATTTTTTTTTAGAATTTTAATGTACAAAAAATATTATAATAATATAAATATTTTCTAGATATTGTAAAAAAGTGTTTAAAATGTCGGTTTGGGGGTTAATTATTATATAATATATAATATATATTATTATATATTATTGGGCGATATAAAGTATCTGAAAACCATCCGGAATTTGGAAAAAATTTAAAAATTCAATAATATTTTATAACAACTATCATATATAATTACTATTAAATATTAATTATTATTTTTTTAATGTTATCATATAGTTTGCGTTAAATTTTTATGTTTATTTACCCAGTTTTAGAAAAAAAAAATTGCTTTTATGTTTTCTGTACTTTTATATTTCAATTTTGTTTAATACAAAATATAATTTCCACTTATTACTTTATAATACTTTATTTGCTTTTAATTTATTGCCTTTCCTCTGGAATTAAAAAATCCCTTCAAACCTTTAAAAAAAAATTGATTTGTAAAGTAAGTTTTAAAATGTTTTTTCTTTTTCTTCCGATCGTCTGATATCTCTTCTTTAAGCCGAAAGTAGATATTTTAAAGTTTTAGGTATAATGTATTATAGAAATATTATGTACATAATTATGTATGTATAATTATAAGATATAGTAAGTCTCTTATAAGAGACTTCTTTAACAACTTTCAGGAGAAATATAAACCAAATTTGGCACGTACGCGTACATAATAATATTATTATTATATATCTTTTTTATATTTATATATAATAATAATAATATATAATAATATATATTATATAATAATTAACCCCTAAACCGACATTTTAAACAATATCTAGAAAATATTTATATTATAATATTTTTTGTACATTAAAATTCTAAAAAAAAAATTGAAAATTGGCTCAAAACTCCCCAAACCCCCTATTAAAAAAAATATTTAATATACTACTAGAATAGCTCATACTGGTATATAAATAGAACATACCCAGTCCGCACATATATGGATGCAACATGGTAAAGAAAGATTTTTTAGGTAACATGTGCCATATTACATGAGACATAACATACATATGTATGCTACATAACATGCCCTATAACAGAAAGATTTTTTACGTTACATGTGCCATATTACATAAGATGTAACATACATATGTATGATACATAACATGCAATATTGCATGTTATGTATCATATATATGGTACGAGAACATACACGATACATAAAATGTTATGAATTCAATACTAAATATGGCGTCTATATTATTTTAATTTTTATAGGTTAGAATCACTAATATTCTTAAAATTGTTGTTAATAATAAAAGTTTTACCCTTAAGTAGTAGAAACGCATGTATTTTTAGACAACTAAACCGATTTTAGATAATTTTAGACAAAAAATTAAAATATATATATTTTTTTTAAAATGATTATTTGCTATTTTTTCTCTAAAAATTGGCTTTTTATGTGGCCCATGATTTTTAAGCCTGGTAGAAAGTTTGCTTTCACAGTAAAAATGCACATCGTATAAGAATTTTGCCTGATGGATGCTACATATAAAGATATTTATATACTTTAATTATTAGGTTTATCAAAAAGACGTAAAAATGTTCACCATGTCTAAATCTATGATGCACTCCATAACAAGTAAAATTCGGAAACGCCTACTTTTATTGTTATGTACCTAGTATGTATCTGATATGTAGCATGTTATGTAGCTGATACATAACTTGAGGCGGAATTGTTAAAGTCCAAGGACTATACATGGACTATAAAAATTACATGTCTGCAACATTACATAGAACAGTGGTTATGTACCTGCTATGTTCCTGCCATGTATTTGTGTTGACTGGGTATAAGATAAACCCAGGAAAATTTAGGCTTTCGTCCTCTTTAAGGCCCCCCAAGGGGGTCCTATTTGTTAGATATTATTTAAAATTTAATTTTTGAGTTACAGGTAAAAAGTTTAAGCAGAAAAAAGTAAACTGTAGCAAATATTTGTGAATTGGGAAAATTATAAATCAGCGTGTATCTATTTTATAATACTTAAAACAAAAAAGTGCGATAAAAAAATTCTGTCGTTGAAATTTTTTAATTTTTGCTTTTACTATTTAAGGAAGGGGCCAGAAATCGAATTTTATTTTCAAAGTTCTTGGTGAAACAAGGGTGTTCTGTTACTATTTACAACTACCCTATAAAATATCAGCCCGTGTACATTTATTGCAATTTAAAATAGGAATTTCTCGTTATTTGACTGGACTATATCTAAGTATATATATATATATAAAACCTAAAATAAAACCCATCTGTCTGACTGTCCATCCATCCATCCATCCATCTCTCACAGCCGTTTGTCTCACTGATCTAAAATTAAGGTTACCTTTTTTTAATTAGGCTGTGAGGACCCTTAAATCGCTTTTATGCTTATGGATTTAAGTATTTTTTTTTTCATTTATTTATTACATCCCAAAGGAACATAAGTTCGATATTAATATAATATATTATGTTACTATAAAATAACTATACAGTGCAATCAAAAAGTGACCCACCCCCTCTTTACTTCGAGATCAGTTGAGATATCGACTTTAAATTTAAAACACATTAATAGTTTTAGCTATTAAAATGTGAACGGGGGCCATAGAGGGTATTTTTTTTTAAAGGATCCCTGCGTATCATTTTAAAAATCATAGAATTCTCTATTTGACCATATATTTTTTAACTTTTTTAGACATTTTTTTGTGACGCAATTTTAAAAATATTTGTATATGAACTTTTTGTCATATTTTCTGATGTAGAATCAACCCCCGAGACTTTTGCTCAAAATTTCCGGACACCCTGTATAGAATATTCTATTCTATTATATTCTATATTATAAAACTTTATTTGCTTTAAACTGATGTATCACACGACCCATCTTTTTATTTAACAAATGCTATAACCTTGATTTTATATGATATAAATTGAGGAGGTGACTTTCAAAACGCAGTTTTTGACATTTTTTGAAAAATCGAGATAATGATGGTGTTTACACTGTTAATGCATATTCGATCTATTGATCCAAAAAAAAAAAATAAAAAATTTGTTATTTCATAATAAAAATTTAGTTAGAAAACCACGTGGAAAAACAAAACGCAGTTTTTGAACCAAAGCTTGACTTTCAAAACGCAGTTTTTAATTATACTACAGTCAATATAGGTTTCAACTGCGACAAAATTCCTCAGTCGAAAAAAAGTATGTATTCCTATAGATTTTGGGATGGGAAATTCAATAAAAAAAAGTCTATCGATTTTCGAGTTTCGGAAGACCCTTAAACGGCCCTTAAAACACCCTAAAAACTCGATTTTGCCCTATAACTTTTGATTGCAACCTACTAAAAACAAAAACTGCACAGAAAATGAAAGAGCACAAAAAATGCAATAAAATTGCTAAATATTTTTTTCCCTTAATTTCTATTGGTTGGAAGATATAACGCATTTAAAGTCGTAACTCACTCGTTGTTAAAACATTTTAGGACTGGCTGCCATTTGAACACACTATTATATATCGGCTTAATATCTTTCAAAATATCTTAAATATATCTAAGGATGATTTATGCAAAATTTCAGCTTAATCTGATTAGGGTTTACAAAACCCTTATACGCCTTCCAAGCTGAGGTCTATGCCATACAGGAAGCGGAAAATTGCAGGGAAATAAGGCAGCACCGGGGGCACGATATATACATCTGCTCGGACAGTCAAGCCGCTCTAAAGGCATTGTGCAATCCCAGCACTAGGTCACCCCTAGTCAGGGAGTGTGCAGAAGCCTTGGAAGAGCTAGCAAGGACCAAAAACGTTCAACTGGTATGGGTGCCGGGTCATAGTGGAATTCCCGGAAACGAGAAGGCAGATGAACTTGCAAGACTCGGATCAGGGATGGCATGCACGGGGCCGGAACCTATATTGGGTGTTACAAGGAAGCAGGTAAAGACCGCTCTCGATGAGTGGGCTTATACCAAGCTAAAGGAGCAATGGAGAGCGGTCGACGGTTGCCGGCAAGCTAGGGACTTCCTGGCTGGCCCAAGCAAATCAAAGACCGACTGGTTGCTGGAAAAAGGAAGAACTGCACTCAGACAACTTGTAGGGGTCCTCACGGGCCACTGCAGGCTAAGGAAGCACCTGGCAACAATGCGGATTCTAGAGAGTCCACTATGCCCAGAGTGCGAAGAGGATGAAACATCCTCTCATTACTTAGCCGAGTGTGTCAGATACGACAGGATCAGGTTGCAAGTCTTTGAAACTCAAAGACTCAACCAAGAGGAACTAAGAGATCTCCCCTGGGCCAATATCCTGACCTTTATTGAAAGGACGGGCAGTTTCAAGGACTCAAATTAGTAAATGGCTGGGATTGCCTGGGGTGACAAAAAGGGCCAGAAATGGCCTAGTTGTCCGGCTTTGGCCAACCCAAAAAAAAAAAATTACTAAACCCTTATACGCCCCCTCTTATTTATATACGCCCCAGTATTTAAAATCAGCACATATCATTTACCCAAAAACGGTTACAAAAACATTGACCTCAAACAAAAAAATTAAACCCAGACCAGTGTAATTATTAAGAACTATTTATAATTATTATAAATAGGTTTTGTCAAACACAGTATAAGTTGTTGAGTTTAAAACAGTTCCATAAAGTTACAAAAATTGTATGTTTAAGTTAATAAAATTTTATTTTTGAATTTCATTTAAGTACTTTCATTAATTTCATAAATAAAATACACTGCCCAGTAAAAAAGCTTTCCCATTTTTCACCTCCGCGCGTAAAATAGATTTTTTTATATTAGATTTACTTTTAGCAACCTTAAAAATATACAAACTTTCACGAAAACTGCACCCTGCCTCTTAGGGGTGGAGTTGGAACTTTTTTATTATCAGATTCTCTTTCAGCAACCTTAAATACCCCATTATACCAATTTTCACAAAAACTACCCTCCACCCCAGGGGGTGAAATTCAAAAAAAAATATCAGATTCATATTCGTAAACCCCAGAAACCCCTATATACCAATTTTAAAGAAAATATTGAAAATATTTACCCCCCACACCCTCGGGGGTGGAGTAAAAAAATATTATTATATTCAATTTTAGAAACCTTAAAAACCCCTATATAGCAATTTTCAAATGTTACTATTTTTTTTTTATTTTTCCCCATTTGCCCCCCTTGCCGCACGTCAATGTTCACCAAAAACAATCTCGAGCAAGAACTTTTGGTAACATACCTGTATCTCTAGCTTAAAGCGTTCTTAAGTTATCGTGCCACAAGATTTCCCAGACAGACCGATCGACCGACCGAACGACAGACCGATCGACAATTTTTTTTCTTGCTTTGCTTGAAATG
Source organism: Brachypterus glaber (assembly GCA_958510825.1). Taxonomy (NCBI): domain Eukaryota; kingdom Metazoa; phylum Arthropoda; class Insecta; order Coleoptera; family Kateretidae; genus Brachypterus; species Brachypterus glaber. The sequence goes on from OY294044.1 coordinate 100,744,588, forward strand.
GAATTATATATAAAACGTCATAAAACGCAAAAATATGCAAAAAAATTTTTTGAAAATTTTTGCACGAATACAAGGCTTTCCGAAATTAAAAAAAAATTAAAATGGGAAAGCAAAATAGGCTCATACATTGAGAATGTATGTACAATGTACAATATGGGTCTATTTATAAGTAACGTAACACTCTGGAGGGAGACCCCCTCTCCCCCTAGTGTCATGTTGTGTGTTGAGTTAAATGAAAAAAGCGTTACACAGAGAGGTCCAAAATAGTAAAAAAAGGTTTTACATAATATGTGGACAGCCCCTGTATACTATTTGTATCTATACTTACCTAAAAAATGTTTAAAAAATCAATATCACAAGAGATTCTATTAATAATATTCATATTCATTTAAATTCTGGACTATCAAAACGCAGTTTTTATGCTTTGACTTTCAAAACGCAGTTTTTGATTTTTTTAATATGCAATTTTTTTAATAATTAGTGAAACTGATTTAATTCGCCAATGTAATTTAAGTATTCTCTCTAAAATAGATAATACCTGATGCTCATTGGTACTATAAAAGCTGTTATAGTTCCTAAATTAATACCTACTTGGTTGATATCTCGAAATGTGTTATTTGTCAAAAACTGCGTTTTGAAAGTCACCTCCTCAATTGTCATAACAATGAATATAAACATTACACGAGTCTATTCCATGTCTTTGAGAAATATTTAAGTGGAATACTTTTCTTCAAGATTACATAGAAATTTTTTGAAAATTAGGTACCTAAAAAAAGGTCACACGTTTGGCCAAACGTGTGACCTTTTACCAATTACCTTTACCAATTGGTAAAGATAAGATTGCCTTGAGAATTTACCTCCAAAATTTCTTCCAATTTTTACACCTAATTCCTCAGCGGTTTACCTCTCGATATTACCCAAACATCTCGCCTTGGACTAAGTAACTAATATTCAACATTTCTTTTGTTTTTTTTTTTAATTTGTTGTTAATATTAACTATAAAAGAAAATATTGTTTTGTTGATACAAGCATTTTTATTTATGCATGCCTAAGCTATTATAAATGCTATAAATGTTTGTTTGGATTCTAAATTAGGTATTATACTATTCATAGGGTCTGCGCTAGAATAGTATTATACGGTAGTTCTAAATTTTCCAAAATCGCCAAAAAACGTCCTAGACAAAAAATTCTTGGATGCAAATGTGTTTCATTTGAATTTGAAACTTTTTTTTGTCCGTCTGTCTGTCCAGTGCCACATTTTTTGTGGACACGATACTTCAAGAACGAATATTCCGCTCGACTTCAAAATTTTCAGGAGGGGAAGACCCCTATTGTTTTTAAAAGTAATCCCGCCAAAAACAAAAAAGTTATGGGGGGATTTAACTTAAAAAAAAAACGAAAAAGACTAAAAGAAAATTATGAATAACGTAACTTTTCAGGAAATAGCTATTTTCCTAACAAGTGCGGAAAGAGACTCTTTTCCGCACTCGATTGCATCATTAAGATGTTATTTTTTTGTTTTCGTCGGATTTTGATAAAATTTGGAACGCAGGTTTGTTGTCATGACTTATGTGTGAATCCATACCCGTAAGTTCAAAATTCAAAATGGAATGGAAATATGGCAAAAAAAGTCCAAACGGAGGTGCCAAAACACCTGACAAAAAAAAACAATACTAAACATTTGTATAACCTATTTTACTCGAGTAATCAAGACGAATCTTTTTCTGCCTCAATCGTTTAAATCGGTCTAGTAGTTTGGGCTGTATGTGGGAACAATCAAAGAAACAAACAAAAATATATACAAAACTCTCGTTTGGACTTTGTGTTGTTATATGGCAATTGCTAACTTTGCGGTCACTCTTTAGCTAAAGAGTGACCGCAAATTTACCCTGTTTTTTAAGCAACTGTAACTTCGATTAGAGTTGATAAAATGTAACGTATAAGTGCTCAAAATTTTTGTCTGGTCATAAACTGGTGCAAAAAGCAAGATTTATTGTTCTAGAAGCTAAACATCCCTTTAAACAAAGGGTTAACTATGGGTACTTGAATTGAATTTTAAAAGGGGCTAAAAAATAAAAAAATCAAAATACACTTCTCCAAGAAATTAACGAACCACTAATAAATTTGTAATTATTTTAATTTTAAAATTTAATTAACGAATTAAACTCTATATTTCAATAACTTTTATTAAATTGCTTGTAAATTAAACACTTTCTTAAAATGTATTTCTAGAATAAGGCATACAAAATTTGAAAAAATATAAAAAAAACTAAATTCGGAATTTAAATTTTTTAAAGAGACATATAAAATCATACTTATTACCGGGTATTTCCACCTCTGCTTCTAACCGTGTTCTGGCATCGACGATTCATACTTAATATAAGACTTCGTATGCTGTTTTGATCCAGTCCATTCCAAATTTTAACCAGAAGTTTCCCCAAGTCCTCCAAGTTTTAAGGTCGGTTGGGATGAGCACGTAATTTTCTTTCGAATATATCCCATACATCCAGTGGATTAAGGTTGGGGCTTTGTGCTGGCCAAGCCATATATGGCTTTGCCTTAGTTGGCATTGAAACTATAGTTTCAATGCCAACTTCCAAAAAATAATCTCGAACTACTTGGGCTGCATGGGGTCAAGCATTATCTTGCATTAACAAAAAAATTTGACCGATATAAGGGGCAAATGGCACAACATGTTCCTCAAGAATATTTAATATGTAGCGTTCAGCATTAATATTGCCATTATTCAAAACCACCAAGTCCGTGCGTGCCGCGAAATTCCTCCCCACACCATGACTGAGCCTCACCGAATAAATTGGTATTCGCTATGTTACACTGTTCGTATCGTTTATTCGGCCTTCTAAAAACACGAACTCGTCTATTACACGTATACAGGCAAAATCTGGACTCATCTGTTCAAAGAACTCGTTTCCAGTCAGCTTCCCCCTAGTTGACTTGCTCCCTGGCAAAGTTTAACCGGCCTCTACGGTGATCCACGGTTAAGGCTGGCCCTCGGGCAGCAATGCGAGGATGCAAATCATCTACCTGAAGTTGTTGTCGAATGGTTTCCAAACTTACTTGAATGCCATGTGTGTCTTGAAGCTGAGATTGCAGCAATCTTGTTACAAATCGTTATCTTAGAACGGAAAGTCTTGAAAACGATCTTGCTCGGGGGTCGGAATGTGATTTGGCCCTTATCCATCTCATCTACTGCGGTCACAAGTTTCCCCGAATCGTTCAACCATACGTGAAACTCATGTATGGGACACACCAAAGCTGTCACCTATTCGCCGAGAGCTCCAGCCTTCTTCGTGCAATACAATGGCTTGGGCACATTCAGCAGGCGTAAAATTTCTGGATTCGCATTGTATTTCAACAATTCAAACAGAAGACTATAGAATCGCTCAAAAATTTAAACTGTAATGGGCAAAAATAAACCACTAATTGCCTTGAAAGTCAATTTATATTATAAGAAATCTTACTTCAGAAAAAAGTTCAATAAGGAAACAAAAACGGCACCAATAAAAACGTGGTTTGTTGTTAAAATATACAACGTTTTTCCCCCGAAGGGTAAAAAACGATTTATTTCAGGTCTTGCCTAAGGCTTGACCCTTTTGAGATTACCCTTTGTTACGCCTATGGTCACATCGCTGTTTTACCCCTTTAAGGAAACACAAAGCAAAAAAAAAAAAGAAAATATACATATATATATATATATATATATATATATATATATATATATATATATATATATATATATCTATATATATTTCCAAATATATATCTAATTTGAATTTACCATACTTATCAGTTACAGAAACAAAAACAAAAGGAACATGAACAATATTTATATGTGAATAAATATATACCTAATAAAATACTTTCTTTGGTGAGATCGAGCCACGACAATAAAGTAAATAAATAAATATCCTAGTATCTAGGGAATGTTGAAAATGAAATTATTACAATGGCACAAATAATTCTTCGGTAACTGATTGTCCCAGATTCTGACGCCTCTCGGAACGAACAACTCCCTTATAGTAGCGTTTAAAGAAATTCGTTTTACCCTTCCTGTTCCCGTTTTGCAGTATGGTATCCAGTGGGATATTGTTTTCAAATCGCGATGATGTTACTGCAGAACGAATACTGCCCGGAGGCGCCAAAATACCTGCCTGCTCAAAAGCGGTTTTTATCCATCCAGCAATAACAGATCTGGACGCCGGACCTACTTTTCCTCTGGTGGTTAAAAACAGACAGTTAAGATTCGATATACAACTCCTTCTATGGGAGGATACTTTTAGTAAACTTCGTATCCAATATATTGGGTCCACTCTATGTTCTTTAGCCCTTAAAAGTTACCATCCAGATTGCCTAACAGTTCCACTGTCCGTTTTGAAACCGAATCTTGGCCAGAAAGAGACAGAATCTTTTGAAATAATCATGCTCTTACTATCGATACAGAACAACGTGAGATCATGGATGCGTCTACCAGATGCCAAGAGTAGTAGTAGAGCTACCCTTCTAGAGACTTGAAACAAGCTAGATTCATCCAACTCCTCATTCCTCATCCACTGCACCAGCTTATTCACATCCCAGATAAATTTCTTGTTCGACGGAGGATTGCTTAGACTAATTGCGCGCAGCATATGTTTAACTAAAGGGTGACTTGTGATTAATTCACTTCTGTCAGGATTCGCCAAGGTTGAAATCACCGACTGGTGCAGTTTTATAGTGCTAGAGGATAGGCCCTTTTTCTGTGCTAAATAGCGCGCAACCTCCTCCGGACTGGGATCGTTGGATAAGATTTTATTTCGTTTAGAATACTCTATCCAACTTTTCCAAGGAGCCATATAAGACTGTAGGGTAGACTTTCTCCAGGAATTACCTAAAAGGCTTCTTTCCTCTTCTGACCATCCAATAGTACACGCCGCCCACCCCGTACCTTCCAGACCTCCAAATGTAAGGCCTTTGCTTGAGGCAAGGGCTTCATCGTTGTTGCATCCAGCAGATGATGATGAAGGTTTCTTATTTGAAACGATGAAGCTAGGGCTCGCCACTTTAGATCCGACCTCCAAAATACCTTTTCCCACTTCGGCACCAAAAGCAGATAAATCTCCTCTGCGTAATTTAGATGGCTTAAGACCTGTGGTACTAGAGACGGAGGTGGAAACACCCAAGCGAGAGAAAACCTCCATTTTCGACTGAACGCATCCGTGAATACCGCTAAATTGTCTTTGGCATCCCTCGATACGTACTTCGGAACCACATTCGACAGGTTTGAAGCGAAAAGATCTATTTCCGGTACACCCCATTTCTGAAAGACCAAATCCAGAACCGTTTTGGACAAGTGCCAGTCCGCTAGTTTCTTTCTCCTTGACAAACTGTCCGCCAGATCGTTGCAGGGGCCCGGAATATAGTGAGCTTCTATCCGAATGCTCATCCGGTGCGCTAACGACAGCAGACGAGAAGTTAGTCTTAGCAGGGTTAGCGACTTCGTGCCGCCTTGCTTTCTTATGTGTGACATCACAGTCTTGTTGTCTGACTGGACTATAACAGCCTTTTCTCTTAATATTTTTGCAGACCTTTTTACTGTCACGAATACTGCATACATTTCTTTGACATTTATGTGCCACTGCTTTTGAATTGGAGACCATAGGCCACTGTATTCTTTGGCCCCCAGGTGTGCTCCCCAGCCCAAGCTGGATGCGTCTGTCGTCAGAAATACCCTGGAATGATTCTGAAAAAGCGAACCCGTTGCTCTTAAGTTCGAGGGCAATGCTCGACTTTCCCTTTGCAACTGCCTGCAATGAAGTCTCATTTTGCCCAAAAGTCGCTTTGACGTTTTCCAGTCCCAATGAAGCCTTTTTAGAATGTTTTTCAGATCCTTCTCTAAAGATTCTCTTTTGATCCTGGGAAGTGTAACTCGGTTTAATTCTGTATTCCACGTTAAACCCAGGAATTCCATTTCTCTTCGAGGGGTTAATGATGACTTTTTCAGGTTTATCATCCAGCCTAAGGACTGCAAAAGGTTTAAAGTTTTGTTTATGTGGAGCTGTAGCAATTCTGGAGCTTGATTTACGATTAAAAAGTCGTCTAGATAGACTATGATCCGAATTCCCATGAACCTGAGCTGGCTTGCGACCCAATTTGTAAGTTTCGCAAAATCCAAAGGAGCCGTTGCTAGGCCGAACGGAAGACAAGTCATTTGGTATACTATCCCACGATGAACTAGACAAAGGAACCTGCGATGAGAATCCTTGACTGGTATATGGTAGTATGCCTGAGATAGGTCCAACTTTACCATGTAGTCTCCCTTTTGGAGAAAGGCTGGAACTTTTAGGTGGTTCAGCAAACTGAATCTTTTTGGGGACAGGTAAAGATTTAGCCTTTTCAGATTGAAGACGGGACGGGAACTACCGTCGCTCTTTTGGACCGCAAATATCCTTGAAAGAAAACCAGTTGAGACCTGGGACCTCTCTAAAACGTTTTCTCTTAACATCTTGGCTACTTCCTGATCCATACCTTGGGATGAGAATTGATGTAGATTGACTCTTGAGAATGGTACTAGAGGAGGTTTTTTGCTGAAGGGAATGGTGTAACCTGTTATGGTGGCCAATATATTCCTTGGAGCGTCGAGCTCTGACCACTTCTGAACGAAATTTGCAAGGCGCCCCGCTCGAAAGAAGTCATTGTCTTCTTTGAGGAAAGGAAGGTCTTCGGTAAGGCTTAGATCCTGATCGGTTTTTCTTCTTTTTTTCGTCTTGGCTAAAACGTGATGAAGTGGATCTGAACACGGTCGTTTTCTGGTGCTGCTTTTCTGAGGAACGTACCCCCCCTTTAAAGGAAGCACTCTGCTGAATTTTGGGCTTGAGATGGCTCCGAAAGTAGTTTGAATTTAGCTTAAAGAATTCAGTAAATTGCTCCTCATCAAATAAATGCGTAGTTGACGGAGGAATGGCTTCTAAAAAAGAAGCTCCACAATCTGATCGTGGTTTGTAGATTCTACGCCGAGACTCGATTGTTTCTGCTCTCCTACCACACGCGTACTGTAGCAGATCATCCGATAGTACCCTAAACGAGGACTCTTTTGACAATAACTTTTCGTGGACCTCGGTACTTATCTCGGGATGGGTTTTGAGTAAGATCCTTGGCAGCTAATGACAGCGCTTCTCTTTGCAAGAGCAGGCCATGAACTATAACTCCCAGAGATGTATCCATCTTTACCAATTGCTCCGAATATTGAGAAGGCGGAACTATTGGCACCAATTGCTGGTGGTTAACCCTAAGCGCAGAAAACACCGGAGTGGCTTGCAATTTTTTCTGCGCCTCTATATATCTAATTCTGTTGTAGCTTGTCTTCCCGAACTTCATCACATCTATGCCTTGTTTCTCCATGGCGGGTTTTGGAGCCGGGATAGCGGGCTCCTTCTCCTGAGTACAAGGTGCAAAGTTGAAATCTAATTCCTTGTCCTCCTTGGAGAGGCTCGGTGCACACCAAAGACCAAAGAGAATCAACTACCGACTCGTTGTCTGAGACCGGCATGTTTTCTTCATCCTCGTCCTCTCCGTTCTCAGAACTTTCTTCCTGCCTTCGCACAAAGCGCTCAAGCATATCCTTTAGCTCCTTCTGCTGTCTCTCTAGACTTTTAAGGCGGGACTCCCCCTTAGAACATTTTGCCTGTGGGGGTATCGAGCTCATCTGATCCATCCTCTTGGAGCTCACTGCAAGCCTCCTTTCTTGACACCAGTAATGGCCTCATGTCGGAAAGTGCTGCAACCACCAATTCATTTTGAACTGCTGAAGCTCTAATTCTAGCTGCCAGAGCCCGAGGACTTATGATAAGCCACAGACAGAAGGGCCATTCCAACATCTGGATCTTCATTTCTCGAAAAGTCATCTCCGATAAGTATTCGGCCTTCGGGTCAAATGCTAACGCCAAACCGGTCGTTGGGAGCGCAAATCTAATTTTGTTTAGGGTCTGGGGATCAAGAGCGTCCCCAAAGAGTTCCTGTTTGTCAGAAAGAGCCACCTTCCACTCTCTCCATCCATCTGGTAGATGGTCTTGGGCCAGTTTTTTTTTTTTTAATCCTACTTAGGATCTCATCGTCTCCCTCCACGTCATCATAGAGATCACCTAAGGTTTTACTTGTGCCCAGCAAAACAGCCATCTGAAAAGAGATAATCTGTTTTAATACCTGATTTGAGCTGTACGGCTGCTTGATTTGAGCCGTACGGCTGCTTGGTTTAAGCCGTGAGGCTGCTTGATTTGAGCCATACGGCTGCGTAAACTGAGCCGTAGAGCTGCGCAATCTGAGCTTCATGGCCACAACATTGCACGCAAAAGGATTCGTTAAAGCTAGACACAGGTGTGCGCTAACTACTTAGGCCAAGGAAATAACTTTCCTTAAATTTTAACCAGGCACTGGGGTGCGCTAACTAAAATAGCCCATTTAATTCGAGCTAAAAGTCGAATATATGACTAAAAATAAAAATAACCTACCTTAAAGTAAAATAATCACAGCACAAAAGAAATCATACGCTAACGAACAATAATAATTGTTCTCGAACGGTACAACACCGTTTTTTCTTTTACACAACTCACAGCGACGTTACCCGTAAGGAAAAACAAAGCGTACTGAAAAGCCAACACCGCGCGCTGGAGTTCTACCTCATAGCTGACGACGTATGCGGAGAGGGGTAAAACAGCGATGTGACCATAGGCGTAACAAAGGGTAATCTCAAAAGGGTCAAGCCGACGGCACAGACATGAAATAACCAATATACAAGGGTCTTCAAAAATTTGATGAAATATAGAAGAGTTTGTTTAAAATGGCAATATTTATCTTAAAATATTAAGTGGTGCGTTAATTTCTTGGAGAAGTGCATTTAAAAACACATTTTTATTTATTTTTAATATGAAACATATATAAAAAAAAATTTATGCAAAAAATAAAATATAAATATTCAAACTTTTGGATTTTCAAACAAAAAAACTCAACTTTTTTAAACGGAATGCTATATTTTTTATTTACTTGTTAAATGTAGGATAAAATTCTGCATAAAATGATATAAGATACTTTAAAGATCCTTTTAGCGGTTTTTAAAATAATTGAGTTTAAAAAAATAAAGTTGTCAATTTCATGAATTTTATTTTATTTTTTTTTAATAAAAAGGCCGTGGAATTTTTTTAAACAATTTTCACACTAGGATAATAATTTTGTTAAAATAAGTTTTACAAACAAAAATAACTAACCTGTACTCGACGCTAACGAGAACCAACTTAAAAACTCGAGTCCATCAATGAGTTGACTCCAAACCGGATCTATAAAGTATCTTATATCATTTTATGCAGAATTTCATCCTATATTTAACGAGTGAACAAAAAATATAGCATTCCATTTAAAAAATGGAGTTTTTATGTTTGAAAATCCAAAAGTTTGAATATTTATTTTGAATATATATAAAATATTTTATTTTTTGCACATAAAATAATTAGATACACCCTTTTAAGATAATCTTGCAAAATTTTATTCATTTTCGACAAAAAATAAAAAATTGGAGGTTTTATCTTATCATTAAAAATGAATTTTTTCTCATTTTTGAGTGTTACGCCCATGTGAATGGTATAGGAAAATAGCGTTACATGGGGGGGGGGGGGATGTGCGTCCAAAATGATCAAAATTTGCGTTACGTAATACTTGAACGTTCTCTAATAGACCCATAAGGCCATATAATTGGTATCAAAATAAAGGCATTTTAATGAGAAATAAGGTGGCATAATAAAAAATATACCATTCCATTAAAAAAAATCAGATGTTACCCACCCTAAGAGGAGCATCCTGTATATTTTAAAATATTTCTAAAACGTGCTTTTTTTAAACCATACAACTTTTCCCATTAAAGTTTGTATCTAAATTCCAAACTTAATTCAAAAGACATATTAAATGGGACCAAAAGTACTTTTAAATCCCATACCAGAACACACCCCTCATTAACTCACACCCTTGGAACCACCCCAAACTTTTTTTTTCAAATGGCACCGGCTTAGTTTTTTAGTGTTTTTAAAAGCACTTTAAATTTTGAATTCAACGGTGTATTACACTTTGTATTTAACATAAGGCAAGGGCGGATTTAGGGTGGATGGCCCCCTTTGGACTTGAAATAGGGGGGGGGGGGACTTGAAATATCGGGGGGGGGGGGGGGGGCTTGAAATATTGTCTATACTTTTCAATATTATAAAAGCTTATCAATTTTGAAATATTTTTAGTTTTTTTTTTCATTTAATAAAAATTTATAACTTTTATGCAATTTTTTTACTTAAAACAATTTTGCCCCCCCCCTGAGATTTTGAAAAGTCGGCGCCTATGGTTATAAATGAGTTGGGCGGGGGTCTAAAAATGTTCAAGTAACCTAAAATTTTGTTATGCAAGCATAGTTTTTTAATTGAAACATGTTGTTAACATAGGAGGGTGCATATGAAAGATTAAATTTATGGTTTAGTCCTCAAATCATCAAGGCTATTAAAGATAAGAATCGGTATTTAAGACAATTTAGGAAATATAAGTATCTGTACTTGAGGGAAAGGGTAAAGAATTTGCAACGTAAAATTAAACTTGAAGTTGATAATGCCTATTTAATGTTTGTACGCGATTCTGAAGACAATATAAAAAAGGATCCGAAAAAGTTTTGGTCTTACATAAATGCCAAAAACAAAAGCTCTTCAATTCCGGGCTCTTTGAATTTTAATGACAGTGTGGTTTCTGATCACAGTCCATTGTTAATTCGTTTGCTCAGCACTTTTCTAGTGTATATAACCAAACATTAGATAATGCTAATGCTAATTTTAACTGCAATATTAATTCTACCAATGTTAATGACAATCTTAAAATAAAATGTTTCACTGAAAAACAAATAAAAGATGCTTCAAAAAATTGAAATCAAATTTTACCAGTGGCCCAGACAACATACCAGCCATATTAATAAAGAATAATCTTGATTACTTCTGTTCACCGTTATGTACTATTTATAATTTAATCTTAAATCAAAAGTGTGTCCAATTTTTAAATCAGGTAAAAAAAACGACATAAAAAATTACAGGCCAGTAGCACTAATTTCTAATTTTTCAAAAATTTTTGAGATAATGTTATCTGACTTCATTTATAATCACATAAAACACAAATTAAACATATTTCAACATGGATTTTTTAAAGGACGTAGTACTGTTACAAATCTTAGCCTTTTCTCTCAAATTATATCTTCTGAATTGGACATTCGTAATCAGATTGACGTAATTCACACCGATTTTAGTAAAGCATTTGATAAAGTACCGCATCCAATATTGCTTAATAAGGTTCATTCGTTTGGTATATGTGATGATATTGTACTGATATTAGCGTCTTACTTAAAAGATAGGGAACAGTATGTAGAATATAAAGGAATTAGGTCTATAATTTATTTAGCTCTCTCAGGGGTTCCGCAAGGATCTAATCTAGGACCTTTGTTATTCCTCATATTTATTGATGACATTTACCTATTTCTTAAGTGTTGCTTGTTGCTTTACGCAGATGACCTTAAGATATTTTTTGTCATTAAGTCTATTAATGATTGTTTATTATTGCAACGTGACCTAGATAACTTAGTCAATTGGTGTTTCATTAATAAATTAGCATTAAATCCAGAGAAATGTAAAATAATGACTTTTTCTCGAAAAACTTTAAATATAACGTTTAATTATGACATTAATCGCATTGTATTAAAAAGAGTCAATGAAGTAAAAGATTTGGGCATTACTTTTGACACAGCGTTAACTTTCAATTCTCACATTGAAAAAATATGTGCTAAAGCTACTAGGACTCTAGGGTTTGTCATTCGCAATAGCAAAAATTTTGTAAATATTGACTCAATTAAAACATTATACTACTCTTATGTGAGAAGCAAATTGGAATATGCTTGCATTGTGTGGAATCCGTTCTACACAAAATATATTGATATGATTGAAAGGGTACAAAAAAAGTTTCTGAAATTCTTGTACTTTAAAAAAATATAATATATATCCCAATAATGCTGATTACAAAGAGTTACTTATCGAATTTAATATGCAATCATTAAGAGAAAGGCGCACAAATCATTTAGTTGTCTTTTTGTATAAGCTTTTACATGGCATTGTTGATGTACCGGATTTGTTAAATATGTTAAATATATCAGTGCCTAGGTCATCCATACGTATATCAAAATGTTTTTATATAAATAAAACAAATACATTACACCATTTAAATTCGCCTGTAAATGATATGTGCATAGCCTATAATAATATATGTCAGGATATAGATATATTTAATAATAATTTTAATAGCTTTAAAAGATTATTGTCACCCATCATAAAAAGTACCTGTTCCGATCCCGAAGTATAAGTGTAATTATTTAAGTTTGTACTAGTACTTTAAAGTTGTATCTAAATAATTGTTAAGAACCCTGTAATTAGGTTAGCCTGTTGGGTTTAAATAAATAAATAAATAAATAAATAAATAAATAAATAAATTAAACAAATGTGTTATTTTGCAACACTCTAATAACCACGGCCAGGATCGAAGTAGCCATTTACCGGGGGCGTGCAAAAATTAGTATTTAAAAAAACTCTTTCTTCAAGTAAATAGACACTTTAAACTATTATTCACCAAGCAGAATGTCATGTCGACGCTGTTAATACTCAGTGAGTTACTTGGTCATGGTCCCTGATTCATGGAGAAAGACTTTTTATTTTTATTTTTTTTTTTGAAAATTTTTTCCCATTTTAAATTATTAATAAAAAAACAATATTTTTGCATCAACTATTCGTTCTTTAAAAGAAACAGGTTTAAAAAAAAAAAAAATAGACATGGACCATGACCAAGTGACTTACTGAGTGTTAACAGCGTCGACATGACATTCACCCTTGGTCAAAAATAGTTTAAAGTGTCTATTTACTTGAAAAAAGAGTCTTTTAAACATTCTAATTTTCGCATGCCCCCCGGTAAATGTTTCGTCAAAAAAATCACAATTTTTTCAAAGAAACGATTGAAATTTTTACAAAAAATGTGCGTCACAAAGAGCTTAGCAGGGTATTACTTTGCTTAAAGCAGGGAAAAAGTGACCTAACCCGATTTGAGCTGAGTATTTGTGTAAAAGGTAGCTCCCATAGAGGTTAGTTGATTCCCAGACTTTCAGTCCCCAACGACCCCCAGGGGAGAACAATTTTTTTTACTTCCACACTAATTATTTTTTCTGCTGATCCGATTGACTTCAAATTTGGAACGCATAGTAAGAACTATAAGAATAGTCTATAAACAAAATGTTGTCGATATGCGACTATTCTAACCTATAAAAAAATCACCTATTTTTTTTTTGAATTGCCCAAAAGGCCCATTATTGGCCGAACACACCCGCTATTTTTTATGTTATGTATTCGAATTCGATCTAAAACATTTTAAAGTTTATTATTTTTCATGTGGTAGAACAGTTAAAAAAAATAATAAAACTGCGCCAGAAACGCATTTGATCATGTACCTTATTTATTTAAACTCGGTTAAACTAAGAAATGAAAATAAGCCCTTCAAAAAAAAAAAATAAGTGATTTTTTTAGAGGTAGATAAGTCGCAAATCGACAATATTTTTTTTATAGACTATTCTTATAGTCCTTATTATGCGTTTCAAATTTGAAGTCAATCGGATCAGCAGAACCGGAGAAAAAAATAATTTGTGTCGAAGTAAAAAAAAATTATTCTGACCCGCCTGGGGGTCGTTGGGGGCTGAAAGTCTGGGAATCAACTGAACTCTATAGGAGCTACCTTTTGCACAAATACTCAGCTCAAATCGGGCTGGGGCACATTTTACCTGCTTACCCTGCTAAGCATATTTTTCCAGAAAATTTTCGAAGGATATGTATATTTTTTGATTAATTTGTTATGTAGAAAATGATTAATAGATATTTTATTACGTGAAAGACAAATATTAGTATTATATAATCTGCGCATTCTATTAAATAAAATTTATTGATCTATTTTTATATCATTCGTATTAAACACAATCGTTTACGTCATTATGTTATTTGATACCAGGGCGTACGTGCACAAAAATTAAATAATAAAAATGAGCTATGTGTCACACGTCTAGACATTGCAATGTCTAAACAATTTTTCTTAATCAATGGTCTAGAATAGTAGACTAGAAACTATAAAACATACTGCTACCAGAAAATAGTTATTTATGGTACTAGTGGGTAAAGTAAGATATTGCCCATGAGAAAATTAACCTGCGAGGCGTCAGCCAAGCAGGTTAATTTTCGAGAGGGCAACATCGGTTTACCCATGAGTGCCATACAAGGTTTTATCCAATAAATAGCTTACGAATTCATATTTTATTAAAAATTTTAATGACATTTACAAGAAAATAATTTGACAAGTGACAGTTCAGTGGGTAAAATAAATAATTATCCACTCAATAAAGTAAAAGCCACGCGGGGGTTATTATTGAGTTTATCTATTTAAAATAAAGATGGTAATTGTCTTATTATCTGTATGTATTGGATAAAAGTTTTTCCTAAACAGTTTTTAACTTGATTTTTTTTCTTAAAAAATATGCTTTTTATCCTACCCCGATTTTTACCAAAAAAATACCAGCCGAGAACTTGGAGCAAGGAACCTGTAGTACAAATGTAAAGTCTTTATCTCAAACCGTTCTCAAGTTATCGTGATGACAAATTTTCCCAGACAGGCAGTCGCGACAGAATTTTTACGCAACAATTAGCTTTTTTATAATAAAATGTAAAAAATATGCAATAATATTTTCAATTTTTTTATTAGGGGGAAGTTTTATCTGGGGGTAACGGTTTCTGTGCCATTTTTTAAATTTACAGCAGGAAAAATCTCACTTTCTTTTAAATATTTTATTATATTTTTATTTTTTAACAATCTTTAATAAGAATGTAATAATAGTAAATTATTCAATGAGCGTATAATAATTGCTATTAATCAATGAGGGTGAATTTTGGACACGAGCCGAGAGGCGAGTGGCCTAATCACCCGAATGATTAATAGCTATTATACGCGAGTAGAATTATATAGTTTAACCACGGTCGTTTTAAACGGTTTATTTTCACAGACCCGTGATTAATAGGCCTATTAATCACGGCCCGTGGATAAAATATTTTATTCATATTGTCTGTGACCAGTTTAGCG